>JBBPBP010000003.1:20841462-20926551 GCA_037974735.1 Cicer chorassanicum
AAAAAAAAAGAAAGAAAAAAAATCAGAGACGGAGATAAAAAGGGAGGCAAAATAATCTTGCTAAATCGGTAATGTAATTTCATTTCTCTAAAAAAAACTAGTATAATAATTTTGTTGTTTATTATCTTTGTTGCTTTTCATGCATACTTTTTTATGAACCAATGTCTTAGTTTTTATTTATTGTTTTCATGTAAATTTTGTTCATATAGCAAGACTATTTACAATATTTTTTATAATACTATTATGTTTGTTGTTTTTTATGTATGATGTTATAATTTAAACAAAATTCATTTTCATATTCTAAATATAAAATAAAATGATGAATTAAGAAACCGCGTTCTTAACCAATCCGTGTTATGTGAAAAATCGCAAACCTCACACAAACTATCATTTATGGTTCTACTTATTCAAGTAAACTTAAAAATACTTAGAAAAATAAGATAAAAAGAAGCATAAAAAATGAAAACATATTGTTATCTTTTTCTCTGTATTGAACTCTCCCATTGTTGGATGTAAGCTCTCCCAATTTCTTCACTAAAGATGTCAGCTCATCAAGTCTGCTTTCTAGATTCTTGTGGGAAGAAGCTTGAATCTCATTCACTCCCCTTGTCAAAACTGCTGAATTGCTTCTAGTTGTAAACTGTTGGGAATTAATGGACATGTTCTCAATCAAAGCATTTTCCGCTTCTGGGGTTTTATCAACAAGTGCTCCCCCACTAGTAGCATCCAAAATACTTCTATCCATAGGTTGCATGCCTTCATAAAAATACTGGATGAGCAATTGGTCAGAAATCTAGTAGTAAGGACAGCTAGATACCAATTTCTTGAATCTCTCCCAATACTCATGTAATGATTCTCTGTCAATATGTCTAATGCCACATATTTCTTTTCTGATTGAAGCAGCTCTTGAGGCAGGGAACAATTTTTCTAGAAACAATTTCTTCAAATCATTCCAACTTGTAACAGAACCTGGCTGAAGGTAGTATAACCAATCCTTGGCAACATCTTGAAGTGAGAATGGGAAGGCTCTCAGCTTGATATGATCTTCTGTGACTCCTTGAGGTTTCATGGTAGAACACACCACATGGAACTCCTTCAAGTGTTTGTGGGGATTCTCACCTGCAAGACCATCAAACTTTGGAAGCTAGAGTATTAAACCAACTTTAGGATATTCAATACACAATGCATTATAGGTAACATCAGGTGCAGCAAGTTGTCTTAAAGTTATGTTATTCATATCAGCTATATTGTGTAGCAAAATGTCACTTTCACTATCACTATCACTATCTCTATATGACTTTCTATCTAACTCTCTATCTGACTCGTTAGCACTAGCAGCAGCTCTATTAAGTCTACGACGTAAATGAAAGGTCCTATCTATTTCAAGGTCAAGGGGGTGTTGATTTACATAACTAGCCCTAGTCATGCATCATCATAACAATACAATGCAAAATCACAATTCTGAAAATTCCAACAATGTCACTGTTGCTAAAATTGAAGTGAAAAATCGAAAAAACCATCAAACAAAATCCAAAAATATAAAAATACCACCAAAAATCTCTAAAAAATCAAATAAAGACAACCCAAATTTTTTTGGATTTTTTTAAGAATATGAAAAATTCAAAAAATTAAAAAAGTGGTCCAGATGAAGGAATTTAGGAATTTGAGCATCAAATCCCGTAATAAGTCTCTATTCCTTGATTTTTTTCTGATTTTCTGGCAAAATTTCGGGGCAATCCAAGATAGTCGCCTGAAAACCAGATTTTTTTTTACTAGCAACGTGCCTACGAGCTAGCACAAGCCTATTCGACCTATAGAACAACAAAGCACGAAGAAACAATTGTTAGGATGGTTAGTAATACTCTAAAACTCGTTAATATTGTTATCAGAGAGTCCTCGGCAACAACGCCAATTTGATCCGCTGTCGCACACGGGTCAAATACAATTGAAAAAAAATGTAAAAAGAGGTAATAACTCGAGTCGTTTCGCAAGGACTTCTGATATAATAATATTAACCGAATTGAGAGTTGAAATTTGATAAAGGGGTTTTTATAAGTTTTAACAGATGAGCAAAACGATTAATCCACTTATTCGAGTTTCAGACCTATCACAGATTCTATCAATGAGTTGAATTCCTAATTCGTGATTCTATTCTTATTTGACTATAGAATTGATCAAACAAGCGTAATCAATCCTATGTGAATTTGGTTTTGTTGACTGGATTAAGCATCACAATCATTAAAATATTATTATAATTAACGTTCAAGCGTCGCAAAATTATAATTCAATTAAATTAAAAACGAAACCAAATTCTGTCAAACGAATTTAATCGATCCTATTGAAATTCAATTTAAGCAATCAGAATATCAATATAATCAAATAACAGAAATAGAATCATGAATTAGAATTGACGGTGTAACCTAAATCTCCAGGTGTTGATGAAACCTTGAACTTGTGGATTAACCTTATGAACTTAGCCTTCCATGAAATTAATATAAAAGTGTTTTTATTTTTCTGATCTCTGGTTCCGAAAATACTACATCTCAGAAAGGAAAGAAAATTCTCAATATATAGTGCTCGATTTTGGGCTTTAAAAACAAGTGGCTCGCTATTTAAAATTATTACAGAAGTCTAGATTACGAAATCTGCAATTTAGGCCCAGTAGAGTTCGCCATTGAGATTTTATTCCAACACAAAAGTTGTAGCTCTGATTTTTAGCTTTCCAACGACTCCTCGCATGCTTCAATCTGTTATCCATAGCTCACGTTATGGCCTATAGAGCGAGCAGGGGTCAAAATGCAAATAATAAAATTATAATTCAATTTCATCCCAAAGTTTAGAAACAAGCTAAAAAGTTATTCTAAGCCATAAAGAGATTATAAAAAACCAAATTAAAAAGTGAGAAACATGCGCCCAACTGCTATGATCAATAATTAAACCAAATAGAACATAAATGACCAATAAGGCATAATGTATTATATTATCATAATGTATTAAACCAGTAAGACAAGGTTCATGTTTGAAATAAGGCCATAATACACATTACAAAATAAGGCCATCATATACATTACAAAACAAGGCAACACTGACACATTAAAAATAAGGCCTTAAAACATTGTCTAACATTGACTTGGTGCTTGTGATTCTTGAGATGCTTAAGATCCTTGAGATAGCACAACTTGTGGCTGGGAACCTTGATTACTTGGTGGATGGGAGCTTTCAGCAGTTGTTGTTGCCCTTTTCCTCTTCTTCTGCATAAACCAACAACAACAATTTCTAAAACCACCACAAGCTCACAACCATTTTTTTACAATTTCAGTCACAAGCCATAATGAGTCATAAACCACATTCAGTCACTAAACTAGATACAATCAGTTTTAGTTCACACTTAGATTAGCTTTACCTTGTTTCTGAAAGGTGCAAACACGAGAATGGGGTTTGAATTGTGTTTGACAAAGTTGATAACTTTTTTCTAATTTGATGAAGGCTGATTGGTTTTTATGAATAACTTATATAAGAAGCAATCAGGTTCAAAGACAACAAACAATGAAAGCTTAAATAATTGAACACATAGATTTATCTAGGTGCACTACTGACTTGGCTACATCTAGTCCCCTCATTCAGAAGGCTTTAATCCATTAATTCAAATAATTTGAATTACAAAGCACCTGACCTTCCAAGCCCAAACATCCTGACAACCCTAGAATTTTGAGGAACTAACCACCTTCACCCTACAAGCCAAGTCTTCTCCTAACAACCTGACAACCCCAGATTGTTGAAGGAACACAGCCAACACCTTGACCCTTCAAGTCAAGTCTTCTCCACACAAATTGACAATCCCAGATTGTTGAAACACTAAAGCCACTATGGGGATAAGTTACAAGAATTTCGAACTTAAGTAATTTGCTTCTAACAAGCTGATTATAACAATGACTATCACACTCTAAGAAAAACACTTAGAAAATATTTCTCATTCGAACAAGTATTTCTCTCTTTGAACTCTAAGCTGAATTTGGAATTTTGAGCTTGAGTTCTTCTACTCTTTTTTTGACTTTTTGATGATCTTCTTCTTTGAACTTGAGTATCATTTTATAGATAAATTAGGGCTTCAATTTAGTCCTTGTTTAATTCTGAATTGTATCTTCATTCCTATTTTGGTCAACAATGATCTTATTAGAAAATAATTCTAAACAAGATGATTTTTGATAATATGTTCTTTAGCTAATTATTTATTTCTGAATCTAATCTGAGTAGTTCTTCTAGATTGATTATGTTCGTATTTTGTTTAGATTGAGTTTGTAAATTTTTCAGATTGGTTATGTTCGTATTTTGTTAAGATTGAGTTTGTAAATTCTTCAGATTGATTTTGTTTGTATTTTGTTCAGATTGAGTTTGCACAAGCACACTTTCTACAAGCACATGTCTTTTGGCCTAAATGGACCTCAAATGTGTCAGGTTCATTGGACACCTCAATCCTCAGTTGACAATCATCACCCATTCAATGTGCACTTCAGTAGCTCTCAGCCTTTTTTAACAACAATTGTATCTTAGGACATATGGCACCCGTATACCTGGTCATAAAATCTCTTTGCTAAATAATTCTAGTTGAAATGCACCTCCTTAAATCTTCAATCATTGTGATTATCAATTTGTCTTTATGCTCCAAGCTTGCTCTATTGAATGTTTCACACATATTGCTCACTTGTAGGTCACATTGTGTATTAGTACTAAATGCATATCTAGTCCAAGTTCCAGGTGGAAGCTTCATCATATTTTCCTAAGCAGCCTCATTCGTTTCCTTCATTCTTTGCATAGCTCTCTGCCATGCTGGCACTGTTGTGGCCCTTGCTGCCAACCATAAAATTTCTTTCATTTTTGCTCTGAGGTATTTCTTCTTCAAGTTTACATAAAGATGTTTCACACATAACCTATCCTCAATAACGGCTGTAATGTTTTTAATTGCAGGTACAAAACCCTGTAAGATTATAAAAGTTTCATTATCAATTGATATGTAAAAAATTATGAAAAATAATATATTAACTAAGTTGATTTAGTATACCTTTTGTTTGTCTGAAATGATGGCCCACTGCTTCTGTTGTATATTATACAAATCTTGTAAGAGCAAGTCTAAAAACCCCTACAACGAATCTCTTGCCTCGGCCTCTACCACGACATATGCAATATGTATCATTTGACTATTCACGTCTTTACTCACTCCTACAATGAGTTGACCACCATACTTAGCCTTTAAGAAGCATGGATCTAATCCAATTAATGGTCAACATGTATAAGCAAATGTTGCTTTACATACCTTATTGCATACATATATCCTTTCAAATATGGGAGCATCATTCCCATCAACACATTGGATGATAACCGTACTATTTGGATTGACCTCTTTAATTATTTTACATAACTTCATAAATGTGAGTATTGTTCATTAGTAGCTCCTTGAATCATTTCAATTGCTCTTCTTATTACCCTGTATGCTTGGTACCGAGTCAATTTAACGCTGTAGTACCTCAACTTTGTCCGACAAATTAAAAATAATTTTAAAAAAAAGTAATAATATGTTTAATAAACAATTTGCAATTATTATTATCACATCTAAAAAATCATCATTTTATAAATATGACCCAAATTGAGTCCATATACACATAGGTTCCCATTACATTACATTTAGGACCAAAAATAAAATAAAAACAATAAAGTACTCCTTTTTTTCTCTATTGCTGCAAGTAATGTCCCAGTGCCTCTTTCCTCCTTCATTTCATCTTCTTTTTTTTTTCCTCTCCTTTTTACTAATAAAGCTATAATCTTCACTAAGAATGCACACACACAAAAAGTTTAGCCACCCTTTTCCCTTTTCATCTATACACATGTCCATATTTTCTACAAAACATTAGAAAAATTAGACATCAATTTATCTCATGGACACAAACATTCATCTTTGTAGCCTATAAATTGAGAACAAAAAAAATCAAACAAAGAGGAGGTTTTTTTTTTGTTTCTTCTAGAAAAATTATAACATAAAAAATGAGTAATTTTTTTTTACACAAGAAGTAAAAAAGAGAACAGAACAAAGGGTTTTTTTGTTTTTTGAAACAAGAAGAAGAAACAACGTAAGAAAGAATAACAGAGAAGAAAAATGTAGAGACATCTAAAAATACACCATCCTCCTTCATTGGAGAGAAGAAAACCACGACTAATACCTTAATCCAGCGTTCCCCAGTTCGCCACGCACCACCACCTTCATCTTCAAACTGTATCTGCAAACGTTATTTTACTAAAAGAGGATGCGGCTCCTTTTCACGTTTCATCGTCAAACCCTTTTTTTTTTTGAAAGAAACTTTGTCCACTATCATATAAATATTTTATTCCATTTAATATAAATAATTGTGGATGCGGCTAACGAGCATCATTTATTTCATTTTTTGGGAAGTAGTGTTAATAGATGTCCTTTTAGTTTGTCTAGATCATACTTATGTCGCGTTTTGCTGAAAACTTATTTTATTCCTTGATTGTGTTATTTAATATTTAAATGGATTTTATTTCTATTATTTAATTAAAATATTTTTTAAAAGAAGTTGCGACTTTTATTTAATTAACATCTGTTTTGAAGGAAGTTGCGGCGTGTGTAGTACTTTTGGTTCTATTATTTAATTAAAATATATTTTGTTTACTTAACAAATCGGGCTACAAGCCCATATATCTCTTTTACTACTATTTTGTTTTTGTCTAAAATATCCTTCTAAACATAATATCTTATGAAATGATGTTTGATCTCTATATGTTTTTCTCTAGAATGTAAAATAGGATTTTTGGTTAAATATATAGTAGAAGTGTTATCACAGAAGATAGGGATGTTACTCTCGTTAACATGGAAATCTGCAAGTTGATGCTTCATCCACAACACTTGGGTATTGCAACTAGCTACTGAGATTTATTTTGCTTTTGCTATTGACATTGCTCTAATACCACTTGTTGGGTGTGATGTAGAAAACAGTCCAAACAGCGATGTTTCTTTACTAGAGGATCGGGTTTTCAGAGGGGCACTAGCACTTCCAATGATTAGAGTATCTGGATGAGATGATTGATATTTCCATCCAAGTTTTGATTCATGATTATTCTAATTTATTTGCTCAGGCATATCTTCTGAAATTTTTTTATCCTCTAGTGCTGTTGTTTCCTTTGATTTAGCAGCTTCTTCTGATTTGGCTATTTCCTCTAATTTTACTTGTTCTTCTAATTTTGTTGTTTCCCCTAATATATGTGAACCGACAATATCTTCATCTAGCTTTGACTTGTCATGGTCAAGTTTTTTAGAAATCAAACCTGACATGTATTGATTCCTCAACAATCAAAGTTTCTTTGTTGTATACCCTGTAGGCTTTAGACCTTTTAGAATATCCCAAAAAGATATAATTTTGAGATTTGGAAGCAAACTTGCCAAGTCTCTCTTTGGTGTTCAGAATGTAACATGTACATCCAAACTGATGAAAATAAGAAGTGTTGGGTTTTATTCCTTTTCACAGTTCATAAGGAGTCTTATTTACAATAGGTCTAATAAAGATTCTATTCTGAATATAACAAGTTGTATTCACTACTCCTGCCCAGAAATGCTTAGCTACATTAGTTTCATGAATCGTGGTTTTGGCCATTTCTTGAAGAGATCTGTTTTTTCTCTCTACAACACAATTTTGTTAAGGTGTTCTAGGTGAAGAAAAATTATGGAAAATACCATTCTCTTCACATAAGTTTTCAACAAAAGGTTAATTAAGAATTCTAATTATGAAAAATACCATTCTCCCAAATTAATGTTTTGATGATAACTAAACAAAAGGTTAATTAAGAATTCTAATTATGATTCGAAGTGTTTTGTTATTTAACATGTGTATTTGATTGTGTTAAAACAAGATAGGTACCATGTATTACAAAGCAAATCTCATTAAAATCAAGAAAGCAAAATCAGTAAAACGAAGAACGTTCTTGACATATTTCTGGAAAACAAAGAACGTTATCCAGATTTGCCATAAACAAGAATGATCAGATTTCTTTGTAATAGATTGGATCCAGGAAGTTTTATTCATCCCATATATTCATCAAGAATAAACAAGGATCAATCTGAGTCAGAATTATTCCAGAATTCGAAGGCTCAAAGATGTGCTTCATAAAATGCATAAAGCAAGATCATTCTCTAAGTTTAGAAAATACAAGTACAATTAACAGGCTGTAAAGTACACTACGGTTGTACCTTCAAACAAGTCCTGCACACTTGACTTAAAGCTAGCAATCATTTCAGACAACTGACAAGATCAAAAATACAAGTCAGCTCATCACCAACCAATTCGAAGAATGTTCTTGGATCTCAAGAACATTCCTGGTTTAAGCATGAACACTCTTGCATTTTGGCTGATCTTATCCATTCATTTTTCCATGACAACTAGCCTTCTTGCAACGGTTAAAGGAACTGTCATAAGCTCTCTTGAAGCCTATAAATACAGCTTCACGATGAAGAACAAAACACAACTCAAAGTGACAAGCAAAGCATCAATCATTCAATCATACTCGAGCTTGTCAAAATCATTCTTAAGTTGCAGTTTCATTCTTCTAGTGATTTTAGAATCAGTGATAACTGACTTCTAAAATATAGAACCTTTTTATCAAACAAGAGTTGAGCAATACCTAGATTATAACATTCTCAAAATCATTACTTTGTAACTCAAGGCTATATTGTTTACATAGCTTGAGTAGTGTGTAGAAATCCTTTTATGATTTAAAAGGTAGCTTGTAAAATCCTTTCTGAAATAATGTAAGGTAAACCTGTGGAGATCCTTTCTAGGTAGAAATGTAGAAAACTGTGTAATAGATCAATACTGATATGTGAAAACTATGTGAAAACCAAGAACGTTCTTGCTTTGAGCACTTAGTGGAAAATCTCACATTTGTAAGGACTAGACGTAACCCGTGTTTGGGTGAACCAGGATATATGCTTGTGTGATCTCTCTATCTCTATCTCTATTTATTATCTGTTTTACAATCAGCTTTTATATTGATAAATTGATATTGTTGTTTTTCCACTAACCAAGAACGTTCTTTGTTTGTAACCAACATCAATCTTGAGTTAAACTTACAGTTTTTAAACAGGAATTTTTAAAAGGGTCAATTATAATTCAAACCACCTTCCTTATAATTGACAATTTTACTTGATTGGCATCAAAGCCAATCTCTAAGGATTAAATACCCAAAAAGTGTTAGAGCAAAAGATTCAGGAAGATAATGTCAAAAGCTAAATACATTGTAGAGGGATGGTCATCAAACAGACCATCGTACTTTGATGGCTCAGATTATTATGTCTGGAAAAGCAAAATGCAATTGTTCCTAAAGTCACAAGATACTGGTATGTGGAGAATCATCACATATGGAGACTTCATACCAAGAGTAGATCAAAACGATTCAACATCTGTTGAAAAGAAAAAAGCAGATTGGACAGCAGATGAACAATCTAAGGTACTTCTAAACTCAAAAGCTCAATTATTTTTATCATGTGCTTTAATTAAAGAAGAAAGTGAAAAAGTAGATGAATGTGATACGGCCAAGAAAGTATGGGACACATTGAAAACTCACCATGAAGGAACAAGCCATGTTAAGGAAACCAGAATTGACATTGGCATTCAAAAGTTCGAATTGTTTGAAATGAATGAAGGAGAAACAATCGATGAAATGTACTCTAGATTCACAACCATAGTGAACAAAATACGCTCTCTTGGCAAAGCTTATTCAGTACAAGACAGGGTAAGAAAGATCATGAGATGTCTTCCTATCATGTGGAGACCAATGGTGACAGCTATAAGCCAAGCCAAGAATCTTGAGGTACTGGGCTTGGAAGAACATATTGGAACTCTAAGGGCACATAAAGTGTTGTTACTGGAAGATAAACCTATAAGGAAAGGCAAAATAAAAGCTTTAAAAGAATCTCAAAGCTCACCAAGTTTTCAACAAACAAATGAGAAAAAGTGACTCAGAAGATGGCCAAGAAGACGTTGATGAAGAGATTGCTCTCCTCACAAGAAAGATACAAAGAATGATGAGGACAATAGATTAGATCAAAAAGGGATCTCCAGATAAAAAGAACTTCAAAACTGAAGTAGATAAAAGTAAAATCACTTGTTTCGGATGCATCAAACAAGGACATTATAAAACTGAATGTCCATTGAACAAAAAAGTGCCAACGAAATTCCCCTTCAAGAAGAAGTCAATGATGGCATCTTGGGATGATTCTGATGAATCAGAAACAGATGAACCTGAAGAAGCCAACCTATGTTTGATGGCAAACACTGAAGATACAGAGGTAACAAATTATGAACCTTTTCTTGTATGTAAACAAATGGAAAAAGAATTTGATAATTTGCTAAATGATTCAAATTTTCTCATTCAAAAGTGTAGTTCTTTTAAAGATAAATTTCACAAGGAAAAAGAAGAGAAAGAGAAAACTCAGGCTATGAACGATAAACTTAAAGAGATCATTCAAAATCTGAAAGAGTCTCAACTCAAAAATTTTGAAATTGAAAGTTCAGAAAGATAAGAACGATCTACACCTCAAAAGGAGAACGTTCTCCTTAAAACTGAAGTTGAAATTCTTAAAAATGATAACACAAAATTCATTAAACCTACTGAAACTTTTCAGAGAATCATGGGATCCCAAGTGGGAATATTTGATAAAGTTGGGCTTGGTTTTAATAAAACTCAAAAAACCAAAATGTATGAAAACTTTTTTGTTCCTGAAAGGAAAGAGGGAAATGCAAAATCAAATGTTCATATTCCAACAAAATTGGACATCTAGAGTTTGCATGCTATTTTAAAAAAAGAGATGAAAAAATCAAGAACAAAAAGATCTTCAGAAAAATAAAGAACATTTTAGAACAAAAGCAAAATTTTCTCAAAATCTGAAGAAAAAAAAAGGAGAACTTTCTCCAGTTAATGTAACAAATGAAGAACGTTCTGGAGCTTTATCAAAACCAGCTGTAACTCAGTTTTCTAAACCATTTTCAAAACAAACCACTAGATATTCCTCCTGGTCCAAGATTGGCCACTATGAGACGACATTTAACACTAAAAAGGAATCAAATTTTAAAACTAACTCTTGAGGACCCAAGACCAAGTGGATACCTAAAGTTGATATAACACATCATGCAAGATGGATTTAAAGATGTCAAGAAAATGCCATGGTTCTTGGACAGTGGTTGTTCAAGGCATATTACGGGTGACAAAAATTGCTTCATGTCATTAATCAAAAAGGATGGAGGACCTGTAACATTTGGGAACAATGATCAAGGAAAAATCAAAGGCAAGGGAACCATAGGTAAAATAAATTCTGCTAAAATCAATGATGTTCAACATGTTGAAGGATTGAAACATAACATTCTTAGCATTAGTCAACTCTGTGATAATGGCTTTGAATTTATTTTCGAACCAAACATATGTGAATTGAGAATGGAAAATTCTGGTGAAATCATATTTTCTGCATCCAGAAAGAAAAACCTTTATATTTTATACATTGAAGAACTACCAGTCGAATCTTTCCTCATGTCCATAAATAAAGACAAATGGATATGGCATAACAGAACTGGACATGTGAGTATGAAAATAATTTCAAATTTGTCAAAATTAGATCTTGTTAGAGGACTTCCTAAAATAAACTTTGAAAAGGATAAAATATGTGAAGCTTGTGCAAATGGAAAACAAATTAAAAGTAGTTTTCATCCAAAAGAATTTATATCAACCAAAAAACCTCTTGAACTACTTCACATTGATCTTTTTGGTCCCATCGAAACCACCAGTTTAGGAGGTATGAAATATAGATTTGATGATTTTTCTAGATACACATGGCTACTATTTTTGAAACAAAAGGATGATGCATTTGATGCCTTCAAAAACTATTGTAAAAAGGTTCAAAATGAAAAGCAATCCAATATAATCACTGTAAAAAGTGATCATGGAGGTGAATTCATTAATGCATCCTTCAAAACATTTTTTGATGAACTTGACATCTCTCATAATCTATCTTGTGCAAGAACTCCTCAACAAAATGGAGTTGTTGAAAGAAAGAGTAGAACTTTGCAAGAGATGGCAAGAACGATCTGGGAAGAATCCAATGTTGAAACGTATTTCTGGGCTGAAGCTATAAACACTTCTTGCTATATTTGGAATCGTGTTTCAATTAGAAAAATCATAAACAAAACACCCTATGAAATATGGAAAAATAGAAAACCAAACATTTCATATTTTCACATCTTTGGTTGTTATTGCTACATTTTATACTACAAAGATAACTTGGGAAAATTTGATGCGAAATTGTACAAAGTTATATTTTTAGGATATTCAACAGAATCTAAGGGATATCGTATTTTTAATTTGAGAACTAAAATTGTTGAAATCAGTATCCACATTTTATTTGATGAGATTGATGATCTTGAATTAAAAAAGAAAGATGATGAGGAGGAAGAACAATCTGGGAAAACCGAGCATATCATTCTCCAGGAAAACGAGATTGATAAACAATCTTCATTTCAAACTTCTCCTAGAAGTTGTAAACTAATAGGTGATCATCCTCCAAATCAAATCATTGGACATACAGCTTATGGCATTAGAACAAGAATGTCATTTAAAGATGATGCAAACAGCAACATGGCAATGATATCTCAAATGGAACCAAAATCCATCAAAGAAGCAATAATTGATCAATCTTGGATTGATGTGATGAAGAAATCCTTTTATGATTTAAAAGGTAGCTATATTGTTAACATAGCTTGAGTAGTGTGTAGAAATCCTTTTATGATTTAAAAGGTAGCTTGTAAAATCCTTTTTGAAATAGTGTAAGGTAAACCTGTGGAAATCCTTTCTAGGTAGAAAGGTAGAAAACTTTGTAATAGATCAAGACTGATCTGTGAAAACTCTGTGAAAACCAAGAACGATCTTGCTTTGAGCACCTACTGGAAAATCTCACATTTGTGAGGAATGGACGTAACCCGTTTTTGGGTGAACCAGGATATATGCTTGTGTGATCTCTATTTATTATATGTTTTACAATCAGCTTTTGTATTGATAAATTGATATTCTTGTTTTTCCACTAACCAAGAACGTTCTTTGTTTGTAACCAAGATTAATCTTGAGTAAACTTTCAGTTTTTAAACAAGAATTTTTAAAAGGGGCAATTATAATTCAAACCCCCTTCCTTATAATTGACATTGTTACTTCACAAATTGCCAAAAATCAGGAGGGTATTCAGAACACCATTAGCTTCATTCTTGCTAGGCTCACAAATCGAAACCTTTAGTTGTTTGTTTTCTTTGTATTTTGTTGTACTATTTTGTGCTTCTCTGTTTTTTTTCCTCTCTTTTTGTCTGATGACAAAACAAGGAGCACATTTTTTGAGAATTTTTAAGAAATGAACTTTGTCTTATTCAGAACTTCAGTTACTAATGCACGTTAAACTACTCTGTCATAATATCTCTCATCTTATGAATTAAGCATTTAATGGTTTAGTTCAAAAACTGCATTGGATTGAACCACATTAATGGTTTAGTTCAAATTTTGAAAACCATGTTTGAATCAAGTTCAGTGTAGTTCTGAACCGGTTTGAAACTGATTTATAAATATAAACGAGTTTAATATTCTTAACAACTTTTCAGTTAAAATCGGTTTCGAACAAGTTCTTCGGGAAAATAATTTGAAATAATTTTGACAAAAAAATTTCGATCTTTTTCGAGAAAAATGTTTTTGATTTATTTAAGAATTTGTTTTTGTTTTGAGAAAAATAGATAAAAAAAAATTTCAAAGTAAAAAGTTTCAAATATTTTTTGAAAAATAGTTACGAAATTCTTTTGAAAAATTTTTTCTGAGAAATTATTTTTAAGAAAATTTTATCAACAAAAATAGGTATAGAAAATTTTTCAAAAAAAAATGTTTTTGATTTTTTTAAAAAATTAAAAAAATACCAAGAAAAAAATGTTTTAAATTGAAAAAAAAAGTAAAATAAATTTCGAAAATTTTCTAAGAAAAAAAATCTTAATTGTGTTAAAAAATTATTAACCTTAGTATTTTGTTTTTGTGCAATACAATCTAATTTATCAATATGTTCAATTCACCATATATTTTGCACACTCCTATCTACAATATACATCCTTTTGAAAATAATTCTGAAATAATATGTTTTTCATCTCTAGTCTTGTTACTCTTTCAATCCTTAGCTCATACCATTTGAAGTACTCAACTCTTCTTTATGGACCTTTCTATAGAAAACATGCTACGGTAATTTTAATTACTTTCAATCACGAGTTTTGTACCGTACACCCCCTACTTGTACCTCCCACCCCCCGTCCCCATGGAAAATACAATATTGCCCCTGATATTATCTATAAAAACCCCAAAAAAATTCCCTTCTTTTTTTTGCACCAATTTTTTTTCGAAAGTTTGAATTGTCCCAAAAGTAAGATAAACTTCGAAACATTGAAATTTTCGAAGTTCATTTTTTCCCAAAATTTTAAAACTTTCGAAAGTTTCCATGGACATGAAACTTTCGAAATGCATAAACCTTCAAAACTTTCTAACATTCTGAAAGTTACGAAATGTAAAATTCAGAAACATGAAGTTTTTCAGTTTCGAAACTTTGGAATTCATGGAATGTTCCAAAATTGTATGGGAAGTTTGGTCTTCAATGAATCTTCCGAAACAAGCTTCGAAAGTTTGAAAACAATACGAAAGTTTCAAAATGCATTTTTATTTTTTTAGTTTTTTTCCCATTTTTTTATTATTGATATATTGATTTATTAGAATGAATATTAATATATTGCAATGCTTATAAATTTAATTTCAAAAATAGTAATAAATTTAATTAATAGTAATAAATTTTAAAAATTTGAATTATAAATTTATAGTAATAAATTTATAATAATAAATAGTAATAAATTTATAGTAATAAATAGTAAGAAATTTATAATAATAAATTAATAGTAATAAATTTATAATAATAAATTAATAGTAATAAATTTCATACCTAATTTCAAAAATAGTAATAAATTTAATTAATAATAATATTATAAATTTATTTTTCAAAATTGAAACATTCGAAAGTATCGAATTTTTTGAAATTTTCGAAATTGAATTACTTAGAAAATTTGAAAGTTTCGAAAGTTATGTGTTTCAAAAATTTGAAAGTTTCGAGTATTATGTTTCGAAAGTTTCAAATTCATCAAAACTTACGAAAGTTTTATCCAAAATTTCAAAAGTTTCATAACATCCTGGAAAACTGCATTTCAAAACTTTGACATTTATCATAAGTTTCGAAATTTGTAAAAGTTTCTGGAAATTTAAGTTTTGAAAGTTTTATATTTAATAAAACTTTCGAAAATGTCAACAAAATTCACTTTTTTATATTTCGAAAGTTTGAAATTTTCTATTGTTTAAGTAGATTTTGTAATTTTCGAAAGTGGGGTGAGAAATAAAGTGATAAATTTTTTTTTGATGGTTTTATAATATGGTATTTTCCATTGAGATGGGGTGGGAGGTACATGTGGGGTGCACGGTACAAAACCCTTCAATGGCAATGTACATGGATTTATATTTGTCTAAGCTTTACAATGTAATAATGTGCATTAAGTTGAAATTCCAATAAAATGAAAACTGCCAAAATTGTTATGCTAGAATGAAGGAAAATAATTAAAAGGAATAAATTACAATAATATGATGCATGATGTCATGGACAGATTGTCATGCGACAATGAAGGCAACGATCAAGAGATTGTTGTTAGTATATCTATACGCCCCCACAAGATGGAGGAGGACAAATAAGAAGAAGAATAAGAAGTGACGAGAAAGAAGAATGAGGCTACGAAGAAGAATGAGTGAATCGCATTACTCTATGGGAACTAATTCTTCAAACCTGCAAAGAAGAAGGCTACACCATTGTTGGTGTGGAATTGAGACGCCATTGAAGACTTCGTGGACACTCAAAAATCCTAGAAGGATATTTTATGGCTGTGGTTTATTTAAGGTATGGATGGATTAGGGTATTTTTGGATTTTGAAGTTCATTTTTCTGGGTATTCACAAATCTAGGATTTTTTTTTTGTTTTCTTCATCCATCTATTCTTAATGGTTTTCTTCATCCCTCAATTCAGAGATTTTTTTTTTTAGGTTTATCCTTCTGTTCTTAATGGTTGTATTCACTTTTTATGGGATTTATTCATCCCTCTTTTCTTAATCGTTTTGTTAAATTTTTCTAGATTTTATTCATTATCATGTTCTTTATCATGTAGATACATGGCAAAAAAGCATGCAAATGTTTTGACTGGTTTGATGTTGAGATGAGTGATCGGGCCAAAGAGGTGATATTGTCTTTACTAAAGAAGATTGATGAGATGAAGAAGAAGGAAAATGAGTCAAAGATAATAGAGAATAAGTTGAAGATGAATATTAAATTTTTAGAGCATCAGCTGAAGATATCGTATACATTTACGAAAATGCTGTTTGAAATATCATTGGTGCTTGTAATGATGTATGTGTTTGCATTAGTTACAATACATGATATGTCAAACAATTATAGTTGGGATGTTGTTTAAGTTTTATTTTAGGGTGATGTTGTTTAGGATGTTGTCTTATGTTTCCACTGTGTTATGTATTAGTCTACTAGTTGGGTTTACTTTCAATGTTAGGATGT
The DNA here is from genome assembly GCA_037974735.1 of Cicer chorassanicum. Taxonomy (NCBI): domain Eukaryota; kingdom Viridiplantae; phylum Streptophyta; class Magnoliopsida; order Fabales; family Fabaceae; genus Cicer; species Cicer chorassanicum. The sequence continues at coordinate 20,858,179 of JBBPBP010000003.1, forward strand.
TGTTTTAATTAAAACTGATTATAAAACTAATTAACACTTACTACAAGATAAGACTATTGCCAATGATTAAGCCACTGGTAGTGATTAAAATTGAATATGATTATAAGATAAAGCTTTATAATTAAACCAAATAGAACATAAATGATCAATAAAATACAATGTACTATATTATCATAATGTATTACACCAGTAAGACTAGGTTCATGTTTGAAATAAGGCCAGAATACACATTACAAAATAAGGCCATCATATACATTACAAAACAAGGCCAAAATGACACATTACAAAACAAGGCAATACTGACACATTAACAAATAAGGCCTATGTCAAATAATTATAGTTGTTGTTTGAAAGGGGGTGCTCCTATGTAAAATAATTATAGTTCGGGTGTTGTTTAAGTTTTATTTTAGGGTGATGTTTAGGATGTTGTCTTAGGTAGTTGTTGTTTAAATCCACTGTGTTATGTATTAGTCTACTAGTTGGGTTTAATTTCAATGTTAGGATGTTGTTTTAATTAAAACTGATTAAGCCACTCAAACTATAAAACTAATTAACACTTAATACAAGATAAGACTAGAGATTAAGCCACTGCTAGTGATTAAAATTGAATATGATTATAAGATAAAGTTTAATAATTAAACCAAATAGAACATAAATGATCAATAAAGCATAATGTATTATATTATCATAATGTATTAAACCAGTAAGACTAGGTTCATGTTTGAAATAAGGCATATCTTTCGTTCTTTTTACTTTTTTTCTCTATCTTTCATTCATAAACCAAACAATATTTCGAACTCTGGTAATGATAAAATTGTAAATAAGTGACACAAGTGACGTCTTTTAATTAATGTGTGTGAAATGTGCTTTCCAATTTGATCCATTGTCGCACACGGGTCAAATACAATTGAAAAAAAATGTAAAAAGAGGTAATAACTCGAGTCATTTCACAAGGACTTGTGATATAATAATATTAACCGAATTGAGAGTTGAAATTCGAAAAAGGGGTTTTAATAATTTTTAGTTTTAACAGATGACCAAAACGATTAATCCACTTATTCGAGTTTCAGACCTATCACAGATTCTATCAATGAGTATAATTCCTAATTCGTGATTCTATTCTTATTTGACTATAGAATTGATCAAACAAGCCTAATCAATCCTATATGAATTTGGTTTCGTTGACTGGATTAAACATCACAATCATCAAAATATTATTATAATTAACGTTCAAGCGTCGCAAAAGTATAATTCAATTAAATTAGAAACGAAACCAAATTCTGTCAAACGAATTTAATCGATCCTATAGAAATTCAATTTAAGCAATCAGAATATCAATATAATCAAATAACAGAAATAGAATCATGAATTAGAATTGACGGTGTAACCTGAATCTCCACGTGTTGATGAAACCTCGAACTCGTGGATTAACCTTACGAACTTAGCCTTCCATGAAATTAAAATAAAAGTGTTTTTATTTGTCTGATCTCTGGTTCCGAAAATACTACATCCAAGAAAGGAAAGAAAATTCCCAATATATAGTGCTCGATTTTTGACTTTAAAAACAAGTGGTCCGCTATTAAAAATTATTACAAAAGTCCAAATTACGAAATATGCAATTTAGGCCCAGTAGAGTTCGGCATTGCGATTTTATTCCCACACAAAAGTTGTAGCTCTAATTTTTAGCTTTCCAACGACTACTCGCATACTTCAATCTAATATCCATAGCTCAAGTTATGGCCTACAGAGCGAGCATGGGTCAAATGCAAATAATAAAATTATAATTTAATTTCAAACCAAAGTTCAGAAAAAAAAGCTAAAAAATTATTCTTAGCTATAAAGAGATTATAAAAAAAACCAAATTAAAAAGTGAGAAACATGCGCCCAAGTGCTATGATCAAATTCCCCCACAGTTAAGCAAAGGAATGCAAAGTGGTGAGCAAAGGAAAAAAATTTAAACTTCAAGGAATATGACATTCATGAATAATTTTCACAACCAAGGCAAACAAGAGGATAAATTAACTAAAGAATGCATCATAAGTGATAGAGTCCTCACAAGATATAAAATTCTCTCAATCACTCAAGTGTTTGGGTTAGTATTTACCCTCAAAGCACATCATGAAAGCCAGCACTACCATAGACTTGACAAGCCTCTAATATCTATATTTGAAACACATGCACATAATGATCAAAAGGCCTTTATTCAGGTTGTAACGTGGCCAAGGTAAGGGTGAGATAATCCTAAGGAGACTAGTGCTAAAAATCAAAGAAGATAAAGGAGTAATGATCAAAAGAGAACAATAACATTGAGAAATAACTCAACAAAATATCATTAACTTTTATTATCAACTCTCTTTGCTCACAACACAACCATTTTCCTCATTTTATTTCTCATTTCATTTTTTTGTTTTTTTTTTGTTTATATATATCTACATTTTTTCTTTCTTTTTCTTTTTCCTTTTTTTTATAAACCTCAAATTTAACAAACAAGTTGAGCACCCCCAACTTATTTAAGGAAAGACTCCTTTATGCCCCAAGATTGGGTCAATTCATTGTTTTTCACTTTTAGGCTTGTAATGAGCTATATAACAAAGAATGGGATAATTAGGCTCAAAGGGGCTTAAAAAAATGGATAATTGAAGGGTATGCTTATTTGGCTAGTAGCTTAACAAGAAACAAATGCCTAGATCATTTCAATATATGCATGCGGACAAGAGTCAAGTCAAGTTCTAGCGTAACTAGCAATCATGAGTGAGATATCACACAAGAAAAAAAGGAAGATGGAAAAATGTATTCCAAAGGTTAATGACCTATGACAAATGATACGCAATTTAGCATTTTAATCCAACTTATTTTACCAAGAATCCCAAGATACTATCCAATCATGCCAGTCCAAACAAACTCACAACATTTACAACCACAAAATCTGATGAAAAAGCATGCAATGCAGTACGCATTTTTTTTTATTTGAAATTCTAAAACAAATAAAATCCTAAAATAATACCCCCCACAATTAAATTACACATTGTCCTCAATGAAAGTAACAAGTATAAATTAAGGGTAAGGAAAGGGAGCTCCCTGTTCAAACTTCAGTGTAGGTGGGCTTTTCCAAGGAGAGTTCTTCTATGGTAGTATCTTCAAGCACAGACCTCTCATGGAATAGCTTGAGGCGTTGTCCATTTACTTTGAACACTTTGTCGGTGTTTTCACTTTTTATTTCCACTGCACCATAAGGAAAAGTGTTACTAACAACAAAAGGTCCAATCCACTTGGGTCGAAGTTTACCTGCCATAATTTTCATACGGGAGTTGAACAGTAAAACTTTTTGGCCAATGGAAAATTCCTTCCTAGAAATCATCTTATCATGATAAGACTCAGTTTTATCATAAGCTTCTAGTCTAAGCTCTTCAAGTTGCTGCAGTTGAAGCTTTCTCTCTAAACCTGCTTTCTCCATCTCAAGGTTGCAGCTCTTAACAGCCCAATAAGCACAGTTCTATATTTCCACTAGGAGGTGGCATGCCTTACCAAACACAAGTCGATAAGGGGACATTCCTACTGGTGTTTTGTAAGTTGTTCTTTGAGCCCAAAGAGCATCTTCTAGCCGACAGCTCCAGTCCTTCTTGTTTGGCTGCACCATCTTTTCTAAGATCTGTTTGATTTCCCTGTTTGAGATTTCAGCTTGCCCATTAGTCTAGGGATGATAAGATGTAGAGACTCTGTGTACAAGCCCATACTTCCGAAGCAAAGTGTCCATGGTGCGGTTGCAAAAATGAGTGCCTTGATCACTTATGATGGCCCGGGGTATTCCAAACCTGCAAAAAATATTTGATCTAATAAAACCTACAACAACTTTAGAATAATTAGTCCTAGTGGGTATTGCTTCCTTCCACTTCGAAACATAATCAACCAGTAAAATGTAGACAAAACCAATAGATACAAGAAAAGGGCCCATAAAGTCAATGCCCCACACATCAAATACTTCACAGAAAAGCATAGGTTGTTGAGGCATCTCACTCCTACGAGTGATTACTGTTCCTGCTATTTGACACTGTTTACAAGTTTTGTAAGTCTCAAAAGCATCTTTAAACAAAGTGGTCCAAAAGAAACCCGAGTCTAAGACTTTTCTGGCTGTCCGTTGAGGACCAAAATGTCCCCCAGTTTGAGAGGCATGACAAAAATGAAGAGTGGATTGAGCCTCATGGTGGGGAACACATCGCCTAATCACCTGGTCACTATAGAATTACCACAAATATGGATCATCCCACACATAGTATTTGGCATCACTTTTAAGTTTGTGTATTTATATTTTGGATGCTTCTGCAGGAAGGACTCCAGCAACTAGATAATTAACTTCAGCAAACCAAGGAGTTACCTCACGCACTGTAGCAGTTGCTCATTAGGGAAGTCATCTTGAATGGGGATGGGGTCCTCATCCAGTTCTATTATGCTCAAATGATCTGCAACCAGATTTTCAGCTCCACTCTTATCTTTAATCTCTAAATCAATATCTTGGAGTAACAACATCCATCGGATCAATCTCGATTTTGCTTCTGGTTTCTTCAGCAAGAACATCAAAGTTGCATGGTCAATAAAAACAACTACCTTCGAACCTAGCTAAAACAATAGCTAAAAGTTCTTTTTCAGTGGTAGTGTAATTAGCCTGTGCATAATTTAAAGTCCTAGAAGCATAATAAATAACATGGGCAGCCTTGCCAACCCTTTGTGCAAGGACCGCTCCAACTGCATAGTTAGATGCATCGCACATAATTTCAAAAGGCAGGGTTCAATTGGGTGGCTGAATGATGGGAGTAGATGTCAGTGTTTCCCTTAAGCAATCAAACGCCTTCCTGCATTTGTCATCAAAAGTGAAACTAACATCTTTTTGCAGCAAATTTGACAGCGAAAGATCTATCTTGTTGAAATCCTTGATAAAGTCCTTGTAAAAACCTGCATGGCCAAGAAAAGAACGAATCTCTCGGATGCAAGATGGGTAAGGCAAATTAGAAATCACATCAATCTTGGTAAGATCCACTTCCATCCCATTCTTAGAGATCACATGTCCCAAAACTATGCCCTGTTCAACCATAAAATGACATTTTTCATAATTCAGCACAAGGTTAGTTTCAATACATCTATACAAAACTCTATCTAAATTGTTCAAGCATACATCAAATGAGGAACCATACACAATAAAATCATCCATGAAAACTTCTATACAACTTTCTATCAAATCAGCAAAAATACTAATCATGCAGCGTTGGAAAGTTCCAGGAGCATTGCATAGGCCAAAGGGCATCCTCCTATAGGCAAATGTGCCGAAAGGGCAAGTGAACGTGGTCTTTTCTTGGTCCTCCGGTGCAATATGGATCTGAAAATAACCAGAAAAACCATCAAGAAAACAATAATGTGACTTACCAGCCAACCGTTCAAGCATCTGATCAATGAACGGTAAAGGAAAATGATCCTTTCTAGTTGCCTGGTTTAGTCTCCTGTAATCGATGCATACCCTCCAGCTGTTCTGCACTCGTGTGGGGATAAGTTCATTATTTTCATTTTTCACCACTATAAGTCCAGATTTCTTAGGGACTACTTGCACTAGACTCACCCATTGATTATCAGCGGCTCTATTAAGTCTACGACGTAAATGAAAGGTCCTATCTATTTCAGGGTCAAGGGGGTGCAGATTTACAGAACTAGCCTTAGTCATGCATCATCATAACAATACAATGCAAAACCACAATTCTGAAAATTCCAACAATGTCCCTATTGCTAAAATTGAAGTGAAAAATCGAAAACACTATCAAACAAAATCCAAAAAAATTTAAAAATACCACCACAAATCTCTAAAAATCAAATAAAGGAAACACAAATTTTTTTGGATTTTTTTTAGAATATGAAAAATTCAAAAAATTAAAAAAGTGGTCCAGATGAAGGAATTTTTTCTGGTAATAAGTCTCTATTCCTTGATTTTTTTTTTATTTTTTGGCGAAATTTCGGGGCAATCCGAGACAGTCGCCTGAAAACCGTATTTTTTTTACTAGCAACGTGCCTACGAGCTAGCACAAGTCTATCCGACTTGTAGAACAACAAAGCATGAAGAAAGAATTGTTAGGATGGTTAGTAATACTCTAAAACTGGTTAATATTGTTATCAGATAGTCCCTGACAACGGCGCCGATTTGATCCGCTGTCACACACGGGTCAAATACAATTGAAAAAAAATGCAAAAAGAGGTAATAACTCGAGTCGTTTCACAAGGACTTCTGATATAATAATACTAACCGAATTAAGAGTTGAAATTCGAAAAAGGGGTTTTTATAATTTTTAGTTTTAACAGATGAGCAAAACGATTAATTCACTTATTCGAGTTTCAGACCTATCACAGATTCTAGCAATGAGTATAATTCCTAATTTGTGATTCTATTCTTATTTGACTAGAGAATTGACCAAACAAGCGTAATCAATCCTATGTGAAGTTGGTTTCGTTGACTGGATTAAGCATCACAATCATCAAAATATTATTATAATTAACATTCAAGCATTGCAAAATTATAATTCAATTAAATTAGAAACGAAACCAAATTCTGTCAAACGAATTTAATCGATCCTATTGAAATTCAATTTAAGCAACCAGAATATCAATATAATCAAATAACATAAATAAAATCATGAATTAGAATTGACGGTGTAACCTGAATCTCTAGGTGTTGATGAAACCTAGAACTCGTGGATTAACCTTACGAACTTAGCCTTCCATGAAATTAAAATAGAAGTGTTTTTATTTGTCTGATCTCTGGTTCTGAAAATACTACATCCCAGAAAGGAAAGAAAATTCCCAATATATAGTGCTCGATTTTAGGCTTTAAAAACAAGTGGCCCGCTATTTAAAATTATTACAAAAGTCCAGATTGCGAAATCTTCAATATGATTTCCAGAGCTCAAGTTATGGCCTACAGAGCAAGCAGGGGTCAAAATGCAAATAATAAAATTAAAACAAAATTAATCCCAAAGTTTAGAAACAAGCTAAAAAATTATTCTAAGCTATAAAGAGATTATAAAAAACCAAATTAAAAAGTGAGAAACATGCGCCCAAGTGCTATGATCAATAATTAAACCAAATAGAACATAAATGATCAATAAAGCATAATGTATTATATTATCATAATGTATTAAACTAGTAAGACTAGGTTCATGTTTGAAATAAGGCCATAATACACATTACAAAATAAGGACATCATATACATTACAGAACAAGGCCAAAATGACACATTACAAAACAAGGCAACACTGACACATTAAAAAATAAGGCCTTAAAACATTGTCTAACCATCTTGACTCTGTGCTTGTGATTCTTGAGGTGCTTAAGATCCTTGAGATAGCACAACTTGTGGCTGGGAACCTTGATTACTTGGTGGATGGGAGCTTTCAGCAGTTGTTGATGCCCTTTTCCTCTTCTTCTGCATAAACCAACAACAACAATTTCTAAAACCACCACAAGCTCACAACCATTTTTTTTACAATTTCAGTCATAATGAGTCATAAACCACATTCAGTCACTAGACTAGATACAATTAGTTTTAATTCATAATTAGATTCGCTTTACCTTTTTTCTGAAGGTGCAAACACGAGAATGGGGGTTGAATTGTGTTTGACAAAGTTGATAACTTTTTGCTAATTTGATGAAGGTTGATTGGTTTTTATGAATAACTTATATAAGAAGCACTCGGGTTCAAAGGCAGCAAACAATGAAAGCATATATAATTGAACACATAGATTTATCTTGGTGCACTACTGACTTGGCTACATCTAGTCCCCTCATTCAGAAGGCTTTAATCCACTAATTCAAATACCATGAATTACAAAGCACCTGACCTTCCAAGCCATTCTTCCTAAACATCCTAACAACCCCATAATTTTGAGGAACTAACCACCTTCACCCTACAAGCCAAGTCTTCTCATAACAACCCCAGATTGTTTAAGGAACACAACCAACACCTTAACCCTACAAGTCAAGTCTTCTCAAACAGCCTGACAACCCCAGATTGTTGAAGGAACACTAAAGCCACTATGGGGCTAGGTTGCAAGAATTTGGAACTTAAGTAATTTGCTTCTTAAAAGAAGATTATAACAATGACTATCACACTCTAAGAAAAATACTTAGCAAATATTTCTCATTCGAACAAGTAATTCTCTCTTTGAACTCTAAGATAAATTTGGAATTTTGAGTTTGAGTTATTCTACTCTTTTTTTGATTTTTCGATGATCTTCTTCTTCTGCCTTGAGTATCTATTTATAGATCAAATTAGGGCTTCAATTTAGTCGTTGTTTAATTCTGAATTGTATCTTCATTTCGAGTTTAGTCAACAATGATCCTGTTAGAAAATAATTCGGAACAGGATGATTTTTGATAATACGTTCTTTAGCCAATTATTTATTTCTGAATACAATCTAAGTAGTTCTTCTAGATTGATTATGTTCGTATTTTGTTGAGATTGAGTTTGTAAATTCTTCATATTGATTATGTTCATATTTTGTTCATATTGAGTTTGTAAATTCTTCAAATTGATTTTGTTCGTATTTTGTTCAGATTGAGTTTGTAAATTTTTCAAATTGATATTATTCATAATTTGTTGTAGATAAATCTTGATCAAGTCTTTTTATAAATAATTCATATCTTCTTGTGATAAATCTTTATTAAATCTTGGCCATATCTTATTTTCAACTTGGTCAAATATTTTCTTCCATCATAAATCAGAATCCAATCTTATTTTAGATTTTCTTCAAAAACATTTGTCCATATCTTCTTTTAAACTTGGTCAAAGACTTTCTTTAATCATATATCTGAATCAAAGCTTATTTTAGATTTTCTTCCAAAACATTTAACCATATCTTATGTTCAACTTGGTCAAAGATTTTCTTCAATCATAAATCTGAATCAAATCTTATTTAAATTTTCTTCAAAAAGATGAATCTTCTTTCATACTCTGTGAAGTCAAATAAATTGTGCTCATAAGATACTTTTGTTAACATCAAAACTCTAAGTATAAAACCAACTTGGTTCCAACAGTTTCCACCTTTGGGAATCTCTTGGTTAGCAGCTGTCTTTCTTTTGCATGTCTTTGAATTATGACCAAATTTCTCACATTTTTTGCACTTTACTATTGGAAGTATTCTTGGCAATATGTTAGGAAGTTTTCTTGACTCATCATTAGTTTTATGGGTCTACTTGGTGCTCTCCTCATAACATGGGATTTGATTGGCTCACTATCTAACAAAGGCCACACTCTAGGACCATTTGAAGACTTGATAATGCGAGCATAAGTAGTCATGAAAGTGGTTTTTCTGGTAGAAACATAACAATAAAAAATAAGTAAACATAATAGAAAAGTATATATAAAAACCACGTAAATATAATACTAATCTACCATTAAAAAATCGGTAAATAGTAAATTACTTATAGTATAACGAAACAAATTCTTCTGGAGCAACATGGTTATGAAACATGCAGGCAACTACATGATAACAAGGAACACCAGTAAGTCTCACTTTCTACAATCACATGTCTTTTGACCTAAATGGACCTCAAATGTGTTAAGTTCATTGGACACCTCAATCCTCAGTTGAGGATCATCACCCATTCAATGTGCATTTCAGTAGTTGTATCTTAGGACATATGGCACCCGTATACTGGGTCACACAGTCACTTTGCTAAACAATTCTAGTTGTAATGTACCTCCTTAAACCTTCAAGCATTGTGATTATCGGTTTGTTATTATGCTCCAAGATTGCTCTGTTGAATATTTCACACATATTGTTCACTTGTAGGTCACATTGTGTATTAGTACTAAATGCATATCTAGTCCAAGTTCCAGGTGGAAGCTTCAACATATTTACCCAAGCAGCCTCATTCATTTCCTTCATTCTTTGCATAGCTCTCTGCCAAGCTAGCACTGTTGCGGCCCTTGCTGCCAACCATAAAATTTCTTTCATTTTTGCTCTGCGGTATTTCTTTTTCAAGTTTCCAGAAAAATGTTTCACACATAACCTATGCTCAATATTGGCTCTAATGTTTTAAATTGCAAGTACAAAACCCTGTAAGATTATAAAAGTTTCATTATTAGATGATATGTAAAAAATTATGAAAAATAATATATTAACTACGTTGATTTAGTATACCATTTGTTTGTCTGAAATGAAGGCTCACTACTTCTGTTGTATATTATATAAATCTTGTAAGAGCAAGTCCAAAATGAAGGTGCAAACACGAGAGGGGGGGCTGAATTGTGTTTGCCAAAGTTGATAACTTTTTGCAAATTTGATGAAGGTTGGTTGGTTTTTATGAATTACTTAGATAAGAAGCAATTGGATTCAGAATCAGCAAACAATGAAAGCATAAATAATTTGACACATAGCTTTATCCTGGTTCACCTTTAACTTGGCTACATTCAGTCCCCTCATTCAGAAGGTTTTAATCCACTAATTCAAATACCTTGAATTACAAAGCACCTGATCTTCAAAGCCAGTCTTCCCAAACAGCCTAACAACCCCAGACTTTTGAGGAACAAACCACCTTGACCCTACAAGCCAACTCTTCTCTTAACAACCTGACAACCCCAAATTGAAGAAGGAACTAAACCACTATCGGGTTGGATACAAGAGATTGACACTTGAGTAGTTGCTTCTAAACAAGCTGATAATAATAAGAATAACTCTCGCACTCTAAGAAAAGAACACTCAGAAAATATTTCTCATTCGAACAAGTGTTTCTCTCTTTGAACTCTAAGATGAATTGAGAACATTGAGCTTGAGTTCTTTTACTCTTTTCTGCTTTTCGATGTTTTTTTCCTTCAGCCTTGAGTGTCTATTTATAGTAAAAATTTGGGCTTCAATTTAGTCCTTATTTAATTCTGAATTGTATCTTGTTTAGATTGAGTTTGTAAATTCTTCAAATTGATTCTGTTCCTATTTTGTGTAGATTGACTTTGTAAATTCTTCTGATTGATTCTGTTCCTATTTTGTGTAGATTGACTTTGTAAACTCTTCAAATCAAATATTCTTCAAATCTTCATTAAATGTTTAACAAATATTCTTCAAATCTTCATTAAAATGTTGATCAAATATTCTTCAAATCTTCGTCAAATCTTCATTAAATGTAGATCAAATATTCTTCAAATCTTCATTAAATGTTGATCAAATATTCTTCAAATCTTCAATTAAATGTTGATCAAATATTCTTCAAATCTTCATTAAATGTTGATCAATTATTCTTCAAATCTTCATTAAAATGTTGATCAAATCTTCTTCAAATCTTGACCATATTTTCTTTTCAACTTGGTCAAAGATTTTCTTCAATTATAAATTTGAATCAAATCTTATATTAGATTTTCATCAATTATAATTTTGAATCAAATCTAATTTAAGTCAAATATATTGTTCTCATAAAATACTTTTGTTACCATCAAAACTCTAAATGTAAAACCAACTTAGTTCCAACATCACAAACCACAATCGAGTATGTATATACAACTTTCACAATATAACAAACATAACTCGCGTGCCAAACACCCTAATACAATGCGTATATGCCAATGCGCATGATTCCGAAATTCCAAACCAAAAACTCTCCTCGAGAAGCGTAAATCGTAATCGTACTGCCTATCACATGCCTAGTACAAATTACCAAGGTGCCACCTTTCACGGGCCCGCACAATTTACTCAAGTGTAGCCTATCACATGCCTTACACATCAATTCCAAACAAAAACCCTCCACGAGGGGCGTAAACTGTAATTGTACTGCCTATCACAGACCTAATACAAATTACTGAGGTGCCACCTATCATAGGCCCACACAATTTACAGAAATTTAGCCTATCACAAGCCTTACACTTCAAGTTAAATCCTCGTAAAGATAAGATGGACCAACTCTCGCATGGAACCATTCCGTGGCCGATCACGGACACCACTTAACTTCGTGGCCCATCGCGGTCACCATTGCCACTGTGGCCCATCGTGGTCACCACAAGCTACGGAATGCATGAGTATGCTCTGACTCTTTTCACCACTAACATTACGTAAATGCAGCTATTAAAAGATTCCCCTTTTTTAATACTCATTTATCAATAATGATTTTTCAAACGTTTCACAGAGTACACTCAAAACAGATTTTCCTCAAACACACATAAAATTTAATCCACAATTCACATTAAATTTAATTCATCGTACATAACAAATTTCATCAATTCATTTTCCACAAAACCACACATAAATCACATTAATTCAAAACTCTACATTTCCAAACATAAACCACCTACATTAAATCTCCAAAATTTCCAACCATAAAACCACCAAACACCAAATTCAAACTCCACATTTCCAAACATAAATCCCATTAAATTCAACTTCCACAATTTCACCCATAAACACATCAAATTCATTTTCCTCAAATCTACACCTCAAACACATCAAATTTATTTTCTACAAATTCACATATAAGGTCCTAAATGCAAACTAAAAGTTTGGAAGGAGCCCTTACCTCAAGGGTAGCTCTAACAACCGATTACGGCACCGTGATTAATTCCGGTACAAACTTTGCTCGCAACGTCGCTTCTAAAGTTGGCTCACTAACACCGTAGTGTGGAGACGGGGAACTTTCCCTTTTGTCACTTCGAGAGATGGAGTTCAGAAGTCGAAGAAAAGTGGAGGTTTGTGTTTGACAATTTTGAAAACCACTAACACATAAAGGTTTCGAAGGAAAAGAGGAAGAAGAAAAAGAAACTGAAGTCGCGAGGCAGGGAGGGAACATTTCTGCTTCTTGCTTCCTTGCTTCACTTAAACATATATATATATATGTTACCACCTCACCAAATAAATATATATATATATATATATACATACATATATATTTAAATGAAAACAACAACAAAACTAAAACTCTTACACACATCACTTCACTCACATCTCAAACTATTTTGATAAAAATATCTACTCTCGTTGCAACTCAATTGATAGATAAAATTTTCAACAACCAGAGATTTTTTTAACAAAACTGTCCGTTAATAAATCCTTCGTAACTTAAATAAATTATTTTTCGCCAAATAATTTTAAACGGGTCTCAAAAAGTTATTTTTGGCAGTTAACAACACAAAATACCAATGAAATTGGTTAAAAGGTCTCATAATTCAAAATAAAAATACACGAAAATAGATAAATTACAAATTAAAACTAAGGGTCGTACATTAATAGTGTCTTTTAGGTATCTAAGGGTTCTCTTAACAGTAGTTAAATGTGATTCCCTATGATCAGCTTGAAATCATACACATACACATACATTAAACATGATGTCAAGTCTGGAAGCGGTAAGGTAAAGTAGGGATCCTATCATTCCTCTAGAGGTTTTTTGGTCAACTTTTTCGCCTGAATCATCTTTTTCAAGTGAACAAGTAGGGTGCATTGGTGTAGCCATAGGTTTGCAATCACTAATCTTAAACTTCCTAAGAAGCTCTTTTGTATATTTAGTTTGATGAATGTATATACCTTTTTTACTATGTTGAATTTGTATCCCTAAGAAGAACTTAAGTTCTCCCATCATACTCATTTTTAATTCAAGTTGCATCAATTTAGAAAATTCTTGACAAAAAGTGTCATTAGTAGATCCAAAAATAATGTCATCAACATAAATTTGAATAATAAGAATGTTATCTCCTATTGATTTTCTAAAAAGTGTATTATCTATTTGTCGTCTTTCAATGTTATTTTTCAGCAAGAAGTTACTAAGTCTATCATACGATGTTATAGGTGCTTGTTTTAGATCATACAGAGATTTCCTAAGTTTAAGAACATGATTTGGAAATTTAGAACTTTCAAAACCTGGGGGTTGTTTAACATATACTTCTTCACTTATATAACCATTTAGAAAACAACTTTTAACATCCATTTGAAATAATGTAATGTTATTATTTGCATCAAAAGAAAGTATGATACGAATAGCTTCTAACCTGGCCACTGGAGAAAATGTCTCAGTGTAATTAATGCCCTCTTGTTGACTTTAGCCTTGTGCGACAAGTCTTGCCTTGTTTCTAACCACTCCGCCTTTTTCATTTAGCTTGTTTCTAAAAACCCACTTGGTTCCAATGATGTTCTTCTCTGGTCTAGGTAATAGATCCCAAACATCATTCCTCTCAAATTCATTTAACTCTTCTTGCATTGAAAGAATCCATCCATCATATGCCAATGCTTCATCAATGGAGGTAGGCTAAATTGATGAGAGTAAGCCAAACAAACTGGTATCTTTAAGTGATGATTTGGTCCTCGAATGATCACTTGCACTTCCAATGATCAGAGTTTCAGGATGAGATGACTGGTACTTCCAACCAGATCTTTCTTCTGACTTATCTTAACTATTTATGACTTGATCATATTCTTCCTTTGAAAATTTATCATATTCTTATGATTTTCTTGTATCTACTTCCTTTGGCTCCGATAAACCTGCAGTATCCTCAACTTGCTTTGACTTTTTAAGGTCAAGCTGTTTGTCATATAACATAGTATAAATCAGATAATTGAAGAATGAAATCAATACAGCCAAAACATTAGTTTTGTTTCAAGTGGTTTCCGCTTGTTTCGGAAAACCAAACTTGTATGCTACTTCTGCTGAAGCGTTCAGATTATGTGGATCTCCTGGTTCCTCTAAATTTTTTGTGAACCTGCAAAGTACTTATCTAGCTTTGATTTTTATGATCAAACTTCTTGTTATCACAGTAAACACAATATTAAACAATAATTAAATTTAAAGAAAGATATAACCTATATGTCAACAATTTCAGTTTCACTCTGAAAACCCTTTTATTTCTTCTTCTCTAGTTTGTAGATTCTGAATTTGCATATTCTCTAATTATAGGGTCTGGATGAAGGGATTTGAATTCCCATCCAGGTTTATAGTCTTGATGAATTTGATTGGAGTGTTCAAAGAAGTCTCCTTATTCTGATAGTTAATCTAACACTTTTATTTCTGCTGATGTATCACGTTACTTTAGTAATTTTGAAACTGATGGTAATTCTGATTCTTCTGGTAGTTCCGATTCTGTTGATATGTGTGATTTCTCTGCCAGTTTTGATTTTGCTGATATGTGTGATTTCTCTACCAATTTTGATTCTATTGATACTCCAGATTTTTTAGATATTTTTTGTTCATCATATGGTTCTGGTTCTGATAGGTATTGTGTTGACAAGTTCTTCTTCTACTAGAGTCAGTTGGCTTATGTTTGGTATGTCTAGCAACATAGGCCTTTTTGCCTTCATATATTGCAAGCATCCATTGACCAGGCACCATGACTAGTGTCTCAATTTGGTTGCTTAGAACATCTGCAACATAAACAATTTTATCCTTTGGTACCCAAATCTGGTTGGGTCCTGGATTGTTAGATCTTAAAGATTTCTTGTCTTTCCACGTGGTTAACATAGGACAAGATATTTTAGTGTGACCTTTCTTATAGCAAACAATACATAAATCATCAGAGGGAATAAACTTAGAATCAGTTGCTTTTTCTTGAAATCCTATTCCTCTTTTACCATTCCTACTAACCCCATAAATCATATTTGCATACTTGCTTCTTTCCATACCATTATCAATAAAATCTTGAAATACTTCTTCATGCTTAACAGATTTACATGTGGTATTTTCAATTGACGTTGAACTATAATTACTTTTCAGAGTTAGATTTTCAGCCTTAAGTTTAGCAATATCCATGTTCAAATTTGCATTTTCTGTTTTAAGTTCAATAATATTAGTTTTCAGAGTTGCATTATCTGTCTTAAGTTTAGTAATATCAGTTTTCAGATTTGCATTCTCTATTTTAAGTTCAGTAATATCAATTTTAAGATTTGATTTTCTGTTTTCAATTCAACACTTTGATTCTTTAAAACATTAACTTTTTCAGTTGGATTTGTATATTCTTTCATAAGTGTTTTCAATTTTAAAGTCAATTTGTGATTGTTCTTTAAAATATCATTTATAGCAGTAATTAAATCAGATCGAGTAAATTCAGAAAATACCTCAATTTCTTCATCTGTTGATTCATTGTTACTAGACATGTTGAACGCTTGGATCTTTCCTCAAACACTGTAAAGTGCTCAGCCTTGAGACCGAGCTCTTATACCAATTGAAGGTGCAAATACGAGAAACGGGGTTGAATTGTGTTTGCCAAAGTTGATAATTTTTTACTAATTTGATGAAGGTTGGTTGGTTTTTATGAATTACTTAGATAAGAAGCAATCGGATTCAGAATCAGTAAACAATGAAAGCATAAATAATTTGACATATAGCTTTATCCTGGTTCACCATTAACTTGGCTACGTCCAGTCCCCTCATTCAGCAGGCATTAATCCACTAATTCAAATACTTGAATTACAAAGCACCTAATCTTATAAGCCATTCTTCCTAAACAGCCTAACAACCCCATAATTTTGAGGAACTAACCACCTTGACCCTACAAGCCAAGTCTTCTCCTAACAACCTGACAACCCAGATTGAAGAATGAACTAAACCATTATCGGGTTGGATACAAAAGATTGGAACTTGAAGTGTTTGCTTCTAACAAAACTGATAATAATAATAATAATAATAATAATAATAATAATAATAATAATAATAATAATAATAATAATAATAATAATAACTCTCACACTCTAAGAAAACAACACTCAGAAAATATTTCTCATTCGAACAAGTGTTTCTCTCTTTGAACTCTAAGATGAATTTGAAATCTTGAGCTTAAGTTCTTCTACTCTTTTCTACTTTTTGATTCTTTTCTTCTTCAGCCTTGAGTAACTATTTATAGTTAAAATTCGGGCTTCAATTAAGTCCTTGTTTAATTCTGAATTGTATCTTGTTCATATTGAGTTTGTAAATTCTTGAGATTGATTATGTTCCTATTTTGTGTAGATTGAGTTTGTAAATTCTTCATATTAATTCTATTCATATTTTGTTGTAGATGAATCTTGATCAAATCTTCTTCAAATCTTACTTAAATATTCTTCCAATCTTGATCAAATCTTCTTCAAATTTTGATCAAATCTTAATTAAATCTTCTTCAAATCTTGATCAAATCTTCATCAAATCTTGATCAAATCTTCTTTAAATCTTAATTAAATCTTCTCAAATCTTAATTAAATCTTCTTTAAATATTGATCAAATATTCTACAAATCTTGACCATATCTTATTTTCAACTTGGTCAAAGATTTTCTTCAATCAAATCTTATTTTAGATTTTCTTCAAAAACATGAATCTTCTATCATACTCTTTGAAGTCAAATATATTAAGCTTATAAAATACTTTTGTTAACATCAAAACTCTAAATGTAAAACCAACTTGGTTCCAACACAAAAACCCCTGCCACAAATCTCTTGTCTTTGCCTTTACCACGACATATGCAATATGTATCATTTGATTATCACGTCTTTACTCAGTGCTACAATGAGTTGACCACCATACTCACCTTTTAAGAAGCATGCATCTAATCCAATTAAGGGCCAACATGTATAAGCAAATGTTGCCTTACATACCTTAATGCATACATATATCCTTTCAAATATGGGAGCATCATTCCCATCAATACATTGGATGATAACTGTACTGTTTGGATTTGACCTCTTTAATTATTTTGCATAACTTCATAAATGGGAGTATTGTTCATTAGTAGCTCCTTGAATCATTTCAATTGCTCTTCTTTTTACCATGTATGCTTGGTAACGAGTCAATTTAACACTGTAGTACCTCAATTTTGTCCGACAAATTAAAAATAAATTCAAAAAATAAGTATTAATATGTTTAATAAAAAATTTGCAATTATTATTATTAAATCTAAAAATTGTCATTTTATAAATATGACCCAATATTGAGTCCATATATACATAGGTTCCCGTTACATTACATTTAACACCAAAAATAAAATAAAATAAAATAAAAACAAAAAAGTATTCCTTTTTTTTCTACTGCTGCGAGCAGCGTCCCAGCGCCTCCCTCCCTTTCTTTTTTTTCCTCCTTTTTACTAATAAAGCTATAATCTTCATTAAGAATGCTCACAAACAAAAAGTTCAGCCACCCTTTTCCCATTCCATCTCTAAACATTTCCATATTTTCTACACAACAATAGAAAAACCATACCTCAATTTATCTTATGAACACAAAGATTCATCTTTGTAGCCTATAAATTGAGCACAAAAAAATCAAACAAGGAGAACGTTTTTTTTGTTTCTTCTAGAAAAATAATGACATAGAAAATGAGTGATTTTTTCTACATAAGAAAAAAAAGAGAAGAGAACAGTGGGTTTTATTTTTCAGAAACAAGAAGTAGAAGAAACAACGTAAGAAAGAAAAACAGAGAAGAAAAATGTAGAGACATCTAAAAATACACCATCCTCCTTCATCGGAGAGAAGAAAACCACGACTAATACCTTTCCGGCGTTCCCCAGTCCGCCGTGCAGCACCACCTCCATCTTCATCGTGGCCTTCGTTTCCTTTTTACTTTGCTTTTCAAACTTTATCTGCAAACTTTATTTTACTGAAAGAGAATGTTACTCCTTCTAAAGTTTCATCGTCAAACCGTTTTTTTTTTTGAAAGAAACTTTGTCTACTATCATATAAATGTTCTATTCCATTTAATATAAATAATTATGGATGTAGCTAACCAACATCATTTATTTCATTTTTTGGGAAGTAGTCTTAATAGATGTCCTTTTAGTATGTCTGGATCATACTTATGTGGCATTATGCTGAAAACTTATTTTATCCCTTGAATTGTGTTATTTAATATTAAAATGGGTTTTATTTCTATTATTTAATTAAAATGTGTGAATCTATGTTATTTAATATTAAAATGGGTTTTGTTTCTATTATTTATTAAAATGTGTTTTAAAAGAAGTTGCAACTTTTATTTAATTAACATGTGTTTTGAAGGAAGTTGCGACTTGTATAGTATTTTTGGTTCTATTATTTAATTAAAATATGTTTTTTTTACTTAACAAATCGGGCTACAGGCCCATATATCTCTTTTACTACTATTTTGTTTATGTCTTTATTGTTGGTTTTATTTCATATGATCATCTAAACTTGTTTAATATTCAGCATCAAATGTTAATTCTTGAAAAGAAAACAACAATACAGATATAATCAAATATTTAAGGGTTAATTAAATGTGGCATTTTTTAATCTTTGAGTTGTTCAGACGCAAGTTGTGATAGCTGGGTCATTCCAAAACTCATCATCACAAACAAATTAATCAATAAAAAAATTATTTTTAAATGGTTAACTAAATGCGACGTCTTTTTAGTATCAGTTTTTTAAGACACAAGTTGTACAACTTGGTGATTTTAAAACTCTTTCTTATAACCAAAATAATAAAACTATTCTTAAATTGATAAATTAGATGTGACATCCTTTTAGTCATTGAGTTTTTAAGACACAAGTTGTACAATCTGATTGTTATAAAACTTGTATTTTAAAATAATTATTCAAATCAAACAACGCCATTTTCTTTCGTCAAAACAACTTTTTATCAATAACAAAACAAACTTTCTTTAAAAGTAATCAACACATCCGCATTTTCTACCCAACACCCGGAAATACGCAGGAGCACGAGATCACTTTTGTTTTCTCCATCGCACCCGGAAATACGCAGGAGCACGAGATCACTTTTGTCAAGCACAATAATCTAATTTTTTTTCCTCTCTAATTTAAGCACTTTTATTTCAATATCACATTTATAAAAAAAAATTATATTGGTATTTATTAATCAGAAGAAAGTAAGTTTTTTTAAAGTTATATATAAATCTTGCACAATTAATTACAGGTAACTGTTTTTTTAACGGATGTTGTAGGGTGATAATACCTTCCATGCGCATAATTGACTCTAAACTTGATTTCAAAGACCATTTTTTTTTTAAGGGATTCCCAATGTTTTCCCTATTTTAAATAAACTTTGATGCTGACTCCATTAAATTTCGAGAAATACTCAAAATTTTAGGTCGCGACTGCTGGCGACTCCACTGGTGACTTCTTTTAGAGTGTCGAGCCTAACATAAATAATTGTGCAAAATTTTTAAATTTTTCTATATCTTTTTATTCTTCATTTTATTTTACTTTATTTGTTTATTATTTTTTTAATAGGTATTGTCTGTCATTATTCTTTTAAACTAGTAGATCATTTTATTTTTTTTATATGTATATATATTTTGTTAGTATTGTTGAAGCTATTGAATTATGCTTATTCCACACGCTAAACTTTTAGTAAGACACACACTTATGAGTGAGACCTTATACCCGGGTTTGAGCAAAACTTCATATTAGTTTTGAGGTTGCATAGTGGTAGCATTTTGGATGTACATCTTGTTTTGTTAGCGTGAAGATCTCACCTAGAGTTTGATCTTGTTGAGTGTATTGTCACTCCAAATAGTTTACCTATTGTTGTTAACAATATTCCAAAATGGGATCATACTCTAGAAACCACATTTACAATCATAGAGCCACCATTGTTAGAGCTTCACTAAATAGAAAAGCCAATAGACTCTTCCATCATAAGAATATCCATATAGGTCACCTAAAGAATACCTCGTACATTTACATTCGCTCATAACATTATATATATATATATATATATATATATATATATATATATATATATATATATAATTCTACACATCTACATTCATATTGCATAACATTTTTTCTTTCTCTAAATGAAAAATAAAATATATTGGCATTTTGCATCAACTTTCAGGTTTGTTAGGGAATCATAAGGATCTTGGTCACGTGTTGACTTAAGAGGATAATGGGATCCAAAAAAAATGTACTTTTAAAGTTTAAGCAACCTTATTTGAAAAGTTTAAGCTACATCAGCAATCAAATGAAAATCATACAATGTGATAGTTTCCTTAATAAATATGGGAAAATCCTAAACCTTTTGGTAGTAAATGTGCAAATAGGGGTTTTCAATGATTAGCCTAGAATTAAGATCCTCTCTTAAGATGTTTTACCTTTCAAGACTTTTAGTCTGCTCCAACATTGGATGAATTCGAACGAATATTGGGTTATTCCTTAGAGAAAGGAAATCCTTATCGATATATTGGACAACCCCCCAAAATATGAGCACGATTGTTAAAGTGTTGAAAATTGACATAAGATAATTGGCAAATAAAAAAGAAGAAAAATGAGCTATTCAAGGTTTTTTCAAGAAAGTATTTAGAGCAAAAGGCATAAGATTTAGCCGTTACAAAATAATGGAATACTTTTATAGATGTTTTGGCTCTCATTATCTATGGTATTGTTTTATTCCCAAACCTTGATAATTGTGTAGATTTTGCTGCCATCAATGTCTTCCTGGTTTTTAACAAAAATAAACAAAATTCGATTTTCGCGGTTCTTTTTGATGTATACTACTCTCTGCATATGTGACACGAGAAGAAAGGTGGAACCATTTTGTGTTGTATTCCAGTGTTGTATATTTGGTTCATGTCTCATATGTTCAAGAGAGGGTATCATGCTGAAATTAAAAGTAATCGTGAATGGGCTCATAGTATAGTTAACCTTATCGGGGACACAATTTCATGGTATTATAGAGAACAAGGGGTGGAAGAAGAAATATGCCAATGCAGATATTTTCCAAATGTACCTCTCATTGGAACCAAACAATGCATTAATTACAATCCCGACTGTAGCTCTAAGGCAACTTGGCTACCCTATGTTAGAGAAACCAGATGATAAGTCATTAAAAGCTTTTGTTTTGCACAATACTAGTATAGTAAACCCACCAATGTTGCGAATAATAAGTCGAGCTTGAAGGTGAAAACATAAGAAGGGGGTTGAATTGTGTTTGACTAAGTTGATAACTTTTTATTATTTGATTGTGTTTTGGATATGAAAGCTAGTTCCTTTTCCTTTGATTCTCCATTCTGATCCTCTAAATCACCATCCTCTAATTTTGTTGTTGCCTTCAGAACTTTCTTCTGCCTGGATTTCAAAGCCAAGGTTGGTTGCTTCTTCTTAGGCTCATCCTCTTCAAATTCAATTTCATGTGATCTAAGAGAGCTGATTAATTATTCCAGCTTAAGAATATTTAGATCATTTGCTTCTTGAATGGCAGTGAAATTACATCTCCACTTTCTTGGCATACTTCTTAGTATCTTCTTCACATGGTCAGTAGTAGTATAACTCTTCTCAAGTATCTTTAATCCTGAGACCAGAGTCTGGAATCTGGAAAACATTGTTTCAATGTCTTCATCTTCTTCCATCTTGAACAACTCATACTTTTTGACTAGGAGGTTGGCCTTTGCTTCTTGAACTTGCTTGCTTCCTTCATAGGTCAGAGTCAGACTACCATAAATACTCTTTGTTGTCTCCTTGTAGGTGCACTTGTAAAACTCCTTGAAAGTGATTGCATTTATCATGAATGTTATGGACTTATGATGCATCTTGTACATCTTCTTCTGATCAGTATCCATCTCTTTCTTGGGAATCTCAATACCATCAGTATTCTTTGGAGCAGTATAACCATCATCTACCAAGTCCCAAAGTTTAGGATCTTGTGAAATAAAAAAGCTTCTTAGTCTGTCCTTCTAGTACTCAAAACGTTCTCCATCAAACAGAGGTGATATGTTGATGTTTCCTCCAACAGCTTCTTCACTGAATCTAGATGTGTTGAACCCTTGGATCTATCCTCACACACTGTAAGGTGCAAACACGAGAAACAAGGGTTGAAATATGTTTGACTAACTTGACAACTTTTTCATTATTTGATTAAACTTGTTCAGACTTGATGGTTTACTTGGAGTAGAAGCAATAATAAAACTAAGGAGTGCAGGAATAAAGTGACACATGTAATTTATCCTTGTTCACCTCTACCTTGGCTACATCTTGTCCCTTCACTTAGATGGATTTAATCCACTAATTCAACAACTTGAATTACAAAGCACCTGACCCTCCAAGCTAGTTTTCTAAAACAGCCTAACAACCCCAGACTTTTGAGGAACACACATACCTTGACTCTACCAATCAAGTTTGCTCCATACAATCTGACAAAAATACATAGGTTTGGAACTTGAGTAGTTGCTTCTAACAAGGTTATTATAATAATAGCTATCACACACTAAGAAAAACACTTAGTAAATATTTCTCATTCGAATAAGTGTTTCTCTCTTTGAACTCTGAATTTGGAATTTTGAACTTGAGTTCTTCTACTATTTTTTTTATTTTTCGATTATCTTCTTCTTCTTCAGCCTTGAGTATCTATTTATAGCTAAAATTAGGGCTTCAATTTAGACCTTGTTTGATTATTAATTGTATTTTCATTCCTAGCTTGGTCAACAATGATCTTATTCGAAAATAATTTTAAACAAGATACTTTTGGATATATGTTCTTTAGCTAATTCTTTATCTACTTGTAGATAAATCTTTATCAAATCTTCTTGAAAATAATTCATATCTTTTTGTGATAAATATTAATCAAATCTTTTTGTAAATAATTAACATCTTATTGTTGATAAGATGTAGATCATATCTTTTTCAAATCTTGACCATACCTTCTTTCCAACTTGGTCAAAGATTTTCTTCAATTATAAATCTGGATCAAATCTTATTTTAGATTGTCTTCATAAACACGAATCTTCTTTCATACTCTATGAAGTCAAATATATTGTTCTTATAAAATACTTTTATTAACATCAAAACTCTAAGTATAAAACCAACTTGATTCCAACACAGCTTGGGAAATGATCATTATAAAAGGGAGAGTACTAGGATGTAGATGTTGTAGCACAAAAGAACCCTATCAACAATGGGTAAAGAAAAGAGTCTAAGAAATCAAGTTGCCTTTCCATAGTACACCCTCAAGTGGTCAAGAAATACCTGAAACTACCTTTGTTACAAATGAAGAAATAGAAGAACTCAAATCATCATTGTTAAAATTTGAAGAGGAGAAAAAGAGCTACACGCAAAATTAGAAAAAGTGTCTCAAGAGAACAAGGACTTACGATCAGAAATCACCTATAAGAATCGATTTATTGATAGAAGTAACAAGAGGTTGAAAACTGAATAGAAGAATAAACTTGACATACAAGATTGTTAGAAAGGTGCAAATAAGAAATAAGATGTGCGAAAGCAAGAAAGCAATGAAGCTATTGAAGATGCCCATATATGGAAACAGTTGTGGACAAGATCTGGAAGCTCTAAGAGGAATGTAAAAAAGAAGTTTGAATATTTAAAGAAACAACTTAAAGATATGGTAGCTGAGTGCGAGAGTCAAGTAAAAAATGAGAAGCAACTAAAGGAACAAATTGAAAAACTACACTCAAAACATCAAGATACACTAAGAACAGAGATGGAGACTTCAAGTGAGTTAAAGAATTGCATTGAATATCAAGAAAAGATGAAACCATATATTGGAGGATCATTTTATGATATTGCTTAATCAGTTGAAGAATTAAGAGGTCTATAGAAAGCTGGAGGATAAAAGCAAAGGTTGGGAAGATCGCTTTTCAATGTCTGCAATGCTAGCTAATCAAGCAGAAGTTATAGGGAATAAGATCGCTTTTCGATGTGAGTACTATGCAGAAGTTATTGGGAATTTGATTGAAGATTGCTAAGCCTTAAAAGCTAAAGTGCAAGAATTAATCAATCAAAAAATGGTTGACCTTCAAAAAAAAACAAGCCTAACATGGTAAATAACCCCCTACTAGGCCATGTAAATTTGTCTGTCAATGTTGTTAAGGAAAGTGAAGATCAATATCTTGTTGAAAATATAGGAGATGTAAAAACCCCCATGGGAGTAATTTTTCTGAAATGAGCGTCACATATGTCATTTTCATCCAAATGGTAACCACCCCAAAAATTGTGAAGTGTTCAAGAAGGTTCTTCAAGAATTGATGGACAATCACATAATAGAGATAAATTGTGCAAAGTATGATAATCATGTATTGACCCTTGAGTCTCACATCGAGAGTAAAACAACTTTCCCAAGACCTTGGAAATACGTTATAAAAAAAAGAATCTCAAGCCAACTCCAAATTGGCCAAAATCTATCACTATGCAAGTGCCAAATACTTTTCCTTACAAAAACACAAATGCAGCACCATAGAATTATAATGTCACGGTTCACGTAGGCACTCACAAAGAAAACAAGTCAAGTAGTATCTCAAGAATTGGTGGCATGACTCGAAGTGGTCGAGTTCATTTCACTAAGCAACTTAGAAAATAGGAGGGGTATGGAGAGAAAGGCAAAGGAAAGGAAGCTCTAAGTCATAATATGAAAAGACAAGAGGCTTGCAAAAAGCCAATGTTTGATGAGGAAGCTAATGAATCTTGAAATTTATCAAACAAAGTAAATATAATATGGTGGATCAGTTAAATCAAACTCCTTCCAAGATTTTTTTCCCTATTATTGAACTCTGAACCACATAGGGAGGCACTATTGAAAGTTTTAAGAAAGGCTCATGTTACTCATGATATCACTATTAACCAATTTGATGGATTCGTTAGTAACATCACTACTAGTAATACAAGAAAGGGTGAGGTTTGAATTGTCGAGGGTGAGGGTTTCACTGACAATGAGTTACCAGCTGATGGGACGATGCACAGTAAAGCACTAAATATCTCTGTGAAGTGTCATGTGTTGGTCAAGAAACACAAGAAAGGGTAAGGGTTTGAATTGTGTTTCCTGTTTTTGAAAATATTTCGAATGGCTTAAAAAATTAAATTGATAAAACTGAAATGATAAATAAATGACTCAGCAATTTTATCCTGGTTCACGACTAACTTAGTAACTACGTCCAATCCCTTTCTTTGAAGGATTTAATCCACTATATTTAAACTTACACTTGAACACTTGGTTAGTCACAATGATTGTGTTCAATCTTCTCACCTCTAACTTTGTATTGTCAAGTTATTGAGGAAAGGGCAACCACTACCGGATTGAGTATACAAGTTCTAACAAGTCTTCTCAACTTTTAGCTTAGTGCCGTCAAGCCTTAAAGGACACAATCAACCATTACTGGGCTTGGTTACAAAAAAATAGTATTTGTGGGTTTCAGAATTTTCTCTCTAACTAGAAGATGTTTACAGAATAAACTCTCATATTTTTCTTACTCAAACACTTAGATAAATTTGACAATTTTCTAACTTAGTGATTTTGCTTGTTGATTTGAGATTGTTTCACTTTGAAAAAATGATGTAAGTTGTAGTGATTGGTTGTATCGTTTGAATTCATAATCGGGTTCTATTTATATAAGCCTTTGCAGCATTGTCTTTGTCCTTCGAAGTATGGTTGAATGTCCTTCAACGAATAACCTTGTGTCCTTCATGGTATAGTCTATTTTTCCTTCAGCATGGTGTTTCAATGTCTTCAAAAATATATCTGTTGAGTTCAATTCTAGCCGATGAGCATAAAACTGAAACTTATCATTTTTCTAAGTGTTTTTGGAATTCAGTTTTAGATGAAATAGAATGTATTGAACCCAGAAGTATGAACACCAAAGGCATGGTTTCTTGACCATAAACAGAAACACCATAATCATATTTTTTTTAATAAAGGCTAGAGCAACTAGAGGCATGATCACTGGACTAGAGGCAGGAACACCAGAGGCACAATTACTGGACCAAAGACAAGAGCAATCCGAGGCATGATTACTGGACCAAAGGCAACAACCAAAAGCAGAAGTAAATGAACAGAGACACTGACTATGTCAAAGCGTTGACTTTTATCAGATGCATTGAATTTTTCAATGTTGACTTTTTACCATAGGCATCGACTTTTTCCAAACATTGACTTTTCCTAAGCGTTGACTTTTCCTAGAGTTGATGTTTAGCATAATGTTGACTTTTTGTGTTGATTTTGCCATAATGTTGACTTTCACCAAAGGCGAGAAAGTCAGATGATGGCTTCATCTCCAAAGGCAAATTATCAGAGGTAGTTAGACCAGAAGCTTGATTGCTTCACTAGAGGAAGACTTTCCCAAAGTTTGTTTAGCTTCATCACAGCCAAACTTTCCCAAAGTCTCTTCACCAGAGGCAGATTTTCCCAAAGTTTGTTTTGCTTCATTGGAGGCAGACTTCAACAGATGCACTAAGAACACAACTAAATTAGAATCAGATGCAATCTTGGCAAACCTTCTTGTACGACCAGAGACAGAGGCAGTCTAATGCTTTGTATCATAAGAGGTTGTGTTTTAGAGGCGCTTTTTCATGAATTTTGAATGTAGTATTTTCATGACTTTTTGACCAATTCATCAGAGGATATATCCTAATATCCTACAATATTGTTTGTGGTCTTGTAACTGCACACTTAAATAAAACATTAGTGCCTAAAATTGTTCCAACAAATTGATTTTGTTATCATAAAAACAAGTACGATCTTTTGTACTTGAAACCAATATTGTTCTCACAATCTCCCTATTTTTGACGAAGACAAACATCCAATTTTGTGAATAATTTCTAATTTTAAAAAAAAATAGTTCAGCGAGGGTTCAACGAAGCTTTCCCTCAAAATATGCATGTTTGATTTAAAACATAAGACAATATTCAGACAGTTAAACAAACGTTCTTAAAAAAATATTCCTTTTCCCCCTTTTGTCATTAGATAAAAAGTAAAGAACAACAATAAAAAAAATTCTAGATACTAAAATCTGTCAAGTTATCACAACTGTTATAGTTGAATTTAGTTTTATCACGAGCATAAACAAATTCAATTTTATCAGAGGCACAATAAGCAAATTGTTAACTAGTCATTGTGTTTTTATCAGAAGTAAACATTCAGAGGCAAGATCATTCTTTAATACAAACACTCCTTAGATGCTTCTTTAAAAACTCAAATTTGTCCACAACAAGGGGTTTTGTGAAAATTTCAGTCCATTGATGATCAATGTCTACAAATTTTATGTCTAAAATAACCTTCTAAACATAATCTCTTATGAAATGATGTTTGATCTCTATATGTTTTTCTCTAGAATGTAAAATAGGATTTTTGGTTAAATATATAGCAGAATGGTTATCATAAAGGATAGGGATGTTACTCTCGTTAACATGGAAATCTGCAAGTTGATGCTTCATCCACAACACTTGAGTATTGCAACTAGCTACTGAGATATATTTTGCTTATACTATTGACAGTGCTTTAATACCACTTGTTGGTTCTGATGTAGAAAAAAGTCTAAACAATGATGATTCTTTAGTAGAGGATCTAGTTTTCAGAGAGGCACTAGCATTTCCAATGATCAAAGTATTTAAATGAAATGATTGATATTTCCATCCTAGTTTTGATTCTTGATGATTCTGATTTATTTGCTCAGCCATATATTCTGAATTTTTTTATCCTCTGGTGTTGTTGTTTCCTTGGTTTTAGAAGCTTCTTCTGATTTGGCTATTTTCTCTGATTTTGCTTGTTCTTCTAATTTTTTGTTTCCTCTAATATCTGTGAACCTACAATATCTTCATCTAGCTTTGACTTGTCATGGTCAAGTTTTGTCATCAAACTTGACATGTATTGATTCCTCAACAATCAAAGTTTTTTATTGTATACCCTGTAGGCTTTAGACCTTTTAAAATATAATCAAAAAGATACACTTTTGAGATTTGGGGTCAAACTTGCCAAGTCGCTCTTTGGTATTCAGAATGTAACATGTACATCCAAACTGATGAAAATAAGAAATGTTGGGTTTTATTCCTTTCCATAGTTCATAAGAAGTCTTATTTAGAATAGGTCTAATAAAGACTTTAGTATGAATATAACAAGCAATTTTCACTACATCTGCCTAGAAATGCTTAGCTACATTAGTTTCACGAATCATGGTTTTGGCCATTTCTTGAAGAGATCTGTTTTTTTCTCAATACAACACCATTCTGTTGAGGTGTTCTAGGTGAAGAAAAATTATGGAAAATACCATTCTCTTCACAAAAGTTTTCCAAACGATGGTTTTCAAATTCTCCCCCATGATCACTTCTAATTGTTGATATGCAAACACCTTTTTCCTTTTGAATCTATTTGTAGAAGGCAGTGAACACTCTATGTGACTCATCCCTATGTTTTAAGAATTTTACCCATGTCCATTTGGAATAGTCATCATCAATGACAAGTCCATATTTTTTACCATTTACAGAGACAATTTTTACTAGGCCAAATAAATCAATATGCAGAAGCTTAAGTGGTCTAGTAAGGGAAACAATGTTTTTAGAAGAAAAAGAAGATTTTATTTGTTTCCCTTTCAGACATGTATCACAAAGAGCATCTGATTTGTACTTGAGATTACGCAATCCTCTAACTAAATCATGTTTTTTCAAACACCATAGATAATATAGGTTTACCATTATTAGTTGGTTCTACATAACCTATGCCTCTTTTTGTATTTCCTCTAACACCATAAATCATGGTAGCTTGTTTGCTTCTATCTATGTCATTTGCAAGAAATTCTTGAAAGGAAGCTTCATATTTAACAGAGTTGTAGAGTTTATCCCCCGATGATTTTGAAACAGTTTCTTTCAGAGTCAATTTTTCCTTTGAAGCTTTCATAACATTTTCTTTCGAAGTCCGATGTTCCTTTGATGTTTTAAAAACTTTTTCTTTTAGAGTCTTATTTTCCTATGATGTTTTTAAAAAATTTCTCTCAGATTCTGATTGTATTTGGTTGTTAGACTATTATTAGTTTCTCTAACAGACTTAAGTTTAAAAGAAGTATTATGATTTTTTTCTTTTAAAATTCATTTATCACTTTGATAAGTTCACTTCTAGATATTTCAAAAATTACCTCAATTTCTACGTCAACAATTTCACTGTCAGAATTAGAGGCAAGGTTAAAGTCAAATTTAAAGTGAGTGTTTTCCATTACAACCATGTTTGAATGTTGTTCCTCTTCATCAGATGATTCATCAGGCATCCCAAGTAGCCATCAAATCTTTCTTCTTGGTCTTTACACCTTTCCTCTGGAATCTTCCTTTGTCCATTTTTGGACAATCACCATTGATGTGGCCAGGTTCTCTACACTCATAACAAATGAGTCTAATTTTTTCCAGCCTTTCATTTCTATCTTTGCCATTTTGGGAATGGTTTCCTTTCCTTATTCCACATGTTTAGAATTTTTCTTGAAATGTAAGACAGCTCCTCTGATTCCTTACTCTGAAATTCCAAGTCACTTTCATTTGATTCTTCAGCTGCTTGCAGAGCTTTGGAGTGTCTTTTCTATGAAAGAAAATTCGTGTTTTTGAAGACAATCTAAAATAAGATTTGATTCAGATTTATAATTCAAAAAAATCTTTGACCAAGTTGAAAAGAAGATCAGGCCTAGATTTGAAGAAGATATGATCAAGAATAAGATATGAATTATTTACAAGAAGATTTGATCAAGATTTATCACAAGACGATATGAATCACTTAGAAGAAGATTTGATCAAGATTTATCACAAGAAGATATGAATTATTTACAAGAAGATTTGATCAAGATTTATCTACCAGAAAATTTTTTCAAGATTTATCACAAGAAGATTTTATCAAGATTTATCTACAAGATATGAATTATTTACAAGAAGATATGATCAAGAGTTCTTTACAAGAAGAAACACTCAAAAAAGGATACATTTAACATTTGCAAGGATATGATTCAGATTCTGAAAAATGACAAAATATTGAATTAGACTTAGTCATATTCCTACTTGTGAATATTCAAGAACAAGTCCAACACTATGTTCCCGCCCAAATCAAAGCAAGCAACATGAAGGAATTTTCATCTAAAGAATTTCAAAAAGCAATCTTAAAAAAATACGAACAGTATCAATCTAAAGAATTTAAAAACTCAATCTTAACAAAATACGAACACTATCAATCAGAAGAATTTTCAAACTCAATCTTAACAAAATATGAACAATATCAATCTAAAGAACTTATAAACTCAATCAAAACAAGAAGAAGAAGAAGAAGAAGAAGAAGAAGAAGATCATCGAAAAATCAAAAAAAGAGTAAAAGATAAGTTTGGAGGGTCAGGTGCTTTGCAATTTAAGTTGTTGAATTACTGGATTAAATCCTTATACGTGAAGGGATTAGATGTAGACTATTGTTGATCATGTGAAGAATATACTAAAAAGTCTGTCGAGCAAGTGGTGACCTAAGATCGCTTTCGTTTAGAAAGCAAAGGATCTGAATACTCTTAAGCTGGAAGAATTAATCAGCTCTCTCACATCACATGAAATTGAACTTGCATAGGATGAGCCCAAGAAGAAGCAGAAGAAGTAGCCAACCTTGGCTTTGAAATCCAAGCAGAAGAAAGTTATGAAGGCAACAACAGAATCAGAGGATGGTGATTCAAAGGATTAGAATGGGGACTTAGAGGAAAAGGAATTTGCTTTCATATCCAAAAAAATTTAGAAGATGTGGCATAACAGAAAGAAGAAATTTCCCCAAAGATATTTTAGGAAATCTAGCACAGGAAATAATGATAAATCTAACAAGAAAAGCATCATATGTTATGGATGCAATAAACATGGACATATCAAGTCAGAATGTCCAAATCTGGAGAAATGGAAACATCAAAGGAAAGATTCCAAACCCAAGAAGAAGAGTCTAATGGCTACATGGGATGATTCTAATGAATCATTTGATGCTGAAGAGCAAGCAGATTTAACTCTGAAGGCTTACAACAACTCTGTTTTTGGATCCAACACAGATTCTGACACTGGAAGTGAATCATCAGATGAAGAAATTGGGGTATTTTCTGACTTAACTCAATTTGATTTAATTACTATTATAAATGACTTCTTGAACAAGAGTCACAAATTTTCTTTAAAACTGAAAAACACTTAGGAAAGAAAAAGCAAACCTAACTGAAAAAATTAATGTTTTAGAGAATAAGAGTGTTAAAGTTAAAACAGAAAATGCAACTCTGAAAATTGATATTGCTGAGCTTAAGGCTGAAAATCTAACTCTTAAAAGTAATCATAGTTCAAAGTCAATTGAAAGTATCACATTTAACTCTAATAAGCATGAAGAAGTTGTTCAAGATTTTCTTGCTAATGGTACGGAAAGAAGCAAGTCTACTTCTATGATTTATGGAGTTTGTAAAAATGGTAAAAAGAGGTCTTGGATTTGAAGAAACAGTAACTGAACCTAAACCTATTCCCTCTAATATCTTGTGTATTGTTTGCTTTAAGAAAGTTCACTCCAAATTAACTTGTCCCATGTTAAATACAAGGAAAGATAAGAAACATTTCAAGACTAACAAACCAGGACCCAACCAAATTTGGGCACCTCAGAACAAAATTGTATGTGTTGCAGATGTCCTCAACAATCAAGTTAAAACACATATCATGGTACCTAGAAAGTGGATATTCGCGACACATGAAAGGAGAAAAGTCTATGTTCCAAGAACTAACATTGAGAAAAGGAGGCATAGTGACTTTTGGAGGAAAGCAAAAAGGCCAAATCATTGGTCAAGGTATAGTTGGTAATGGTACTTCCCCTTCAATTAAAGATGTCTTGTTTGTTAAAGGTCTTAAGCATAATTTATGATATTATATTTAATCAAAAAACATGCAAGGAAATTAGTTAAAAAGATTGATTTGTACACTTTATAGGTCAAAGGCAATTAACACTTTTGGGCTGAAGCATTTAACATTGCATGTTATATTTAAAATAGAGTCTTAATTAGGTCTATATTAAATAAAACAACACCATATGAATTGTGGAAAGGTAAAAAGCCTAACATGTCTTACTTTAAACAATCTGGTTGTACTTCTTATATGTTGAACACTAAAAATAACCTTGGTAAATTTGATTCTAGATCTCAAAAGTATACCTTCATTGGATACTCTGAAAGATCTAAGGCTTATAGAGTGTTTAATAGGGAAACTCAAATTGTGGAAGAATCTATACATATTAACTTTGATGACAAACAACTTGACCTTGAAAAGTCAAAGCGAGATAATGATATTGTCGGATTACCAGAAACAAAGGAAGCAGATGCTAACAAACCAGAAGAACCTGAAAAATCAGAGGATAAAAGCAAATCAGAAGAAGATGACAAATATTGAGAGGATGAAACTGATCAAGTCAGAAATAGTCCAGATAATTTAGAATGAAGATTTGGATGGAAGTACAAATCATCTCATCCTGAAACTCTAATCATTGGAAATGCAAGTGATCATTTGAGGACCAAATCATCACTAAAAGCTACCACTTTGTTTGGATTACCCTCATCAATTGAGCCTACCTTTGATGATGAAGCATTGGCAGAGGATGGATGGATTCATGCAATGCAAGAAGAGTTAAATGAATTTAAGACGAATGATATTTGGGATCTAGTACCTAGACCAAAGAAGAACATTACTGAAACCAAGTGGGTTTTAGAATATAGCTTAATGAAAAAGGTGAAATGGTTAGAAACAAGACAAGATTTGTCGCCCAAGGCTACAGCCAGCAAGAGGGCATTGATTACATTGAGACATTTGCTCCAGTGGCTAGGTTAGAAGCTATTCGTATCTTATTTTCTTTCGGTGCAAATAATGACATTACATTATTTCAAATGGATGTTAAAAGTTTGTTTCTAAATGGTTATACAAGTTAAGAAGTCTATGTTAAACAACCCCCAGGTTTGGAAAGTTCTAAATTTCCAAATCATGTTGTTAAACTTAGAAAATCTCTGTATGGTCTAAAACAAGCACCTAAGGCATGGTATGATAAACTTAGCAACTTCTTGCTTAAAAGTAACTTTGAAAAAGCACAAGTAGATAATACACTTTTTAGAAAATCAATAGAAGATGACATTCTTATTATTCAAACTTATGTTGATGACATTATTTTTAGATCTACTAATGGCACTCTTTGCCCAGAATTTTCTAAATTGATGCAGCTTGAATTTCAAATGAGTATAATGGGAGAACTTAAGTTCTTCTTAGGGATACCAATTCAACAAAGTCAAAAAGGTATATACATTCATCAAACTAAATATATAAAAGAGCTTCTCAAGAAGTTTAAGATTAGTGATTGCAAACCTTTGTCTACACCAATGCACCATACTTGTTCACTTAAAAATGATGAATCATGCCAAAAAGTTGACCAGAAAACCTATAGACGAATGATAGGATCCCTACTTTACCTTACTACTTCTAGACTTGACATCATGTTTAATGTATGTGTATGTACAAGATTTCAAGTTGACCCTAGGGAATCACATTTAACTGTTGATAAGAGAATCCTTAGATACCTAAAAGGCATTACGAACATTACCTTGTTCTACAAGAAATCTTCTGAGTACAAACTAAGTTGGTATTGTGATTTTTATTATGTTAGAGATAAACTTGAGAGAAAAAGAACAAAGGGAAACTGCACATTTCTAGGTGACAACTTAATCTCTTGCTCAAGTAAGAGACAAAGCATAATTGTCATGTCAACAACAAAAGTTGAGTACATTTCAGTAGCTAGTTGTAGCTCTCAACTACTTTGGATAAAACATCAACTAGAAGACTACAAAATCCTATAAACCAACATTCCTATTTATTGTGACAACACTTCTGCCATTTGCCTAACTAAAAACCCTATACTTCATTCTAGAGCTAAACACATAGAATACAAACACCATTTCATTAGGAACTTTGTTCAAAAATGTGTGCTTAATATCCAGTTTGTAAACATTGAACATCAATGGGCTCACATATTCACAAAACCACTAGTTGAAGATAGGTTTGACTTCATCAAGAAAAACCTAAACCTTATTCTTTTACCTAACAGATGATGTGCCAACCTTAGAGTAGATTAGCTTCATACTTGGGATGAATTTTGTTTTTTTATGTTATCCAAAAATAAGGGCGAATTAAAAAAAAAAAATTCAAGTTTCACTTTAATGTCTTTTTGTCGAATGACAAAAGGGGGAGAAAGATGTTTAATAATGTGGGGATAAAAAATACTTAGACTTAAGGGGAGCCTTAAGTAAGGGGGAGTCAAAGTAATTAAACGAAAAGTTGTTATAAAAAATACAGTTTCCCATCATTAAAAAGAGGCAGATTGTTGGATCCAAGTTGGTTTATACTAAGAGTTTTGATGTTAACAAAAGTATTTTATGAGAAAAATATATTTGATTTCACAGAGTATGAAACAAGATTCGTGTTTTTGAAGAGAATCTAAAATAAGATTTGATTCAGATTTATAATTGAAGAACATCATTGACCAAGTAGAAAAGAAGATATGGTCAAGATTTGACGAAGATAAGATCAACATCTTATCAACAATAAGATATGAATTATTTACAAGATGATTTGATCAAGATTTATCACAAGAAAATATGATACATTTATATGAATATTTGATCAAGATTTATCACAAGAAGATATAAATTATTTATAAGAATATTTGATCAAGATTTATGTACAAGAAGATATGAATTATTTACAAGAAGATGTGAATTATTTACAAGAAAATTTCATCAAGAATTATCTACAACAAGATATGAATTATTAACAAGAAGATATGATCCAGAACTGTTTGCTAGAAGAAATACTCATAAGAAGATACATTTATTATATTCAAAGATATGATTCAGATTTTGACAAAGGAAAAAATATTGAATTGGACTTAGTCATATTCCTACTTCTTAAAGTTCAAGAACCGGTCCAACACTATGTTCCCGCCCAGATCAAAGCAAGCAATAGGAAGGAAGATTCATCTAAAAAATTTGCGAAAGCAATCTTCATAAAATATGAACAGTATCAATCTGAAGTATAAAAAAACTCAATTTGAACAAAATATGAATAGTATCAATCTAAAGAATTTACAAACTCAATTTGAAAAAAATACGAACAGAATCAATCTGGAAGAACTGCTTAGATTGGATTTAGAAATAAAGAATTGGCTAAGGAACATTGTTCTCATAATTATTTTTGAATAAGATCATTGTTGACCAAGATAAGACTGAAGATACAATTCATAATTAAACAAGGACTAAATTGAAGACCAAATTTTATCTATAAATAGATACTCAAGGCTGAAGAAGAAGATCATTGAAAAATCATAAAAGAGTGAAAGAATTCAAGCTCAAAATTACAAATTCATCTTATAGTTCAAATAGAGAAACACTTGTTCGAATGAGAAATATTTCTAAAGTTTTTTTCTTAGATAACAATAGTCATTGCTATAATTAGCTTGTTAGAAGCAACTACTCAAGTCCAAATCCTTTGTATTCAAACCCGATAGTGGTGTCAGTGTGCCTTCAACAATCTGCGGTTCTCAAATTGTGTGGAGAAGACTAGCTAGTTGAGTCAAGGTGTGTGTATCCTTCAAAAGTCTAGGGTTGTCAGGCTCTTTGAGAAGACTAGCTTTGAGGATCAAGTGCTTTGTAATTCAAGTTATTGAATTAGTGGATTACATCCTTCTGAGTGAAGGGATTGGATGTAGCCAAGTTAGTGATGAACCAGAATAAATTACTTGTGTCACTTTATTCATGCACTCTTTAGTTTGGTTATTGCTTCTACTCCAAGTAAATCATCAAGTCTGAACTAGTTTAATCAAAAAATGAAAAAGTTATCAACATAGTCAAGCACAATTCAACCCCACCCCTTTCTTGTGTTTACACCTTCAAATGCAAACCTAATTAAAGAAATTAATGTTTTAAATAATCAAAGTGTTGAAGTTAAAACAAAAAACACAACTCCGAAAACTGATATTGTTGAACTTAAGGCTAAAAATCTAACTCTGAAAAGTAATCATAGTTCATTATCCATACAACATCAATGATCTACCATGAAAGAAATCAAGAACATCATGTCTTACTTGAACTAGCGATTGACCAATAGAACATTCTAGTTTTTATAGAAGAACATTATGGTTTTTGTAAAAGAACATTATGCTTATTCTCTTTTAAAGATAGAATTGAAATAGATCATTCTCCATAATCTAAACCTCAAATTAAAGACTATCAAGACTGCTCAAATCATTAATCAAACCCAAAACTCGAGCTAAAGGCCCAAAGAAGCAAAGCAATCTCCAAATTGATGAGTAGTGAGCAAGGACAGCAAGGACATGGGTATACTGTTGTTGAACCGTTTTGCAGAAAGCTCAACATGCTTCTGAGATAAGGGATTGACATTTAATAGTCATTCAATCATTCATCCACATTTTCCATAAAACACAAAACCAAGAACATTCTAGTTTTATAGAAGAATATTCTGGACCAAATAGCACATGTGCTTAATAGAGTTAAAATATGAACCAACAGTTTGTAGAGGATCAATTACGGCTATATTGAGCCTTTCTAACCATCTCCTCATCTATAAAAGGAAGATCAAAGAGAAGACAATAGCAAGACTTTTTAAGGAAATCATTCCATACTTAAAAAATCATACTCAAGCAACCAAGCTTTTCACTCAAGCAAAACTTCAGCTCTCTCTTATTAGATTCAAGGATCTCTTTATTGAGTTATTGCTGAGAATCAATCTCAAACAAGTGTTGAGTATATTTTGATCCTATACTCTTTTATCATACACATCATTTGTAACTCAAGTCTATCTCTTAAGATAGTTTGAGTATGTTGTAAAAAAATTTTAGTTATTAAAAGGTGAATTGTAAAAATCATTTATGGACTAAAAGGTAATGGTAAAAATCCTTTCAAGGTTGAAAGGTGAAAACTAAAACTAATCAAGAGTAATCAAGAAAGGTAGTGTGAAAGCAAGAACGTTCTGGTGCTAAGCACATTAGTGGAAAATCTCAGATTGTGAAGACTCGACGTCGCCCACATTGGGTGAACAAGGATACATCATTGTGTGATCTTCTTATCCTTATCCTTATTTATTTTTCACTCACTGATCACATATCACCTAGAAATAATCTACTTTATTTATTTTGAACTCACCCAGAACGTTGGGGACTTTTTGTGTGAAATCAAGGTTGATCTTGAGTTAATTTGAATTAAGTTCAGGAAAGGGATCACCATTCAAACCCCATTTCCTTGTGATTGATATTGCTACTTCAACATTTACTTAATAATTGATGTGAAAGAGCTAGAGTATGCTTATGCATTACATAGTTAGTGGTGACCTTGATAGGCCATGGGGTGGTTCCAGGTGTTGATGGTTCATCTTATCCTTACAATGATTATTGAGTAGTGCTAGTTTGTGTTGAGGCTGCACCATAATCGATTGTGCTAATCTTTGTCGAGACTGCACCTTGGTAAATAGTACTAGTATGTGTTAAGGCTATACATTTATAATTTATGCCCCTCGATGAGGGTTTTGAAATTCCAGAATATTATGCACTAGCATATAATGTCAGAACCAAGACGGTTTGAAGAACAATTCCTAACCTTGTTTTGATAATAACCAAAGGTATTTTGTGGGAACAATTTAATGCATTAATTTTTTAATTAAGTATGTAGTTCCAAGATCAATTGTTTGCGTAGGATATTATGCTAAATCCTTTAATTATCAGATCAATACAAAGGAACACCAAGACTCTGCTCATATGCTCTACATTTCTAAGTCTGGTGATATGCGCCTCTGATGGTACAAGCAAAGGCCTGCTACGACTGCCTCTTATGGTACAAAAATAATGTTCTGCTTCAGTTGCCTCCAAAGAAGCAAGTAAGCGTCTGACTCTGTTGCCTTTGATGAATGCAACAAACGTCTGACTTCATCTGTCTCTGAATAAAGTCAACGCACATGATAAAACCAATGAGAGTCAATCCCTCTAGAGAAATTCAATGCTCAATCAACATTCATGAAGAAGTCAACATTCTGAAAAGGTCAATGCTTCTGAAGAAGACAATGTTCTTATGAGAGTAAATCATCTGATGATAGTTAATCCTCTGTTTATCATCTAGAATCTGCATGCTCCAAAGGTCTGTAAGACATTGCTCTAATTGTTCTATCTTATGGTCCTTACCTTTTGCTTCCTTTGACTTCATTCAAGTTACGAGGAGCGATTTTTGGGATTTAGTTTTAACCTCAACAGATTTTTTTTCTTTAACGGTTCAATTGTTGAAACCCATGAAGATACAGGTTATATTTCGGAAAGGAAGTACACAGACCTTACCTAAAGGACGCATACCTTACCGTGAAGAACTCTATAAAAGGACATGTTTTCTTACTTGATAAAAGAAGGAGAATGCACCACAATAACACCCAACACAACAAGCACTACAACATTCTACAATCAATCATAATTTATCTAAGTGTTGAGAAAGAAAAATATGAAAGTAATACATTGTAAACAAACTCTTGAGAGAGATTTTTCAGAAGGAAAAAAACAATCAATCTCATTCATTTGTAACCTATCCCGGTAGTGGCTGTTTTTCCTCAACAGTTTGTAGGTGCAAACTGGAAGTTGAGAAGACTTAACCGATTGAGGTTAAGTATTGTAATTCGGTTTGAATTATTTGAGAAAATCCTTTTGCATGAAGGGACTGGACGTAGCTATCGGTTTGGTGGTGAACTAGTATAAATCTCTGTGTAATTTACTTTTTTCCTCTATTTATTCATTCTAAGCTTTTCAATTACCAAGTTTATCAAAGAAATTTTTAAAAGTTGTAAAACACAATTCAAATCCCCTTCTTTCTTGTGTTTTTCCAACCTTTATATAAGAATTTCATTAGGGTGCTTCGTCACATAAGTCTTGTTTGTTATGAAATAATATATGCATATAAATGCTATGTTATTGCTTGATACTATGCCATACTTGTTAAATATTATTTATTAATTTGGGTTAGTGACCCTTTACAACTATTATGGATAATTGGGCTTTTCCTTCATACGATGTTGGACTATGTACTACCGATGACAGAAACATCGTTGAACTTCCCTGGTCGATATTTTCCGACGGCTTGGGCATACAATCCCATCTCAAGCAGGGCTACTTACACGGGAAGAATAGTCATGACCAGTAGAAGGGTCGATGTAGTATTTCACGTGGGGCTCACACACGAAAGCATCGACTACCCAATACCTTCAAGTTTGGTACTCGAGGCTGGTGGTGCAAAGACGAATGTGAAGGATGCTTTAGATGGGGGTGAAACATAGGCCACAATAGGAGTAATGACTCTTACCGTAGGGGTAGGGGCATTGTGTTTGGACATAGAGTTGTAGAGACAGGCAAAGGTCTGATGCCGGAGCTTGAGGACATTGCAGGACCATCTAGATTGGTTGGAACTAGGTTTTCATCGACAGACCATCAGTACCCTAGTTAGTGTCACCTTAGGCAAAGTCAGAGCTTCATTTCCTGATGAACGATTATCTACCTACTATCTCAGAGGTGGAGAGCTGTTTTGAGATCCCAGCTCCGTCTAAGCCACCTATCTAATGGGTGGACCTGACATCCAAGGAGACATATCCCTCTATGAATGATGATGAGGAGGAGGTTACATCTATGAGGGATACTACGTATGAGGGCACATACGTCATATGTGGAGGTCACCCTTGTTATGGTAGTCATTAGTCCTATGATCATATTAGGATTTTGTATACGGTCGTAGTGCCTCTCTTTTAGTTGATGTACTTATTTTGTTTTGGGATGACTGTATCTATGACATTCTTTGAAAGTTGACGTTTTTTTGTGGGTCCATGTTACATTTTTTTATGTGACCATGGGGGATAACATTCTTAGAGCATCACTTTTGCGTAGGTTTCTACCGAGAATACCTCAGGGGTTTGAGCGAAGAGCTGATAATGAAAATGTGTTTCAATATAAGGGAATCAAACCTCAAGTACCACTGTTTAGGTGATTGCTTAAGTCCATAGAGTGATCTTTAAGATGACACACCCAATTTTCTCTTCCTTTAACTTCAAAACCACTAGGTAAACCCATAAGAATAGTCTCCTTCAAATCACCATGAAGGATGGCTATTTTTACATCCAATTGCTCCTATTCCATAATGAGTGAGCAACTATAAATAAAAAAATTCTAATTGATGAATGCTTAACCACAATGGTGAATATTTCATCATAGTCTATACCCTTTCCTTGAGTGAACCCGTTTGCTACAAGTCTTGCCTTGTATCTGGAAGGTTCAACTCCTATAATTTTTCTTTCTACCTGAAAATTTACTTACTCTTAATTATCTTGGCTCCTTTCGGGTTTATGGACAACATTCCAGGTATTATTCTTTAGTTTCTCGACACACTTCTTCCTTAAGAAGTTTGAATATGCATGCTTGAGTTTGACAAAACACTCATTCCTTTTTGTTTTTCATCACAGTCATCAATAAAGTCTTGCAAGCATGTCTAAGGCGGGTGTCTCAATCTGCAACATGACCCCTTATGGTGGTTGTATTGTCTTTGTAACTTAGACAGGCTTGTATGTGCATTTGGTTACATTGTGTTTGCCTTCGAACACCCTTGAAACTATATTTCCTAATTGGTGTAGTGCTGACCAATTGTGAATTTAGCCTTTTTCATTTTGAATATACCCAGTGCTCACGAAATGGCAACTCTCCAATACTGTCTCCACCTATGACTTCTTGCTTGCTCTAAATATACATCTCTTTAAAACTTATGTGCCCCAACCTTTGATGCCAAATACTTGTATCTTCGGATTGAATAAATCAGCCTTGCATCTCCAATTATGCTACTTCCATCTATTACGTAAGTGCCATTTTTCTTGTGACCTTCCATCACAACTATGGTACCTTTCATTACCTGCAATGTACCATGTTCAACTTTGTATGAGCAACCAGACTCTTCTAGCATTCATAAGAGATATTAAGTTTCTCTTGTGTTGAAGGACATATCTCATTCTTGTGGTACTCTCCTTGTACCATCTTCAAACCTTAATTTTACTGAACCAATTCCTAATATCTTGAATTCTGAATTATTCCCTATGACCAGTGATAACTCTTCATCATATGCATATTTTTCATTTTTTTAGTCTTACTATTCTTTAATCATTAGTTAATTTAAGGAGTTATTTGATATATATTTTTGATTTTAGTTATTGGATTTAATGAAATGTTTATGTTCTTATTTCCTTGATTAAGTAGAGATTTTTCGTAGTTTTGCATCGTTTTTTTGTTTTGGTGCAGTGCTGAATTTTGGTGAGAAATCAACATGATCTATGTGGAGTATTTCAGTCATATCTGGTGTTGCATATGTCCAATAGAAGTCAAACCAAGTGCAAATGAAAGCTAAGATCCACAACTACAATTTTCATGAAGACACCAGAACCAAATTTGGACTCAAAAGGGGGGAAAAATACAGTATACGTCAGACATAAGAGGTTTTGCTTCTGAAGCGCAAAACCTGCGCCCGGGGTGCATTTTGACATTCCTGACACTGTTCAATTGCACCTGAAGTGCAAATTCCGCTCCTGGGGCGCGTGGCGCGCTGCTAAATGTATAAAAATGCGTTTTTCTCACTTTCTAGGTATCTTTTTTACTATTGGGAAGTTTGGAGACTTGTGCCCTAGCAGAGAAACTCAGAGACGGCTGTTTCTAACACCATCGGAGCAGTTTTATCAAGAATCATTCATGAATCTTTCTTGTAATTCTTCTTTAATCTCTATCTTTTCTATCCCTATCATGAGTAACTAAACCCTATTTGTTAGGGATGAGTGTAACAAGATGAAACCCTTATTTTTCTAATTCGATTTCTAGTTATATGAATGAGTTTATTGAATTATTTTTCTCGTCTTTGTGCTTTATGCTTTTTATTGCTTGATCAATTTTAAAATGTTCTATGGTTCGTATTTTGAAACGGAATTGGACTTTACGAATATTTGAGATGAGAAATTCATAATATTGTAGTCTAGGGATAGATGCAGGTCATGAAACCAATTCTATTAGTTGCAAAGGGAGTAGTTTAATAAGAGAATTTATATACTGTAAGACTTAATTCTAATCTTAAATCCACTAAGGTATTAGGGGTTACTTTGGAATTAAATGTTCAATCACTAAGACATTCGCACAAGAATAATAAAGAGAATTCGGTAATAATTTAATAAAGGAATTTAGTAACAAGGATCAAATTAGAAACCAAGGTTGGATTCGAAGTGAAACTCATCCCTGACATTTTTCTTATTATAAAAGTTTAACTATATTACTCTTGTTAATTTCAAATATTATTTCAATCAATTCGGAAACTTTTAGTTCAATTTCAGTAATTAAACATAATTCGATAGTAAAACGCAATCCATGAGTTCAACACTCGGTACTACCGTTTTAATTATTACTTGCAACGATTCAGTCCACTTACTGAAATGCTATCAACCACCTACCTCCATCAGATTCTTGAATCCAAGAATCCAATCTCTTTGGAGTCATATGAAATGAACATCCTAAGTCCAAGACCCACTCATCACCAGAATATCTTGTAGTTGCCTTTAGCACATCAGCATTTAGGTAACCTTCTAAAACAATTGATACTTTCCAGCATCCTTCCCGCCATCACTTTTTTGAATTTCCTCTCAAGACAATATTTCTTTTAAAATACCTCTCTAGATACACTGAAAACATCTTTGGTTTGTTTTGTCAATGTCCTTCTTCAAAGTTTTAAATTGGGTTTGGATCTTTTCTTCTTGTACTTGATTTTTCCAACAAACTTCATTGTTTTCTTCACCTCTTCCTTCTAGTTTCTTTTAGCTCCTTAAAAATAAGTTATGATTGAACCTCCTCAAGGGACGAGGTATTCTTGCCATAGACTAATGTATCACATAAGTGCTCATATGAATTTGGCAAGGAACTTAGAAGTAAAGCTTGGTCTTCGTCTTCAATACTTACATCAATGTTTTCATGATTGATAATGATCTTAATGGAATCCATCAATGTGCTCTTCAAATGATTAATCTATACTTCTTTCATTACCTTAGAAATATTTCTAAGATTTAAGTATTAATTAGAATTTCTAAAATTTTAGTACTTGTTAATGTTGTGTTTTTAGTAATGTTAATTTAGGATCAAGGGTAGAATAGGAAATAATAGTATTAACAAGTCCAAGTGGCAAAGAGAGAACATGCCACCTTTACTTCTCTCTCTTTCTCCTTCACTCACGGGTACTAACCCATCTTCCCCCTTCGTTTCTTTCATTTTCCTATTACACACTCTCAAAACAATCTGAAAAATACAAACATTGGTTACTGTTCATCGTCTCCCTCATTCATAAATTTTTCCCTTCTTTCAAAAATCATTTAAAGACAATAGCTCTCTAAAGTCCTCTCCCTACAATCTAACCCTTTTCATATCCCTTTCTTCCACTCAAAACCCATTAAACATCCAAAACAACACTGAGGAAGATAGGAAGTAGGTTTGAGAAATTTCAAAATTCAAACCACAACAGCAGAGGCAGAAGTGTTGAGAGCAAAGAAAGTAGACAACTTCTACGACTCAAGTCAAATTAAAGGAATCCCTCCTGGGAAAACTGAGTTCTTTTCTTAGAACAAACTTCACTTTTGCATGTGGATTTTTCTAGGTTCAATTTAATTTCAGTTACTGTAGACGTGATTTTCTAGGTTTGATGTTGAAAATATGCATTTAACTATTTTTAAAATCATACATTATGCATATGTCTTTGCGATGATTATGATGTGTTAAAAATTGAAGAAATGGAATTACTCGTGATGGGCGAAATCCAGTGTTAATGCATTCTCTGAACCCTCTTTGATGCATTTTTCTGCTTTTGATCATTTTTTTCCTTTGATGCTCTTTTTTGCCTCTAATTCTGTTTTCCTCTGGTTGGCTCTAATTTTGT
Source organism: Cicer chorassanicum (assembly GCA_037974735.1). NCBI lineage: Eukaryota > Viridiplantae > Streptophyta > Magnoliopsida > Fabales > Fabaceae > Cicer > Cicer chorassanicum. Next base: position 20,902,852 of record JBBPBP010000003.1, read on the forward strand.
TCCCTCTGGCTGCCTCTGATTCTGTTTTCCTTTGGCTGCCTCTAATTATGTTCCCTCTAGCTACCTCTGAATCTATTTTCCTCTTGTTGCCTCTGATTCTGTTTTCCACTAGGCCTTTGATTTTGTTCCCTTTGGCTACCTCTGGTTCTGTTTTCCTCTAGCTACCTCTGAATTTGTTTCCTCTGACCAAGTTGCCTCTAGTCCAAGTCTTTCTCTAATCGAGTTGTCTCTGGTCCAAGTTCCTCTAATCATACTGCCTCTAGTTCAAGTTCCTCTTATCATGCTACCTATGATCAAAATTTGCTTCTGGTCATGTTGCCTCTGATCCAAGCCCCCTTATCATGCTGCCTCTAGTCAAAATATGCCTCTGATCATGCTGCTTATGATCCAAGAATGACTCTGATCATGTTGCTTCTGATCAGAATGTCTTTGATCATGTTGCCTCTGATCCAAGAATGCCTATGATCTGGAAATGCTCCTAATTATACTTCTTCTTATTGAAAAACGCTTCTAAAAAGTGTGACTAGAATTCTAGTTATAAGTTCAGTTACAAGATTATGTTGTTGTACGAAATAAACTTCCATTTGACTGATGATGAAAGGTGCATTGCATCCATGATATACATTGTACATTGCATACATGATGTCCATTATGCATTGCATATACAAGACATGGTAAGTATGGTCAAGTATATATGGTGGGACATTTTAGCTTCATTTCAAACATGAAACAATGGGTAAAGGTAAAACAATTGGGACCTCAATTGGGGTCATGGTCAGATCACCTTTGCAAAAGACTCCAACCATCTGGGTTACCCATATTTGGGTGATTGGAGAAGCTTTTCCCTATAAAGGAAATGGTTATCAGTATGTTTTTCCTTAATTAAAAAGGAAATGAAAACCAGAAAGCTTTTCTAAATTAAGAAAAGAAAGAGAATGCACTTTTTCCTACTGAAAAATAACATACTTTAAATATTTGGCATATGGCTAATATATAGCATTTCATATTTATGTTAAGTTTTCATTGTTTTTTAGAAAACTATTTCTAACTACCCCTCCTTTTTTATAGAACTCACTAAGATTATTATCTCACCCCTTATTTTCTATGTATTATAGCAGATAAAAAGGGATAAAGATGGAATCAGAACTAGAGGATGTAGTTTATTTATGTGTTATGGTTAAGAACTGAATTATTTTGTAATTCTAGTTAAGAATTGCATTAGTTTCCTTTTATCGTGTTGCCTTTGATCCAAGTCGGCCTCTGATCAAAGTTCCTTTGATCATGTTGCCTCTGGTCCGAGTTTGCCTCTAGTCATGTTGCCTCTTATCCAATTTTCTTAATTAGAATGCACAAAATGATCACTCAATTAAGACTCCCTCTGATGAATGATTTGAAGTTAATTTACCTTCTAGTTAACATATTGCTATGCTTGAGATTGATTTAATTACTTGCATTTGATGTGTTGATGAGATATGCATTGCATACATGAAACTACATATGCATCGCATACATAATATCATGACATGCATGGGTCAAGACAATACGATGGGACATTGATTATTGTTTCAAGCATGAAACAATGGATAAAGGAAGAATGAATCAGGATGCCGGTTTGGGATCGTGGTCAAACCAACTTTACCAAGAGGTCTCAATTATCTGGGTGACTCACGTCAAGATGATTGTCAAAAAATTTCAGTACTCTAAGGAAAAGAAAGATGTCTTGCATAATTTTTCCATACTTTAAGGAAAAGAAAGATGAATATGATATTTTTCATATTTTAAGGACAAGAGGAATTCGACATTTTTAAAGTTAAAGACTGTTTTAAAGATAACGTTGCATATTCATGTCATGTTTTTCACTATATTTAAGGAAAACTATTTCTAACTGTTCCTCCCTTTTTATAGAACTCACTGAGATTATTATCTTATCCTCTATTTTTATGTATTATAGCAGAGAAAAGGGATTAAGGTTGGGAGTTTAGACAGCAGAGGATAGAACTCTGTAGTGATGTAGTTTGAGTTTGTATTCTGATTTTTATTTTGTACATCAGAGGAGGCTTGTATACTGTGTATTATATATATAGTTACAATGAAATTTTAAGTTCCGTACTTATGATAATTTATATGATTGCTTCTAAAATATTAAAATGTATAAATTTATTACCATTTTCTAAATACATGCTGATAGATGTTACAAGTGTCATAGCCCTGGTGTATTTTCTGGTTTTGTATATTTGGGTTTATCGTTTCAAAACTACTTTTGCCTGTTATGACAAACTCTCAAATTAAGATTTGATGAAAATAAACAAAGGTTAATTAAGAATGTTAATTATGATTCTAAATGTTATGTTAATTTAATATATGTTCTTGAGTGTTTTTATTAAATATAGGAACCAAGCAAAGCAAAGAAATCAGATGAGAAAACTAAACAGAATATTCTTGATCATAAGCTGTACAAAACAGAGAATGTTCTGCAGAATCAAGATTGATTGTCACACCCACTTCACCAATCTTTCTCCACTATTTTAACAAAGATTCTGCCTTAATTCTTTATACCAATTTCATCAGTACATGACAAGGAACAAATAGGAATCATTATTACTTAAAGAGGTTCTCGAATCACTAAGATAAATCATCATGAATCTAAGCATGTCAAAACGGATTATAACTTTCTCCAATTTGGAAATGTCAAGAAAGTTGAAACAAGATTGAACTTCAAGATTGATTATAAGTCCCCAGATTGCCCAGAAGACTATCAGACCAGATTGATCATCAATCTCCACTTCTAATCATCATTCTCCGTTTCTGAAAAGAACAATCTCCGTTTTCTGCAGAAACATACTTCTCAGTTCTGCAGAAGTTGTTCACTCCTTTCCAAACAGTTTTGGATCGAATCAAATGTCCAGATCAAAGTCCAATTATCATCAAGTATTTTCGAAGCTTAATGGGTCATTAAGAACGCAGAAGATTTGTTTAAACTTAAGCAAAACAGCCCAGTCAAGCAAGGCCCAAAGCTGTCACATGGATGGATTATTTTTAAACAGATAGGTTGCTTTAGTCAGAAGAAAACAGAGCACTACCAACAGCTCTTTCTAACCAAAATTAGATGCTCAAATCATCTATAAAAGGAAGGCAAATTCGAAAGCCTTATTCAGAACTTCAAGTGCCAAGTATTCTCATTAAATCATATTCACTTGGATTCTTGAAGCTATCTCATTCACAAAAGAAATCAGGCTGAAACCATCATATACTTCCAGTTTATCTTACTGTGTTCTTTTTATTCTGAATCTATTCTCAAACAAGAGTTGAGCATAATCAGATTCAACCAAACCTTTTAAATCATTATTGTATAAACTCATAACTATAAGGATTGTTTATAGTTTGAGCGTGGTTAAAAGAGTTAACTGCCAAATCCTATCAGATTATTTAGGTGACTTGATTGAATCCTTTCTGGGTTGAAAGGAAGTATAGTTACATATTAAGGTTGATCTTTAACTGTGTAACCAAAAGATTGTTTTTCGTTCTTTGAACACTTAGTGAAAATCTCACAGTTGTGAGGACTGGACATAGCCCGAGTTGGGTGAACCAGGATATATCGTTGTGTGAACCAAGAACGTTCTCCGTTTCTGTTTTCAATACCAAGATCATTCTTGAGTTGTTTTTCTTAAGTTTTTAACAGGAAATTTTAATTAGGTAAGATTACAATTCAAACCCCCTTCCTTGTAGCTTGACATTGCTACTTCATTGCCTACTGACATGTATGATATATCTATTTATAATCCTTTATCGTTTTAGTTTTGCAATGCGTTATTTATTGAGTTGTTTAAAAAAAATATGTAGTTCATGTTTTTAGAGAAAAAGAATTCCAATTTTCAATTATGTTAAGGTAATATTAAAAAAACAAACAAAAAATATATACTCGCGTTTTTAAAAATTGAGGTATTACACTCACTATTCAACTTATTTCATTGACATTTTTCTTTTGCATGTTGAGTTTTGTTTTGCAAGAAAAAGGTTTAAGTTGATATTAATTCAACATTTAATCGCTCTTCTTCGTAGATTGTTATAGTTTTAGTTCTTTGTTCAGGTTTTATATTCAACCATCTATGTTTTAATTACAACATTTAAAACATTTGCTTATGGGATACTATATTCTTAAATCTATTTTATCTTACACTCTAATTTAACATAATAACACTTGCAAAAAAGTTGATAATTTTTTTTCAAAAATTCTGTTTTATGACTCATATTCTACTACGTCTTCTTGAAATATATATCGTTTGTTTCAAATTTCAACTAAACACTTTAATCCAAAATTTTACACTCCATACCAACATCTTTCATAAAAGGCACGTCTTATTGACAAAATCATAGATGCAAAATGATCTTTACTAGTGGAAAGTTTCGTCCTGATTTGTTGGTAGATAATAACATTTTTTTGTATCTATGTACAAAAATTTTGTAAATCTTGGATTTGTAAAATTCAATTTAATCCATGCATTTTACCGCCCCTCTTTGTTTATATATATGTTGTGGGATGTTAAGTGAATTGAATTTGATCACCTACACATTTTAAAAGAATCGAACGTGTAACCATTTTAGAAGAATTTGGTAACGAAAGATAACAATGCATGCAATTTAATTAAAGTCAATTATTTTAAGTAAAAGAATTAAGAATACTAATCTATAAGTACAACATCATTTACATCCAAGTCATAAAATTATTCCTATTGAATTAGTTAAACACATTTGTTGAGTGCACTCTAAACATCATCGTGGTCTAAAGAGAAATCGGGTTCATCAGGTTTGAATAACTGCGGCACAGGATTAATATCTTGAATCTTATTGTTCCCTCTCCTTGTATTGGCAGCAAATTTTGAGGCCAAAACAGTGGCACCAAGATTATTAAAGTTTTTCACATTCCCTGATGATCCTTCAATCTCAGGATCCCCCACATAGTACAAACCCTCTTTGATTGACAACTCCCTTGTTGCCTTCCTTTTCTGATGCTTTCTCCATGCTGTTTGTATGAAGCAAGCACTCCATGTTCTCCATTGTTGTGAATAATACCTAAAACCATGTCCCTTAGGTGTTAGTAACAACAAACTTGGTCTCATAACTTTAAACTAAGACACTTTAAAAAAAAAATACCTAAAAGCATGCTGAAGTTTTTTGCTATGAAGGCGCTTAAATTGACTTGCCACAAATTTTAGATCCTCTGCTTGTAGTGCAAAAGCTTCTACTTCGGTAAGAGCTTTTACAGTACGAGTAGAGGAAGGTAAGTTGAGTGTTGAGTTTGGTAATAAAGCCCATGTCAACAATTCTTCTCCACAAAAGTCTCCAGGTCTTAGTGTGATTGAATTGAAAAATCCAAACCTTCCTCCATTGGTTGTAGAGCTCTCCAATGTCCCTCTAATGATAAACAACATTTCATCTACAGGATCATCCTCTCTAAATATGTATGTTCCTTCTGTGCTTAATGATGACACTAGTCGTTCACATATGGCATCAAGTAACTGATCATCCATTTGTGAGAAGAATGGGACCTATCATAATATAATGAAAGGCAACAATTCTTTATCAGACTTTATTTTACTCTCAGACTACAATTTGTCTAATTTAAGTAAGAATAAAGAGACATACACGTCGCACTAGAGAGAGACACAAGTGATGTTGAATTTCGCGGCGAAGATCCAAAGGTAAGGAAAGTAGTATGGCCTCTTCATTTACTCCTCTTGTTGCTAGCCATTTATATTGAACGAAGCGACGAACACGTGCTTGCAAATCTTGGGGTAACTGACGATGCCTCATCCACTCCTCTGTATCTCTTTTTCGAATCCTCCATTCTTCTAGCCTAACTGACATGGATTGCAAGTATGTCTTCCACAAGGGAAATGTAGTAAAAATTGATAATAGCCAAAATCAATATTGTATATAATTACATATATATATTATATGATGCAGCAAAATTCTGATCCAATATATATAATATACTTTCTTACCTGCATGTTTCCAATCAAAAGTGAAAAGAGAACTAATCCAGCAATGCATAAGACGATGCAAAAAAGTGTCTCCAAAAGATATGTGGTGGTGTCCAAATTCTGTCCGTAGGAACTGTCAATCATATAACCAAGAATAGATAATGTAAATCAATCATCATCACTTTTACCAGACAAATTTAAAATTTAAATAAAAATGAACAATTTTCACTACAATATAATATGATGATGCTCTTCTGAAACATAACTAATTGTAGAAGAAAGGAATGGTAGGTACCTTAAATTTCTTAAACCCCACCAAAGACAATAGAAGTATCTTTCCTTGAAACTAGTAGTGACAACATCATTGAGGAAAGCATCAGCAAACATCCCAAACTTGTATTTGATGTTGATCTTGCTCTTTGCATCGCACTTGCTAACAACACGTGTGACATTTATCCAGTATTTTCTTTCAGGGATTTCCAAACTATTACAGTCAAGAAAACTACTCATGCAAACAAGGGAATGCGATCTATTTTCCTGTTGGCATTGTGTTTTCCAGCAATTGAATTGTCTACCTATTGAAGATAGGTACCAAGTTGCTCCAGTAACCTGTTCCATTTTCAAGTTCCAACATAAATTAATTAACAACCAACGTTCAAAATCAGGAAGATAATAAGACAAGAGCAAGGTTACAATTGCATTACATGGCTAGCTAGCATGTAGAGGACGAGATTGTATGCAGCACCAATCCAGGGAGTTTTAGCTATAACACCAGTTGTTTTCTGAATACGCTGGTTCAAAGGAAAGATGAGAAAGAGCCTTGGTACGTATTGAATTAGAACCAAAAGTGCAAGAGTGTTGTTGGCATGATCACTTTTTGAGCCTCCTCTACTAGCTGGAATGACTAACCAAATAACAATCTGCAAATGCAAGAAACTAATCAATAAAGGAATATTGAAAGAAAAAAATAGAAAAAGAAAAGAAGGAAAGTTGCCTGGGGCAATGGAATGGTGGCAGCAAGGTCAATGACAAAATCGGATTTCAAATAACGCAAAGCGATTTGGCGGGGATCCATAACGAGTTCACCGCGACCGACGATTCTAGAATTGGGAGCAACGAAGGCAGTACGAAACTTCATGGCCATATGGAGGCAATAGAAAAGATCAGCGAAAGAGCGGAGGATGGTGAGGAAGATGCTGAGTTTGGGGTCTGCAGTCAAGCAAGCGGGTCCACCAACGGTAGGGAGGAAGAAGTAAAAAGGGTCTATAAATAATGCGAGGAGACTCGTCACAAGGAAAACTTTGTTCCAATAAGCAACGAACTCGCTGTCTGGGTCCAGGATCTGGTACCGCCATAGAATGTGTGACGCGTGATCCTCGTCGCTCGACGCTTTGATGTTCGGTCGAGAACGGATTCGCCGGAATTGGCGGAACTTTGACGCCGGCGTGGATATTATTCTATACATCTTCCATGGCGGATTCCGGGGTTAACGGATTCCGCGAGCAAGGGAAATGGTGGAGACAAAAAGAAGAACAATACAGTACTGTTGATTGACCAGATGTGGACGAAACTTGCATAAACAACAAGGGGAGGATGAGGAGGACTATGGATTGGTGATCATGTGTTCGGAGCCATTTTTTAACCTTCAGAAATTTGAGGGAATCTCAAGGTTATGCGTAAACGTAGGAACCATAATAACACTCTTCTTCTATATGTTATATGTGATTGTCTACCAAACACACAATTTAATAATAATAATAATAATAATAATAATAATAATAATAATAATAATAATAATAATAATAATATTTTATAACATATTTTCAAAACTGAAGGCAATTAATTATTGAAAAGAGATGGTTGAAAATGAAGTCAAGGCACTTGATGTGAGTAAACAAAATCATTTATACATGCATTTGTTAATACCCAAATCTCAATATATTTTAGTAAATTTCTTTTGGTGAATGAATTAATGAGTAGTTCTTCTTTATTTTTTTATTAATTAAATTGTTGCCCACTCCTATAACAATAACAAAAATTAATTTATTTCTGCTTCTATTTTTCATTTCTCTTTTCTCTTTCATTGCTTTTTATCTTATTTTATTCTGGTTTTCATGGTTTCTTGCTGTTAGCATTTTCATTTTTTATTCTTTAACAGTGAGTGCACTCATCAAAAAAGCAGAGAAAGATGCCCCATTTTTTCCGTGGTGACTAAGTTGTAGTCATAAATATATTACTACCAATTATTTAATTTGTTCATTTTTGTTGATATTTTATCATTTAGTCATTTACTTTATTTGGTGTTTATATTTTTCATTTATAGTTTTGCCAGTTCTATTTTTCAAAGAGATATATTTTTTTTTACAAATTTTTCAAAGAAATATATAGAGTGTAATTAAGTAGAGATGTGAATATGTGCCATTTATTATTTTGGAATCCATAATATAGAGAAAATATGTTGAGACTATTGATCTCTTATGATGCTTAAAAGTATTAATTAGTCAAATGGCCATAAATTATCTATATCTATACCTATAATAAATACACTACCTTGTTTTGGTGGATTTTTTTTAATAACCCTTTTTTGAAAAAAAAAAAATTCAAATACCTCCTTTCCAAAACTAATAACTAAAATGCCCCTTTTTTAAACATATTACAAGTAGTCATTTGAAATGGCGACTTCCTTAAGTAAGCCCGCTTTTCAAATGGCGACTTCCCAAAGGATTTTTAAAAAAAAAATCAATTTTTTTTTAATTTTTATTCAAATAACAAAAATAATATATATATATATATATATATATATATATATATATATATATTAATATAATTCATAAAAATACATAAATAAAAGTTTTAAATTACATAGACTAGAGCTGGATGTAACATTTGGACAATGTTTTCTGTAACAACCCGATTTTTTTTTTTTTAAACAAATTCAAATTCATAATAAAGAGATAAATATCTTTGGATAAAATATTTAAGTCGTATCACAACGACAAAAGTCAACAATAATTACAAACAGCGGAAATGGTTTTGAAATGAAAATCCAAAATATTTAAAACAGAAAAATACACCGGGGCTATGAGACCTATCCAACGTAGCTCATACCCCTGGGGTATTCTCGGCAGACACCTGTATAAAAGCACTGCCCCAAGAATTTTAACTTCCCCACGTCACGTCAAAAAGTGGTACAAGGACCCATCAAAATCAAAGTTAGGCTGACAATATATGGTATAAGTACAGTATTCCAGAATGAAATAAATACAACCACAATAGATAGACATCTAGCCCCTATACAGCCATCTAATCTGATCATGCTACAAAAAAACTACTATAACCCAAGTGATCTCCACGCGCCCCGCAGAAATCCTTCTGACACAGCAGTGGTCAGGTAAGTCTAACTCCGTACCCATCTCTAGAGTACTAACTGGTAGGACGATCCTGATTCTCATCTGAGGGCAAAGCCCAGATTTCCACAATAATTGTAAAGGTCACCAACCGAAATTAACAAATATCACATAACATTTAAATTTTAAATGCACAAAATAACCTTTCAACTTAGCATACATCTAGAAAGGATTTTCATATGCCAAACATGCATAATCAAAGTTGAAAAATGGAATTTTTTAACAAACTGCACTGTCGCATTCGAATACCACATCCTTGTATCCGAATACAATTGTGAAAATGGCATAATTTCCGGTTTTGAAAATGTTTCGATATCATTCAACGCTTACCACATAAAGTCAATCAATAACACTCATCAAATACGGCACAATTACAAACCACAACCGAGTATGTATATACAACCATCACAGTATATCAAACATGACTCGCGTGCCAAGCACCCTAATGAAATGCGTATATGCCAATGCACATGATTCCAGAATTCCAAACCAAAACCCTCCTCGAAGGGCGTAAATCATAATTGTACAGCCTCTCACAGACCAGTACTAATTATCAAGGTGCAATCTCTCACGGATCAGCACCATTTACTATCGTACAGCCTCTCACAAACCAGTACAATTTTTTATGCGTGCAATGGCTCACAGATCAGCACGACTTACAAGAGTGCAATCTCTCACAGATCAGCACGACGCGAAAATCCCCGCAAGGATAAGATGAACCAACTATTCACATGGCATCATCTCGTGGCCCATCACGGTTACCACTATCACTATGGCCCATCGCGGTCACCATGTACTATGAAATGCATGAGCATACTCTAACTCTTTTCACCACAACCATTAAGTAAATGCAGCTATTAAAATATTCCCCTTTTTTAATACTCATTTAACACTAATGATTTTTCAAAACTTTTCACATAGCATACTCAGACATATTAATTCATAATCCAACAAATCCACATCAAATTCAATCTACAAACCACATTAAATACAACAATCCAATTTCCACAAATCCACACCAAATCACTACCAATTACTCATTTTCAAAACTCGTCATATTTCAACCACGATACACCCGTTAATTTCCATAATTGCAAACATGCATTTGCACCAAATTTTATTTCCTCAAATCACTCCTCAAACACATCAAAACAATTTCACATAAAACACCTTAAATTCATTTTCTGCAAATCCACACATCAACACGACAAATTCAATCAATTCGAATTCTAAAATTTCACACCAAATTTAATCATGAATCACCCGTATTCACAACTCCACATTTTCAAATATAAACTACCAAAGTTAATCTCCAAAATTTTCAACCATAATTCACACATTAATCACATCTCAAAAATTCATAATATTAATATATCAGAGTTCCCCCCACCGCTAACTCGATGCCAACAGTCTCGATTTCTTTTCGAGACTCAAGGAGCTAACTACATAAACATAAATATTTATAACAATTTGTTCACAGCTAAAATTTATCCAACCACAACAAAATTCTCAAAATTATATCTTTTTAACATACCAAACTTTTACAACCAAATATTCAACATTAATTCAAAACTCCATATTTCCAAACATAAACCACCAAATTTAAATCTCTAAATTTTCAACTATAAATCATCAATTTAAATCTCTAAATTTTTAACCATAAATCTCCAATTTAAATCTCTAAATTTTTAACCATAAATTAAAAAGAAACTGCTAAAACATTTTGACAAATAAATCCTATAGAAGATTTGATTTTTCAAATCTTGGAATTACATAAATTAAAAGCCAGGACAAAAATATTTCCAGAAAAGATCATTGATAAAATTTCAATTGGTTCCAGTGGAAGAACAAGGTTTTCACAAATTAGTCTTTGAAAACCTCTCAAATTTCAAGTTTGTTTGTACATCTGAAACTCCAAATATTTTTTTTGTTTAAATCCTTATATAAAGGGGGCAACTATAACTCCATCGTGCCAAAAAATGGTTTACATAATTCTGCAAAACTAGAATACCAAAGTTATGCATAAAAAAAATTGTTATTATAGCCATAACTCATAACTCAAGTATGGTCCAAACAATAGTTAGAACTAAGCACTAAGCACTCGCTGGATGTGTAGTATAAAGCCAATAGAAAAGTCATTGATCTCATAAAATAGTTCATAAATAAATTGCAAAATTAGCACCAATATCACATAGATAAAACAAACTAGGCAACATAGCAGCAACACAATAAACAAATAATTCTATTTAAATCCAAAATATAACAGCAAGCAGTATAAGACGGTTAAGCCAAATTCAATCCCACCTAAGTAATAAGTAGAAATAAAATGAACAAATTCTCTACAAAATCACATATAAGATCCTAAATGCAAACTAAAAGTTTGGAAGGAGCCCTTACCTTAACGATAGTTTAAACAACCGATTACGGTACCGCGATAAATTCCGGTAAAATATTTTGTTCGCACGCCGCTTCCAAAGTTAGCTCACTAGCACCGCAGCGTGGAGGTGAGCAACTTTCCCTTCTGTCACTTCGCGAGATGGAGCTTAGATCTAGGTGAAAACGGAGGTTTTATATTTATGGGTTTTTGATTTTTTTTCAAAAACTTAAGGAAGAAGAAGAAGTTTTTCTCCCTGTGTCCTATAAATTGGATTCTGCCTTTTTGCTTGCCTTTCCCGTGTGTGTATCTGTGTACTTACCTACTAACTCATATATATATAAATAAACTAATAGATAGTATTATAAGATTATAATAATCAAAAGTTGCTTTGTGCTTGCCTTTCATGTCTTATGCTTATTAGTTTTTCTCTGAATGCTTACTTAACATATATATATATATATATATATATATATATATATATATATATATATATATATATATATAAATTATAATTAAATCAAATCAATAAACATCTAAATATTTTTACACACACCTCAACTATTTTGATAAAAATATCTATTCTCATTGCAACTCAATTGACAAGTAAAATTTTTAACAATTAGAGATATTTTTAACAAAATAGTCCGGTAATAAATTTTGCGCAACGTAGTTAAATTATTTATCGCCAAATAATTTAAATCGGATCTCATAAAAATATCATTGACATTTAACATTCAAAATACCAATAAAATTGGCTAAAAAGCCTCAGAATTCAACATAAAAACACATAAAAAAAAAACAGAAGTACAAATTAAAACTACGGGTCTTACATTTTCGAGTATGACCACTTAACCGACATAGTCCACATTTTCTTGGTACTTTTTCTTTAACGTCCATTTCAGTTCTAAAACGGGTACTATTTGACGACCTTTTTTTAATTCTCCGCATTTCAGTATTGTGATACAATGTTTCACCTTCATATGTGGGCCAATATCCTTCATTAGATATAGGTGGAAACTCTTCTTTGTAGATGTTAAATACGTTAAGAACCTTGTACACGTCAGGTAGAATTTGAAACTTCTAAAACACATATCTTTCGAAAATTTCAAACATTCGAAGTAACTCAATTTCGAAAGTTTCAAAAAATTCAAAAGTTTCAATTTTTTTTTAAAAATTACTGATGTATGTTATAATTAACAATATATTTAGAAAAAAATTAATTAAATTAATTATTAATTAAATTTAATACTATTTTTTAAATTAGGTATGAAATTTATTGCTATTAATTTATTACTATTAATTTATTACTAAAAATTTATTACTAAAAAAATGCATTTCGGAACTTTCTTATTGTTCCCAAACCTTCGAAGCCTGATTCGGAAGTTTCATTGAAGACCAAACTTCCGAAACAATTTCGGAACTTTCCATTAATTCCAAAGTTTCAAAACTGAAAAAACTTCATGTTTCTGAATTTTACATTTCGAAACTTTCAGATTGTTAGAAAGTTTCGACGGTTTCTACATTTCGAAAGTTTCATGTTCGTGGAAACTTTCGAAGATTTGGAAAATTAATATTTCGAAAATTTCAAAATTTCAAAGTTTTTCTTATTTTTGGGTTTCAAAGGTTTGAATGTTTGCAATAGGTGATTCGAACAATTCAAACTTTCGAAGAAAATAGGTGAAAAAAAGATAAGAAATTTTTTTTGAGGTTTTTGCAGATAATATTAAGGGCAATATGGTATTTTCCATTGAGATGGGGAGGTGGGAGGTGCACAGTATAAAACTCTTATTTATTATTAACATATTTTAGAAACAAGTTTTATAAGATTGGATTCTGATTTATTTGTATGCACTAAGACTTGGTGATAGATGCGTGGTTGTGTCCTATTGCATTGACACTGTTGGCTGTTAAGGTGATAAAGGAGACTAATTTGAACTCGATTTATTTACACAATTAAGTTGAAAGTTAAGTACAAACAAACTTAATTGATTCTTTTAATGAGTGAAACTGCATTCTAAATAGCCTAACTTACAGCAGTTTGTGATTGTTTTTCGTTTTATTATTTCCGAACAAATTCACATCATATGTATGATCACTTCAACAGTTAGAAAACCTTTCATCACATTCAGACAATTGCAAAACAATATTCTCGTTTACATGTGAAAAGGCCTAGTTGACTAAACAAAAACACCCTAAGCCTAACCATCTAAATGTTATTACAACATTTATTGATTCTAAATGTGAAAAGGCCTAGTTAAGTACAAACAAACTTAATTGATTCTTTTAATGAGTGAAACTGCATTCTAAATAGCCTAACTTACAGCAGTTTGTGATTGTTTTTCGTTTTATTATTTCCGAACAAATTCACATCACATGTATGATCACTTCAACAGTTAGAAAACCTTTCATCACATTCAGACAATTGCAAAACAATATTCTCGTTTACATGTGAAAAGGCCTAGTTGACTAAACAAAAACACCCTAAGCCTAACCATCTAAATGTTATTACAACAGTTCCCAATGCTGAGATAACACATTGCACAGGAAAACAAGTTCGTATTACATGAAATATCAATCAAATGTGACAGCAATGACCTATGGTGCAACACCATCTCCGTGGTATAGATCACTCATCAACAAAACTATTACACGTAATTTACACATGGCATCCTATTATCTGATTCTACAAAATGTGGTTTCTGAAAGTTTCAGTGCTGGTGAGACTTTCGGCCGCCGTAAGTAACCTCTTTCTTTTCCCCGCTACTTCTTTGAATCATTCTTAAAGCAAAGGAAATGCCACCCACAGCAGCCATAGCATAAAATGCTCTGTCCGGAGCCAAAGCTAGACCATAACAATAGGACCAATATCCAGCTATGAGATAGACAACGTATAGTCTAACATTGCAGAAAGGGGCCCCGGGGAGAGACAACAAGAACGAATTGAACTCGGGCTTCGAGTTGCAAATGCCATGAAGTATGACACCAATGCAAAGTACTGAATCCAAGAGCCATGGGAGGCTCTCACCCATGGCTAGTCTCTACAAAATTGATTATTAAAAATTTTAAAAACAAAGGAGAGAATCTAGATATTGCAATCATAAAGGAAATCTATTTTCCCTGCAATATTAAAAATCGTAAAAAAGGAGTTTAAACTTATCACATATAGCTTGTGTTCAACATTAAAATGCACTACATGATTCATACCCAAAATTATGAAAAAATGCTATGCAAGTCATGATCAAAGGATTGTATTTCGTCTTTTCAATAGGGAAAAGACATTACAGAAATAAAAAGAAAGGGAAAGTAAGGTCTCATTATTTTGTAAAACATTGTGTTTTCAATATTTACTTTGTTTATCAATGGTTGGAATGACATATGTTATTAAAATTTTCTTTTTAACTGTTGTTAGAATATTAGAAAATATCTTATAATATCTATTATATTATATTAGAGTATCTTGAATTATTTCCTATGATCAATTTATAATCATAGAGATATCTTAGAATATCTCTCATTATTATTATGATTTGTTCCTTATTTAGAATTGAGTCTATGTTTCTCTATAAATAGAGATTAGTATTGAGTCTTTTGTAATTAAGTTATCATAAAACTATTATCAATAATATTCAAACACTTATTATTTTCTCTCCTCCTTTTCTCTAAAATGTCACAACTTCAACAATTGTGATTAGAGAGAAGATGGAAGCTAACTAGAGAATGCATTTTCGAAAACAATTATGACATTTTTCAGAATTTGTAGATATATTCAATCTATTTTTAAAATGTACTTTCAAAATTTTACATAATTTTTCTCTAATATTTCTTTTAATCATGCTTCTTTAAGAGTGTCAGTATCTAAGTATATAACCACAGAGAGAAACAAAATCATACGTTGAAGAGAGAAGCCCATACATAAAATTCTGAGTTTTAGAATGTTAATTTGAAAAGAATTGATGTATCTTATACCTGGAACCAAGCTACAGCAGATGGGGCAAACATCATTGTTGCAAGAAGATGCAATGTCAACAAACCATGGCGATGGTGAAACACGTCTAATTGTGCTTCACCAAAACTTTTTGATAAATCTGGACTGTTGGAGTTTTCTTCTGAAGGAAAAGTCCGGTTAAAACTACCATCAAAATTGTACTTCAGTCTTTCAGACACCTTGTAATCATCACTGTTACAATCGAAAGTTTCATTATTTTGCTCATTACTCCGACATGATGCTGTCAGGAAACTGCTACAAAAACAAGAAAATTTTCAGTGTCAAAGTGGTCATACATAATACATGTTCAAGACATACAAAAAGGAATTTCCACTAAACTTTTAACACTACTATAGTTAGCTTTGCAATTTCCTACAATCATGCTAGCTAAACTAAAAATTTCATATGCAAATTGACTAATCCATTCTTCATTCCTCAAAGAATAAAATGATATTAAAGCATTTTGAACTAATATTGCTATAGAACAGAAGAACAGTGGCACAGGAAATAGAAAAGAACCAAGCAGTAAATAACAGATTCTCTAAACCACCAACACAAAGAAAACAAGTACAAGCAAAAGTATACTATTATTCACATACATGCACATTTAAGAAACACACAAAGATTAGCACACTAACGAACACTTAATTTGTTAAAAACTATCAAAAGTGATTATATCTACACACTTTGCAGCAACATCTAAAAACAAATGTGATAAATGTGGATATACCTGCATAATGCATTGTGACAGCAGAAAAAATGTGCGAAGAGAAGTATAAGGAGACCAAACGACGGATGAACCAAGCATGCCAAGACCATTGCTGTAAACAATGTAACAAGAAGTGGATTTGCTCTTAGAACCCGAATGGCCTGTTTAATGTAAGCACACATGTGTAATGGTTAATGTGATGAATTTGAAATACATAATAAAACAAAAGGTGGAGCAAGAATCTTCACCAAATCTACTACTAGCATACGTACCCTTCCCTCTCCTACCTTCGATTACCCCTTCACTCAAAAAGAAGGTGGTGTTCAAATATAAGACAGTACTTCACCTTTAGAGAAAAGAAGTCGAACGAACGATTAAAAAACCTTTGGAGAAATATAAATTGAACATTTTGTTCCCACATTTGCCACCTGCAAAAGAAATATCCATGACATTTATCATTCAAGGTCCGGAATCCCTATACTGTGCATACTGATACATGTCTTATAAATGTGGGAACAAAATGTCTTTAAAGATCCGCTCGACTTTAGAAGACATGTATCAGTATGCACAGTTTAGGGTGGTAACTACCAGTCTACTAACCTTGTCGTGATTGAAATATGTGTAACAGCAACCACAAAGAATACCAAGTGAGATATCAAAATTATAATGGCTATAAATCCGTTTGCAATGATATAACAAATTAGAGAGATGCTAGTGAAGCTAGCAAATGGAGGAAATGGTTGAGACATAGAGAAGGAAAGGACTAAGGGAGAGAAAATGGGTAGAACGGCTAGGGTAAAGAAACGAGACATTAGTGTCAAATTGGACTCGACAGCAGTCAACATTGATGGAATCCGCTGATTTTTAAAATCCCAAGAACATGCTTGCTGCATTAGAGCAAAGAAAACAACGGCAATAGAGAGACCAACAATCTGCATGAACAACATTAAATAAACAAAATTAGTCAGCATGAATTAGCACATATGTAAAAAAGCATAGATATAGAGACACGAAGAAACAAGAAAATATTATGTTAGAATATTAGAAAATATCTTATAATATCTTTTATATTATATCAGAGTATCTTGAGTTATTTCATATGATCACTTTATAATCATAAAAATAACTTCAAATATCTCTCATTATTATTATGATTTGTTCCTGATTTAGGATTTAGTCTGTGTATCTCTATAAATAGAGAATACTATTGAGTCTTTCGTATCAATTTAGCATAAAGTTATTATCAATAATATTCAAACTCTTATTATTTTCTCTCCTCCTTATATCTAAAGTTCCACTACTTCAACATATTATGTCTGGATCATATGCATGAAAAGACAACTTATCTTCATAAAGTAATAAAAAACACATATTATACAAATATAATAAATAATAAATTACCAATGGAAATATAACAATATAGGTTCTAGAAAGGCATCAGAATATGGAAGTAAAAGTCATTGAATAAAATGCAATAAGCAATTTTGAAAATAAGGGTTACAGAAGTTCATACCTTTGAACTATACAATAGCAGAAGCCTACTTGCAGCAGCCCTAACAGATATTGAAATGCTACTTTTATAAGAACAATGTGGGTCAACCTGCAGAATAGTGAAGAAATTTCGTATGTTGAGGTCCCTTACATGTTACACTTTGCTGTTTTTTTGTTCAAGAATTAAAGGGGAAAAACAGTTCACTTTACTTTATTGGGTGATTCATACCAGCAGAAGAACAATGGTTTTTTCAGATTGCTGAGGGAAACTCCACTGTGCTGGTGAGGAATCAACAAAAATGGTTTCACTGTTCAAATTTGGATATATATGAAGTCCAGCTATATCATCCCAAGCAAGTGCAACGGGTGGAAAACAACGCAATTTGCAGAGCCCTGAAATACCAAGCTATATTTGTCAACAAATGCCTTGCATGAAAAATAAATAATAATCACAAATACATAATCCTAAAAAGGTCAGATTGATTGATAACCTAGATCAAGTATGTGTTTGAAATTAACATAGACCTAATATGAATAGTGTGATTACAAATTTATGTTGTTAATTGTTTATTGAACCTTAGGTGATAGCCAAGTAAAATTTTAGAATTAAAAAGTTCAATTGCAGTTCAATGATCCACTTCAGTGTTGCAACTTGAATAGGTTCCACGGATTAATTGCATTTGTATTTCTTTTTCCATCTTTTGCAGGTTGGAGCTTATAGAACCCAATAATATATTAGTCAATTCAAAAACACCAAAGCTCCAATTTAAGAAAATAATAAGGTCTAGTACTAGTGTGGTGTGCAATAGGTACGATGCCAAACCCTCTAATATAACAAGACTAATGACCTAATAAATCTAATATCCTAATCCTAACAGTATAGAAGCATCACTGATTGATGAGCTGTTAGATGTGTTAATATGAAAAAAGTAATGAGATCACTCTGTTAAACTGGTTTATAAATATATCCACTTGGTCTCATAAAAATGCATTATACTAACCACAATTGGATTGAATAAAAATATTCCACACAACATACATCTCCATGACCTATAAAATTGTTTTATGCTGGTTTTGGCAAGCAGGTTGGAGTTATCGATGTGGTGAATAAACGAATAAATCATAACTCTTGAAAACATGCACGCCAAAGATAACATCATCACCAGGGGCGGACCCAGGATTAGATTTTCGGGATGGGCAATTATATTTAAGATATTAATCCTGTTGACATATAGCAATCAGATCTGATATGATTGTGTTTATTAGTTGATTTTCTATTTAAGTTTATTTGTATTTTGGGAAATAATCAAATCACTATGATTTGATTTATTTCCTAATTTATTTTTACTTTATTCTGCATTCATTAGATAGCTGGCAGCATTGTATATATATATATTTGTACTGTTTCAGTTTCAATAACAATAATAAGAAATTTTCCTTCCCTCCTGTTTTAACCTAGCTGCACCCTAAAACACATGGTATCAGAGCTTCGGCTCTGATCCTGTGGCAGCTCACCATGTCCTTACAAACTGAAAAAAAATTGTTCCTCCACTACTACAATACTAGAAAAAAATTCTGGTGACCCTAAAATCGTGTCAACCCCTACCACAAATGATCCACTATCCATAAACTCTGGTTTACAGCTTCTAATCCAAAAGCTGAATGGCAGAAACTATGTTGAATGGGCTCAGACTGTGAAGTTAGCTCTTGATGGCAAGGGAAAGTTTGGCTACTTGACTGGAGATACTCCTCAACCAGAGAAGACCGATCCAGCCTACCAAAAATGGAAGTCAGAGAACTCCCTAATCATTGGGTGGCTGATTCACTCAATGGAATCTTCCATTGGGAAGCCCTACCTATTCATTTCCACTGCAAAAGAGGTGTGGGAAGCTGTACGCGATTGCTATTCCGACTTGGAGAACTCCTCACAAATTTATGAACTTAAGACTCGTTTGTGGCAGTCCAAACAAGGAGATAAAGATGTCACAACATTCTTTAATCTCATGGTTGTCCTTTGGCAGGAACTTGACCAATGTTATGAGGATGATTGGGAGAATTCCAAAGATGCAAACAGATTTAAGAAAAGAGAAGAGAATGATAGGGTTTATATGTTTCTAGCAGAAATCAATCCAGAACTTGATGAAGTCCGTGGTCGAATTTTGGGCAGAAAACCGTTGCCTTCATTGAGGAAAGTATTTTCTGAAGTAAGAAGGGAGGAATCCAGAAGGAAAGTTATGCTGCAAAACTCTGATAGTACAAGGGTGCAAGAAACTGAGAGTTCGGCTATGGCTGCAAAGGGATACGAAGCAGATGGAGAAAGAAAAAAACGACCTTGGTGTGATCATTGTAGACGACCATGGCACACTAAGGAAACTTGTTGGAAACTTAATGGAAAACCACCCAACTGGAAGAAGAAGCCAAATGGAGAGGGTAAGGCCTTCCAAGCTGCAAATGGAGAAAATGTGGAGAATAAAGTTAACTCTGAGACATCTCCTTTCTCTAAGTAACAACTAGAGCACCTGTATAAGCTCTTTACCTCTATGTCAGTTACTTTTTCATCCTCTCTTGCTCAAAAAGGTATCTCTTTCTCTTCTGCTCTTTTGAGTTCCAAACCAAATTCAAAAACTCCATGGATCATCGATTCTGGAGCCACTGATCATATGACAGATTGCTCAAAATTGTTTTCCACTTATAGTACTTGTGCAGGTCATAAAAAGGTAAAGATAGCTGATGGTACCTTTTCCACCATAGCTGGAGTTGGTTCTATTCCTATTTCTAAAACTCTAACTCTTCACAATGTCCTTCATGTTCCAAATTTGTCATGTAACTTGCTGTCCATAAGCAAATTAACACAAGATCTTAACTGTTTGGCTATTTTTAACCCAGTTAATTGTCAATTTCAGGAGTTGAAATCGGGGAGGATGATTGGCAGTGCTAAAGAGGTCAATGGTCTCTATCTCTTCGATGATGAGGCTGATCTTAAAGAGGAATTTCATAGTAATTGTCTCAACTCAGTTTTGGTTCATAATAATGAAGAAATAATGTTATGGCATTATAGGCTAGGACACCCAAATTTTTTGTATTTGAAGCACTTATTTCCCGAGTATTTTAAGAATCAAAATCCAGATCAGTTTTTTTGTGAAGTTTGCCAATTTGCAAAGCATCATCGTTCTTCTTATTCTCCTCAGGTGCATAAACCATCTAGTCCATTCACATTAATTCATAGTGATGTTTGGGGACCTTGTAAGGACCCTACTCCTGATGGAAGAAGATGGTTTATTACCTTCATAGATGATCACACTCGATTAACTTGGGTTTACTTAATGACAACAAAATCTGAAGTTGAAAGTATCTTCAAAAGAGTTTTTCAAATGATTTTGACCCAATTTCAAGTAAAAATCAAAATTCTCCGTAGTGATAATGGAAGGGAATATTTTAATAAACACTTAAATGAGTTTTTCCTACAACAAGGTATCATTCATCAAAGTTCATGTGTGGATACTCCACAACAAAATGGAGTGGCTGAACGAAAAAATAAACATCTCCTTGAAGTTGGTAGGGCATTGTTGTTTCAAAATAAGGTTCCAAAGTATCTTTGGGGAGAAGCAATTCTCATTGGAACATATTTAATAAATAGGATGCCTACCAAAATTTTAAATTACAAAACTCCTTTTGATGTTTTCACATGTCTATTTCCTAATAATAAACTTTCATACACTCTACCCCTAAAGATATTTGGATGTACTGTTTTTGTTCATATTCATGATCCGAATCAAGGAAAACTTGAGCCTAGAGCAAGAAAATGTGTTTTTATTGGCTATGCATCCAATCAAAAAGGATACAAATGTTTTGAACCTATTTCCAAAAAGATTTTTGTGACTATGGATGCCACTTTCTTTGAAAAAACTCTTTTTTTTGGTAATCATCTACAAGGGGGGATAATTAAAGAATATGATGTTCAATATTTAAAAATTGCAAATTTGGATTTTCTAAACAATTTGCAAAAAACATATTGTGAGAAAAGTAACATAACATAATCCTATTTGAAAATACTAGAAATTGAGGAAAATAACAAAACAAAATCTTTGGGTGAATCTAGTCAAGAAAGCCATGAACATAATATTCAAGAAAATGTTTTGACAGAACCAGAAGTTGAGAATGAGACAGTTGAGATTGGTAACAAAGGTATCCAACCATTTGACCACGTATACTTAAGAAAAAAAGTGCCTCAGAGAAGAGAACTTCAACACTGCCAAACATCCAAGGATCCAACAGGTACGAGTCTTTCTAATTCTGTTGTACCCTTTCAAAATTATGAAAATTTTGATCATAATAATCTTGTCTTTGCTGAACCTGTTCCCAATGATTTTGTTCCTTTAGAACCTACTTTTGATGATTCTAGTCTACCCATTGCTGTTAGAAAAGGGATAAGAGCATGTACAAAACATCCTATCAGTAACTTTATATCTTATGACAAATTGTCCCCCACTTTTAGAGCTTTTACTTGTGAACTGACAAAAACAGAGATCCCAAGAGATATACAACAAGCTCTAAGGGTTCCTAAGTGGAAAGAAGCTGTCTTGGAGGAGATGAGTGCTCTTATAAAAAATCAAACTTGGAAAGAGGTGGATCTACCTAAGGGAAAGAGAACTGTGGGGTGCAAATGGGTGTTTACCATAAAACACAAGGCTGATGGATCAGTAGAGAGGTATAAGGCCAAGCTAGTTGCCAAAGGCTTTACACAAACATATGGTATTGATTACTCATAAACTTTTGCTCCTGTTGCAAAACTTAACACCATTTGAGTTCTTTTATCTTTAGTGGTTAACTTGGATTGGCCATTACAGCAGCTAGACGTAAAAAATGCGTTTTTAAATGGAGATTTAGAGGAGGAAGTCTATATGGATTCACCCCCGGGGTTTGAATTTAAATTCAACCAAAAGGTCTGCAAGCTTCAGAAGTCTCTTTATGGCTTGAAACAGTCACCTCGAGCGTGGTTTGAAAGATTCACCCAATTTGTTAAGAAGCAGGGATATTCTCAATGTCAAAGCGATCACACCATGTTTGTGAAACATTCTTCTGAAGGTAAAATGGCTATATTGATCGTTTATGTAGATGATATTGTTATCATTGGGGATGATTCTAATGAAATAAAAAATTTGAAGGCATCTCTTGCTGCTGAGTTTGAAATTAAAGATCTTAGGTCTTTAAAATATTTTTTGGGAATGGAAGTTGCAAGATCAAAGAAAGGGATTGTTGTATCACAACAGAAATATATTTAAGACCTTCTAAAAGAAACCGGGATGATGGGTTGTAGGCCAGCTGATACTCCAATAGATCCTAATCAGAAAATTGGTAGTGATGGCAGTGGTGATCCAGTGGATACATCTCGGTATCAAAGATTAGTAGGAAGACTAATTTATCTATCTCATACTCGTCCAGATATAGCCTTTGCTGTTAGCTTAGTGAGTCAGTTTATGCATTCACCTCATGAAGAACATTTAGAGGCTGTTTACCGTATTCTAAGGTATCTCAAAAGTTCCCCCGGAAGGGGACTGTTTTTCCAAAAAACTGATCAACAAGGCATTGAGGTATTTACTGACGCAGATTGGGCAGGGTCCATCACGGATAGAAAGTCAACATCTGGTTACTGCACATTTGTTTGGGGAAACTTAGTTACTTGGAGGAGCAAGAAACAAAATGTAGTAGCTAGAAGCAGTGCTGAGGCAGAGTATAGGGCAATGGCCCAA
>JBBPBP010000003.1:20927150-20949530 GCA_037974735.1 Cicer chorassanicum
ATATATATACAAAACATGTACTTCGTATATATAATTGAATCTAAATTAGTTTTTTTAGCTATTATCATTTCAATTTATACTAATAAGTAATATTTAGTCTTTACTATATATATAGTTGAAAAAAATTGCTATTAAAAATGTACAAAAAGTTGATGATAAAAAATACCTTTATGTAAATAATAATAAAAATAAAGATTCAGATTGATCCCTGACATTTTGTAGGCAAGCCATTTTAATGTGGATATTATTTTTCTAAGAGAATAAAATGGTTCACATCCAAAATGTCATAGACTAATTTGAGACTTTACTCTAATAATAATACTTTATAGCAATAAAATAATGAAAAGGTTTAAAAGTTTAATTCTAAGAGCTGACCGCAAGTGTACACACGGTTGAAAACTTATTATTATTATTATTGTTAAAATATTAGAAAATATCTTATAATATCTTTTATATTATATTAGAGTACTTTGAGTTATTTCCTATGATCAATTTATAATCATAGAGATATCTTAGAATATCTCTCATTATTATTATGATTTGTACCTAATTTAGGATTAAGTCTATATTCCTTTATAAATAGAGATTAGTATTGAGTCTTTTGTAATCAAGTTATCATAAAACTATTATCAATAATATTCAAACCCTTATTATTTTCTCTTATCTTTTTCTCTAAAATCCCACAACTTCAACATAGTATCTAGAGCCTATTTCAATCCTCCTTGAACGATCCCGCCTCTATTCCACTGTCGAGTTCCCAACAGTTAGGGAATATAATCATAGTTTCTCTTTTTCAACATTCCCACACCTGTTTCACTCGTTTTCCGTTCAGTTTGCTATTGCCACTGTCATCACCAGTTTTTCCGACGACTTTTCGGACAAACGGCCACTCCATCAGCTTTGCCTCTTCCAGATTGGCCCACACCTCAAAGTGCTTCTCCGAAAGCCACCACACAAGCCTCTCTGTCCACCACGCGTGATGGCGCGTTCAAAGCCGTTTAAGACGCGACCTTTTTAATTGAACTCGCCTCGGCCTCCTGGTTACGAATTTGTCCTCATATTCTAGTTTTGGGCTACGATTACATCTGCTACAACACAAACAACACTTTCTTTCTCCTTGGTGCACGATTATTCTCTCTCCGATGATTCCAGATCTGCATTTACTTTCCAATTTTGATCAACGAAAAATATGCGTCCTTATTCAAACAACCATTGTCTCTCCTGTTTTGGATGCATTTTCTCACTTCGTTGATCAATCAAGGTTTCGTTTCATTAGAGTTGCGTTGCTTCTTCTTCGGTGTTTGTCATGCAATTTAGTTCTTACTAATAGATTATAACAGTGGCTTCTATTTCCACCGACGATCATTCCGATGGTGTCCCTTTTCCCACATATGAATCATATTAGTGATGACTTCTTCTTCCGTTGATGGTTATTCTCACGGTGTCTTTTATTTTCATGACTCACTTTATCTTGGCAATTTGTCCCAAATGCACTGGCCCTATCTTTGTCCCAGATGCACTGGCCTTGCCTTTCTCTCCCTGAAGCATGTCGCTCTGTCCTTGAAGTATTTTCAAGTTTAAATATTTTGAGTCTCCGATATTATTGGTTTGAAGCTTCCAAATGCAGTTTTTTAGAAGAACGAAACTTGCTTTGTGCAATTGCTTGCCATGAATTTCTCTCATGCTGATGATCATTCCGGCTATCTGGCTAGGCTATATATACAGCAATTCTCTCCGACATCACCTGCATCTCCAAGTTGTCTTTCCATCCTTTTTTATTATTTATGCGGAGCAAAACATTGTTTTCATATAACAAGCTAAAGCTTAGTAAGCTTTAGCTTGAGAGGAAGTGTTAGAATATTAAAAAATATCTTTTATATTATATTAGAGTATCTTGATTATTTCCTATGATCAATTTATAATCATAGAGATATCTTAGAATATCTCTGATTATTATTATGATTTGTTCTTGATTTAGGATTACGTCTATGTTTCTCTATAAATAGAGATTAGTATTGAGTCTTTTGTAATCAAGTTATCATAAAACTATTATCAATAATATTCAAACCCTTCTTATTTTCTCTCATTTTTTTCTCTAAAATCCCACAAGTTCTATTATTTTATTACTATAATTCTATAAATTATTTCAACTCATGTGAAATCTTACTATAAAATGCACTACTATTAATTACTTATCTATCCATATATTATATGTGTAGTATATAAAAAAAAATAAACAAAACTCAAAAAAGCTGAAGGGGCCTGGCCCCCTAGCATAAAACATCAGTCCGCCCCTTATCATCACAAAAAAAAATTCTAAGAAACTGGCCAACTGGAAGTGGATTAGAATTCTTACTACTACTTTCAATGTCTCCAGCTTCTTCTTCTGGAAGTCCAGAGTTTCTAATTCCACAACTGACAGTATTCATAGACAAAGTAACAGGAAGAAGGCCCAAGCTAATGGAAAATGATAATTTAACTGCTAGACGATGAGCTTCCTCCAACAGCAACTCCTGCACAACATGCCAAAATTAAACTTAAGACAGCAAAAATGTAACTAATTGTTACATCCATTCGCAAGCAATACACTTGAGATTATGGAACATATGTTAACATTATAACAGAATATTTCACTACATTTATAAATAAACTTTTCGTATTAATATCTTTAATTTTACTACATGCAATTTAATAAGACAAAAGGTAGAATATTTGGTCAGCCCAAATAAAATAAAATAACAGCACATTGTTGTAATTCTGCGATGCTACTTGTAAGTATCAAAGCAGAAGACTTAAGATAAATAAGGTCTAAAACAGTTGCTTACAAAACAACATTGATCAGTGGTCTTACAATGAAAAATACTTCATAAATAAATAGAAGTGAATAAAACTGCAATGAAGTTTATTGGTAAGTCTATTCTACATGAAAATAGCAACCTTCTGAGAATAGGTAGATTGAAGCATAAACCATGGAGATAAATCATGATTTCCTTCCTCAGGGTTAAAGAACTGTCCAACTGCCATGGATGCCGCTGGTGGTGGTCTTCCTGAAACAGTCTGAGCACTAAGTTGTCACTATAGATGTACAAATAAGAATCCTATATTCAACTAGAAACACGACACAGGAAATTCATCATTTTTCATACAAAGGATGTATTGATTTATTCTATTCACTAATTATTTCTGAGAAATGATTTATTTTCTTAAATGGAGTAGATTCATAGTATAATTTTTCTCAAACCCTAAGTTTTGGGGATTTCATTTCTAGGGTTGTGCCTCCCTATATAATTGACAAATTTGATTTAGATGGCTACAAAAAATTTATTCTTTTATAGTCCCTGTCAAAATCCTGTTTCTATTTAATATCCCTCAAGTATAGGGATTCAGTTGAATAGGAGTAATAGTAGGAGTAATAGTAGGGATTTAGAGGGAGAGTGTTAGAATATTAGAAAATATCTTATAATATCTATTATATTATATTAGAGTATCTTGAGTTATTTCCTAGGATCAATTTATATTCATAGAGTATCTTAGAATATCTTTCATTATTATTATGATTTGTTCCTAATTTAGGATTTAGTCTATGTTTCTCTATAAATAGAGATTAGTATTGAGTCTTTTGTAATCAAGTCAGCATTATGCTATATCAATAATATTCAAACCCTAATTATTTTCTCTCCTCCTTTTCTCTAAAATCCCACAACTTCAACATGTATTGCCAATTATTCAATTCCAATAAATATAATTTTATTCTAATTCTTGAGATGATATATTTCAATAAATATATTTTTACTCTAATTTCCAACATGGTATCAAAGCTCTCGATCTTTGAGAGCCTTGCTTCCGCATAAACCCTAGCCGCCTTTATGGCGGTAAATTTAGCCACCTTCATTGTGGCCCTTTGCTTCCGCCTTCATTGCAGTGCCGCCTTCATTGCGGTTAGCCACCTTCATTGTGGTCCTTTTTGCCGCCTTCATTGCGGTGCCGTCTTCATTGCGGTTTCTATTTTCCTGAAGCCACCTTCATTGTGGTCCTTTTGCCGCCTTCATTGCGGTTTCTATTTTCCTGAAGCCACCTTCATTGTGGTCCTTTTGCCGCCTTCATTGCGTTGCCGCCTTCATTGCGGTTTCTATTTTCCTGAAGCCACCTTCATTGTGGTCCTTTTGCCGCCTTCATTGCGGTTTCTATTTTCCTGAAGCCACCTTCATTGTGGTCCTTTTTGCCGCCTTCATTGCGGTTTCGCCTTCATTGCGGTTTTGCCTTCATTGCAGCAACTTGAGATTTCTTTTTGGCCTAATTTGCACTCCATATAACTCCTCCTATGACAACCTTGCAGATCTTCTAACTAAAGGGCTAAAGAGTAGCAACTTTGAAAGAATTGTATTCAAGCTGGGAATAGAGAACACCTATTCGCCAACTTGAGGGGGGTGTCAAAATCCTGTTTCTATTTAATATCCCTCAAGTATAGGGATTCAGTTGAGTAGGAGTAATAGTAGGGATTTAGAGGGAGAGTGTTAGAATATTAGAAAATATCTTATAATATCTATTATATTATATTAGAGTATCTTGAGTTATTTCCTAGGATCAATTTATATTCATAGAGTATCTTAGAATATCTCTCATTATTATTATGATTTGTTCCTAATTTAGGATTTAGTCTATGTTTCTCTATAAATAGAGATTAGTATTGAGTCTTTTGTAATCAAGTCAGCATTATGCTATATCAATAATATTCAAACCCTAATTATTTTCTCTCCTCCTTTTCTCTAAAATCCCACAACTTCAACATGTATTGCCAATTATTCAATTCCAATAAATATAATTTTATTCTAATTCTTGAGATGATATATTTCAATAAATATATTTTTACTCTAATTTCCAACAGTCCCCAAATACAACAATTGTGTGCTTTTGGATGGGACTTCTTCGAATTTGGGTTGAGCCAAACACAACCCTACAAAATCGGCTTGTAAGGTGAGAATTTCGCCCCATTTATAAACACATTTCAGACCATGTCTCATCCAATATAGGTAATAGAGTAAATGATAGAAACAACCCTTTGTGGCCAAACAAGGTCTTAGCATTAGTCCTAACAATATAACCAACTGTGTAACTAATTGACTGCTGAGTCAGCAGTCAGTTACATCCACCTAATATGATCAAAGAGTTTAGCTCTCTAGTATAAATAGGTCTAATATCTTGTAACTAAATTTTCAGAAATCAAAATTCTGCTTTCTCTCACTGAAGTTCTAACTGAACTTCATCTTCTACAAATGATTTCTTCACCATTTATCCTTTTCTAATAATGGGACTCTTAACAAGACTAAAAACACGCTATTTTTGTAATAATAGGGACTAAACAGACAAACTTCTTATAATGAATAGATAACAAAATTCCTAATAATGTTGAGAATTGTTGATGCATCACCGCAAGAGAATCTTCTCCTTCTATCCTTCTCTAATATGTGTGCATACAATGCAGAGGATATACTGGATATACATTTCTCTTAATTGAATGTTGCCATGGTTGCGTAGCCTATTTTGCAGTCCATGAGTTTTACAAATTACAAACTCTAATATATACACCAATGGATATGATTCCTAATGATTGGTGAAAAGAGAAAAGGAAATAAAAGCTGGCCTTTTAACTACAATAACATCACAGTTATATGTCCAAAAGAGATATTGGATGTGGAATATTCTATCTCAAAATAGTGCTATTTGCACTTATTTACAACATTTATTGATGAATATGCAGTCCATCCATCCTCCTGAGAAGCTTCTTTCTTACTTTATACACAAGTTACTTGCATAATCAAAAGTGAAGTAAAAAAAGTCTTCCACAGAAAAGATTAAATAAGAAATCAGAATTCAAGTTTCATGTCTCAAAATCTTGTTATCAAGCAGACCAAAAAGGTCTTACGGAATAAATAATCATAAACAAACCTAAATAATTCTGAAAACCTATCAGATGATAAGCAATTATGCATTTATTAATATTTAAGGAAATCATTCAAATTTGAAATTGTACCGGACGACGTGCAACTGAGATAGTTAAAAATCTGAAGCCATGCATATCTTCAGGTCCTAACCAAAATACAGCAGATGGAGGAGGTTGCTCGGTTTGACTGCCAGGTTCAAGCTGTAACAGTATTGCATATTCAAAGTTGAGTAAGCATATAAAATTAATTAAACTTCTTCTCCACAGATAATTTGAAACAAAGATAATGGCCTCAGTAGTTATAATTGCAATAAATAAAAATGTTGACATATAGCAATCAGATCTGATAAGATTGTGTTTATTAGTTAATTTTCTATTTAAGTTTATTTGTATTTTGGGAAATAATCAAATCACTCTGATTTGATTTATTTCCTAATTTATTTTTACTTTATTCTGCATTCATTAGATAGCTGGCAGCATTGTATATATATATATTTGTACTATTTCAGTTTCTATAATACAATAAGAAATTTTCCTTCTTTCCTGTTTTAACCTAGCTGCACCCTAAAACACAAAAAAAGCTAATTCAAACAAGAAATAAGAAATAATTTGAAAGAGTCATTATATACCTGCCGTGGTGCTGGACCTGAGGGAATACGCATCATCTTTGATGTCACTTCCATAACCCTATCATTGAGAGGCAAACTTGAAGCTGATTTCTCCTTTTCAGGCAACAAATGAAGTCTGATTCCAGAACACGGCTCAAGATTGGTCACTAACACAAAATGACCTTTTCCATTTGAACCCTACGTATCCAGATTAAAAGACTGAAAAACTGCACCATGGCATAATTATCTATGATGTATAACAGACACTTAAAAATATGAAAATCAGGAGTTCTTGGAGCTAGCAAAATAATTAGAATATGAATTTAATCCAAGTCATCATGCTTAACATAAACCATTATACCTTCCAAACACAAAATTCAACAAATATCTTCTACTTCAAATTTAGAAATGCTCAACAAATCAAAATTAATAATGTTTAATTTGAAGTTGAACAACTAAGTTAAAGATATATTACGGAGGAAGTTGAGTGCCTAACAAGATATTATTTTGATTAAATATCTCCATTAACAAATAGAATAGAAATTACAAAAACAAGCAATTACAGGAATATCAATATTTCTATAATTATTACTGAGAATGAGAGTGCTCTGGTGATAACAAAAACAAAAGAGAACAGTATAGAGAAATTTTACGAATCAGGTCTCTATCAATTTGGGCATAAATGACAACATTGACTTAGTCATGACTGGTAAGAACTTTTATTATCAATCCTTTAAAGCACCTAGTAAACATGGATGTAAGGTAGCTGGTGCCACTGACCGCATGACTTTTCATTCTACAATCATTTACTCTTCTTTACAATTCCTAAAATCAAAATAACTTGATCTCTATACATAAGTTCCCAAAAGACCAAAATGTAGTAATAATATTTTTCCCTTCTTTTAGGATCTTGCCACCAGGTGGAGGAATGGACAAGTTTTGAAATTGTGGTTGTAGTTATGTGGTGTTCCTTGATATTGCAAAAAATTGTTGATAAATGCGGCTGCGATTGCAACCATAACCCCACTGTGAACTTACAATCCCTTACACCGTACCCATATCCATACCTAGTGTCAATATTGTACCCATGTCTATGCAATGAATATTAGGAGTCTAGTATTTGTATAAATAACGGATAGCATATTGTATTTTGTAACACATCATTTCACATACCTCATACAAATATTTGATTATTGAAAGTTTGTTCTATCTTTTCTCCTTCTCTACCTTAATATTTATCATTTTGATAGTGGTTTTCCTCTTTATATGTTGAATACTTTTGGTATTGTATTATAAAAAACCATATAGACTAAACAAATACCAATTTTTGTATGTCCAACCACCGCCTTCGACCATCCATTCCCAATACAGTCACCTCATTTATCTGAATGTATAAGTCTCTGTCAAGGCCTCCATCATTCCAATGAATATTGGGAGGACATGTAACTGACCTGTGCACTTGAGATCCTGCAGACATTACACGATTTAAATGTATAAATTTTTCACAATGTGATACTATTTTGGAATGAAATATAAGAAAAAAAAAGATAACTGAAAAGTTGATGTATCTGATCTTAATTTTTAACCAGATACATCAACTTTTCAGCTGCTATTTTTGCTTATATTTCATGCCGAAGGGGGTAGGTTGTAACCCAAATTTCCAAGATATGCCAAAGATTTAGATTGAAAAAAAAAATTAATAAAACATATAATAGAAACCACCAAGTGACATTAGTAATCATTTTGATATGGAATAAAATATTTCAAAAGTTTGTACATTGTATTTTTAGTTATGACAAAATCACAAACGGTAAACATTCATAAGAGACTATAAGTTATACTAGTATAAACCAAACTGATTTGTTACAGAAGAAAGTACATGGAAACAACAATGCTATCTTCTTTATCCAGTACCCACAGATAAAGCATAATTTAACTTATATATTATGAGCATATGCTTCAACAGCCATATGAAAAATAATGGTACCAGAATAATTATGAGATGATTCCAGAAGGGTAGTTAATGGAATTTTAAGCCAGGTTAGATACAAGAATCCAAAAAAAGATTAGAAGTAATCATAGGAAACATGATAACAAAATTAGAAACAGCAGCATATAATACCAGAGGCGTCTTTTATATTCTGGACAGGCATGTTTATTGACTGTTTAGAAGAGGGCAATTGCATCATCCGGTTGAAATTATGTGATATTCCACTATGCAACATTCTCGCAAAAACTGCAAGTCTCTTCGGAGAATCAGAAAAAGGTTGTCCAGTTTTGGCATCTATCAAACTAAGAAGTGTGTGTGATACCTAGATAAGAATGTAAATGATAAAGAGCACATGGGAGAGCCAAATTTTAGTCCTTGAAAACTGAAAAAACCAACTTACTTGGGCAACCAATTGATTACACCACAATATAGCCTGATGTTCCATTGACAACCACACATTATTCATGGCTGTACTGCTGATCATGAAGCCATGTGTTGGTGGTACAATATTATCAAGCGACACTAACTTTGATGGTACCTAAAGAAAAGAAAGAACAAAAAATAAACTACCATGCCAAGGTTCATATTTAGCAGTCATGTATGTTAAAATGTGAAGACATTAGAACACAAAAATGGAAATATGGTTTTGTGAAACTGCATACAACTTGGACATAGAGTGATTCCAGAAAACGAATTTCCATAAAAACCAATTAATCCAAGGTAGAGATAGGACACTAAAACTCAAATTAAAGTTTGACAAAGTTTACTTCAAGAAATTACATTAGATGGGAAATTAATAAGTTTTGCACTAACTCAAAATTATGGATACAGAGGTTGTTCTGAATAGAGACAACAGTTGGGCTGGATATCTGCGCACAGTTTTGTTGAAAAGTAAAACAGTTTTGATGTAATTATTTATCCTAACTCTTGAGATAATTTTTTGTGTAATTGGTAAAATAAAAATTCAAACTTTAATTTTACAAATTTTGTTTATTATTTATTAATTATTTATTTATTAATAGTGATCTATGAGTACCGTATATAAGGTTAAATACCTGGTAATCATTATATGCACCAGAAATAGATACAACAACAACATCAGAGAGTACTGGACCAGACACATATCGTCCTGTGTTAGTGGTTTGAACCTCGTATCCTTCTCTCCATTCTGAATTTACACGTGCAAAATAATGACCCAAGGAAGGCTGTAATGCCACAGGAGGTGATCTGAATAAAATACAAGTGTTTCGTCAAATATTTAGGCAGACCTTAAAAATACAAGAGTAACCGAAACCAAAAGAGGAGGAGCACCATACTGATGTGGGGATGAAAGTGTAAGAATAGTTTGAACTGCTGATTTCCTAAGATGAGGATGAATAACAGCAGCTCTAGCAACAAAACCACCCATAGAATGACCAACCAATATCACACTTTTTGGCGAACTCCCAGAATTTGCAGCACCTTCTCTTGTTCGAGCATCATAAGACACATTATATTGGTCCAAAATCTGCAAATGATGTTGCATCACAAGTATTGAACAAAGTGGTAAATTCACAAATCATCGTCTCAAGCAATGAAAAGCAATATAGTCAGATAAGTACAAACTTAAGAGATAGCACCAAATGAGGAGAGAAAGTAGTGCATTGTACAAGTGACGAGCCTGATAAAGTCTAAGCTAAACAACTTCAAACCAGAGAAGAATGTTATTCAAAGTAACAACATAGCCATCCAGTTATTTCCTACCACAAGATGATAAAAAACTGGAACCTCAATAAATAAAGTTTGCTTGCACTAGGACATAGAATGACTGGAGGTCAGAGGAACATTTCAGAGTTGACCATTTAACCAAAATCATTCTAACATGGCACATTAGTCCACTGGTACACAATAACAAATGCACAATAATGATGACAAGCACAATTCGAAACAAATAATCCATCTATAAACTACAAATAAACAATTTATATTCTCAATATTACTAGCAGCACATATTAATCCAATATTCATTTGCTTCCCAGGGATATAGCTGTTGGTTTCGATTCTGTCCATTATGGGACAGCTGTACAGTTTTCATTTGCTGTATCATAGGAATATTCTATTACCATCGATAGTCATATAATATCTTTCCTTTCTTGTAAATAATTGAGTTAATTAGGATTTAATTAGTTTCCTGATTTACCTGTACTCCCTAGGCTATTTATACCACATTGTAATCTGAACAAAATCAATGAGAAATACAACGTTTTCACATGGTATCAGAGCTACAGTTCTGATCCGGAAAAAAAAAATATAGGGTTTTCTCATGGAAGAAAAACAGAGTCGCCCAAGCATCCTAGATGTTGACCCTAAGGCAGCAGCGACTGGAAACACCACCAGTTATCATGAAACAATTATCATTACTAGCTACAAACTCAATCAACAAAACTACGCACAGTGGTCCAAATCTGTCAGCATCTTCCTCCAAGGAAAAGGAAAGGAAGACTACATCACTGGCAAGGCTAAGCAGCCAAAAAAGACTGATCCAAGCCATGAAAAATGGAAACAGTCTTGTTATGACATGGTTGCTCCACAAGAAAGTGGAAGTGCACAGATGATGAAAAAATCTACAAGAAACTGGTCGAGAAGGACAGAATCTTTCAGTTACTATTGGGACTGAATAAAAATTTGGATGAAGTGAGAGGGAGGGTTCTTGGAACTAAACCTCTCCCTAGCATTCGTGAAGCATTTGCAGAAGTGAGAAAGGAAAAAGGCAGAAGGAAAATCATGCTGGGAAGTCAAAGTGCAAGTTCAAACATTAAAGGTGCAGCAAGAGGTCCATCAAAGAAAGGTAGAGGATGGTGTGATCACTGCAAGTGACTTGGACATACAAAGGAAACATGTTGGGTGCTTCATGGAAAACACACGGATCTAAAACCATGATTCAAGGACGCACACACATATGCTACTGATGATGATGAAAGTAAGTCCAGAAACATTGCAGAGGCCAGCCCTTTCAAGAAAGAACAAATAGAGATGCTGTAGAAACTGATGCAACAGGCACTGCAAAACACTAGTATATCTTCTTCCACTGCTATTCTTGCCTAAAAAGGTAATTTTTCTACTGCCCTTCATGTAAATCACCAAAAAACAAACTCTTGGACTGTTGATTCTGGTGCCTCGGATCACATGACTGGGGACATCAATGAATTTAGCAAATACACTCCATGTCAAGATGGATCTTTTGTTCGGATAGCAGATGGTACCACCTTCAAGGTGGCTGGTAAAGGTTCAATGGTTATCTCTAAAGATATTACTTTTGATTCAGTTTTACATGTTCCTAAACTAGATTGCAGTCTATCGTCTATCTATAAATTAACCAAAACTTAGGATATGTTGCTAAGTTCTCGCCACATTTGTGTGAATTTCAGGATATGAATTCAGGGAAGATGATTGGCAATGCTAAGGAGAGTGCAGACCTTTACTTCCTTAGAGTTGAAGACCAAAATAAGAGATCCTAGAAGGTTGTCCTTATGCGTTCATCAAAGAATGATAATGATGTAATGTTATGGCATTATCGCCTAGGACACCCAAATTTTATGTATTTGAAAAAAAATGTTTCCATCTTTATTTGATAAAGATTCTGGTTCTTTCAAATGTGAAGTGTGCGGACTAGTCAAACACACCAAATCCCATTATTCCATACAACCTTATAAGTCGTCTAAACATTTCACTCATTCATAGTGATGTGTGGGGACCTTCGAGAGTGAGAAATTTTACTGGATCAAGGTAGTTTGTCACTTTTATTGACGAGACCATACAAGAGTCACTTGGGTGTTCCACATGAAAGAAAAATCAGACGTTGGGAGTATATTTGAGAACTTCCATAAAATGGTCCAAACCCAATTTCAAAGCAACATTTTAAGTACTAAGAACTGATAATGTTTAGACTCAAAAAGGATCAAAAAGTGACTCATAGTATGTAACAGACTCAAAAAATGTCTTCTACAGCTCTTCCTTTCCATCGCACCAGCCGTCTTTCTTTCATCACTAATCTTGCAGCCAGCAATTCCTCCAGTTCTTCCCCTTCTTCAGCTTCCATTTCTAACCCGTCTGGTAGTCGAGGTTCAATAGAATAGTCTCCAATAGCTTTCTTGAGTTGTGAGATGTGAAACATTGTATGCACTCTACTTCCTTCAGGCAACTTCAACTTATAGGATATTGCCCCTATTTTCTTTAGGATAGGAAATGGTCCAAAGTACCGTGGAGCCAGTTTCTGATTGATCCTTCTAGTCACCGTCTGCTGCCTATGAGGTCGGAGCTTCAGAAATACCCACTCACCCACTTCAAATGAATATGCTTTCCTTTTCTTGTCTGCATACCTCTTCATCTGTTCTTGGGCCCTGTTCAAATGATATTTCAGTTGACGTAAGGCCTCATCACAATCAACCAATTCAGCTGCTACCACTTCTACTTTCGTTTCTCCCCGTAAATACCTAACCACAGTAGGTGGTTTTCTTCCATACACTGCCTCAAACGGTGTAGTTCCTGTAGACACATAGAATGTGGTGTTATACCACAATTCAGCCCAATGAATCCATTGTGACCACTCCTTCGGTTGCTCCGATGCAAAACAACGAAGATATGCTTCTAAGCACCGACTCACCACCTCCATTTGCCCATCCGTCTCCGGATGATATGACGAACTCATACTCAGCATCGTTCCTTGCAAGCGAAACAGCTCTTTCCAAAATAAACTCACAAACAATGGATCACGATCACTGACAATGGATTGTGGAACCCCATGAAGACGCACCACCTCTTTAATAAAGATTTCAGCCACTTTCCTCGCAGTATATGGATGTTTTAAGGGAATAAAGTGTCCATACTTGGATAATCTATCCACCACTACAAAAATAGCTTCAAACCCCTTCGATTTCGGGAGACCAGTGATAAAATCCATCGAAATATCATCCCAAATTTTCTTCGGAATTGAGAGGGGCTGTAACAAACCCATCGGAGAGGACGCAACGTACTTTTGACGTTGACACACGTCGCAGCTCTGCACAAATTCCATAACTGACTTTCTCATTCCCACCCAATAAAGATTTCCTGCCATCCTCTGATACGTGCGTAGAAAACCTGAGTGGCCACCGGTTGGAGATGAGTGAAATTCTTTCAACAATAAAGGTATACAACCTGAATTTGAGGATAACACCAGTCTGCCACGGTAGAAAAGTCTCCCTTTGATTAATTGGAAATCTGGTCGGGATGCAGGGTCCTGTTGTAGCTCTGTTATCACCTTCTGCAATTGGGGATCATTCATAACTTCCTGCTGAATTTGTTGCTCTAGCATACATATGGGAAAAGAAGTTATCCCTTTCAACTCCGCTTCTTCATGCATTCTTGAAAGAGCGTCGGCAGCTTTATTATCTAGACCTGGCTTGTACACCACTTCGAAGTGATAGCCCAATAATTTTGTTATCCAATTCTGCTGATCAGCCGTAGTGATGTGTTGTTCGAGTTCGAGCAAGTGTCGTAAACTATTTTGATCGGAGTACACCACAAATCTTCTTCCCAACAAATACGAACGTCAATGCTGAACTGCCAACACCAACGCCATCAATTCTTTCTCATACGCAGACTTGCTTAAATTATTCTTAGACAAAGCTTTGCTGAAGTAGGCTATAGGCTTCTTTTTCTACATTAAAACTGCACCTATTCCTCTTCCGAGTGCATCACATTCAATTTCAAAAGGTTGTGAAAAATTTGGTAGTGTTAAAACTGGGGCTTGAACCATAACCCTTTTAAGATTCTCAAAGTCCTTCAACTCTTCTGATCCCCAATGAAATCCTTCCTTCTTTGTTAGTTCTGTCAATGGTTTAGCTATCTTTCCATAGCCAACAATGAATTTCCAGTAATAACCGGTCAGCCCCAAAAATCCCCTCACTCCTTTGACATTATGAGGGATTGGCCACTCCAAAATGCTATTAATCATAGATGGATCCACAGCCACACCCTGTTCCGATATTACATGATCCAAATATTCCACTTTCCTACTAGCAAAATTACATTTTTTTTATTAACGACAAAACAGTGGTATTGTAAAATCTCCATCACTTGATATAAATGTGCTAGGTGTTCTTCCCATCCCTTACTGTATACTAGGATATCATCAAAAAATACCAAGACAAACTTACGGAGAAGTGGCCTGAAAATCTGATTCATGGTGGATTGGAAAGTGACTGGTGCGTTGGTCAATCCAAACGGCATCACTAGAAACTCATAGTGCCCTTCATGAGTTCGAAATGCCATCTTATGCACATCCCCTTCTTTCACCCTTATTTGGTGATAACCGGATTTCAAATCAAGTTTTGAGAAATATTTCGTTCCATGTAGTTCATCCAATAATTCGTCAACTACAGGAATTGGATATTTATCTGGCATTGTAACCTTATTCAATTCTCTATAATCAACACACATCCTCCATGACCCATCTTTCTTTTTGACTAAAATGACAGGACTAGAAAATGCGCTAGAGCTATTTCGAATTATACCTTGGGTCAGCATGCTCTGAACTTGTTTTTCGATCTCTTCCTTAAGGTGGTGAGGATAACGATATGGCCTAACAGTCACAGGACCTGCATCTTTCTTCAATTCAATTGCATGAGTTATATCTCGTTCAGGAGGCAGCCCTATATTCTCTTCAAAAACTCCTTTAAAATTCTCCAACATGTCTTGAAGCTCTTGTTGTTGGTCTTGAGTTAGCTCCTGTAATTCTTCATTTGGAGTCTGACCCAATTCCTCTTCCAATAAACTATATAGTGTTTCAGTTTGTGCTTGAAGTGCCTTAGAATTAGCCAAGTCTTTTGTGGTAAAAACCTGACCATGTAGTTCCACCATTTTTCCTTCCCATTGAAAATCGATGGTCATTTTCTCGAAATCAAATGTCACCTTCCCGAGTCTTTGCAACCAAGTCACCCCCAAAATCATATCCAAATCACCCAATTCCAAAACAAAAGCATCAACATTAGTGGTGAAATCATCTAATTGTACTTGCAATTTTCTACACCTCCCCCTAGTGGACACACGGTGATCGTCTCCCAACCTTACTCCCATCGATCTTCCTTGTTCCACTGTTAACCCCAACGCAGTAGCAACACGGGGTGAAGCGAAATTGTGACTGGCGCCACTATCGATTAAAACCACGATGGAAACCCCCTTTAGACTTCCTTTGAGGCGCAAAGTGGTTGGAGGCGTATTATCTAATTTTTTCTTTTCTTCAATAATATAAAACAATCCCATGGAATTGCAATCAAGAACTTCATCCTCATCCTCCATAGCTTCTATGGCAATCACCTCACCCTCTTTGTTAACTGTCTCGTCGTCTCCCAAAATCACCAATTGGAGCTGCTTTTCAGCACACTGGTGAAGAGGATGGTATTTTTCCCCACAACGTAAACACAACCCTCGTGTCCGCCGCTCCATCAGTTTCGAATACGGCAGATGTTTGAGGCCACGGTTGCGCTCGCTGATGACTCTTCTCCCCTCCTCGTTTCCAGATCTCGCTGTATTATGAGAAATGTTGGATTTTGCATTTGAGGCAGATTGAATCAAACCGGTTTTGCTGCGCACTGACCCGGTTAAATTATTATTAAACCCACTTCCATGTCGGGTCGAACCCGGGTTATAATGAAATCCATATCCTTTTTTTCCGTTGGACCCCCATCCACTTGGCCTACTTCCCTTCCAACTGCGAAGTCCACCCACACTACCACCTATTGAAATCAGAGACCCACGTAATTCTGTTTCGACATCACGAGCAATCTTCATCGCTTGCATTCTGGTTTGTGGATTCAACGTACGCACCTTCAAGCGAATGTGGTTCTTGAGTCCTCCCATGAAGTACCCAAGGTACTGCTCCTCCGGTAGTCTTGCTACTTGTGACGACACATATTCGAAGGTGGTAATGTATTCATCAACCGTTCCCGTTTGTTGCAAATCTTTCATCTCTTCAAAGGGGTTATCACTTTGTCTTCCACCGTACCTTTCAATTAAGGCTCGTTTCAACTTCGCCCAATTCAAATCGTCCCCTGTCTCACTTAACAAATTAAACTAGTGAATTGTTGCTCCCTCCATGCTTAGCTTCGCCAATCTGACCTTCACCTCCTCCGACGTCCCTTGAACTTCAAAATACGTTTCAGCTCGCGTGATCTAGGCCACAGGATCGTCACCATCAAATGATGGTAACTCAAATTTCTTCACTGCCATCTTATACTCTGTCACTGAGTCCTCAGAATGCGCATATTGTTCCCCCGTTCCAATTATTCGTTGCTCTAGCAACCTCGTGAATTCGCTCATCATAGTTTCGCGAAATTCCCTCAACTCCTGGCGAACAG
The DNA here is from genome assembly GCA_037974735.1 of Cicer chorassanicum. Lineage (NCBI taxonomy): Eukaryota > Viridiplantae > Streptophyta > Magnoliopsida > Fabales > Fabaceae > Cicer > Cicer chorassanicum. The sequence goes on from JBBPBP010000003.1 coordinate 20,944,065, forward strand.
AGTCTTCCACTGCTGAGAGTCTTGCTTCAACTGCTTCCATTCGATCTGACAGCTTCGGTGGCATGTACAACGTACAAAAAATCACTAGTATTCTCGAAGATCCGGCAGGTCGAACCAATGATAAAGTCACAGATAAATAGGAATCTATGAACAGTAAAATAATAGATAAAATGAGAATTTATTGATTTATAGAAGAAGGGAAAATTCTGATACAGTGAACAGCCCAGAGCATAGCTACTCCAGAGAAAATCGTATTCTCCTAATTCAATGGTAATAATAATTATTCATGAGCAATACTCCACTACCCTCCTCAATTTATTCCCCATTGTGTAACTGAAATCCCTAGAATTTTGCCCTGTCATTAATAGACTGCTTAGTCTCTTTTTTACCCTTGCGGACATAAGTTATCCACACTGCAGGTTTGGGCCTTTCACTAGTCTTAGGCCCAATAATTCTGTCAGGCTACCCCATTTTGTTGAGGTGTATGAGCACAAGATGTTTGAAGAAGAATGCCGTAAGAGGTCATAAAATTTTGAAATTGATGGGACAAATATTCACGGCCATTATCACTGCGCAAAGTGTGAATGGATACACCAAATTGAGTTTTAATTTCCTTATAAAATTGTTCAAAAATAGAAAATAATTCAAACCTATTTTTCATTAAAAATAACTACGTACAACGGGAAAAATCATCGATAAAGGTAACAAAATATCTAGACTCAAGAGTGGAAATAGTACGAGAAGGACCCCAAACATTTGAGTGAACTAAAGCAAACGGAGACAAAGCTTGTTTATTAGCTCGATCAAGGAAATGACTACGAGTGTGTTTCCCTAACTGACACAACTCAAAATTTAAGCTACATAATTTGGTTAGATTAGGAAACAATTGTTGAAGTTTGGGAAAACTTTGATGACCTAACTGAGCATGAATAGTAAGAGGAGAATTTGTGGTAGGGCATGCCGTTGATGGGTTTGAGAGATAATAAAGGCCATTAGACTCACATCCGACACCAATTTGTTGTCCTGATATTCGATCTTGCAAAGTAACATTGCAATTAGTAAATGTGACAACACAATCATGAGAACGAGTCAATCCCTTGAGACTGTGTTTGGGAACGATTGAGACTATCCTAGGTAAATAACTAGAAGTTGTGAGATAGGAGAAAAGAGTCTTATTACCAGTAATGTGGTCAAATGCACCAGAATCGAGAATCCATGGGCTATGAGAAGGTGAGATGCAAACAGGTGAATTACCACTTTGTGCAGTCGAAACAGCGGAACTCGAGTTTTGACAATACTCTACCCACCGAAGAAAATCTTCATAAGTAGCCATAATCAATAAGCAATTACCTAAAACCAGCAGCGAAACAGTGGCGGAAAAGGCAAAAAAAATCTTTTTTTTTTTTTGGCGATGAACAGTACCGCGCGCAATGAACAGTTCTGACAGTGAACAGTGTCGACGCGATGAACAGTGTTGCGACTGATCTGCTGAAAAATAAACGAAAAGCGAGAAAGAAGGGGTAAACCGGAATCTATTTATCTCAAAGGAAATATATACTTGACTTACTTCAAGAAACCGGGATGTTAGGATGCAGGCCAAGAGACACTCCTATGGAATCCAATGTAAAAAATGGAGAGGAAAAGGAGAGTCCACCTACTGACAAAGAAAGGTATCAAAGGGTGGTTGGGAAACTTATCTACCTAACCCACACACGACCAGATATTGGTTTTTTTGTTAACATGGTTAACCACTACATGAATGACCCTAAGGAGGCGCACATAAAAGCAGTTAACCGCATCCTGCAGTATCTTAAAAAGGCACCACATAAGGGGTTGCATTTCAAGAAGGACACAAGCAGGAAAATAGAAATATTCACTGATGCAGATTGGGCGAGCTTAGTGACTGATTGGAGATCAACCAGTGGGTATTGCTCTTTTGTATGGGGCAACTTAGTGACCTAGAGAAGCAAGAAACAATTTGTGGTTGCTAGAAGCAGTGCAAAAGCTGAACTTAGGTCCATGGCACATGGGATTTGCGAGGGGATGTGGCTGCAAAGGATGCTTGCAGAACTACACGTTTACACTGACCATGAAGTAAACCGGTTATGCGATGACAAAGCTGCCATAAGCATTGCTAAAAATCCGGTGCAACATGACACGACAAAGCATGTGGAAATTGATAGACACTTCATCAAGGAAAATGTTGAAATGGGCTAATTTCTCTTCAGCACACACCCTCAAGCCACCAAACTATTGATATCTTGACCAAGGCACTTCCTAGAGCAACCTATGAAAACTTAAGATTCAAGTTGGGCATGATTGACATCTATGACCCAACTTGAGGGTGAGTGTTGGTTACGATTCTGTCCATTAAGGGACAGCTGTACAACTTTTATTAGTTGTATCTTCAGAATATTCTATTACCATTGATAGTCATATAATATCTTTCTTTTCTAGTAAATAATTGAGTTAATTGGGATTTAATTAGCTTCCTGATTTACTTGTACTCCCAAGGCTATTTATACCATATTGTATTCTGTACAAAATCAATGAGAAATACTACGTTTTCACAATAGCCTATATACAGTCTAGGATAAAAGTAAGATACCTTGTGTATAACGTATACAACATATTCAGTGTGTTCTTCAAGAATTGCACCATCCATGGCAGAATGTTCACCTTCAAGATCAACGGTAAACCAGTCTAACCTGCTAGTATACTGGTTAGGTAATTCGAAACTAGACAAACTGATATCTACATCTCCTTCTTTGGGTATTAGGGAGGCTTCTTGGTAAAAAGTATGCTCAAGAGGACCATTTTGATATGCCCTAACAGATTCTGCTGCCAAAGACCGCACCTATTAGGTGGATAAAAGCAGAAGAAAATGTTCATAAATATATATAATTTCAGGCAAAAGTAGTACCAAGAGTGTTGTACTAATAAACAAAAACAATTACAGAAACAACTGAGCCAAACAGTCATAACCAATGTAAGCTTCATAACTTGTACCCCTATATCATATTTCTCCACTTCCAGAGAAATTTTTAAACTTTTCTTCTTTTCACAGATTCTCAATTTTACTAATAAAAAGGACAGCAAAATCTACTGCCATAAGGAAATTAAAAATATCCAGATAAAAAATCCTTCAAAAATGAATATAACCCTGGTTTCAATCAAAGACCTTGGCCAGCAAGCAAGCAAACCCAAGGCTTTGAAGTCTACATGTTATCACACTACCTAACAAATTAACCACTCTAGAATCAATCTCTTACAGCTAAATCAAATACTTCCATAGGAGTTAGAATAATGAATAAATACCACAAATTTCCAAGTAATCTTAAGATCATTAATTAAAATGAATGGTTTTAAAATTGTGGTCCTCAACCGCGATTGCGATTACAGCAACAGCCACGTTTGCCGCACTTTTCATCGATTTCAAGAACCGCAACTTAACCGGAGCCACTATTTTAAACATTGTCATAAATGACCTGGGCAATAATAAGTTCCCTGTTTTCAGCTTCTGCTATCTACAACAATATATAAAGACAATAGCCTTTTTTGGAGTGGTTTTTTCTTCTTCCTATTCTACTCTTTAGTGAAAATTAATCTGATACAAAAACTGATTGCTTAACCCCTTTTCTATTACACATTGGTACTAAATCACTAATTGCATCTTCAAAAGAAAAAACTCAATAATCGCATAGAATAGAAAAACTCATACACACGCTGGCACAATAAAAACAGCAGACAGACAGACACACGTTTGGACGCTAGTTATTAGTTAACATAACATAAATGCCAAATGGTGCAATATTTCCTAAACTGGTTGAAATAATTTCACCCGGAACCATAAAACCAAACTAACTACAACTAAATTCAAATTCAAAAAAAGAAGAAAGAGGACCTTGCCTGTTTGTAGCTACCGGATGAAAAGAACAGGCACACCACTAATCTTTTTCATATGCTCCTTATAATCTATCTTTTTCGAACCTTCGTGATACAAATACAATGCATACTTCACCGGTGTAACGCCATCCGACGATGTGATAGGAATGTACGTCGGATACATGTAGGTCATAATACATCCATTCGAAATAGGATTCAATAAACCATACAAAGCAGCAAGACATATCCCTATCACCACAACAATCAAAATTCCAACCCTAATTTTTCCTCTAAACGTTGGCATTGTTGAACAAAGCTTCAAAACTCCGAAATCTCAAAATCGATGCACACTTTGATTTAACCTCAACTAATTAACTAACTGGAAATCAAAAAAAAAAAAAATGAGTGCAAGCGCTTCCAATCAGAACAAAGCTTCGAGTTCAACGAACATTAAACACAACGACGTAGCTTGACTAAGTCACAAACACTTTCAACGCCACAACCAGATCACGAGTTTACTGTTCAATTGAACTCTAGTTTCAACTTGAGATTCATACAGTTCATGGATCCAACAGATTCGGCGGGAAAAAAAAAACAATATCAATTTTCAACAGTTAACAATGAGATCTAAAATTAGTAATTAAACAAGAAACGAAAAATTCAAAAAAAAAATGAAGAAAAATCTACAGACACATGAAAAAGTAGAAGAAGACGAAGAAGAAACTTCATAGATCTGAAACAACTCGAAGTAGAAGAGAGAGAGCGAGAGAGATTAGCGAGTTGTGAAAAGGAGAGAGTGAAAATGAAAGTGGGAAATGGCGTGGGAGTTGCGGGACGAAGAGTGCAAATGAATTTGTTATTTATATTATTATTAAAAATGGAAGTTGAAAGATGAGAAGAAGAAGGAAGGAGCAGAGTTCATTGTGAGAGTGACAGAGTTGATGCTTTTGTTTAAACTCATTCCCACAAAGGTGCTAGTATGAATGAGCACACTACAAAACACTGATTGAGATCTATCTGGCTGGGTGTATTTAATTCATGTATCTATATGCATCTATCTATCTCACTTCTATGGGTTTGGCATTAATGTGCATTAGCAACAGATTTAATGTGATTTGGATTGGTGCATCAACAATTCCACCCATTCTTCATCATATATTACTCACAGTTAGAGATCGGATGTTTCAAAACTAGAACTCGAATTTCAATTTTATAAAAAAACCAAAATTTTTGTTGAAGTTTAATTAGTTCAATATAGATTGATCTTAATCAATTAATTAGGTTTTTACATGAATTAATTAATTACCTTTTATGGAATAATTTTTCTAACGTGTGTAGTTTTTGGTTCAAAAATGTGTAATTGCATATGGTAAGAATCATTAATCATCTTAGTAAAAAAAACATGATATTTTTTTATTACCAAAAGGTCACATGTACTATGAATTCCAAAAACAAAACAAAAATATAGAATTCAAAAATAGAAACAGATTTTAAGAAGAAAAAAACAAGTCTTTGATATTATTTACAAGTTTTTTATTTTTTATATTATTGATGTTATTTACAATTTAAATAAAAAAAATT
>JBBPBP010000003.1:20949779-20982356 GCA_037974735.1 Cicer chorassanicum
TGATTTTTTACAAAAAGAATTTTTAGTTTTTCTTTTTCTATAATAACGATTTTCTTTAGTTTTTGTTCAATTAGGTCAATGAGATAATAACTTTTTGAAAAATATTTAAAAATATTTGTTAAGAAATAAAAATAACATATATATTTTTGAAAGTTGTGTATTTAATGCATATAATTTTTTTTATCAACATCTAGAAATTTTAAAAAGTAATTTTTTTACATAAAATTTTGTTTTGTTTTGTTTTTAATAAGTGCTCTTATCACACTTGTTAACATGACTTTAATTTTTTTATTAGTTTTTCTTCATGAAATTAATTTGAACTTCTCCAATAACGGTTTAAGGATATGTTTAATAAAATAATTTGTCTTAACGGGTGTTTGTTAAAGCAATTGAACGAATACATTTGTGCATTAAATTTGGAGTTAGAAATTAAAAGATGGCAAAATGGATTGACCCACCCCGGTTCGCGCCGCCACTTCATTAACCCATCTAAAAAAGGGCGAAGCGAGACACGCCAACTAGAGATGTAAGGTTGAAAGATTCAAAAAAAAAAATTAAAATTGTAAAAATAAATAGACAATTTAAGGAAAACAAAATATGTAACCATTGAGTCTACAAAAAATATGAAAATCATCATTCCAACATCTATATTTCATCATCTAAAAACCTATAATAAGTCAACAAAACATCAAAAATAAATTGTTCATGAGTTCACCAATTGACAAATTATTAGAAACATGAGGTTAAAAGCATGAAATTAAAGCGATTATTTTAAATGACTTTATTATCTCTTCTTTATGGAGAAAAAAAATTGGAAAATGAATTGTGGCTTATAAATAAAAAGAAGTGTAAAAAAATTATTTATTTTACTCCGACGAGTCAACTCGCCCCACCCTGTCATCGCCCATTTTTTAGTGGGTTAGGCGGAACATACCAAATAATAGTGATGGATTCAAAATCTAAACATGTCCAGCTAAAAAAGACGGGCTAAACGGGCAGACTCGACAGGTCAAACTTGTTTTTTCATCTTTGGCCGAAATGTTTAGCTTCGTAAAGTTGCGGTAAAATTCACATTCTACTATTTTTTTTTAAATAAAATTAATAAAATATTATATAAAATTAATATTGTCCCAATAAATACTAAATCATTTAAGTTCAAGGTTAAAAAAAAAATTAGTACTTATAAAATTGTTGTATTTTACTTTCGGTCTCTATAAAAAGTTTCCTACTTTTTAGTCCTTCAAAAAATTGTGAATTTAGTCTCAGTCGTGACGCTAATGCGGTTTGAATAACGAAATGTCACGTGGCAGTGCCATGTGATTTATTTTAATTGAGCTTATAGATGATTAGGTGCTGACTAGTCATTGTCATGTTTCTAATAGTTTAATTTTTTTGACAATGAATATTTTTCTTTTACTTCAAAACCATTTAAAAAACACTAACATAAGAAGAATCTATTATATATATTTAAAATAGAATTCCTCACTTTATTGCTGCCACCTCAGAGTAATTCATTCCACGTGTACAAATATATCTCACCTCAGCAAAAAAGCTAAAGTGTATGCCTCTTGTTAGAGAGTTCTCTTATGTGTTGTGTTTAACCTCATTTTCCTTTATTTTGTTTCTAAATTATTTTCCTCTCTTTTAATCCCTTTAATCCCTAATTTTTTTAAACACTTCCTCTTTGATCTTGATGTCCCCCAATAGTTTCTTCTTCTCGATTCTAATTTGTTCACTTCGTCACTCAGATCCTCCAACTATTTCTACTTCCTCATCCTCGACCATCTCACCGATTCATGATTTGAAATCATCTTCTTCGATGTCCCTCCATGGTCCGCTACCCGATGCATTATTCCTGTAACTCTTTTGAATCATCTCAATTGAAAGATAGGCTCATAGTTGACATGTTTTTTGAATACATTAAATAGGATTAGTATAATGATTGCAAAGATCAGATCTTCGGAAGTTGTATTACATAACTTGAGGAACATGCATGAGAATCCTCCTTTAAATATTTTTGTTGACTCTGATGTTATTAATATTGTCGTTGTTCACTCAAGTAACAAGGAAAAAAATCTTGCAGTAAGTAGTGAGGAAGTCGTTGCTCCGGACATTAATAGAGATATTTTAGTGGAAAGTTCACAAATTGATTGGGACATTGGAACCATAGAAGAAACCAAGGATACTTGTAATGGTTTTGTGTATAATTGTTGTGGCCCCAAAATCTTAGAGTCGCGTTTCGCAAATAACCGACTATGCTCCAAAGATACCTCAAAAGAGGTATAGGTTTATTCGTTGCAACAAAAAAATTCCTTCTCTTTGTCCATATCTGACTTTGCAAATAACCTACTTCTCAGATTTTGACTGGCATAAATTCAATTGGAGGAGATGCATCACTCTACTCCTCAACTTTGATTGGAGGTGTTCTTGCTTTCTCAACATTCATTTCACTTCTTATCAGATAGACGATCACTTGTCAGGTAAGAAAAAGTCTGACTAAAGTAAATTCTAATCATGTTTAAAAGATATGTGCCATTGAATTGGGAAATAATTCAAGTTTAATAGCTTATGGTAAGTTAAAATATGAACAAAAAAGACAAACCAATCTTAGTATGTCATTTCTTTTTAAAAAAGCTCTCTAATTATTGTTGATTTCATTCTTGAATTATATTTATATTATATATGCTATATATGATATGGTTCCATCCTATCTTGCTTATATCAACTTAAATGCTTTTCAATTTTTAAATATTCTCATTCATTTGTGTATTTTTTTTTCATCAAACAAAATTAGTTGTTATGGGGAGACATTGACAAAAATAAATGCAAACAAAATAAGGGATATTGCTCACTCTAATTTTAAATACAAGGATTTTACTAGCCTTTTAATTCAGCTGTTACAACCAAAATATCGTGAAACAATCAAACAAAATAAGGGACAATTAATAATGACTCCAACTTAAAATAAAGGGTGTTGTGAACGCTCTAAATAAACACTTGAATACCTGAATTTCTTTTTCTATTCTGTCACACTTGAATCTCAAAATTTCATGAGAAACAAAATAAGTTTTGCCTTTAATCTCGATTCCCACAATAAACTTCTGAAAAAAATAGCTAGGTTAAAGCGCAAATGAAAATGGTGGTAAGCAGAGGAGGTGTGCAAATTATGTGTCTTCAAGACTTGCTTGACAATTATTTACTGTTATTCTATTTTGTTCTTATGGTTTCAATTTAAAGATACATTGATTTTCTGTTTCTTTGGGAAATTTGATTGCCAATTTTATTGTTGTGTGTTGCCCAAGGTTTCAATTTTCATTAGTGTCTCTTTGGAAAATATGTTTGTCAACTCCATGGTTATGTGTCGAACAAAGTATTGATATTCACAGGAGCCATGACACTATTTACTATAAAATATTCATTGCTAGATCAAGATCTCTTCAAACATATTCACAAGAGACAACTTATATTTTATATTAAAATTCATATTTCACTATATCATGATTATAATTTGTGATACAGGTCTCATATCTAACTTTCATTTTTATTTTATCTAACACACATGCGAAGGTGATGAAACGTTGTGACAAACTTGATTATTTCATTAAATGTGCACATATTGGGTGATTTAGTTTCTATGTTGCATTGCATTATTCCTCTCATAAACTAGATTGAAGAAATAAGTTTCTTCCGACTCTTTATGTCAGTAATTTTTCTAAATTTATTGTTAAAAGAATGCATTTCATGGTCTATTGTTATTTCCACCATTGTTTTGCTTAACAAGAACTAGCTCAACCGTGTATTTAGTAGGAGACATTAACCACTCAATTCCTCTTTGCCATTTGATCTTCCTTTCTTCAGATAATGCACCTTGGAGTGGTCGTGATAGATTTCGTAACATAATGAAAATTCTGTTAAGGATTTGTTATAGTTTTCAAGAGTTTGTCTTAAAATAGTTAGCCTTTCTTATAGAAGTTTAGGCATGGGTACATGATTCCTTATAGGAATCCCGTCACCTAATACATCAAGTTTTCTTTCTTACCAATGATGAAATGTAATAAATGTTTGTAGAGGTTGATCAAGACCGCTTGGAAAAACTTGTTCGGTGTCAACTTGCAAGGTTTAAAAGAAAGCAATTGCTTAATTTTAAAAGGAATTCTGTCTGTATTGAAAATAAAGGTGTGCATAATATATTTTCTAAATATGATTCCTACATTTTATTTAGCTTATTTGAGATTATTGTAACTGATCATTTCAGCGACTCACTTCACGTAGAAGTTGAACACTCTATTTCATCACAACATGCTCAATCTCAATAAGCAAGACGTAGGAACCATAATAACACTCTTCTTCTATATGTTATATGTGATTGTCTACCAAACACACAATTTCATTCATTTATGCCATGTAATAAATAATAATAATAATAATAATAATATTTTATAACATATTTTTAAAACTGAAAGCAATTAATTATTGAAAAGAGATGGTTGAACATGAAATCAAGGCACTTGATGTGAGTAAACAAAATCATTGACACCATTAATCCTATGCACTCTATACATTCATTTGTTTATACATGCATTTGTTAATACCCAAAGCTCAATATATTTTAGTAAATTTCTTTTGGTGAATGAATTAATCAGTAGTTCTTAATTTTTTTATTAATTAAATTGTTGCCCACTCTTATAACAATAAGAAAAATTAATTTATTCCTGCTTCTATTTTTCATTTCTCTTTTCTCTTTCATTGCTTTTTATCTTATTTGATTCTCGTTTTCATGGTTTCTTGCTGTTAGCATTTTCCTTTTATATTCTTTGACAGTGAGTGCACTCATAGAAAAGGCAGAGAAAGATGCCCCATTTTTTCCGTGGTGACCAAGTTGTAGTCATAAATATATTACTACCAATTATTTAATTTGTTCATTTTTGTTGATTTTTTATCATTTAGTTATTTACTTTATTTGGTGTTCATATTTTTCATTTATAGTTTTGTTAGTTCTATTTTTCAAAGAGATATATTTTTTTTTATAAATTTTTCAAAGAGATATATAGAGTGTAATTAAGTAGAGATGTGAATATGTGCCATTTATTATTTTGGAATCCTATAATATAGAGAAAATATGTTGAGACTATTGATCTCTTATGATGTTTAAAAGTATTAATTAGTCAAATGGCCGTAAATTATCTATATCTATACCTATAATAAATACACTACCTTGTTTTGGTATGGCTTTGGAATTTACAATAGTACCCCATTCGGTTATTTTTTTTCAACAAAAAACTAAACCTACAAACATGAAAAAGGGGAAATATGTGCACCTTGTAAATCTATAGTAGTTCTTTTTTTCCACCAAACCTACAATTGGTTATTGGACAATGAAGACTATAGAAACCCCCTCAAAAGATGGAAGTGAGTGGTTCGTTCTATCATTATTTACATTACTTAACTGAAGAAAATAAATTTAATTTTTCTTATTTCCATATAAAAAATTGATCCCCTCCACTTACTACCTTTTTTTCATTTGAACCAACACTCCACTTATACTATTTCCAATTTCCATATAAAAAATTGATCCCCTCCACTTACTACCTTTGTTTCATTTGAACCAACACTCCACTTATACTATTTCCAATTTCCATATAAAAAATTGATCCCCTCCACTTACTACCTTTGTTTCATTTGAACCAACACTCCACTTATACTATTTCCAATTTCCATCCATCTTGCTAACCTCTCAACTATCAATTTCTTATTCGGTACTTGGCCTCAAATATAAATCCTCAACAATAAAAATTAGCAAATGGAAAAAATACAGGTTTATATGCTCTGGGAGTTGATTTCTGCATATCAGAGTCTGTCGCGACGTATTATTTTTTGTCAGTCATTATCTTCCAAAATTCTATTATTCTTCGCTTAAATTGTAATCATATTTACGTTCTAATTAAAAATAACAATACAAAAAAAGTTTTGTTTAAATTTGTGTATGCATTGCCTGCGTAATTAAAATTCTATTAATGAAATAAGTCATCTGAAAAGTATTAAAATTTATTTAATATATGAAAATAAATAAACAAAATGAGTGATACCTCAACATTGAGTTGTCATGTTAGTAAATCTTAATTGAAGCAAAATATTTGAATTCTACAACTTTCTTATTTTTTGCAGGACAATCGGATCAACCACTACTGAACTTCTATGGTTACAGGAGGTGTTAAAAGAACTTGGAATCAGTATTGATCAGGAGACTCCAACTATTTTTTCAGACAACATTGGTGCAACATGCCTATGTGCCAACCCTGTTTTTCATACTCCAATGAAGCATCTTGCTATAGAATGTCATTTCGTTTGTGACCTTGTAACCAAGAACCAGCTCACGGTGTCCCATGTACCATCAACTTGATGATTTCCTAACTAAGCCTCTCTCTTCTGCGAGGCATATATAATTTCTTGACCTCCATATGAATGTTAGGCATTATCATTTTATAACCCTTTTCTTTCATTATTTATTTTGATTGTGTTTTTTAATCAAACAAAATGATTTCTAATTCATATAATATTTTTATATTAAAAGAATATTTTAAAAACAAACAACTTAATGATGTGGCTTCCATCGTGTAATGAAGTCCACGTCATTAAAATTGGGTGAAAAATTCATGGGTGGAAAAATATAAACAATTTTAAAAACGAATGACCAAAATTGCGAAAAAAAAATTAAAAAGGATCAAAATTGCATATTTGATAAAATAGATGAACAAAACTGCATTTAAGTCAGTTTTTTTTATATCAAATTAATGTATGGCTAGTTATGAATATTGAATTATCCGGCTAATGTTTTTGTGAAAATTTAGCTATTTGACATAACTTAAGGCTGCATAAACATCCACATCATCCTCAACATGATGAGAAACTTGTTCTTAAAAGGAAGAATAACAAATTTTGTTAGCAGCAAGGTGCTAAGGCCTGCATGACTATAGTCCTACAATCTGTCTAGCAATTAGATTAAAAATACAATAATAACAACATAATATAAACTAAAGAAATTGGAACTGCACAGGTCTATTAAAAAATACAAAAGAAATTAATTGAGATACAATATTGAAATAAAAATTGTCCTAATTGCCTTTTAATGACATTTACAAACAAAAAATATCATATTTTTCATGATTAATATTTCTAAACAAAATTTCTTAAATTATAATGGTACACGATAAATTCACTCAACCAAACTTGTATCAAAGTAATATGGAAGTTAATAATTCATAATCGAAATACTTAACTTCACTTTACATTTGAAAGATGAAATAAAAGATTTAAATAACTCAAGTAGTAACTCAAAGTTGAAACTTGAATGTGTACATAATTAATCAATTTCTTGAAACTCTGCAACCAAAAGCCATACAAACAAATCAAATTATTAGCCATATCAATATTTACAAATAGATAAGAGTTATGTCTATTATTATATTATCCTGCAATATCTCTTTTAATTTGACAACATGGAAGAGTTGTTTGAGTGACGAAGTCATCCATTTTTAATGTATGAATGTTTTTGTTTGCTCCATATACAACAATTCTAGTATTGTATGACACGGTCAACGAGAACCGTTGAGAATTAATGATGCATTGAGAATTATTGAATATTAATGGTGCATTGAAAATGACCGAGTATTAACATTACATTAAAAATACATTAAAATTAATTAAACATTAGTGGTGTATTGAGAATGACTAAATATTAAATGTGGTTTGTGAATGACTGAGCATTAATACATTAAGAATGATTGAGTATTAATAATGCATTGAGAATAGATAAATATTTATGGTGCATTGACGATAACTCCACATTAATTATGCATTGAGAATGACTAACCATTAATGCCTACATAACATTTATAGATGAGTGCGTCGAGAATTATTGTGAATTAATAACTTTGACGATACAAATAAACTTTATAGATGAGTGCATTGACAATATAAACTTTATTTCTTTGATATTTAAAAGTTATAAAAAAAAAAGTGCTGGAAAGATACCAAAATAAGAAAATATGAAAAAACATTAGTAAAAAAAAAGACATGAAGGAAACATTGGGTTTGTGGCAAAAAAGAAGAGTATTTGAGAAATCAAATGGTGTAAAAATATTCCAATATATATGGCCTTTTAATAAAAATTAAACGTGCTTGAATGACCTTTCGATAGCCTATTTTAGTTTATGTAGAAATCTGCAAATTGAAACAATTTTTCCTATACCAATATTAGAAGCCAATGACAAAGCAGACAAAATATTCAAAAATTAATTACCATTAGAAATTACTTGCTGCCATTTTTTGGGTACATATCTACTGCCATATTATTAGGAAGAAGATTGTATAAATGATTTAAAGTATAAGTTTTGTTTGAAAATTAAATTAATAAAAAATATGGTTGTGTTAAAATATTTTGCTTCATAAAATAGTTTTAGAAAGGAAAAAATTTAATACAATTATAATAGAAATTAAATTAAAAAGTGAAAAAAATAAATATTAATAATTATTTGTATAAAAAAAATTAAAAAGTATTGAAAGAAACAACAAATTATAAAAACTTAAAATATTATAAGGAGAAATTTAAAACATCTCTGTATTAGATAATGTATCAATTGTTTAAGTTGAGTTAAGTATATAATTATGCTAATTAATTCTCATAAATAGATATTAGAAAATTACATTCCTACCTTATCTTATAAAACCTTAAAAGAATTCTTTTTTGTTAAAATAGTTGGTCAAAATCCAATGAACTCTTATAATCCTTTAATTTAATTTCAAATAACGCTTAAGTCTTTTAACTCTTTTTATTTCTTATAGTTTTGATCATTTACTTCTTTAAATATTAACACGATTATAATTTTTATATAATATGTTACACATCTATTAAAAGATCCAAAAACATAACAAATTTATATTAATCTTTAAAGAAACTCAAATCTTCGTCAAACCAAAATCTATTTTTCTAAAAAACACTTAATTTTTCATCTCCAACATTGACCTGGTCCAAAAAAAAAAAAACAAGACAAAGACAAGGACAAAAAAACGAATCGAGTTCGGGTCATCCTCTGAGTAACCCTTCCTGTACCAAAATACATTAAGGACAAGGAATTTTTTTATTTTACGTTATTATTGATTTTACTGCACTAACTTTACTTAAAGTTTGAAAAATTTCTTCTTCCCTACATCTTTTCGCCTCCCTGCAATTGTGTATTCACTTATTATTATTATTATTATTATTATTATTATTATTATTATTATTATTATTATTATTATTATTATTATTATTATTATTATTATTATTATTATTATTATTATTATTATTATTATTATTATTATAAGACAATGTTGGTTTGATACTACTCTTGATTAAAGAGTAAGACTATTAGGTGGTGAAAGATCTATGAGTCCAATAAGTAGTAGGTTGCTTGTTTTGATTAAATGATTTGTATTTTGTATGACAGTGTTATGAGTTATGAATTGACAAGTGGTAAGGTGGCTTGCTATAAGTTATTTCATTTTATTTTTTTCAATATTTTTTTTAAGAATTACTAGTTGGCGAATCGTCTTGGGACCAATAGGGGTCTCATCTTATTTAATCTCGTCTTTATTGAACCCGCAACTAATCGGTTTTGATCGGGTTAAGGGGCGAGTTATGGTCTAAAAATTAGCCCGATCAAATATTGAGACCGGGTAAGGGATACACCAAACACGTCCTTTGTACACCCCTACTTACAATTAGAATACGCAAAATGGGCCCGAACCAGTGGATTGGCTCGGTTGATCCACATTTTAGTTCAGATTGGGCTGTAGAAAGGCACTCAACAAAAATATGGCATTTAATGCTCGACCCAATTGGACTAGTTTATAAATAGGGTTGGGTCATGTTGACCTACTATAATACCACATTAGTACAATAAAACTTTTCGAACGTAGTAAATACGTAATAAGTCTTAATTTTTTTAGGGGATTTGATTTTATTCAAGATGGAATCATTTTCATATCTAAAATAGTTTTTATGTGACAATTAAATTTTTGTTGAAAGTCAAAACGAAAAATTAATGTTTTGGATAATTGAAATTTTTTTACTGTTTGTCATATTTTGAAACAGATTTTGATTTCAATAAAACTAGAAAAAGAACAGATTTTGAAACAGTTTCTGATTTCAAAAAAACTGGAAAAAGAACTATAATATTGTACCTTGTCAGCTTTGGAACTTTCCTCCTCATAGCTCATATTGTGATTTTTTTCATTGGGAACACTCATAGGTTTACATCCAAACTTGTCTATTTTCTGCAAAAGACCAAATGCATAATTTCTCTTAGAAATAAATATGCTATGTTTTGAGTAGGTCACCTCAATTCGCATGAAATAGTTGAGACGCCCAAGGTCCTCCATCTCAAACTCTGTTGATAATTTCTCCTTAAGCAATTAACTTGCAGTCAAATCATCTCTTGTAATAATAAGGTCATAACACAAACAAGAAGTACAATTAGTTTTCTTTCGTGTGAATGTTTGAAGAATAAAGCGTGATCTCACTAGATTTGCTTATAGGCCAAACACAAGATTGACTTTTTGAATCTTCCAAACAACACCTGAGGGAACTACTTTAGTCTATATAAGGTTTCCTCAATTGACACTCTTTGTTTGCCTTGTTTTCCCCCACCTATGATATCAAAACTTCGGGGAATCTCCATATAGACATCTTTTACTATGTATCCATGCAAGAACACATTTTTGACATCGAATTGAAGCAATTCTCATCCGAGTGAGCAACAAGAGATAATAAGATTCGAACAATGTTCATCTTTGCTACTAAAGCAAACATCTTCTCATAATTAATGTCATAAATTTTAGTGTATCCTTTTGCCACTAGTCCATCCTTGTATCGATCAAGAGTGCCATCTTATTTGTGCTTAAGTGTATAAACCCACTTGCATCCAACTGGTTTTTTTTGTCTCCTTGTCTCTTAACAATCTCCCAAGTCCCATTTCTTTCGAGAGCTTTCATTTCTTCTTTCATAACTTAAACCCAATTTTTATCTTCCACTACTTCTTGAACAAATGATGAGATTCACACAGAGTCAACCACTGCAATAAAATTATGATACTGCAAGGAATATGTTTAGAGGAGACAAATTTGAGAAGTATGATATTTGGCACAAAGAACTTATGCTTTCTCAAAGTAATGGGCAAATAATCTGGATTAGTATCACAAGTATCATATATATTAGAACCACTAGTAGAGGGATCATTTTTAGTACTTACATTTGGTTAAAGCAATTAAAGTTGTGTTTGGAGCAACTCGGGTTTACTTATTCTTTTGTACACTAGAATTGGCTTATTATCTTTATTCTTCAGTGGTGTTGAAGGTGTTGATTCCTGCAAAATAAAAGATATAGCAGGAACCGAAACAATAATAGACTCAAGTTCATAAGTTGAACTATGAATATGACTCAAAACAATCAACGACTAAGATTAAAAACATGACTATGAACAAGAACAAAAATATAACTTGGAGCAAGAATATAAATACATGTTTTAGGGAATCTAAGACCAAGGACTAAAAACTCCAACTCAGATTCCAAGTCGTTCGTATTCTCTCCCTAAAGCTGAGGAAGGTGAAGTAGTACACTTTTTCATGAAAAGTGCCATATTTTGAGACAAAACTCTTACAATTGGGAGGATGATAACATTTGTACCTCCTTTTGTAATGAAGATTGCCAACAAAAACACATCTAATCTAACTGCACGAGATTCTAACTTACTTTGATGTTGCTTATTAACATGGACAAAAGCAACATACCCAAATACTCGAGACTCAAGACTCTACATCTTAGAAATAAGTGGAAAATGAGATATCATAAACTGAACTAAAGTAGCATTACCTAAAATACAAGATGACACGATTAATTAGATAGGCATTAAATAATATTGTTTCACTCCAATATGACTTTGAGACAGATATTTGGAATTGAGTGGCTCGAGGTTGACGAAATATAATCCCAATGTTTTTATCGCACTATTTTTACCAATAAAGGCCCCATGAGCCAGAAGGTGAAGTAGAAGCTGAAGGTGAGGGCAATGGGATGATGAGGAAGATGAAATCATGGAGGAACTCGATCATCACACATGTTGATTGACAAAATGTTGGTACCGAATGAATAAAAAGAGGATGATGCGAAGATAATGAAAAGACGAGAAATAGGAGACATAAGCACACTATATCTGTGAATTCTTTACAATTTCTTTAATTTCAGTATTTTATTTTGAAGTTACTTTTAAATGACATTACTTTCTGGTGGTTGATACTCAGATTCTTTTTGGATTATTTTATATATTAATGTTTGGACATTTTTTAGTTTTTAACATATCTATGTTGTCCGGTTTTTTATGGTTAATTTGTAAGTTGTGTAGTTGTTTGTTAATCATGAACATGACTTGACTTTGATATTAATATGTAGTATATATGTGAAAAGCTGTGAATATGTATTCTGTTATGTATTCTGATTGTGTAAATATGTATAGTTATAAAGTTAATTTGATTGTGAAATGATTGTGTGAACTGATTGTGAACTGATTCTGGATGAAAATGATTTTGGAATAAAAAATAAAAGACAGCGCTTTCTAAAAAAATGCCATAAAAAACCAAAAAGCGTTTTTTAATAAAACTAAAATAAGAAGAAAAAAAATGCACATTTTACAGCGCTTTATCAAAAAAGCGTTGTAAAACATGCATTAGAATGCTCCTATTACAACGCTTTTTTGAAAAAGCGCAGTAAAAGGTGCATAACAATGCATCTACATGAATGCACCTACTAGAGCACTTTTTTGAAGAAGTGTTGTAAAAGGTGCATAACAATGCATCTATTTGAATGCACCTATTACATTTCTTTTTGAAAAAAGCGCTGTATTAGGTGCATAATTATGCATCTATTGAAACACCTATTACATCGCTTTTTCAAATAAGCGCTATAATAGGTTCATGCATAATAATCGCTATTGCAGGGATTTAAAAAGCGCTATTACAGGGATTTACAGCGCTTTTTCAAAAAAGCACTGTAAAACGAGTATAACAAGCGCGCAATATATCCACCTATTTTACAGCGCTTTTTTATTTTAAAAAGCGTTGTATCTTTTTACAGCGCTAGATACTACAGCGTTTATTTTTTTGAAAAAACGTCGTAAATGGCTTAAAAAAAGCGCTGTAAAATACGTTTTTCGCGTAGTATACTATTGCATGAGTTAGAATGAAAAGAAACATTGAATGTTGATTTATATGTTAGAAGTTGTGGTTGCATTAAATGCTACCATAGAAATGGACAATTTGTTTGATTCAATTAAGGATTCATTGAAAATCACTTGAAATGGTTTGAAATCAAGGAATGCATGAAACCTTAAACTATGTGAGTAAATGCATCCTAATCAATTACTGAGAGTTGTCATTGTAGTACACTGTTGATTTTATTTGAGTCTCCTATTTTCACTATATGTGAAATACATTGAAAATATTAAGGTCATTTTTGTCTTGAGAAAAACCACTTAGCCAAATAGCCAACCAAGTGAGTTATCATTCACATAACCCTTTGAAATTTTAAAGAAATTTTTATTCTTGAGTCCAATCTGGAAGCCTAAAAATAAAAACAACGAACACATACCTTACTTATTAGAATAAGAGAGCGTTCATAATCAGAGTTGTATTCAAGTTGGGAAGGGAAAGTTATTTTGTGTTAATAAGTGGAATAAATAAAATAAAAAAGAAGAAAGATAAAATTAAAAAAATTACCTTTGGTCTCTCAAAATATCAAGAAAGAGAAAAAAAAAACAATGAATTTAATGCAATAAAAAGAGGGAAACAATGAAACATTCACCATGAAAAAAGGCTGAAAAATTGGTTAATCTAACGAGGAAAGTGAGCTCAATTTAATTGTAATAATTGAAAACATTTTTTGATTATCAAATTCTCTTTTAACCTTTAGGAACTTTTCTTATCAAGAAAAATCATGTTTCTTTGAAACCCAACCTCATTACAACCATGAAAAAGACCTTAGTGATCCATGTTTAAACTTATAATAGTGACAAAGAATGAGACGGATAGCAAAATTGATTTTTTGTAAATGCAGTGTACAAAATGAGAGAAACACTTGTATTGACTAACAATTGATGATTGTAATTTTCGTGAATCGTCTTGTTGATTTTACAAAGTGTATCACAATATGCTTGTATTTATGGACACCATGCTTCTATTAATGGATTTATCATCTCAATGTAAATTGTCTTGCAAGTGAAAGTTGATTGTCAATAAACCATGATCATTCATGTGTGTGAACTTGAATCCCTTTGTAAATATATTCTATTCATGTTTGTGTTTATAATTTTTTGAAGCTAAGACTTTTGTTTGTGGACAAACAAATTTTTAAGTTGGGGAGAGTTGATAAGTGTCAATTATACTTATAAATTGTTTAAACGAAAGGTACTAATTAACTTAACTTGGTAACAAACATGTTGATTAGCTCCTAATTTTTATAATAGTTGTGTAATTTTGAGTATTTCATGATAAAGTAGAAAAAATACATTATCACTTGTTTTGATCACTCGTTGTATTTTTAGGAAAAAGATTGGATTGAAAGCAAGTTTGCAAGTCAAAGGTCCAACCAACAAAAATCCGCCCAACTAAATTGAGTTGGCTAGAAGAATTGGAAATAGAACCTAAAAAAGAGAATTTTTAAAGTAAATCTGTTAGGCAAGATTGTGTTGGCAATGTGAATTGAGGCGATTTCCAGCTTTAGGACTTTACTTCAAAATTAAGAAATATACAATCTGCCCAACAAATTTCTACCCGTCCAACGAAGTAGTCACTTGTTGACCTACTTGCTTATCGTATAAAAGGAAAAATTAAAGGAACTTTTCACTTCCAGCAACAAACCACGACCCAAAAAAGAGTTTTTGAAGAGAGAAAATCATCTTAAGGCATCAATGAAGACTTTCTTCCTTTTTAATCTCATTGTCTCTTGTTGAGTAAATGATCTAGATGTAATCAATCAAACTTTGATGTATCTCTTTATATATATATACCCTAATGCAATGCGTATATGCCAATGCACATGATTCCGGAATATCATCAAAACCCTCCTCGAAGGGGCGTAAATCATAATCGTACGGTCTCTAACATGCCAGTACTAATTACCGAGGTGCAGTCTCTCACAGGCTAGCACGATTTACTAAAGTGCAATCTCTCACAGATTAGCACTACGCGATAATCCCTGTAAGGATAAGATGAACCAACAATTCACATGGAATCATTCCCCGTAGGATAAGATGAAGCAACAATTCACATGGAATCATCCCGTGACCCATCCAATCACCACTATCACTGACGTGATAATCCCCGCAAGAATAAGATGAACCAACAATTCACATGGAATCATCCCGTAGCCCATCCGATCACCACTATCACTACTATAAAATGCATGAGCATACTCTGACTCTCGACACCATAATCATTAAGTAAATGCAGCTATTAAAAGATTCCTCATTTTTAATGCTCATTTAACACTAATGATTCCCAAATTTAACACAAAGCATACTCAACGCATACAATCCTCAAATCACATGAAATTGAATTCACAAATCATATTGAATTCAAATCACCACATACATAATCTCATCAATTTATTTCACACAACAACCACACATAAAACACATCTCAAAAATTCATAATTTTAATTATGAACACATCACTCACACCAAACATGATTCATCACCACCATTACGTAAATGTAGCTATTAAAAGATTCCCCTTTTTTAATACTCATTTAACGATAATGGTTTTTCAAAACATTTCATAGAGTACACTCAAAACAGATTTTCCTCAACACACATCGAATTTAATCCACACTTTACATTAAATTCAATTTCACCATTTCACCCATAAAATGCATTTCCTACAACATTACACTTTAAACCCACCAAATTTATTTTCCAAAATTTTCAACCAAAAGACACCAAATCAAAACTCCAAATTGTTAAACATAAACCACCAAATTTCTTATCCACAACTCACATAAATCCCATTAAATTCATTTTTCCCAAATACACACATAAACTCTATAAAAATGAAACTCCACAAATACATATATAGAGTCCTATATGCAAGTTAAAAATTTGGGAGGAGCCATTACCTTCGTTGTAGCTTTAACGGTCGATTATAGCACTGCGATTAAATGCCGATAAAACTTCGTTCGCACGACGCACACACGCGCGCGCGCGCACACACACACACACACAATTTTCCAAAAAATTCATATATATATATATATATACTAAACCAACAAAAATCAACATACACATACCCATATCACTTCACTCACATCTCAACTATTTTGATAAAATATGTACTCTCGTTGCAGCTCAATTGATAGGTAAAATTTTCAGCAACCAGAGATATTTTTAACAAAACTGTTCGGTATTAAATTCTTCGCAACATAAATAAATTATTCTTCGACGAATAATTTTAACCAGATCTAAACATATATATATATATATATATATATATATATATATATATATATATATATATATATAATAAACATATAACAAACTCTAATAAAATTTTTCTTTTTGTACTTAATTCACAAAATGAATTAAAATTGGGCTAAATGCCTCAGCACTTTGATGGTACTAGTCATCACCTGTAGTTTGCAGCTCGTCTGTGTCCATCGCACACGCCAAACACAAACAACGAATGGTGAGTTTCGAAATTATGTAACAATATAAAATACATGAGGAGAACACGCAATAAAATCCCAATATTTGGTGTACACTACTCACAATACACATTCCAGTTTCATCAATCACATAATAAGGAATCAATTAGGTGGCACATTCAAGTAATGTTCCAATTTCAATCAAGTAATAAGAACACTCAAGTACATATCATTCAGACAATAACAACCAGCATAAGATCTCATAAAAACCATACAACATGCAATCTTGATATAAATAAATTCACGATAATTCTATAGGTTGCTAAATTATATTTTAGTCCTCACTATTACTATTCATATATTATTAATTAATTATTATTACTCAATAGGGCTCAACCGTACGTAGTAAGCCCCGGATGAATATCTGGGAATTACGGTATCCCCGTTCATCCCACGTTATTTTATACTCATAAAATCAAACCTCCTCTCACCCCTTACCTCGATTGAAGATTTCGATAAACGAATCTGATCTGTTAATGTTTCGTGTCTTCGTTGATCGTCGTCTCTAATAACCCGTGAGAGAATTATAACAGCACAACAACCAAATACAAATAAATTACTTACTAAAAATAAATAAATAAATAATTTGCTATTTGTAATATAGCCCAAAAACATATTTAATATCGTCAAAACATACATATTAATATAATCAGATTTTTGTTTAAAACTAAACAGGATAAAAAGAACTAAATATAACGTGCATATATATATATATATATATATATAGTTTTGATTTTTAAATAGGTAACTATATATGTCACATGAAACGCAGGCAAACAATATTTAGCTACAGCTTATTATTGACCACACTCAATTTTATATTAAAATAAATTAAACCTTAGACTCTATGCCATATTTTGTTCTCACAACAATTATCCCCACGGTAAATTAGACTATATGCCTTATTTGAAACTAATTGCTTACTTATCAAACATTTAAATTTAATTTTTACAAATTTTATGTTATTAGAAATTGAAATAGTAATAAGTTTATTGTTATATTGATTAAAATAATAAAGTACTAATTCGGTTAATAGGTGTTTCACCAATATAAACAAAAAAAATGAAAACTGAGTTTACAAACAAAAGAATAAGACATAATTGAAAAATAAAATGCAATGAAAACAGTATGAAAGGCGACAATCTCAAGACAACTTTTATAGTTTCCATCAATTCTGTAGGATCAAGACTTAGTTCAAAATAGTACAATGGGAATTTACCAAGACGTTGAAATGCGCTCGTCCTAACTAACAAATCAACTGTACTAGTTCTCCCTCTTTTTATTCAGCCAAAAGTATATTGTAACACCCCGATTTTTAACAGCGCGGGTGTATTTTTTTTTTCAAAAATTAAATTGATAAAATACCATGTCGTACCACAAACGACACAAGTCATAAATAATTACATCATAATTATAACCAATTAAAAAGATTTTTGAGACGATAATCCAAAATATCCAGATATGGAATACATCGGCTAAAATAATTTGTTTCAAATACATAAGTTCCATTTTTCGACAACAACCTTGAAATAAGAAAGGGAAAATAAATAAAATTCTTAAATAAAGCCCTAAGTTGATCATTAATCTAACGGAGGGTGACTGGGTACTGAGAATCCACGAGCGGCATCAAGCCCCCTGCTTTCGATCACAAATCCAAACTCATCGCTATGCCACGCCTTCGACGTCGTTGCAATTCTAGCACGACTCAAAACTCTTAAACCTGGGGCGTAAGCCCAGTCCACAATAATATAAAGGGTCACCAACCGATATTAACAAATATCACATAGCATTTAAATTTTAAATGCACAAAATAACCTTTCAACTTCGCATACATCTTGACAGGGTTTTCATATGCCAAACATGCATAATTAAAGTTGCAAAATAAAGTTTTTGACAAAACTGCATTGTCGTACTCGAATACAGCATCATTGTATTCGAATACATTGTTATTTCAGTTTTGAAAACGTTCCGAAATCATTCAACACTTACCATATAAGTCAATCAATAACACTCATCAAATACGACACAATCACAAACATCAATCAAGTATGTATATACAACCATCATAGTATATCAAACATGACTCGCGTGCCAAACACCCTAATGCAATGCGTATATGCCAATGCACATGATTCCAGAATTCCACACCAAAACCCTCCTCGAAGGGGCGTAAATCATAATTATACAGTCTCTCACAGGCCAGTACTAATTATCAAGGTGCATTCGCTCACAGACTAGCACGATTTACTAGAGTGTAGCCTATCACATGCCTTACACTGTTTTCTAGAGTGCAATTGCTCACAGATCAACACATTTTATAGTGCAATCTCTCACAGATCAGCACGACACAATAATCCTCGCAAGGATAAGATGAACCAACAATTCACATGGCATCATCCCGTGCCCATCCGGTCACCACTATCACCATGGCCCATCGCGGTCACCATGTACTACGAAAATGCATGAGCATACTCTGACTCTTTTCACCACAACCATTAAGTAAATGCAGCTATTAAAAGATTCTCCATTTTTAATACTCATTTAACACTAATAACTTTTCAAATTTTTCAAATTCAACATAGAGCATAGTCAAACATATATAACTCAAAATCTCACAATTCACACCAATTCATATCAATTCATTTTTTCACAAAATCTACACATAAAACACATCTAAAAAATTCATAATATTAATTATGAACACATCAATCACACCAAACATGAATCACCACAACCATTACGTAAATGTAGCTATTAAAAGATTCCTCATTTTTAATACTCATTTAACAATAATGGTTTTTCAAATATTTCACAGAGTACACTCAAAACAGATTTTCCTCAAACCCACATCAAATTTAATCCACGATCCACATTAAATTTAATTCACCATACATACCAAATTTCATCCATTCATTTTCCACAAAACCGCACATAAATCACATTAATTCAAAACTCCACATTTCCAAACATAAACCACCTATATTAAATCTCCAAAATTTTCAACAATAAATCATCAAATTCAAAACTCCAAATTTCCAAACATAAATCCCATTAAATTCAACTTCCACAATTTCACCCATAAACACATTAAATTCATTTTCCACAAATCTACACCTCAAACACATCAAATTTATTTTCCACAAATTCACAT
Organism: Cicer chorassanicum; assembly: GCA_037974735.1. Classification (NCBI taxonomy): domain Eukaryota; kingdom Viridiplantae; phylum Streptophyta; class Magnoliopsida; order Fabales; family Fabaceae; genus Cicer; species Cicer chorassanicum. The sequence goes on from JBBPBP010000003.1 coordinate 20,969,717, forward strand.
ATAAGGTCCTAAATGCAAACTAAAAATTTGGAAGGAGCCCTTACCTTAACGATAGCTTAAACAACCGATTACGGCACCGCGATTAATTCAGGTTAAAACTATGTTTGCGACGTCGCTTCCAAAGTTGGCTCACTAGCACTGTAGCGTGGAGATGAGCAAATTTCCCTTCTGTTACTTCTCGAAATGAAGCTCATAAGCCGAAGAAAAATGAAAGTTTTTGTTTGACGATTTTTGAAAAAAGCCCAAACTTGGTAACAGAGAGAAAGAGGATAAAGAACGAAGAATGAATGGTTGGCGGACGTGAAAAAGGAAAAATGTTCTTTCTTACTTTTTCTTTCTTTTGTTTATTATATATATATATATATATATATATATATATATAATAAAACAAATATCTAAATACAAATCTAGATATTTTTATAAAATCATCATTTCATCCGTCACCTCACATCACATCATATTAGAAACCACATTTTTAGAAAATATATTCTTTCGCCGCAATTCAATTGATAAATAAAATTTTCAGCAACCAGACATATTTTTAGCAAAACTGTCTGGTAATAAATTCTTCGTAACGTAAATAAATTATTCTTCGACAATTAATTTACACCGGGTCTCAAAATATATAAATATAAATATAAATATATATATATATATATATATATATAATAAACATATTACAAACTCTAATAAAATATGCTTTTGGTACTTAATTCACAAAATGAATTAAAATTGGGCTAAATGTCTCAACAATCTAACACCAAATATACTAAATTTGTATAATTTAGAGTTTAAAATTAAGGGTTATCAAATTGATGGTAATAGGAAAAGTGTACTTGGTTGTAGGGTACAACTATATTGTATTGGTATTAGAAAACATGAGCTGGTGGCAACAGAGCAAGCGGCCGATCCTTTTTCTTTCTTTAAGTAAGCAAGCGACTCTTGGTACAAAAGCTAATCCTGCTCTTTCTGTATGCGCTTATATATATATATATATATATAGTATACCAACCTAGGTTTTATTATTATTATTATTATTAATATTACAAATTCAATATTAGTAGTATTAATACTTTAATTAAATCACTAAGGCAAGCACATAGGGCAACCGCGGAGGAATTAACGCACTTATCAAACACACCGATATTTTAGTTGTGCATCATTATATCGTTAAAATACAATAATAAGAAATTGGGGTATTACATGGAGTACTACAACGAGTATGGTTGTGCATGGTTTTTTTTTTAAATCAAACTATATCCATTTTAAAATCATTATATGGATTAAGATTTATAACCAAATCCATTTTTTAGTTTAAAACCGGTTGTAAAATTGATTATGGTTAAATAACCGATTTCTGGTTATGTAACCAGTTTTTGATAAATCCAATTTTAAAACTGATTTTTTCTCAAAACCGGTTAAAATCCAGTAATATCTTAACTGATTTGAATACTTTTAATTAATTTAAAAACTTGACATTATATCACACTATTTTTTCTTCCACCAAATAGATCATTAGAGAAACATGGATCAACAGTACAACTGAATAATCAACAAGAAATCGATAAACTGAATTAGCATATAGACCAAGATATTGAAGAAAAAATCTATGAAGTTCTCAAACCAACCTAAAATTACAAAATACAAGTAACCTACTATTCATAAAAGACAGAACCACAAAATAATTATAACCATAACTCAACTTGAATTTAAAACATTTGCTAGTATAAAGGGATTCAAGTAACTAGTGAAGTCAATAACTTCTAAAGTCATATACTAATTATATTTGAAATCATTAGAAAAGATAAAAAGCACAAAATAAAGTCAAACACTTCTCAATCTTCACCAAGAGCAACATGAGCCGAACAAGCACCACCGCATTTTGTAGAAGTTATTTCTGCAAAAAAAAACCTATTACTTATCAAGTTATAATTTAATAATTCATAACTTACACTCAACTATTAAAGCATATACAATCTTAACTTTCGATAAAATCTCAAGCTCCTTCAAATCCTCAACTATAAGTGAATCACTTATAATAGACAATTTACGCAATCCTTTAAACCACCTAGCAGTACAAACTAGAGCTTTAACCATTTAAGGTGTGAGACAACTACGGTATTCATCAATTATCGTCCTCTGGTACTAAAAGTAGACTCAGAGTCCACTGTAGAGATAGGTATGACAAACAAGCATTTGGCTATCTTTGCATGAATTGGAAAACGACTTGAGTTTAACCTCCACCAGTTTAAAACATCAAAGTTGGTAGAGGACCGACTCTCTAAAGATTCTTCCAAGTACCTTGCCAAATCAGACTTTTCGGTACAGGACGAACTAGTGCTCAGTAAAAATCGATTATAACTATAAAGATCTTCCTTACCAGTTAAATCAAATTGAGTTGATTTTGATTCACTTTGGAACCCTTCTCTAACACCACTATACTCCACAATTAGTTTGTCCAAACGAGTTTTCAACAAATCTTTTAATTTGGTTGCATCCAATGAATTAAAGTTCTCAGTGATCAACCAATTCACAAACTTTATTTTGTTCCCGGGGTCTAAGACATAAGAAATCAACATGTTCAAATTTTCATATTTTCCCCAATATTTGTCATATTTTGTTTTCATCTTATCAGCCATTACTTTTAAGCATATATCCTTAGCATTACACATTTTAATTATTTTTTTATCTATTCCAAAAAAACTCTAACATATACATATCAGAGGAACATATAGGAGAAACCAGATATCCATAAGGTGGCATTGTAAAAGATTCTTAAAAATGGCATAATTGATTTTGTTTTCGTCCAATCTAAACTGGTAGACACACCTTTCCCCTTCCCCTTAAGTAGTTCCTTAGAATACTTGAGATTATGAATTTCAAGCACTTCAAATCCCTTTTGATGCTTCAAAGCCGAGTCTAACATTAAATATGTTGAGTTCCACCTAGTTTCTACATCTAGGCAAACAAAACCTTTGTATTCAGAGTTTGACCTCTCTACACATGCTTTAAATTTCACAAACCTAAGAGGAGAAGATCTAGCATATTTCACAGCAGCACGAATTCTTAAAATTGACATGTCCAAATCACTCAACCTCTCACTAACTATGATATTTAAGATGTGCGCACAACAACGCATATGCATGTACTCTCCATTAAAAACTTAGGTGTTACAAGACATTAGTCTTTTCTTCAATTATTTGATTCCAAGATTATTAAATGAGGCATTGTCAAGTGTCACAGTCAAAACACGATTCAACCCCAATTAGTCAAGCACACATCAATTGTGTTTGTCATAACATCTGTCGTGTGGCTTGGGACTTGGCAAAAAGTTAGAACCTTATTTTGCAAGTTCCAATTATTGTCAACAAAGTGAGCAGTGACACATATATAAGAGAGATTTTGGATAGACGTCTATGTGTCGGCAGTGAGGCAAACATTTTGGTAGTGTTGGGACATATAATTTTTCAATTTTAACTTTTCTACATCCCATAACAACAAAGTATCGTGTGCAAGTGTAGTGCGTCATATAAGATTGAATTTTGGGTTCAATCCATTTACAAATTATTGGAAATCTGTATGCTCTACTTGTCCGAAAGGCAATTCCATGCCTATAAAAATCTTCACAAGTAAATGCCGCAATTTTATTATCTAAGTGGAGAAAGTGATTGTGGTAATTTTTTTTGTGTTTTGAGAGAGGAAAAAGATGAGTTCGGCCAAGGGAGAGAAAAATGATAGGAAATTTTTGTTTTTTCTCTTTTAAAGGCAAGCCAAAAAAATCCTAGCATTTGATTGTTATGATTAAATCTAAGCCACTCAATTATTTGATCTAATTATAGTCATTCATTTCTTACTAAGTGGTAAAAATATCTAAATATTTTATTAAATCTATCATTACATCATATAATCACTAATAAACACATCAAATCACTCATTTCTATATCTACTTTATTAAAAATATTTACTCTCGTTGCAATCCAATGGACATTAGAATTTAATAGCAACGTGCATCGTCATAAAATATTCGTTGATCATAAATTATACACGCAAAATATTTCTTCTTGTATGCTATATTTTTATTCTAAACTGACCTTGATATTATTTAGGAGAACTAATCATTCATATATTTTATTTAGGTTAAATTATTCCTCTTCCTTTGAAGATGGATCTGACTCCGATTCCTCTTCCTTTGAAGATGGATATATTTTATTTAGGTTAAGATATTAATGTGGCTTCATGAAAATGGATCTGACTCCAATTCCTCTTCCTTTGAGAAAGATGATTCTTCCAAAGATACATCAGTCGATGAAAATTATTCTTTTTGATAGTACAATTAGATAGTACAACTGACTATAAATTACTATTTCAAATCATTAACATAAACATCACCACTAATATACATAAAATAGTCATCAAAGAAATTCATAGATTGCATTTAAATTATTAAAATAAAGCTTCAATCACATACTTTTTTTTTTGCAAATTCTTATACCATATAGTTTTTTTAGGTTCTAACTTTGACCACATAACTACTCGAATATAACGAGGCAAAAGTCATATGTTGCAGTAATCCTCATATATTACAATTAGAATCTTAACGATACCTTCACACACAGTGGATATAGATATTTAACGTTATATATCTTATATATTTAACATTAAATATGATAAAGAATTTCTTTCAAGACATGATTGAAACTCAACTCATGAACACATCTCAATGCTATCAATTCTTTGAAAATTGCAAGCATTCCTACAATTAGCCGCCCACCCGTGTGGTGCACGTAGGGGTGTACGTTGGTTGAGTTTGGTCGATTTTGATAAAATTCGATACCTGAACTGATCGATTATCTTTGCGTTGGGTTGAATTCTAAATCTGTATTTTTTTCGTTTAACCTGAATCAAACTGATCAAATCAAGAACGGGTTGGGTTGGGCTGGCGGGTTATACATAAATAGTAAATTGTTTTTTATTTTACGGGAGAAACATAACTAACAACAATAACAATTTAATTGAATAAAAATATATTTAATACTTGAATGTCTCAAAAACCATACTTCGCAATTCTGGACAAATCCGAAAATAATTTGCCTCCATCTGCTGCTAACATTTATTCTGATACTTCTCAATTTCGCTGTGTCCTTTATTTGCAGCTTGATGATTATCTTTTCATTATGGCAAGTCAAACACATTATACTCACTCTATTACTTTTCCATTTATACAAACCTTAAATTTCTACCTCGAACCTTGATACATCTTCATTATTTCGAAATCATTACTTAGCTTACTCTTATATGTCTTTTTCCAAAAATTGCTCTCTTCTTTGACAGCCACAATTGGCATTGTGCGTCATATTCCAACATATCATCCAACTTAACTTGATTTATTTTGATATTTCCTTTTACTACTAAGCTTTTCTTCCTTTGGATAAGCCTGTCAATCTGATCATTAAGAATTCCTTCACAAATCAACAAAATCTTAATTCTCCCTAATTTTCACATTTCCTATAAGATATTCTACATTTGAAATATATCTCAAAACACTTTTCACCTTTATCGTCATTCAACCGTCCATGTGGTCAACATCTAGAGTTCTTTATTTTTCTTAGCTCATGTGCCATCATACTTCGTCTTGCTTCATTATAGTGATTTTAATAAATCAAGCCTTACCAGTTCCCACCAAACTTTTTCATTCCATACTCAATTCTTCCCTATCAAACAAACATTTAACTCTTTTGATTGACGAACACAATAACGTACCCCCTATGACATGCATTCAAGTAGTGCCTTTGAATTCATTGTCGTACTCTTCTAATAACAATGTCCGATTTTCGAATAGGATAATTCATTTCATGAATTCTTAATTGTCATAAGCCATATACCCACGTGTTGCTCCAACAAGTTTCATTGCACGTTTTCCAAAATTTGGTTCACTCGCTAGATTTTCTTATTCATTCTCAACCTTCACCAAAGTACCAACTAAAAGAATCTCGGCAATTGAACAACCTAAAGAATTACTTCTCATACATTTCCAATAAGCATCTCCTAAAGAATAATTCTCTTTAGACCTCATCCTCATAACTTAGTAGTAAAATATCTCCAAGATCCACATACCTTCCTCGTCCATCTAGTAACTGAAACACTCATTTCAAATTTTAACGCTTGGCTTCTCAAGAACAACAACTAAACCATAAATCATTTGTTACATTTCTTCCTATGTCATTGAATAAAATTATAAATTCTGATCCTTGAAATCTTCGGATACTCATTACTCCGTCTAAATTCATCCATGACATCTTAAGATATAATACAAGGTATTATTCATCATTGACTCTAACCGCCTTAGTAATCTCACTAATGAAACTCTTCTAATCATAACACAACATTATTAGTAAACCTTCAAACACTTCCATCCATGACATAAATTATTTATCAATTGCCTACCTCAACTCCCTCGTTCATACAAGTTTAAGGTTTCATTGGGTCCTCCATCCAACCTCGTGGATTTTAAATCGTCGGCTTAAAAATGAACCATCTCAGGGTCACAAATCAAATCTCGAATAATCCCTCTAACTTATCAAAATATTCACACTCTCCTAGTGTTTACCATCCTTTAATAGACTCTCAAAGCTTACATTGCAACAATCTCAAAGTATTCATGTACTCTGTACTTCCAATTCCACTTAATAGCAACATGTGGTTCAATACATCAAGTCTTAACTCCTTATGTTTATCCACACACCACTCAAAATTCACACTTACGCGTCAATAGTTTCATCTACAATCACTATTCATACTTATTATCTCCTAAACCACACAGAGATTTGTCGCTTACCAACAAATTATATATTCTCACTCCTATAACTGTCATGAGACTCATACTCAACAATCTAAGTGACGAATCTAGTTTAACTCAAATGCTCGACCTTACCTCTCAAGGTATCGACTATTCCTCATAGTGTCCTCTATTTAACCAAGGTAGTATTCACCCCCAATGTGTAGCACACCTTAACTTTGATATAAGCCTCCTTAGTTGACACCTGAGCACCAAATTCTATTCCAAATGGAAGCCTCGTCTTCTCAACAATTCCATGGTGTTCACATCTCTTTGACAGTTATCAAACTTCATCCAGTCTCATCATGAAATCTACCAGGGAAACATCTAATACTTTTCTTAAAAATAAATTCTCCACTTAGATCCTTACTTGAAATCCCCTATCCGTCTCACGCCAATAACATCTTCGAGTTATCACCAATAACATAGCCTCTGTATCCTTGGAACCACTTTATAAATCCCATGCCGTCATGATTCGCTTCAACCCCGTCTTTCCTAGACCGATACGTTTCAGGAATTTAGAGACACTCCCCGACCAAAGTCGACTAATGTTCTTTGTTTTAACTACTCTTCCAACTAAAGTGCTACAAGGCACGTTGTTTCGCATAAGAAACAATAAACTACTTAAGCATATCATGCTTGACCCAAGACAACAAAACACAAAGTACACGTGGACTCCAGTCACTTGATACCCCCAACCTCGACTCTTGATCAGCATAGGACACCCAAATCACAGCCCCAAAGAAATTTAAACCAAAGCTCTGATACCACAATTGTAACACCCCGATCTTTAACAGCGCGAGTGTATTTTTTTTTTTTCAAAATAAATTCATAAAAATACCAAGTTAACTCCATAAATGAAGAAAATACTCTTGGATAAAATATTTTAAGTCGTAACACAAACGACAAAGTCATAATTAATTACAAACAGCGGAAATAGTTTTTGGAACGAAAATCCCAAGTATCCAAATATAAAATACACCGGCTAAATTAGTTCGTTCAAATACATAAGTTCCCTTTTTACAACAACAACTTGAAATGGGAAAGGGAAAATAAATAAAATTCTTAATTAACACCCTAAGCTGATCATTAATCTAACTGAGGGTGACTGGGTACTGAGAATCCACGAGCGGCAACAAGCCCCACTACTTTTGGTTACACAACCAACCCGTCGCTGTGTCACGCCTTAGATCGACCATGTTTCTCATCTGAGGGCAAAGCCTAGATTTCCACAAAATTGTAAAGGGTCACCAACCGAAATTAACAAATATCACATAACATTCAATTTTAAATGCACAAAATCGCCTTTCAACTTAGCATGTATCTAGAAAGGGTTTGCATATGCTAAACATGCATAAACAAGGTTGAAAAATGAAGTTTCGAACAAAACTGCATTGTTGTATGCGAATACAACATATCTGTATTCGAATACAGATGCGAAAATAGCAGAAAAACAACAAAAACTGCAAAACAACACAAACAACACCATTGTATTCGACTACAACCTCTGTGTAGTCGACTACACTTTAGAAAATGCAAGTCAGAGGCGAAAACCATTCAACTGTATTCGACTACAACCTTGTTGTATTCGAATACAACAGTAAAAATGACAGATTTTCAGTTTTGAAACATTTCAAAATCATTCTAACACTTTCAACACTCAATCAATTAATCATCATCATCAAATACAACTCAATCACACACCACAATCAAGTACGCATAAACAACCATCACAGTATATCAAGCATCACTCGCGTGCCAAGCACCCTAATGCAATGCGTATATGCCAATGCACATGATTCCTGAATATCATCAAAACCCTCCTCGAAGGGGCGTAAATCATAATTGTACAGTCTCTCACAGGCCAGTACTAATTACCGAGGTGCAGTCTCTCACAAGCTAGCACGATTTACTAAAGTGCAATCTCTCACAGATTAGCACGACGCAATAATCCCTGTAAGGGTAAGATGAATCAACAATTCACATGGAATCATCCCCCATACGGATAAGATGAACCAACAATTCACATGGAATCATCCTGTGGCCCATCCAGTCACCACTATCTCCGACGCGATAATCCCCGTAAGAATAAGATGAACCAACAATTCACACGGAATCATCCCGTGGCCCATCCGGTCAACACTATCACCATGGCACCATCGCGATCACCATGTACAATGAAATGCATGAGCATGCTCTGACTCTCTACACCACAATCATTAAGTAAATGCAGCTATTAAAAGATTCCCCATTTTTAATGCTCATTAAACACTAATAATTCTCAAATTTAATACAGAGCATACTCAACGCGTACAATCCTCAAATCACATGAAATTTAATTCACAAATCATATTGAATTCAAATCACCACATACACAATCTCATCAATTCATTTGACACCAAATCAAAATTCACACATAAATTGCATTTATTCAAAACCCCACATCTTCAAACATCAAGCGAATCTCCACATTCATAATATCACCCATAAATACATCAATCACACCAAACAAAAATCACCACCATCCACACCTCAAAACTCATTAAATTCAATTTCACGATTTCACCCACAAAATGCATTAAATTCATTTCCTACAACATTACACCTTAAACTCACAAAAATTTATTTTCCAAAATTTTCAACCAAAACACACCAAATCAAAACTCCAAATTGTTAAACATAAACCACCAAATTTCTTTTCCACAACTCACATAAATCCCATTAAATTCATTTTCCCCAAATACACACATAAACTTCATCAAAATCAAACTCCACAAATACACATATAGAGTCCTATATGCAAGCTAAAAATTTGGAGGGAGTCTTACCTTCGTTGTAGCTTTACCGGCCGATTACGGCTCCGCGATTAAATTCCGGTAAAACTTTGCTTCGCACTACGCTTCCAAAGTTGGTTCACTAGCACTGTAACGTGGAGGTGAGTAACTTTCCCTTTTGTCACTTCGCGAGATGAAGCTCCGAAGTCGAAGAAAATCAGAGGTTTACGTTTGGTGGTTTTGAAACCCACCAACACGTTTTCGAGAAGCAGAGGAAGAAAAGAAGAAAGAAGTTGTAAGGCAAGGAGGAAAATGTTGCTTCCTGATTCTAATTTTCTTCCATCATTTAACATATATATATATATATATATATATATATATATATATATATTTAAACCCAACATACACATACACACATCACATAACCCACGTCTCAACTATTTTGATAAAAATATCTACTCTCGTCGCAACTCAATTGACAGGTAAAATTCTCAACAACCAGAGATATTTTTAACAAAACCATCTGGTAATCAATTCTTCGTAACGTAAATAAATTATTTATCGCCAAATAATTTTCACCGGATCTAAATATATATATATATATATATATATATATATATATATATATATATATATATATAAAGAACATAAAACAAACTCTAATAAAATATGCTTTTGGTATTTAATTCACAAAATGAATTAAAATTGGGCTAAATGCCTCAACAATTTAACACCAAATATATTAAAATTGCATAAATTAGAGTTTAAAATTAAGGGTCTTACAGGACCCGCACCCGCGTACACCCCTAGGTGCACGGATAAAATATGTGTGAGAGGAAATTATATTTTTTTTTGACGAAATTATATATATTTTTTTGTTATAATTTTATTTTCAAGATACAGATGATATATTGTTACTATAAATTTTTCATAGATAAGTTAAGAATTTTGCTTTAAATATTTTTCAATAATAAACTTAATTATAAAACACTAGAGTGTTACTTTTAAAATTCATAGGTATAAAGCATTTTGAATTTCACTGTAATTTTAATAATTAGTAGGTGTGTTCATAGGCTGCATCGGTTTTGGCAAAATTCGATACCCAAACCGACTAATTTTATTTAGATTGAATTATCAAATCCTTGATTTTTACATCAAAATCAAACCAAACCAACTTGATTAAGAGCAAGTTGGGTTTGAGAGTTATACAAAAAAGTTTTTTTTTATTCTAAAAATATATAATTAAATTTAAATACTAGAACATCTTAAAAATCATGAAACTGTCTGTCAACATATCATTCAATACTTAAAATACATCCACAAACACAACAAAACACCTAAATTATTTAAATTAACAATAAATCCTCAAATAAAATTCAATTGTTAAATAATAATTATACATCAATAGTAGAAAAATAAATAAAAATATATATGTCATGTCAATGAGTTGGGTTTGCGGGTTCGTGGATTCAAAATATCAAATATGCTACCCAAATCGAACACCATCGAATTTAAATGGGTTGGCTCGGGTTAGACCCGAATTTGAATAGATTGGATCAAAATACAAGTTGGATTGGTTTGGGTGATTGGATTTACATATTTACTCGTACACATAAACACCTATAATAATTAGTAGTACATTAATTTTGATAAATTAATACTATGGCACAATTTTAGGCTCTATTATTGTCATCTGTTTCCAGAACTTATATAATTTAAAAAAAATTGTAAAAAATTATTATATCAGTTGTAAATATTAACATGATAAAATAATTGAATAAAGAAGGTAAATTACACATTGAATAAAAAAAATATGACAAATTACATATTCTAAAGCATTATATTTAAAAGTATAAAATAACATGATGATATCGGTCAAATTATAAATTCACTACGTACATATTACAATTTAAAGGGAAATGGTAATTGTTACGAAGGAATGTTTGTAAGAAATAGAAGAATAATATGTGGTCACATCTAACACTTACAAATTAGGTTTAATTGCAGTTTTATCTTCTTTATTTTTATCACTTCACGAAATCGATTTTCCAGTTTTAAAATCTGAAAGTGTTGGTCCCTCATTATGATTTTTTAACTAAAAATCGGCGATGTGACATGATTTAAATAACGTGACATATAAAATAATGATGTAGAATGATTAACACCTCTAAAATCGCAATAAAACCCTCTAAAAACATAACTTTCAACTTTATAAATTTTTCATTTTTGTAATTTAATTAATTAATACGAATAATTAATGCATCTAGATGGTTCTATATCATTAAATTGTATGTCACATTATTTAAATATGTCAAATCGTCATTCTTTAGTTCAAAAATTTGAGTGAGAGATCAAAATTATCGACTTTTAAAATAAGGTAACCAATTTTGGAGTTGATATAAATAGAGGGACCAAAAATGTAATTAAACCTAACTACTCACTCTTCCATGTATGATCAACCAATTACTTATTGGTCTATACCCTATTTTTGTGTCTTATAATTCTCTTTCTAGTACAAATCATTCGTAACAAATAACATTACTCAAATTTAAAAGTTTAACATTTTCCTTTTCCAAAACTATACTTGGGGTTGTTATAGTGTAATTCTAATAAATAAATAAAGTTAAATAGTTATACGAAAATATGCACGTTTAGGAATAATGCACATAAATATATGCACTTTTGTATGAATATAAGAAATTTAACTGAGATAATTATTTCCTCTATTATAATATTCACAATTAATAAAAGAGATCATAGTATTCAATGTTATTTATAAATAATCAATTTTTTTTGGTTAAATGCAGCTTTGGTCTTTCTGTTTTACTAAATCCACAATTTTGGTTTTCTTTTAATTTTTATTTTTGCAATTTTGGTCCCAATTTTTTAAAAATTGCTGACATTTTGTCCACCAATAAATTTTTCATCCATCATGTAATGGAGAGATGTCCACATCATCAAATTGACACATCATTAAAATTGGGTGAAAAATTCATGAGTGGCAAAATGTCAGCAATTTAAAAAAAAAAAA
>JBBPBP010000003.1:20984393-21016593 GCA_037974735.1 Cicer chorassanicum
AACACTCATACCTTATATATCTTCTAAAACCTTAAAAGAATTTTGTTTATTAAAATAGTCGGTTAAAATTCCAATGACAAAATTATTGTCATGATCTCTTAATTTAAATAAAGAAATTTTTTTAACTCTTTTTTTGTTTTTTGTTTTAATTATTTATATTTATAAATGTTAATGCAATTATAATTTTTTATAAATTATGTTACACCTCCCTTAAAAAACTCAAAAACATAAAAAAAAATTACATTTGTCTTACTAAAAAACAGTTTTACTAAAAACATTAAATCTCCAAATTTTATATATGAGGATTTGAGTTTTTTAAGGGAGGTGTATATATATATATATATATATATATATATATATATATATATATATATATATATCCGTAAAGTTTCCTTGCATTGTTGGGTGGCACAGGTTACAGAGCAGAAGAGAATTAGAAATGCAATTAGGTTGTGTTTGTGGAGATAAGCCATGGCGTTTTGGCACTCTCTCTCACCATGTGTCAATTTGGGTACCACGAAGCCACAGCATGAAGAAGACCCGTCGAGTAGTATCAATGGTTGCTAAACGAAGCCCAAAGCGTCTGAAATACACAGATGCTACTCGGTTCAACAAGGAGGGAGGTTTGGTTTACATTGAAGCTGATCCATCTGCATCTGATTCATGGAAATTGGAACCAGTTGTCAATCTATTGAAACAAGGTGCTGTTGGAGTCATCCCTACTGATACCCTGTCAGTACTTTCCTTCCTTTTAAATATCAGATGCTGTCACTAAATTATCTCAATTTATCAATATTATTACCAAAACACCCCTGAATGTGTCTCTTGGTAGTCGAGTAAACAGTTATTTTAGTCCTTGAATATGTTAGATGTCATTATTGACTCTGGATATATCAAAATTATAAAAATATCTCCAAATGTGCTTTTTACTGAAGTGATACACAATATGGATTAAACTGAACTGGCACTGTATGAACAGAACCGAACTGTTTATCTAAATGAAGGAGAATTTCAAGATATAGCATTGTGTATGATTGAATTTTCCATAATATTACATGGAAACCAACAATTAACTAAAATAATGGCATAATATTGGAAAAAACCCAAGTCCCACACAGAAAATAGATATGGTTTGACAAGAGTTTTATAAAGAGAGACACCCCTCACCTTACAATGAGTTAGACCCAATATATGGATCCAACACTCTTCCCCCCAAATAAAGGGGTAAACTGTATAGGTGGCCAAACGTTTATGGTTGAGCATAATTCGGGTTTACTACCTCCTTCAATTATATGTTACTAGTAGCGTCATATTTCTCTAACGACAGCCTTAGATGTAGTGGATGTTTTGTTATTTTCTATTACCAAGCTGAGTTGTTTGAAACTGGCTCATCTAATTTTCAACAATGGGATCTTAAAATGTACTAAAAAGACAAGGCTGTTTTTCTAAAGGCCAGTAGTGTTAGATATTGGATTTGGGCCTTGGTCCAATAGATGGACTGAATAGGGGATTGCTGAGGTGGCTTGTTAGTCAGATCAAGAACTTAGCAAGGGAAGGTAGTAGGCTTTATGGTGAATATTCTGTTAGGAACCTTTGGGTTTAGGCAGAGTGAGAGAGTGGTCTCTTCTCTGAGGAGCTCTAAGCTCTGCGATTATAGGGATTATTCTCTGTAATTGTTCTCGTTTTCAATTTATAATCCAATTTCTATTTACCTTGAATTTGGGTTCCTATCATAGTTGTTGTCTATCAAGTTTCAAAACTGCAGCTTCTGCAGGAATAAATAAAAGCTTCAGTGAAAGACCCTGCACCAATCTCTTAGAACTATTTAACATGAAAAAATACATGTTGAAACCAAAACAAAATAAAATATCTATTTTTGTTTTGAAAAGATATGCAAATATAATTTGAAGTGCAGCAGCGAGTCTTAAACTAAAATGGAACAAATTAATGCAAATAATATAATATTCTACAACAAAACAGTTAAACGTGGAGAAACTATACTGAATCAACAACTACACTAAAGCAAAGATGTAACACTTTTTTATCAACTAGAACAGCCAACAACAATCACGTACCAAATATAAGAACAAAAATTCCAATTCATAAGTAATAATTAATAAACTTCCAAAATTTGGCAAAACTATCAACTTTAGCAAAAAGATTATGCCAAAAGTAGAAAACTATCTAATATTCAACGACTTCAGTTGAGATTCAAAATTCTTCTCTGAAGTCTCATGCTTCCCTTCTGCAATAGAACACCCATCAAGCTGACCCAAAAGCCTTAACTTTTCCAAAAAAACCATTGTAATGTTCAAAGCTGTTATTATAATGCTTAACACCCATTCATTTGAACTTTATATCAATACATTTGAATGAATTAGTGGCTCAAATTGGATGTCTTGTATAGCATGAGGGGGAAATTAGGGGGAATGCTCTGCTTCTCTTCTGCAATGCATCACAATGCTTTTCCTCACACCAACCATTGTTTATAACAACATTCCTAGACCCCAACTCAATTACCCATCATAATCATATTCATCTCTAGCTGCCTATTCCAATTCCCTTGCTTACTTTACAACTCTCATCACTTGATTCGATCTAAATCTCATATCTGCTCTTCTCTCCCAATTCACAAACCCCTTTTACTCATTTCTCTTCAAAACATCATCAAGAGTAAAACAAAGCTAAAACTTTTATTAGCCAAACTGCACAAAACCTCAAAATGCAGCAAAACAATCAAGCGTAGTGAAGGCAATAACTAGTGAAGGCAATAGCATGTAATCAATCCAACGCAGTGTTACAAACAACAAATGGAAGAAAAAACAAGAGAAAGAGAAACATTTTTCAGCTTCAATCCTTGTTCCTTCACGGAAATGGGGGATGCAGAGGCCTTAGAGTTGATACGCAACACTGCACATGACAGCAACAGGTGGCGATGGCGCTGCTATTTGCGGCAAAACTTCCTTCACGACGGTGCTGCTATGCCACGAAGCTTCTATTCGCAACCACTGTTAGTGGCGTTGTTATTCGTGGAAGTGGTGGAAAGGGCGATGTTAGGGTTCAGTTTATTTCACTTCTCTCATTTCAGTTATTCCATTTCAGTTCATTTCTAATTTTAGGGTTTGGAATATTTTTGGGTTATGTAATTTTAGGTTTTGTTTAGTTTGGTTTGGTTTGGAATTAAGATCAAGTTATGGTTCAATGGTTAGTTATAGTTTGATTCTATTTTTTGAAAAGCAGTTCAGTTAACAAACTGTTTTAGTAAATATAGTTTGGTTCTCCATTTTATGAACTGGTTCAGTTAAACAACAGTTCGATTCGGTTCTCCACTGCAGTTTGGTTCTTTGGTTTTTTGAACACCTTAAATAAAAAACATACTCAGGGATGTTTTTGAACTTTCAATATATTCAAGGACTAAAATGACACTGCCTCACAGATTTCGAGAAAAAATGTGTTTACTTGTTGGTTTGAGAGTGAGATCATATCCATGTATTTAAGAGTGAGTACGGGAGGATTAGTTTTCTTCTAAATCTATGAATATGTGAACAAATTCATTGTATTTCTTTCTTTGTCTATACATAGATATGCGATAGCATGTGACCTGACAAATCATTCAGCCATTGAACGACTTCGTAGGTAGGTATAATATAACTTTGTTAATCTTAACCCCCGTTTTCCCACTATACATTAACCAAGGGTACGTTGTGTTGCAGAATCAAGAATATAGACAGTTCAAAGGTGAGAACACAGTTAGCTTGTCTTTATTCAGTTTTTCTTGTGCTACCAAAAGGATTTTATCCACCTATCCTTCGATTGTGTTGAGCGCAACATAAAAAAATTGATGTATGTTTAGATGTAGTAGTGCTACTTATTCAGGTTATTGATGATTATGATAACTTTGAGTATTACTTGTAGCCCCTTAGCATCTTATGCCACTCATTTCGCGACATAGATAAGTACACAGCTGGGTTTCCATGTGGCGATGGTCAAGGCCATGCAAATTTATTCAAAGCTGTTAAGCAATGCTTACCTGGTCCTGTAAGTATTCTCTAATAAACTAATTAATGAATTTGTGAAAATTTTAGTGATTTTTGTGGGGTGGGGTGATTTCTTATACCGACCACGAACTATTCAGTTGCTTCTCAACTATTTCGTGGCGATTTTTCCCACGCTGATAAGAATGATGTGTTTGTATGTAGCAAATAGTAAAAATAGAATAGTACCTAAAATTTCAACACACGTTTGCCTAAAATCTCTTATGTATTAGTCAAAAGGATTATGGGTGTCATGAGAAATCTCAAAGCATATGAGCTTTACGTCGTAGTTGTTAGGTGAAAGGATGTGTATTTAAGCCATTAGGATTACTTCCTAAAAGTATTATGTTGTTAATAGTGGTGCTATAGCAGGAGATTGCAGAATTTGGGTTTGGTGCAAAGCTTAACACATGTGCAGTGCATTTTGTGCTAGCGGATTTTGAGGCCGGCCGCAAATATCCATATTGAATAGTTTTTGAATAGCCCTGTAGTGGTTGGCTATTTCCAGGGACTGCGATTGCTATGAACAGGCTCTCTGTTTTTAGGAGGTTTCCCATCTGTTCTGCTCACGTCTGTTTTCTGGCTACGACGCTGACGACATTCTCTTCTCACCTCTGTTTTCACCTTTTTTTATTGAAAAACTTCTGTTTTCACCTTTGTTTCTACTCAACTTAACTATTTACATTTAGTGGTATACTTTTTTTTCTTTCTTTCTAGTATTCGCAATAGCGGCCATCCCACTAGACACTAAATGCTATTCCACTTTAGCAGTATCGGAGTTGTGTGCCCCTCATCTCTTCGTAATTAACAACGTATTTTTATGTTATTCATTCATTCTTATTTGTTAGTTAATTTTTCTCCGTTTAAATGTTATTCTCTCTAGTTAGGTACAATTTGTAATATCGTGTCTTTAATCTTTATGTGTGTGAATCCTACTGTTTTGAATTGTTTTGTTACTAATTTAGTGTCTATGATTAGAAATACTTGTTTGGTCACAAGCATAAATAAATAGTGTTTAAGCACACTCCCACAAAATACATATCATTTAATCATTTCAAAAATACATATCATTTACTCGTTTCAAAAATGCACATCATTTTATTCTTTTATCTTTATTCATTTGTGTGAGTGTGTCTAAACACTGTTTATTTATGCTTGTGACCAAGCAAGTATTTCTCGTCTATGATATGATGTATAGTTGTTGACAATTAGTTGCTAACACTAGTGATGTTTGAATGACAGTACACTTTCATCTTAATGGCTAGCAAAGCATTACCGAAACAGTGCATAAGGTTTGGGACATCTACTGCCAAATATGCATCAAGAAAAAATGTGGGTGTTCGTATGCCTGACGATGCCATTTGTCAAGCAATATTAAAGGAGATGAGTGCACCATTAATATGCACAAGGTTTGTTTAATTTGTTGGATTCATTTTTTGTCTTAGAAAAAAAAAATATTTTATTCTAGTAACCCGAGTTTTCATTGGGCAAAAGTAAGTTGATAGTAGGGCCGACCTTAGCGTAAGGCTACTAAGACAATCTCCATCTTAGGCCTCCAAAAATAATAAAGTTTTTACTTAATAAAAGGTTTCATTCTACTATTTTTAAAACTAAATTTAATAAAATCTTATCTAGTTAATGATTTTACACTAATTTCACACGAAATCGATTACATTAATTTAAGAAATGATTTTACATTGTAAAAAATATATTTTGATAATTTTATTTAATAATTTTACTAAAATACTATTAAAGCTGAAACTTGAGACTTGGCCACTACACTACTCTGGGTCAAAGCATCAAGACCACATCGAGCAATAGGGTAAGTAAGTGAATAAGTCATTCAGTGTTGGTTCTATATATTTGTCATTAGCTAGGAAAATAGCAAAATATTAAACAAGACCCAAAAGCCACATTCACAAATTTAAAAACAAGACCCGAAAGCCATTTTCTTTGTGAAAGTGAAACAAATCACCTGATTCAGGCTTAAATTCTCATGCAAGAAACAAATTAGGGTGAAATTCAACAGTGGAAATCTAAAAAAAACATGATTAACATAGAGTATGTAAACAAGAATGGTTAAAAACCAAAAAGTATGAAATTTGAATACAGAAGAAAGAGAATGAAGCAAATCTGAATATAAAAAATGTGAAATCTGATAATAATAATAATAATAAAATAATAATAATAATAATAATAATAATAATAATTATTATTATTATAATAATTATTATCATAATAATAATTATAATAATAACAACAATAACAGCAACAACAAGAACAATAATAATAAGAACAATAATAATAGTAATAAAACCAATAAGAACAATAATAATAATAATAATAATAATAACAATAACAATAATAACAATAACAATAACAATAACAATTGAAGAAAGTAGAAGACAAAATAATATAATACTTTCATATTTTATTACTACAGCCTTAAGTTGTTTATATAGGAAAAGAAATTACAATAGTAATACTGAGTAATAATGACAGAATCATAAAATTAAAATAAACATAATAATATAAAATAAAAGAGAATCAAATATGATTTCTCTTGATTCTTCAACACCCCCCTCAAGTTGGTGCATAAATATCTGTCATGCCCAACTTGGCTATAAGTCGCTCAAAATTGGGTCTTGCCAAACTTTTTGTCAAGATATCAGCAGTTTGCTGATTGGAAGTCACAAATGGCAGGCATATAATTCCAGCATCAATTTTTTCTTTTATGAAATGGCGGTCAATCTCAATGTGCTTGGTTCTATCATGTTGTACAGGGTTGTGAGCTATACTTATTGCTGCTTTGCTATCACAGAACAATTTTAAGGGTGAGTCAACTTTCATTTTCAATTTGTCCAAGAGTTTACGAATCCATAAAAGTTCACAGATTCCTTGAGCCATTGCTCTGAATTCAGCTTCTGCACTGCTTCGAGCAACAACCCCTTGTTTCTTACTTCTCCAAGTAACTAAATTTCCCCAAACATAGGCACAATATCCAGTGGTGGATTTTTTATCAGTAATTGATCCTGCCCAATCAGCATCTGTAAATATAGAGACTTCTCTGTCATTAGTTTTCTTGAAGTACAAACCCTTTCCAGGATTGGATTTCAAGTACCTTAAGATCCGATAAACTGCCTCCAAGTGTTCTTCATAGGGAGAATGCATGAATTGGCTTACAACACTCACGTAGAAAGCGATGTCAGGTCTAGTGTGGGCTAGATAAATAAGTTTGTCGACTAACCTCTGGTATCTTCCAATCTCAACAGGAACACTGCCTTTCTCCCAAAGTTTAGCATTTAATTCCATAGGAGTATCTGCTGGTTTACACCCACTCATCCCAGTTTCTTCCAAGAGATCTAGGATGTATTTTCTTTGAGAAACAACAATTCCCTTCTTTGAGCGAGCAACTTCCATACCAAGAAAATATTTAAGCGCGCCTAAATCTTTGATCTCAAATTTTTGTGTCAAATTTTTCTTCAATCTTTCCATCTCGACAATGTCATCTCCTGTGAGAATAATATCATCTACATATACAATTAGAATTGCAATTTTACCAACATTAGAGAACTTCATGAACAGAGTATGGTCTGATTGTCCCTGCATATATCCTTGCTTTTTGACCGACCGAGTGAATTTTTCAAACCAAGCCCTTGGGGATTGCTTGAGACCATAAAGGGATTTTTGTAGTTTGCACACATTTGAACCAAATTTATCTTCAAAGCCAGGTGGACTATCCATGTATACTTCCTCCTCCAAATCACCATTCAGAAAAGCATTCTTTACATCAAGTTGGTTAAGAGACCAATCTAAATTCACTGCCAAGGACAAGAGAACTCTAATAGTGTTTAATTTGGCAACGGGAGAAAAAGTCTCTGAGTAATCAATGCCATATGTCTGAGTAAATCCTTTAGCAACCAAGCGTGCCTTGTATCTTTCAACTGTGTTGTCAGAATTATATTTTACAGTAAATACCCATTTACAACCAACAGTATTCTTTCTTGTAGGTAACGTCATGACTCTCCAAGTTTGATTCTTCTCAAGAGCTCTCATCTCCTCAAGAACAGCTTCCTTCCACTTTAGAATTTTTAGAGCCTCCTGTATATTTTTTGGAATTTCTACAGCAGACAACTTAGAGGTAAATGCAGCAAATGAAGAAGACAATTTTGAGTATGACACATAATTAGACAAAGGATATTTAGTGCATGATCTAACAGATTTTCTAATTGCAATAGGAAGATCTATATCAGGATACTCGACATGACTTTTAAGAACAGAAGAAGACTTACCTGTATCAAGATGATGTGTTGGATTATCTATTGGTTCAGAATCTTGGAAGGGTCGGAGAATGGGTCCTTCATTTCTCTGTTTATGGTTTCTTCTTTCAAAGACATTTCCCTTCCAAGTAGGGTCAATTGTAGTAAACCTGCTTTGTGTCTCTTTATCTGAGTCATTATGTTGTGGCATTTCAGGTGGTCCTTCATTATTGTGATTTTGATCATTGTGATTTTGATTTGAAATTGTCGCCCCCGAATCTGTCGAAACCTCACTCATAAGTGGATTGAGTTTCAATATAGATTCTTGGGCATTTTCTTTTGGTGCATCTATATAAGTTTCAGAATTTTGTGACGACACTATATCACTTAAAGTAATGATGTTTTCAAACGTAAAAGATGAATCTTCCTTAAAATTTCCCCCCTGAAGATGAATGTCAGTAAAAAATGGTTGATTTTCAACAAAAGTAACATCCATGGTTACAAAAATTCTTTTTGATTTTGGTTCAAAACACCGATACCCCTTTTGAGTTGGAGAGTAACCGGTAAACACACATTTTATTGCTCGTGGCTCGAGTTTGTCAAGGTGTTTATGTTCATGAACAAAAGCAGTGCAACCAAAAACTTTTAATGGCAAATTAGCAGAGACACTAGTTAAAGGAAAATAATTTTGAAAAACATCAAGAGGGTTATGAAAATCTAAAACTTTAGATGGCATTCGATTAATTAAATATGATGCAGTTAAAACAGCTTTACCCCACAAATATTTTGGAACGTGATTTGCATATAGTAAAGCTCTAGCAACCTCAAGAAGATGCCTATTCTTTCTCTCTGCAATTCCATTTTGTTGGGGTGTATTAACTCAAGAACTTTGATGAACAACCCCATTTGCAAGAAAAAAATCGGACAAAAGTGTATTAAAATATTCTTTATCATTGTCACTTCTGAAGACTTGAATATTTGTTTGGTATTGAGTATGCACCATTGTAAAAAAGTTTTTGACAACCTATCCAACTTCAGATTTTTCTTTTAATAGATAAACCCAACAAATTCTAGTATGATCATCAATAAAAGTTATAAACCATTTTTTATTAGAAAATGTGTTTATTCTATTAGGACCCCAAACATCACTATGAATAACTGCAAACGGTTTTGATGGTTTATATGGTTGTGTAGAAAAAGAAGAACGGTGATGTTTAGCAAGTTCACAAGTTTCACAATGAAATAAAGACGGATCCTTCTTAGAAAATAATTTAGGAAACAAATGTTTCAAATACGGAAAACTAGGATGTCCTAACTGTAAATGCCATAACATAATATCATCATTATTAGAAGAGACAAAAATAGATTCAAAGCAAGTACTTGTTTTTTGTTGGTCTTTGAAGTCGAGTCCATTGTCAAGATAATAGAGTCCTCCACTCTCCTTAGCATTGCCAATCATCTTCCCCGTGCTCAAATCCTTAAAAGTGCAATGAGAATGAAAGAAGTTAGCTTGACAATTTATATCCTTTGTTAATTTAGTAATGGATAACAGATTACATGATAAATTAGGAACATGTAAGACATCTTTTAAGGTTAACACAGGTGACAGAATAACAGAACCTTTCCCTGCAATGGCTGAAAGAGAGCCATCTGCAATTTTAATTTTGTGGTTACCTGCACAAGGACTATAACAAGAAAATAGACTCGACTCCCCAGTCATATGATCAGTAGCACCAGAATCGATAATCCAAATATGGCTGGGAGTGACACTAAGTAGAGCAGTATTTGGAAAATTACCTCTCTGAGCTATAGAGCAAGAAGGAGTTTGAGACTCAAGGAGTTTGTACAATTTATCTAATTGTTCCTTGGTGAAAGGAGATGGGCTTGAAGGGGAATGCTTCTCTTGATTAGAGGTACCAGCTTGGAGGGCATGACCTTCGTTTCCTTCTTTTTTCTTCCAATTTAGAGGTTTTCCATGGAGCTTCCAACATGTATCACGTGTGTGCCCTGGACGTTTGCAATGTTCGCACCATGGTTTCTTGCCATCTCTCTTCCCGTCTTCATTCTTAGTGACTAGGGCAGAGCTTTCAACCTCACCAACAGAAAGTGTCTTACCCATCATAACACCTTGTCTCGCCTCTTCTCTTTTAACTTCTGAGAACGCTTCTCGAAGTGATGGCAATGGAATCTTTCCCAATATTCTGCCTCGGACTTCATCGAGCCGCTTATTAAGCCCAACCAAGAACATGAATACTCGGGCGTTCTCCTGTATCTTAAGAAACAAAACACTGTCCTCACAACACTTCCAATGATCATCATAGCAGAGATCCAATTCTTGCCATAGTGTCATCAACTCATTATAATAGGTAATGACATCTCTATCTCCTTGTTTGGCATGCCACAATCGTGATTTGAGATCGAAAATTTGAGAAGAATTCTGAATGTCAGAATATGTTTCTTTGACTGCCTCCCAAACTTCCTTTGCAGTAGGCAAAAACATAAAAGGTTTTCTTATCATTGATTCCATATTACTAAGCAGCCAAGCGATAATAACAGAGTTCTCGGATTTCCAAAACCTATAATTCAGATCAGTAGTGGCAGGCATTTGCACCTCTCCTGTTAGGAAACCATATTTTCCCTTACCGTCTAGTATCAATCTTGTGGTTTGGGACCATTCAACATAATTTTTTCCATTGAGTTTTTGAATTTCAACCTTGAGGACATTAGAAGTTCCTTCATGGCCAAAAATGTTGGAAAAACCATTGTTAGATAAACCATTATTGCTGCCTGGGCCGCTGCCCGGGCCGCTGCCTAAACCAATACTGTCGGCGTTGTTGACTATTTCTGATTTTTTACCCAAACCATCGTCGCTGCCGCCGCTGCTACCCATAAGTGCGTCGGCGTTGTTGACTACTTCTGATTTTTTACCCAAACCATCGTCGCTGCTGCCGCTGCTACCCATAAGGGCTGCCTGGGGTATTTTGTGCCATAGCTCAGTTGGTTAGAGCGGCAAACCCTGATTGGTTCTTTACAGAACCCTAACCAGAGCTCTTGATACCATGAAGAAAGTAGAAGACAAAATAATATAATACTTTCATATTTTATTACTACAGCCTTAAGCTGTTTATATAGGAAAAGAAATTACAATAGTAATACTGAGTAATAATGACAGAATCATAAAATTAAAATAAACATAATAATATACAATAAAAGAGAATCAAATATGATTTCTCTTGATTCTTCAACAACAATAAAAACAATAATAACTATAATAATTATTATTATAATAATAATTATAAACATATTCGTGGATGCGAAGTCTGTTAAAGACGAAAATGTACAAATCTGATTGACATAGTATTATTATTTATATATTCAAAAACTATAGTAATTGACGTCTCCATTTCTTTTAAGGAATAGAGAGGATACTTACCTGCTGTTTTCTATGCCACCTTTGTGTCTAGGCAGCCACATCATCCAGTTTTGACAACAATGTTTCTTTTGAGTAGATGACTATAACCTTCAATGATGTCATTAGGGCATTGACCCGTTATTTGATAATTGTCTCATAAGAATATGTAGCATAATAGTTGATGCTTGTACCTAAATATCCTGAAACTTTTTTATCTTTAATTTAGCATCAAGTTTCTCAAGGAAGACGAATGGATGATTGATCCAGTTATGATAGCTGATACATATGGACCAGAGGTATCATTTTTTCCAGTATAAATAAATATATGGAAATAATGATTTTAGCCCCTTCCCAAACAAAAAGGGAAAATATGAATTGCATTTTATATGCTTGTTAGAAATAGGCCATGTCATGTTCAATGCACACTGTAATTACAGTCATTTTTCATTACGGATTCAAATTTTGCATTTACACATGAAGAATGTGCTTGAAATTGAATACATACTTTTCATACTATTTACTCGTGTCCCTCCTGTCTTAAATATAAAAGAAAGTTGGGTCAACAAAATTTAATGTATTTAGACCAAATACATCAGCTTTTGTCAACTTTTGTTGATCCAACTTTCTCTTATATTTAGGACCGGGGGAGTACAAAATCCTAAGAAGTTTGCTAATTTATTATATTCTCCAATAATAAGTTTTGTAGCTTTTACATAAGATCTTAGAACCATTTACTTTGGTTTTTTAGGGTCTTGATTTTGTTGTTGATGGTGGTGTAAGAGTGGCTCAATCGTCAACTGTGGTTGACATGACCAAAATGCCCCCCCGAGTCCTACGACAAGGAAAGGTAGTTATTTTTCAATTTGAAGCTTATAAAAGCATCTCCATTATAGATTCTTATGTGGGTTTTATATACAAGAATCAGTTTTAAC
This sequence comes from Cicer chorassanicum, assembly GCA_037974735.1. Lineage (NCBI taxonomy): Eukaryota > Viridiplantae > Streptophyta > Magnoliopsida > Fabales > Fabaceae > Cicer > Cicer chorassanicum. Next base: position 20,997,031 of record JBBPBP010000003.1, read on the forward strand.
CCATGGTGTCATTGGAGACCACTAATATAGATGGTACACGTGAAAGATGTTCTATAAGAACCCATTCTTAAATTTTAAGAGTTCAATTTTAAGTTCTTAAGGGTCCGTTTGCGAGTTGGATTTTGGAGGGAAAAGCTTTAGAGGGTTAAGTCTATATTTTGATATATATTTGTTATTTTAAAAAATTGAAAAACAACATGATAAATGAGTATATAATATCATGTTGTTCTTTTAATATTTTTAAAATATCAAATATATATCGAAATATAGACTTGACCTTTCAAAACTCTCCCTTCCAAAAAAAAAAAAAAATCAACTTGCAAACACACCCTAAGAGATCTATCATCAAAGTCAAATTTTTTGGGTTCTAGAAAATACTACTTGTTTACAACACACTAAAATTAAGAATGTAAACTGGGTTCTATCATTGGAGATCCTCCAAATTTTAGATTAATGTGATTGGTGCTTTATTATTAGCATCTGTAGATAGTGATGCCATTTATTTATTGCGCTGCAATGCAATAAGATCCGTCCAAATGGGTCTTGATCTGCCACTTATTTACTCCTCTCTTACGACTTATAACCAATGTGAGGTCAAGACTACACTACCAATTGACTTTAATTATAATTACTTCTAAAGGCACATATTATTAGTTGTGATTTATTGACAAAGTAAAACTTTTTAGACATTGTATAAAAATTAAGCTCATTTTGCATTACATTTTGTAGCATTTATTTTCAAAAAGTTCAAATTTTTCTTATGGTGAGTAGTAGTGGTAGATGCAATATCCTATATTCAAATATAATCTCAGCCAGTCATCGTGTTAGAAAATATTAGTTAGTTAGAGTATAGGTTATTAGTTAGATGAGTTAGTTGTAACTTCTTTGTGAGTTAGTTAAGGGTTGTTAGGAAGTAGTTAGTAGTTAATCATTCGTAAGGTCTATAAATAGAGCATGATGTATTCATTTTACATAATATTTTTCAATTAATTCACTATGTTTTTAACATGAATTCTCAAGAATATCAATATGATCTCTATCTTGCTCATCAATATGATCTTTCTCTCCTTGATCCATGGATTTCTAACACAGTGTCCTAGGAAAGTTAATTGGACTCTAAATGATTTCAGGGTCCTATTTCACCCTGGATGGTATTGGAAGATAATGAAAAAACTGATGCTGAAGAGGATCTCATCCCTGCTGCCATTTGAATGATAATAATCCAATTACTTTTGTAAATAAGGAGGGTAATTTTATGTAAATAAAAATAAATTGTTGTAAATGTAGACATAGTATACTATGTATTTTTTTGTTGTTGACCAGGTACCTGTTACTTCATAGGGTTATCTTGATTCTTTTTGCAATTAATTAGAATTTCAAGCTTCATTTGTTTTGGTCAAAATTGTCTGCTACTATACATTTTAGGACATGCCTTCAATGTTTGGTATGTTCTACAAGATCTTCAACACGACTTCTAATTTCTTGTAGAACGAATGGATTATGTGATGGATCCTTTTCTGAATTGGGATTAATATGGGTCTTGTTTTTTTCTTTCTCCAAAAACAACGTTCCTTTTAAATCATTTGATTAATTTTGTTTGTAAGACTATTTTTAGAAACCATTCCCAATATGTAGTTTCTAAAATCGCAAATAAAAAACAGTTTGAGTTGAGTATATATTGTTGGTGTAAAAACTAACAACTGACGTCTTTTTTTTAACTCAAATGACAATTTGATATTGATAGATTAGATATTTTGTCTTGGATTTGAACATAAGACCTTATAGTTTTGTGTGGGTTTTTAATGGTAATTTTATTATCTCATCTATTGACAAAAAATAAAAATAAAACTAACAACTAACATGATAACTAACTAACTAATAGAACATTGTTTCAACCATTGACACCCTCTCAAATTGGAATAGATGTTGATCATTTTGAGCTTGCAATGTTGCCTTTGAAAATGACCCAAATAAAGAGGCTTGATAATAAGGTTAGTTGTTTGATGAAGAGGCTTGGTGATAATAAGGTTAGTTGTTTGATGAAGAGGCTTGGTAATAATGCAAAATTGAACCTTTGTTTGGAGAGGATTGTACCGTGCACCCCCTCCTGTACCTTCCACCCTCCATTTCAAAGGAAAAGTCTAAAATGCCCTTGGATATATCTATAAAAATTGCCCAAAAATTTACCTTCTCTTTTTTCACCCATTTCCTTCGAAACTTTCATTTCTCCTAATCAGGTTTTTCCAATCTTCGAACATTTCACAAGAAATTCAAAGTTCCGAAATATAAAAGGCCAAACCTTAAACCCTTCAAAAGTTTCATTGAAGCACAAAGATTCGAAGCAATATTTTCGAACATTTCCAGAAAGCCTAAACCTTCGAAATGGAACTTTCGAAACTTTCAATCAATACGAAAGTTTCGAAATAAGAAAATCTCTGAATCCCTAAATATGAGTTTTCGAAGGTTTCATATTGCTGGAAAGGTTCGAGGAGAAGGTTTCGAAAGTTTGGGTTACATGCAAAGTTTCGAGCTTCGAAAGTTTGGGGTTGATCAATAGTTTCGAAATTCAGCTTCGAATGTTTGGGCTTCAATGAAAAGTTTCGAAATGCAGCTTCGAAAATTTGGCTGCACTATGAAATTTTCGAAATGCTTTTTTTATTTAAGTGTTTTTTCCATATTTTTTTGAATACTGATATATTAATATATTGCAGTGCCTAGAATGAGAGGTGCATTTGGCCATATTATTCGCAACATTGCCCGAAGCGTGGGAGGTGATAGTGGTGATGACGCAGAAAGAATTCCACCAACAGCTTCAAACAGACGACGAAATGAAGCAAACCATCCAATTAGGCAGCGTCGTCGTAGACAGGATGATGTCCCCGAAGCTGTTGAGCCTACGCATATGGACGAGGATGTACCTGAGCCTGCACAGATGGAACGGGTTGAGGAGCAGTATACTGCCTGCACGTGATGATGTTGATGATGTTATTGATGCTGATGATGATGAGCCTGAGTAGGATTAGCAGCTCGGATTCTCTGGAGGACCGGTGGTAACATATGTGTTGACACAGTATGAACACCACGTGGCTCGGAGGATATGGGAAGGAGAGGTATTTATTTAATTAATTATATTCATTATATTTAATTAGTATATATATTTATTATATTTAATTAATTAGTGTATATATTCATTATATTTAATTAATTATTTATTTAAATAAGAACAAGTATTTATTGTTATGTTCTTTAATTACTCAAAGGATCGTAGATCGTTAAAGGTTATTACTCATGGATTGAAGCCGAAGAATTTTCTGAAGTTCTTGTGCCAGATCCTGTATTGCATTGGATTTGGGAATCTGGACTGCTACACCTCTCTTCATGCTGGTCTCATATCTGCCTTTGTTGAAAGGTGGCATAGAGAGACCAACTCATTTCACATGCCATTTGGAGAGATTACAATACATTGGACGACATGACGACTCTTCTTCATATCGAACCTCAGGGTAAATTTTTGATGCACCTGTAAATATGAATACTAATAATGCTGCCAGAGCTGCCCATGAGTATTTAGGTGCATCATGGGAGGAAGCATTAGCAGAGATTAATTATAATAAATGTGCCCAATATAGATTGCAATGGTTGCGTGATTTATATAGTCGTCTCATTCAGACTAACCAGTTTGAGTGTGCGGCTAGAACGTATCTATTGCATTTAGTTGGCTGCACTATTTTCGCTGATAAAACACATACACGTGTGGAGGCGAAATATGTTAGTTTATTTATTAACTTAGATAGTTGTCGGGACTATTCGCGGGGTACTGCGGCATTGGTTTTCCTGTATGACAATCTCGGAGATGGAGCTGTCCACGACACTCGACAGTTGAGTGGTTACATGACCTTACTACAAGTATATTTATTTAACTATTTATTTATTTAATTATATATATATATATATATATATATATATATGTGTGTGTGTGTGTGTGTGTGTGTGTGTGTGTGTGTTTATTTATGGTGTAGTGCTGGATTTATGAACATTTCTCTAGCATCTGTAAGCGGGGCAATAGAGAAAAGGTTCCTGCACATCTTCCTCGAGCATGTAGGTGGACTGCGAAAGATGCTGTCGAAGGCGGACTGATGACATATCGTCGGAGACTCGATGCTTTGACACTCGATGATGTACTGTTTACACCATATGATGATGATCGAGTTAATCATCTGTTTGTCAAGCTTTCAATGTTCTCCGGATACCTTCGATGTGGTGGAGTCTCAGTCCCGTATCTGTCAGAGCGATGTCTTCGACAATTTGGTCGTATTCAGTGCATACTGCGTGATGTTCCTCGGGTGCCGGACAATATAGATTGGGAGTGGTAGTCTACTATGAGATCATATGTAACTGTCTTTCGAAGACTATATCCTGTATCGCATCCTCTGATCCTCCCTCCACCTACAGCTGCACCTTCGAGTCCACCTACTGCTGCTGCACATGCTGGTCCATCATCTTCTGTAGATGGTGGTAGAGATCGTAGAGCAGCTGAGATTGCACGTAGGGCCTTTGATTTGGTGGAGCCATTTAGTGAGCTTCATGAACTATTAAGTGAATTATGCCGCTTGTACGATGATTAGTTATTGTGTTATGTAATATTGTGAATTTTTATGAATTTTTATGTGTCACTGTTATTTATGAATTTTTATTTTGAGTTAAAACGTAAATGACAAATGATAAAACGTTAAATGATGGATAAATGATAAAACAAAAAATGATAAAACGTAAATGGACAATCATACATAATTTCTAATCTTTAGTTAATGAAATACAAGATGATTTGGTAAATGATGGATCAATGTGTTCCCAATGCTTCATACGTCCTGCATACGCTATTTCCCATGTCTTTGCACACTCACTACAAAAGTCTCTCCATTTTTGCGAGGTAGGTGGCAAAGGACAATCTGACTTCAATTTGATCTGGATAGGAAAATATTAAACATTAATTTATCTGAAGAACAAAATATTAAACATTAATTTATTAAACAATACTACGAATCATAAATTTTACCTATACCCAATGATTTTCATTTATGAATCCAATTGCTAATAAATTGATAAGCTTTGACTCTTTGGATGGTGATTTGTTTAGCGCAAAGAATGTCATATTCAGATTACGAGACAACGAAACCAATATGACATTATATAGTGTTGCTATCACGTAACCCAAGTCTGGTATAGTCATCCACTTATCTTTTTCTTGAGCACCCACTTATCGGGATAACATTACCAGATATCTGCAACTTTGCCAACTCACAAGCACATGGTAATCCATGAGTTGTTCTGATTGGGTAACCACACTTTGTTTTGTCAGTACCTACAATCTTCACTCTCTGTAACTGTTTGTCAATTTCTTTAAAAACTTTCCTTGATACACAATGATGTAGACTTTGAAAAAATGGTGAATTATACCCGTGCTCAACATCGAGGATGGTTTTGTGAAAAGACGATTTAATGATACATACTTAGTTCTTCAACATCATATTCACAACATCCCAACTTTTACACAAATCACCAAAACTAGTTTGCAGCATGTTTTTCAATCTCCAATGAGCAGACTCAACTCTACAAATAAATTAAATAACACAAATTAAAACAAATCACATAAATTAGTAAATCATATTTTCTAAAACAAAACAAATTATAATTTAAAAATACCTGTTAGATGTTGTGTTCCCCAAATGCATCACTCTATTGGTCAAAACCGTGACAAATCTTTCTTTGTAAGGTGTCAACCATGAATCTTTCACATAATCAACAAAAAGGATAATATCGGCGCACACTAGCTCAAAGTGTTGCAAGTGATGATCATACTCCTCCAGACTAGTCGAATATACAATTTTGTTCCATAAATCCATTACTTCGTCTTGTCTATCATTTTTCACATATTGTTTGCATCGTTTGCATCTTTCCCCAACATTTTTTTCAATATGAAAACGACATAGCAAATGAATTGAAGTAGAAAACACAACTCTAATAGCATTCATCATGGCAAGATCTCTATCAGTCACAATAACTTTAGAAATTAAAGTCTCAGAGACGAACAACTATCTTACCTTTTCAAATGCCCAGATAAGGTTATCTTGTCGCTCTTGTTCCAAGTATGCACACCCAACAGAAAATGTCAAACTAGTAGATGTGACACCGACAATTTCAAGTAATGGTAACCGATATCTATTTGTTTTGTATGTGCTATCACATATCAAAACAAAATGAAACGTGTTCAACATTATGCAATCAGGATGCGTCCAAAATATATCTCTCAAAACATCTGAATTCTCCTGTCTTCTTGTCCAATGCACATAATTTTTTTTGTTGTATTAACTTCAACAGATGTTGCATTTCTGTGTACGAGCCTCTCAACGAAGCTCGATAACTACTCCTTGCTTTATATATTTGACTGGGAATTGAGAGATTAGCTTTATTTCTCTATTTCAAAGCATTCAAAATGAATGTTGGTGCAAGCTTATACTTTGTCATGTCATTGAAATTTTTTCTCTCTTCTTCATTTAAACGCCCCAAATATGAATGACCGGTTAAAGTATCCGCTAAATCATGATTATGCGTTCCACAACGAACACTAATTTTCCATCCTTCACCGATACTCAATGATATACATCTGAGCTTAAACGGACAGTTTTCCTTGTGAGAACAAGTTACTGTTGATTTTGATTTATATTTATATCTTCCGCCTCTTTCGCATTCCAAAATTAATTTGTCTTTTCTTCTCCTATTTCCGGTTGTTTTGTCTGATCGAATGGTAACAATTAAAATTCTATTTTGCCTTCCAATGTTTTTTGTCCATTCAAATACAGCTTCTCGAGAGGAAAATACCTACAACATATGTTTCAAATATAACATCAAATATATATCTATAATCAAAATTTGATCGGTGGTGGATTATCAGTAATAATACCTGATCAATGATTAATTTTTCTGTAGAATCGATAATTGTTGTTGAAGCTGAAACCTCAACTCTACTCATACCTAATTTCAAAAAGATTAAAAAATTTAATTAATAATAATATTATAAATCTATTTTTTTTAAAAAAAAATTAAAAACATTAAAAAAAAATCCCATTTTGAAACTTTCCCATGAAATGAAAGTTTCGAAACATTAATGAAACTTTCGAAAGGAAAAGTATTTCGAATATTTGAGCCTCATCCAAACTTTTGAATGTTTTGAAGAAATTTGAGAAATTGCATTTCGAAGGTTTTGAATTCATCAAAAGTTTCGAACATTTGATTGATTTCTGGAAAACGTGGTTCGAAGGTTTCAAGTTAATCAAAAGTTTCGAAACACAACATTATTTTCTGGAATATTTCATTTCGAAATTTTCAGGTTGAACCAAAGTTTCGAAGCTTCTATTTCGAAGGTTTTGTTTTAAGCAAAGTTTCGAAAACATTAAAAAATCTTACTTTTTTATTTCGAATTTATTAAATATTCGAATATTATAAAATATTTGATAATTTTCGAATGGAGTGGGGAGTGGTAAATTTGTTTTTTATTTTATACATAGTAAAAAAAATGATATTTTAGACTTTTCTTTTGAAATGGGGGTGAGAGGTACAATCTATATTTATTTGTTTAGTCCTTTCATGAAAAATTGATTGCCAAACAATGTATAGAGTAAATTGAGTTTCACAAAAAAGAGTATTAAGAGATGTATGCGGAATATGAAAATTATAGTACTAGTTATTGGGCTTCGCAAGTTTCTTGAGGCAATGCTCTATACTAAATAAGAAACAAAATATTGTTTCTTGCTTTTTCATGGAATGAGCGATTCACCAAAATAGAAACCAAATTTAGTAATAGATATTTCGGTTTCTTACAAATTCTATGAAATGAAGGAAATTTTAGAATGATATTAGGGAAAATAATAAATCACGACATGGAATTTTTTTTTATATATTTGAGGACACTCAAATATGTTTGTTTATGAATGTTTGTGGGAGAATCAATGAATTGACTAAAAATATATGGTCTTGTTTGCTTCATGATGTTTTTTGCTGATTTTTTAAGTTGGATCCATAAGAAAGGAGTAGGGTTTTGATGCAAGCATGCTATTTCTTTCCCCATAACTTTACGTTTATTCTCCATTATTAACACTTATTTAATTTCTGTAACGGATTTTATTTGATTGTTACTTTTTATTTTGTTGGTTTCAAGCTCACTATAAGCTAAGTCATTTTGTTTTGGCATTATGATTTGCACGGATTTTATGGAATGAATAACATGTTACAGTTATGTTTTACAACCTATAATCAAGCTGATTTTTCTATTCAAATTATGCTGCTCAATACTGATGTAGGCCCAATCGAAATTGTTGAGGAAATTAAGGATGAAATAAAAAATATATTTTTGAGTACAGATTCAAAGAACTTGCAAATAAAAGACCTCTCCTTGATAATGTGGAGTTCAATACTTTTTCGTTTGCTTCCTATGTACCTTTAGAAGATCCTTTCTTGGAAGATGACATCAAAGAGGTGATTTGAAATTGTGATGGGAATAAGAGCCCGGGATCAGACGGTTTCAATTTCAAATTTTTTAAGGAATGCTGGCATATTATCAAGATGGACGTGCAATTTTGCCAAAGGTTGTGATTACTGCATTTCTTACTCTCATTCCTAAAAGAGATCATCCGCGTGAGGTTAGTGAATTTAGACCTATTTGTTTGATAGGTTGTCTCTATAAAATAATTGCAAAGCTCTTCGCAGGGAGATTCAAATAAGCCTTTGGCCCTTTAATCTCAAGTAATCAAACTGCGACAAATGCTTGATGGTATTGTTATTGTTATTGTGAATGAGATTATTGATCTTGCAAAAAAAAAAAAGAAATGATCATTGTTTTTTACTAAAAGTTGATTTTGAAAAAACATATGTATGTGTGTGTTGGGGATATCTAGAATACAAGATGTTCAAACTTAGTTCGTTAGTAAGTTGATTTCTTGGATTAAGGCATGCATTTTCTCTAGTAGTATGCCTGTTTTAGTCAATCGAAGCTCAATTGAAGAATTTTATATAGGAAGACGCCTCAGGAAAGGTCTTGCCCTATTTTTGTTCTTGAATTCCCTTTAAATTCCTTGGTGTGCCGATGGAGCCAATCTGAGACGGTATACAATGAAGTTACCCGTTATAAAAAACATGAGGAAACAACTTAGTTCTTGGAAGAGGAGACATCTATCTGGTGGAGGTCATGTCACTTTGATCAATTTAGTTTTAGCAGGATTCCTTTATTCTATCTCTCAATTTTAAGGCATCGAAAAGAGTCATTAATGAGTTGATTAACATTCAATAAAACTTCCAAGGGGTTGAGGCACAAAGGAAAATTTGTTGGGTTAGTTGGAGTAATGTTTGCATGCTAAAAACAAATTGTAACGTCCTAGATTTTTTATCCAAAGCAATACTTAAAAGTATTTGTTTTCTTTTAGAAACAACTATAATTTTTTTTAGGAGTAGTTCATTATGTAATAAATTGAAGGTGCGTCTAAAATGACTTGATATGTTTTTTTGGTAAAAGAATATAATGCAATTTACTAAAATATTATTTATTTATTTATTTGCAAAGTTAATCTTCCAGTTATTAGATCGATATTCATTTACGCTCCAAAATAAAATAAATTCTCTTCAGGTGAAATTCAAAAGAAAATAGATTAACTGAAATTAATGACGATTCAATTATTTACTAGCGAATGAAAACTCACTTCCACATTTCTATTTAAAGTTAATGATGAAGAGTAATTGACGTTACAATGTACCACAAAATTTTTATTAATACAAAACATTATTTTTAAGTAAAAGTCCCATTTTCCCACGCGCTGCACCAAACAAACATTATTCATGCAACTCTTTGAGATCGTTAGTACCTAAATGTTGGTGTAAGGGGTCAGTTCATCCCACAACAAAAATTAAACCAAATAATAAATTAAAAGCCATAAAATATTAATATAAAATCTTTTCGTAATAAAAGATTTAAAGAAATTGATTCCCTAATAGTTCCCAAATATGAATATAAAATCTTTTCGTAATAAAAGATTTAAAGAAATTGATTCTTTAATAGTTCCCAAGGATGTATCAAAAGTCATAAAATGTATCTAAATAAATCAAGTAGCAACTCACTGTAGAGCAAATAATTATAGATCAAAATAAAAATAATAAAATGTATGCAAGATATGCATGCTCCTAAATGCATATGATCCGGATATAACCAGCCACACAGGCGTCCACACAGAAGTCACCCATACCAATGGGGAAAAATTAAACCAGCCACACAGGCGTCCACAAAGATGCATATGATATGTCATGAAATGATAATGATGCTCAAAAGGTACATGTCACCACCCACTTAGATAATCACACAAATCGCCAGCCACTTAGGCAACCACAAAGACAACAATATTTAAAACACAAATCACCAGTCACTTAGGCAACCACATAGATAAAATATTAAAAACACAAATCACCATCCACTTAGATAATAACACAAACACGCAAATAAATGTCATAAAGTCAGAACTTTCATTTTATTAGTCATTTAGGCATACAAATCATGGTTTACCACTAAACACATCACAAAAATCAACTTAATCATGTTATCACAATTAAAATTAAAATTTTCATCAATTCCCCCAAGACTCATATATCATTCATAAAAATCAAAACTTTAAAATGAAATAGCACAAAAATCAAAACTTTAAATTAAAAACATCCTAACAAACATATTACTCATGAGATCATAATACAAATCATAACTTGATAATTAAGTACACCTAGACAATACGAAAATCGCAACTTTACATCAAATATATGACAACAAGCATATTACTCATGTTATAATAATAAAAATCGAAATTTTATAATTAAATTTATCAAGACAAACATATTACTCATAAAAAAAACATTATAGTTAAATTCTTTAAGGCAAACAGAAAATCAACATGTTTCTTTTAAGACATCAAGACATCATATCAATATCTTACAAACTATTAATTTAATATCTAGCATAACCTTGCATGGGGAAAAACCCTTACCTTAGGCACTTTCTTTCTTAACACCTCTAGATTCCCACGAAAAATAGCTCATGAGGCAATGATGAATTCAACACAAATAGACATTGGGATTTACGACTTAGAAAATTATTTTGGGAATGTACGAATGACAAATAGGTGTGACAGCAAGAAGGCCTAATGGAAATGTATGAATAAGAGAAGCAGTCGTGAGATTGTTAAAATAAGGGGGTTTCAATAGCTATTTACGTTGCAATATTACCATTGATTTCTTGTCTAAAATTGAAGTGCACTTAATTCCAAAATTATTACTATTTCTTTAATTTTATTAGGTTGTTACAAAGCCAATTGAAATCATGTGTATTTATGTGTATGAGTTAATTATGATTAACTAGTAGAGTTCACCATATATTGTAAGGTGTCACACCACCCCTTTTAATTAAATAAATAAATTAGAGAGTGTCACATCGCCTTTTTAATTTTTTTTATCTAATAGTTACGAAACCAAAAATTGCATAGAATAACTTTTGTAGAGCATTAAAATAAAATTATAATTTTGGTTTAAAGAGAGGGATGAGATATAAGAGTAGTCTTTTTGTTATCCTCTCTTAATTGCACAAAAACTCATAATTAAATTTATAATCTTCATTTCAAAAATAAATTAAAGGTGTTAAGGAGGAGAGAGAAGTGGGTGCATGGTGTCAAGAATGAAGGAATGTACATTATCTCTTCTCTTAATTGGTTGAGACAAGGACATAAAGTTATATTATGTCAAGGCAACACAATGAATTGTCATAAAGTCTCGTCATGAAAGAGAGTAAAAAAATGAGTCACTATTTTTTTTTTATACTAAAGATGGATTGACCAAAAATATTTTCAAAACACTTATATACGGGCTGAGTTTCACTAACTCTACTATCTCCTAAATTGAATAATTATTTGGTCGAAAATAAAACTAACAAACAATATAACTTCTATAAATTCTAATTTAATTAAATAATTCAACTAATATTTTATCAACTAAAAAAAATCAAGCAAAACAAGAATATCACATGTCACACATAACAAAATAAAATAGACATATCTAACACATCAATTTCATGATTATCGAAACTAATCCAATAAACAAAATGCACAATAGTTCATTTAGGAAATAATCACGTCATAAATCGTCCCCGTGTAATTATCACACAAAAACAATTAAATATAAATAAAGATTATAATTATTCAGGTAAAATTAGGGGCTATAAAATTTAATTTAATTTATTTACACATAGAATAATTATTAATTAAATAATAAATCATGACAATTACTAAAAGACACATATATAATATATATGAAAATATTGGGGGTGTTACACAAATGGAGGACTTGATGTTTAGAATTTGGAACTCTTTAATATGGCTTTGTTAAATAAATGAAAGTGTCGCATTCTTAATGATAGAGAAGCTATTTGGCATATGGACTATGTCAAGCTGGAAATGGCAATTGAACTGCCTCAGTTCATTAGCCTTTGATTTTTTGCCCCATGTTGATGAGTTACACGAGCTGCTTGCTCCTATAGTTAGCTCGCATGATAACTGATCTTGGTTTACAAATATAGTGCATGGTTTTACTGTTAGTAATTGCTACAAGGCTCTCAATGGTAGCATCCAGATTGAGGTTTCTGATCCCTTTTTACATAATGTTTTGCAAGCTCTTTAGAAAAATAAGGTACCTTCTAAAATTCATTTTTTGGTTGGAAACTTTTGTTATCTAAACTGCCAACTTGTGATGAGTTATTGTTTAGAGTTGTCCTAAATACTAACTTCAATGCATCCTATGTTTTATGCTTCAAAGCACCTGAGAGTTGTTCCTATTTATTCGTTGAATGTGATGTTACTAAGATTATTTGTTTTAAAATATTTGAGTGGATGAGGGTGGAAGAGGTGTGTGAAGAGGTTGGTTACCTTCATTTTCTTTGGTTTAAATCATTGAGGAAAGGAAACAAAAAATTGAAGCATGTGAAGAAACTCATTTGGTTAGCCACTGGGTGGTGTCTTTGGTCTGCTAGAAATTAGATCATTTTTTTTTGGTGAAGTTAAAAATATAGATACCATTGTCTTTTGTATGAAAACTCTCTCTTGAATATGGTTGTTATGTAAAATGTCTTTGTACTCTAGCTTTGTATTTGCTAATTGGAATAATACCCGCTTGTTTGTCTTCAAGGCGGTTAGATCCTATCTTATAGTGGATTGAGGTAGTCTTTGTAATTCTCATTAATATATCTTAATTATAAAATAAAAAAACTTAATTGTAGTTTTTATCCATTTATTTTAACAATTTTTAAATTTTAGTCTTTCTATTTCTGAGTCTGCAATTTTAGTCCTTAATTTTGTCAATATTTAAAATTAAACTCATCATTTTTCTCTTAAGATGTTGTGACATATTTAATATGATGTGGCATTTAATATAGAGCAATGACATTTGAACACAAGTTTGTACACAAATACAAACACAAATACATGTGGTCCCCACCTACACAATCTCTCTCTTCTCTTTCTTCTCTCTCTTCATTTAATTTCCCCCTTTTTTACTTTCCCCTTTTTCTATCTCTTTTTTTTTTTCCTTTTTATTTTATTTTTATCTTCCTCTACAAAAATAAACCCCACACATTCATCTTCCCTTTCTAGCATAATTCCTCCTTATTCCTTTTATCAAACAAAATATAATCTGGTTAATGGCTTTAAGAAACATGGTTAATGATGTGAACAACTTGGTTAACGGATTCGAACTGAAAACTTGAACATTTTAATCAAACATGATATAAACCTGATTAATGACTTAAAAAATTGCACAACTGTGTTAATGGATTTGAACATAAAGTTTGGTCATTCTTGTCAGATAAAATATAATTTGATTAATGGCTTTAAGAAACGTGGTTAATGATGTGAACAACTTGGTTAACGGATTCGAACTGGAATAAAAGGAAGAAGGAGGAATTATGGTAGAAAGGGAAGATGAATGTGTGAGGTTTATTTTTGTAGAGGAAGATAAAAAAATAAAAAATAAAAAGAGAAAAAAGAGAGAAAGAAAAAGGGGGAAAGTAAAAAAGGAGATAAATTAAATGAAGAGAGAGAAGAAAGAGAAGAAAGAGATTGTGTAGGTGGGGACCACATGTATTTGTGTTTGTATTTGTGTACAAACTTGTGTTCAAATATCATTTCTCTTAAATATAATCAAATTAACCAATAAAACTTTTCATTTTAATTAAATAATAATATTAGTTGTTTTAATTAAATAATAGGTTTTTTTATTAATAATAAATAAGTTGTTTTTAAATGTTTAAACTAATTAAAAATAAATAAATATGGTGACATGGCTTTTACACTTATTGCCATGTTGGATAAAAATTTGACACATCATCAAAAAATTTTAGTGTTGGATTCAGTTTTGTAATTTGTAAAAATAGAGGAAGTAAAATTAGATATTTAAAAATAGGTGGACTAAATTCAAAAATTGAAACAATAGAATGACTAAATTTGCAATTAAGTCAAAAAAAAGTTGTTTTTGTTTATATTGTTGTTGAGAATGACCACAGTGAAAACTCATAAATATATAAAAAGTGAGTTAGTGGAAATACTTGATTAATATGGATTAAGTTGGTAATTAAGTATTTTTTTTTGACTAAAAATACATCTATTCATTTTAAATTGGTAGAATAAATCAATCGAGGACAATTTAAAATTGCTATGAATCTACGAACAAGTTCACAATTATTGTCCTAAAAACATTGAGCAGTGGAGGTACTATATAGTTCTTTCAATTATTGTCACATGCATAATACTAAAAAAATACTCAAAAGTCATTTATTTCTTAAAGAGTTTAATTTTCATGCATTGACAGTGTAAATTTTTTTACACAGTTTACACATCATGACAAATCATGTACGTGACTTTAAAAGTAATTATGACAACTCAAACATCATTAATGTTCACACGATTAAAATTGATTGATAGTGTAAAAACTCTATGCACTAATCGTGTATATAAATTAAATTTCTTCTGAAATGTGTGAAATGTTGTTACTATAGTATCTAAATTTATTAAAATTACAAATACATCATCAAATGTCTTTTTTACTAGTAAATTTAAAGACCAAATTGACTAGAAAATAATATATTTAAATACTAACTTAACAAACTAAAGACACATTTAATGACAAAAATGATTAAATAAAAGGCTGATAACTCTTAGAAATTAGAGTTATCTACCATATTTGAATACTAATTTGTTTGTCTTTTGAGTAAAAGTTATTATAATTTTATCTTTAAATTTAAGATTATGTCTTTTAATTTTGATGTCATTTATTGTCTTTTAGAAAAATTAATATTTGGTGTGTGATTTTGTAGGTAATAGGTTTGAAGAAGTGTCCCAGAATCAAAATGCTACAACAAGATGTGTCCAATATTTATTCAAAGGTCATGAGATATCCTCAATATTAGAAGGTGCTAAAAAGAAGGACAACTGGATCACTTTTTCTTTAATTGTCCAACAAGATACTTTTTGAGCTAAACAACAAAATGGATTTGCTTGATTAATATGGATTATAATAAAGGGAATTCAAATAAATCAATTGAATTTGAAATTCCCTTATCTAGACAAACTCTATTTTTTTAAAAAAATAATTAGAAATCAAAATGCGTATCTAAAGAAATAAGGTACATTAAAGAAAGAAAATCCGATGTCAAAACTTAAGAAAAGGAAAAGATGATCGGAGGCGGTAGTGAGTTGCTCAAAACACGAAAAAAATTGGTTCAATAGAAAGGTTGCTGGAGTGATAAATTTATCTGAAATATGTGTTATTTTTCCAAATTTACCTATACAATTAACGATATATTAAGAGAGGATTTTTTTTTTAATGTTTTCTAATGATAGATTAAATAGATGTATTTTAATAAAGAAATCATTGATGCATATTGAACTTTGTGAAATGTATTATATTAAGGAACCAAGAAAAAGTTAAAAAGGGTTTTATAATTAAGAAAAGACAAAGTAGATTATTTAGAAGAAGCCTAACCGTGTGTTCAAACTCTCAAAATTTCTTTACGGATTAAAGCAAGCTCTTTGAGCTTGGTATGAGAGGTTAAGTTCCTTCCTAAAAGTAAATGGATTCTTAAGAGGACAGATCGACACAACACTCTTTAAGAAAACTCTTAAAGAGAATTTGTTGATTGTTCAAATATACGTTGATGACATAATCTTTGGGTCTACAAATGAAAAGATGTGCGAAGATTTTTCTAACCTTATGCAAAGTGAATTTGAAATGAGCATGATGGGAGAATTAATTTTTTTTTTATTGGATTACAATTTAAACAATTGGGAACTGACATCTTTATCTTTCAAGAAAAATATACCAAAGATCTTCTCAAAAAATACAAAATGAATAAAGCCAAAATAATGGCTACTCCCATGCATCCGTCTTCAACATTACATAAGGATGATGAAGGAAAACCCATATCTGAAAAGAAATATTGGGGAATGAGTGGATCATTACTATACTTGACATCTAGCATACCTGACATAGTATTTGTCGTTGGTCTATGTGCCATATTTCAATCATCACCCAAAGAATCTCATCTTACTACTGTAAAAAGAATCTTTAGATATCTTATTGACACTACTGATCTTGGTCTATGGTATAAAAAAGGCCCAAATCTTGATCTTACAGCGTACTACGATGCTGACTATGAGGAGGATAAAGTAGAAAGAAAAAGCACGAGTAGAGCTTGTCAATTTCTTGGTCAGGCACTCATCAGTTGGTCATGCAAAAATAAAAATTACCATTGCCTTATCAACTACTGAGGCTGAGTATGTATCAGCTGCAAACTGCTGTTCCCAAATGCTATGGGTAAGAAATCAACTTGAAGACTATTCACTAAGGTACGTTAAAATACCTATCCTTAGTGACAATAATAGTGCAATAAATCTTTCAAAAAACCCCATACAACACTCTAGATCTAAACATATTGAAATTAAACATCACTTCATAAGAGATCATGTTCATAAAGGGGATATTGAATTAATTTTTATTAAAACAGATAACCAACTTGCAGACTTTTTTACTAAACCTCTTCATGAATAACGATTTAAATGTCTTTTAGAAAAACTTTCTATTACCAGTGCATCAATCTCTAAAGAAAACTATTTAAAGAAATTGTTTTTAGACAAAAATTTGGCCTCCTAAAATCTGAGGATAAACTATACGATTAAGTAGTTGAACAAACATCCTCCTGCATTTGAGGATGAATCAAAAATTCAGAAGTTGAAAAAACTTCCTCTGCACGTTTTTCGCTGCTGATTCTCTCTCTCATTTGCACCTTCCTCGTAACCAATGGGTAATAACTCCCAAACGGTTACTTTCTTCTTGAAACCTCAAATCCTACTCTAACCTCTAATGATTACCTATTGTAGACTAAGCTTTCCCTCTTCTTTCTAATGGTTACAAAATCCTTCAAACTTCCTCTTTCAAAAACCTAAACTGTTATGTTCATTCAAGAACTCTAATCATCAACGCTTCTCTCTAAAAGTGGCTCGAACAAAAATATTTGCAAAAAGAAAATTTTCAGCACACTTTTTAGATCGTTTATCTGAGAGCTTTTCAAGTGATTCAAATCACTCTCAATAGGAAACAATCTCGACTGATCTTGTACAACCAGAATGAGTATTATTCATCCTCCTTTGTACACAATCACCTCCTCCTCATCTAACCTCAACTATAACAAAAAAAACCTCATCGTCAAAAACTTCATTTTCTGCCCCCACTAGACGATCCTCACGACTCATGTCTGGAGCTCTTTTTTCCAAAAAAAACTACCACAAGACAACACTATCCATGTCATAAACTCGGATGGTTCTAGAGCCACTAAATCTAACACCTCCAGGCCTAAAACCGCCACCTCGAAGAACACTCAGAAGGAAGTCTCCTCAAAACCAAAACCTCGTGTATCCTCCTCTTCTAAAATCAACGAAACAACTCATCTGTTTGATTCTAGAGCATTAGAAACAAGGTTTATTGAAAAGTGGCAAGACAAATCAGTTGTAAACGGCAAAATAATTGATCTTGAAGGGCTTCCTTAAGATAAATGAACCTCAGTATCATAAACTTGTCAAACCCTTCTAAGTTGCCGCAAATGTCTCCAAAGGTGACACATTTCTCAGTATCATTCTCAAAGGCGTTCATATCGAATTCACTCCTGATACTTTGTGTCAGATTTTTGACATTTGAAATGAAGGTCCTTACATCTTCATTGAGTCATGGTACTCTTTGTGTAAATTCACTCGAGCCAATGTTTTAAATAACATTCTCATCACGCCTCCTAAACCTCAGGTTGCATCCAACCTCATACCTGTATGTAGAGCTATTCATAACATCTACGTTCACACTATCGTTCCTCGCGCACGAAGCTGTGAAAAAGTCACTGAACTAGACCTACTAATAATCCATCATCTCATTATTGGCAGCCCTATGCACTTGGGAAACATCATTTTCTGCTTCATGATGAATGCTGCCAAACTTGTTCGTTTAGCTCCCTACGGAATGCTCTTCACCAAAATCTTCAAATGTTTTAAAGTTCCATTGGATGATGAGCAATCCATTTATAGGAACATCAATCAAATGAGGCTTAATCCTGCAGACAAATCATCTAAAAAAACCAGTGCATCAATCTCTAAAGAAAATTAGTCATTCTATTTTAAAATTCCACAGTTTTGCTATCTCATTATGATTTTTTAACTAAAAATGACAATGTGATATACTTTAAATGACATGACATTTGATTTGATGTTGTGGAATAATTAATACATATGAAATTGTCATAGAACCCTATAAAAACTTCAGTTTCAATTTCAAAAATTATTTATTTTTGTAATTTAATTAATAACCCATGAATAATTAATGCATAGAAGTGGTTCTATATTATGAATCGTATGCCACGTCATTTATAGTATGTCACATTATCTTTTTTAGTTCAAAAACATGAAAGATGGACCAAAATTGTCAAATTTTAGAATAGATAGACCAATTCCGTGAATTGGTGAAAATAAAGGGACCAAAACTACAATCGAGCTTATTGTTTTTCTTTGTTACATAACATGGTAAAATACACTTTTTATTTATGAAGTCGCAATTAAAAATGACATTTGTGACTCTATATGTTTTATTTACGTGTTACTCTTTTTTTTACTCTTTTGTACATAACTTCATATTTTAATCTAAGGTGAGTTTTTTGTTTGTATTTTATGACTAATCAATTTTAGTTATAAACTGGTTGTTAATATTAATGAAAAAATATTCTGAGTTTATGTTTTTTCCTTTTTCCTTTCTTTTGTGTTTAGTTCTTCAAATTTGTGTTGATACATTATTATAACCATCTTTTGATAAATTTTTATTTATTTAGTTTATAATTTTGTAGGTAGATGTTATTATTTTTTATGAGGTGTTTTTTACAAAAGCCACAAATATTATTCTAAA
>JBBPBP010000003.1:21017680-21084328 GCA_037974735.1 Cicer chorassanicum
AGAGTTCTACATTATAAAACAAAATGATATGTATTTTTGTGAGTGAATACTAACCTCTGCTTGGTATGGGTGAATTACCAATTATTATATTTTATTTAATTATAAAATTTATTTAAAATATCTCACATAATTTGTGTAAATTTATTATCTTTAGTATTTGCAAATTTAAATTTTTAGAAAAATATTTTTTTAAGATTACAATAACAATCATAAATATAAATATTATTTTTATCAATTGTTAATGGTGGTGTACAATAATTTAGCTTTTTAATGTTATTTGTATTATATATTTTTATTGACTTAATTTGATAATAATTTTATTTTGATATATAAAATTTATAAAAATAAAATTGAATTTCTATTATATGATTTTATTTATAATTATAATATTTTTTAAATTTTATAATTTATATATAAATAATTGTTTTTCTACTCCGTTAAATACACATATTCATCTACATTGGTTAAGATTATAATTAAGATACTTTGTTTCAAGTATGCATTGATATTTTTGCGCAATGACTTGTTACTTTTATTATATAAGGTGTTTTTACTCACCTTAATTATACAAGTTAAATATCGCTTTGTTGGAGTTAGATTTTTCCTTAATGCTCGATATATCTTTGGAGAAGGGACATTAGGGAAATTAAGAATGTGGAGACAACGTACTATATTTTAATACAAATTTATGGATGTTGTATATGCTTAAATCATGGATTTATTTTTTATTTTGCAGATGTTGTTTATTTGATTTTATGAGGAACATTTTATGATTGGTGAGGAGAAAGGCTACACGACGTGTTATATATATTACGTGCGTTAACATATCAAATTAGATTTTACAAATGATATCTTTGCTACTACAAGAAAATATGTGATTAATTACGGTATAATTTGATTTTACCTAAAGTCTATCCGTTACAGACACATGTCTATAGATAATTATTCGTAGGTAAAATATTACTCACAAAAGTTTTATGGATTACGTTTATCCACTGGATTTTCACAAGTAACTTATTAAAGAAAATGTCACGATAAAGCTACCGACAAAAATGTCACGGGTGAACATTTTCCATGGGATTTCTGTGGGTAATGTCAAACTTAAAAAAAAATCAATAAGATTAAATAAACGCTTTCATATATATATATATGACCAACACAGATTAACCAATAAGATCACATTAAATATTACTACTTCATGTATATGAACAACACACTTCAATTCAAAAGTCTCAATAAAATTGGAAAACAAATAAACTATGATATTACTCTGAAAACGATCAATTTTCTTGTGTTTGACACTTGTTTTTAATTACTAACCCATTAAAGGGTATTTATCATAACCAAAATATACACAATTTATCAGTAAATTTATTTCGTAGTCTCAACTACCTCATTGTAAATAATGTTCTATGCTTAGGAATCCAATCATTACGGTAAGCTTTTCCAAAAGTGTAAGGTAGCATGGATAAGAATGTGTATACCAACAAATTCGATAGCAAAAATTTTAATATACAAAATTCGATACACTGATTAAGATAATAACACAATGATATTGAAAGAATCACATTAATTAAATGCTATTCAACTAACATGAAGAAGTAATGTAAAAAATATGTCTATTTAATACAATCAAGTATGTCAAAATCTCTTCATTTCTAGACTTCTGGCCATTTTCATGTGTTTAACGTTAACCTAAGAAATTACAATGCACCAGATTATATAGGGAGAGTTTCCTTAATGAAAATTAACCTAAGAAATCACATGTAGGACACGTATGTCACCCTACAATGTAAGAGATAATGTTCTATATTGCTCATGAGGAATGGTAATCTATAAGAACTGTGACATACTAGTATAATATTGATTCATAAAAAAATTACTACAAAACTTCCAGATAAATTGATATTCTTATGCGATTGCTTAATTTGACCAGATTTTTCTTTATCGTTCACTTAATATATGTATTTTGGATCATAAAATGATAATTCAGTGTTACTATTATTGAAATCGAATTTTGAAGAGGAAGAGATAAAACATTTTTTATTAATTTTTTTAATATAAATATTGTTTTGTTATAAAATTTAACTATTTGTATATATTTAATCATATTTACAGAAGCTCATCTAATATTTTTTTCGAGTATTAAAACTTATAGAACAAATAATAAATGATTAACCATAAATATAAAATACAATGGTAAATGCGAATGCAAATGAACATTATGCGTGTAATATGAACATTATATGTGTAATATGTTATTGTCTAAACAAAATTATTACTATTTCTCATGAGAACAATAAACTCTTTGTTATAATCGATAGTTATTTAATATCGCGTGATTCAAAAAATGTGATTATAATGTATAAAACAATTGTATTTACTTAGTTACTATCCTTCACAATTGTATCTTCCTAATTACGATCTTCTTGACTGTTATGAAAAAACATTGGCTCCTGATCCTCTTGACTCCTGTGAAAAAACATTGGTGTGTGCGTAAATGAGGTGCTCTTGAGTTATTACCTTTTGCGTTGGTATTGCTTATAAGTAATATTACATTTATAATTGAAGTCCAAATTTTCACTATAAATAGACATTCAAGGCTGAAGGAGAAAAGCATCGAAAAGCAGAAAAGAGTAACTCAAGCTCAAATTTCTCAATTCATCTTAGAGTTCAAAGAGAGAAACACTTGCTCAGGCTAGAAATATTTTATGAATGTTCTTTTCTTATAATGTGAGAGTTATTATTATTATCAGCTTAGTTAGAAACAACTACTCAAGTTTCAATCTTTTGTATCCAACCCGATAGTGGTTTAGTTTCTTCTTCAATCTGGGGTTGTCATGTTGTTAGGAGAAGACTTGGCTTGTAGGGTCAATGTAGTTAGTTCCTCAAAAGTCTGAGGTTGTCAGACTGTTTGGAAAGACTGGCTTGGAGGGTCAGATGCTTTGTAATTCAAGGTTTTTGAATTAGTGGATTAAAGCCTTCTGAATGAGGGGACTGGATGTAGCCAAGTTAGTGGTGAACCAGGATAAATCTACGTGTCAAATTATTTATGCTTTCATTGCTTGCTGCCTTTGAATCCGATTGCTTCTACTCCAAGTAAGTCATCAAAACCAAACTAATTTTTAATTATTTATAAATTATCAAAAATTTGTCAACTTTGGCAAACACAATTTGTAAGACCCTAAATTTCAAACTCTAATTTATGTAATTTTAGTATATTTGGGGTTGAATTGCTGAGGCATTTAGCCCAATTTTAATTCATTTTGTGAATTAAATACCAAAAACATATTTTATTAGAGTTTGTTATATGTTCATTAAATATATATTTTTGTATATATATGTATATATATTTAGATCCGGTGAAAATTATTTGGCGAGAAATAATTTATTTACGTTACGAAGAATTTATTACCATACAGTTTTGTTAAAAATATCTCTAGTTGCTGAGAATTTTACCTGTCAATTGAGTTGCGACGAGGGAAGATATTTTTATCAAAATAGTTTGGGATGTGAGTAATGTGATGCGTGTATGTGTATGTTGATTTTTGTTGGTTTGGGTTATATATATATATATATAAGAAAGCAAGAAAACTGAGAAGCAGAAAACATTTTCCTTTCCCTACCTCGCGAGTTATTCTTTTCTCCCTCTTCCTTTCTTTCTTTCGAAAAACTGTTGGTGGTTTTCAAAACCGCCAAACACAAACCTCCACTTTTCTTTGACTTCTGAGCTCCATCTCGCAAAGTGACAGAAGGGAAAGTTTCTCTTTGCCACGTTACGATGCTAGTGAGCCAACTTTGTAAGTGACGTCGCGAGAAAAGTTTTTACCGAAATTAATCGCGGTGGCGTAATTGACTGTTAAAGCTATCGTTGTGGTAAGGGCTCATTCTAAATTTTTAGCTTGCATATAGGACTCTATATGTGTATTTGTGGAGTTTGATTTTGATGGAGTTTATGTGTGAATTTGGGGAAAAGGAATTTAATGGGATTTAAGTGAGTTGTGGAAAAGAAATTTGGTGGTTTATGTTTAACAATTTGGAGTTTTAATTTGGTGTGTTATGGTTGAAAATTTTGGAAAATAAATTTGATGTGTTTGAGGTGTACTTTTGTGGAAAATAAATTTAATGCGTTTTATGGGTGAAATGGTGGAATTGAATTTAATGGGTTTTGAGGTATGGATGGTGGTGATTTTTGTTTGGTGTGATTGATGTGTTCATGATTAATATTATGAATGTTTGAGATGTGCTTTATGTTTGAAAATGTTGGGTGTTGCATTAATGCAATTATGTGGGGGTTTTTTGTGTAAAATGAATTGATGAGATTGATTTATATGGTGATTTGAATTCAATGTGAATGGTGAATTAAATCTCATGTGATTTGAGGAATATATGTTTGAGTATGCTTTGTGTTGAATTTGAAAATCATTAGTGTTAAATGAGCATTAAAAATAAGGAATCTTTTAATAGCTGCATTTACTTAATGATTATGGTGTTACGAGTCAGATTATGCTCATGCATTTCATAGTAAATGGTGACCGGATGGGCCATGGTGATAATGGTGACCGGATGGGCCGTGGTGATAATGGTGACTGGATGGGCCATGGTGATAGTGGTGACCGGATGGGCCACGAGATGATGCAATGTGAATTGTTGGTTCATCTTATCCTTACGGGGATTATCGCGTCGTGTTGATCTGTGAGAGATTGCACTTTAGTAAATCGTGCTGGTCTGTGAGCGACTGCACCTTGGTAATTAGTACTTTGGCCTGTGATAGGCGGTACAATTATGATTTACGCCTATTCGAGGAGGGTTTGGGTGAAATTCTGAAATCATGTGCATTGACATATACGCATTGCATTAGGGTACTTGGCACGCGAGTCATTTTTGGTATATTATGAATGATTGTGGTATGATTATGTGTGAAGGGGTGCTGATTAAGTTTTGATGTAATTATGTGTTCATAATTGAGGTCATGAATGTTTGATGTGAGACTGAGGTGTGAATTTGTGGAGATTAATTTGGTGTGAATTATGTATTGATATTATTAATGTTTGATGTGTTATTGATTGGACTTTGTATCGCAATTGTTAAGTGTTTTCGAACCATTTTCAAAACTAAAAATCTTCATTTTTCGCACTTGTATTCAACTACGGGGATGTTGTAGTCGAATACATATATCAAATTTTTGCCACTAACTTCGCAATTGTATTCGAATACGAGGAGGTTGTATTCGAATACAAAAAGTGCAAGATTTTTCACTGTTTTCGCATCTGTATTCGAATACAAGGAGGCTGTATTCGAATACATTTGTGCTATATGTGCTGATTGTGCTGTTTGTGCTGTTTTTGGCTGTTTTTTGCATATGTATTCGAATACAATGATGTTGTATTCGAATACAGCTGTGCTGTTTGTGCTGTTTTTTTTTTGCTGTTTTCGCATCTGTATTCGAATACAACAAGTCTATATTCGAATACAGTTGTGCTGTTGATGATGTTTTTGCTTCTGACTTGCAAAATAACACTGTATTCGAATACAGGGATGCTGTATTTGAATACGACAATGCAATTTGGTCCAAAACTTCATTTTTCAACTTTGACTATGCATGTTTGGCATATGAAAACCCTTTCTAGATGTATGTTAAGTTGAAAGGTTATTTTGTGCATTAAGAATTTAAATGCTATGTGATATCTGTTAATTTCGGTTGGAGACCCTTTACAATTATTGTGGAAAGTTGGGCTTTTCCCTCAGATGAGAATTAGGATCGTCCTAAGGCGTGGCATAGTGTGAGTTTGGATTTGTGATCGACAGCAGAGGGGCTTGATGCCGATCGTGGATTTCTCAGTACCCAGTCACCCTTAGTTAGATTAATGATCTACTTAGGGTTTTATTTAAGGTTTTTGTTTATGTTCTCTTTCCTATTTCAAGGTTGTTGTTGCAAAGGGAACTTATGTATTTGAAACAAACTATTTGAGTCGGTGTATTTTATATTTGGATATTTTTGATTATCGTCTCAAAAACCTTTTTAATTTGTTATAATTATGATGTAATTAATTATGACTTTTGTCGTTTGTGTTACGACTTAAATAATTTATCCAAAAGTATTTCTTTATTTATGGATTTGATTTTAGTTTATTTAAAAAAATAACAAAAATAAACTCGCGCTGTTAAAAATCGAGGTGTTACACAATAGAACCCCCTCTTCTCGTGTTTGCACCTTTAGTATGCATTCGAGGCAAACCAATTAGAGCGTTGCTTGGATTAGATAAAGTCACCAAAGGTGCATTTAAGAGCGGGTTCAAACTTTGAGCATTCCTATTGCGTGCTGAAGTTATTTTGGCAATAAGAGAAGTAATGCATGAGTCGAGGTTTGAAAAGCCAGAGGGAATGGAATGTGTGAAGGGAATGAGGTCTGGAGGGATAATGGACGTGGCAAGTTCAAAGTGAAATGAGGGTGAGGGAGGAGTAGAGGAGTCTTCTGAAAGACTAAGTTAATGAAGACTTGGACTGTTGTCTTTGTTGCTTGGTGAATGGGATTCACCAGCCTTGGTGAGGTAGGGTCAGATGCAGAGGTGGAGAAGGTAGGTGTTTGTAAATGGTAGAGTTGGTAGGTGTTTGTGGTAGGTTAGTGTGAGTAGCTGATGGTGTTTGGTTTGGAGTGTTGGTCTTGAGTGGGAGATGATATGTTTCATATTCGAGAGATGCAAAGTGTTCTGCTAAGGTAGCCTCAAACATTTCATCTGAAGTGTCAGTGTTAGAGTCCGCAAGGGTATCAGGTTTCGGGTCAGAGGAAGGGCCAACTAAGTTCGTATGTTGTGGGTAGAGGGTATGAGAAGTTCAAGTTGTTCATTACTACTTGTATTACCAAAAATAGAAGAAGGAGTAGTTTGCTTAAGGTTTGGTGTTACCTTTTGTTTCTTCCTCAAATTGAGGACAACTTCTTCCTTATTAGCGCTTGCTTCTTTTTCCTCATCCTCTTCTATACTCAACGTCTTGACAACTCTTTTTCTCTCAAATACTTGAGCTTTTTTGGGCAGAGGAAGGCAGACTGAAGCCATCTCTTGATTAGAGTGACTCATCCTTAAGTATTCCAGAACTACTTTTTTATTATCATCCTCAAATATGGGAGCATAACACAAAGGGAATGGTCTGGGATCCACTGGTTTGACCATATAATCTTCTACCATCACCACTGGGTTGAATGCAATTCTTAGGAGAGATCAGACTCATCTTGATGACATTGGAAATATTGAACATGGGTGTAGACGAAGAAATCGTGTGTTCCTCTTGAATAGTTCCTCATACTTTCTCTAGAGCTTGAATAATGGGAATTTTCATCAGTACAACAGTGATGAGTCTAGGGTAGGGGATTGTTATGATCATCCTGACCTACAGTTTATGACACATGACCTCATGTATTCCAAAATCAAGTTTAGAAGATTGGTCTTGATCCTCTGACACGTGACCTTATGGTCTTTGCTAACGTGGTTCACAGACACATCTTTGGGTACTAGACACCCAATCAAAATCTTGAAAAGTACTCTATATCTAGGTGTCAAGTGGACTAATTTGGAGTTGACCTTAGGATCTTCGAACAATTCCTTATTGGTCTTGAATGAGCCCACCCTTAACTCTTAACCATTCTCAATCAACATCATTTCATTAGAACATCTGATAATAGCCACTAGGGGTTGTCGGGTAATTTTAATGGGAAACCCTAGCATGGTACTAGATAGTTCTTCGTCTTTGTTCGTGTTAGAAAATCTCCAAAGTCGCTAGGGATTGTTGGGTAATTTTAATGGGAAACCCTAGCATGGTACTAGATAGTTCTTCGTCTTTGTTTGTGTTAGAAAATCTCCAAAATTCTTTAACTGGAGCGTCCAAAGCCACGTCTTGTTCTAAGTTAGAGTAATCATACCATCCCATACCAGTAAAGTCTTCAATAACATCAAAATCATTTTCAGCAATGTTTGAGAAATTTACTTGGAGTTCATGGAGAATTTCTAACTAATCAAGGGTCATTTCATGGTAGGAACATAAGAGACGTTTACATGAGTAGGATTCTAGGATGAACTTGAAGCTATATGAAGCATGAGAGATTCATATAGTTTTTTCGGGAAGTTTCATGGTTTGAAAGATAGCAAGAGCAAAACTGTGGGAATATGTGAAAGACGTGAGTGATATTGAGTAGTGAGTGGGTTTTATAAAAGTGTTTGACTTTCTAAAACCAACTAACGCGCACGTGTAAACACATGTGAACAACACCCTTCAAGGTATCACAGACCATGCAAAACTTATAAAAAACTTTTCATATTAATATTAATTGAACTTAGATTAACTAGAGGCACAAGTAAATTCAACTTAATCAAAGGCATAACATATATACATTTAACCATTTACTCAATTTTTCCATAAACAACAATACATAGACTTCAACGTCGTTCTTTTAACAGTAGAGTGTTTTGATTTTTCTTTATAAAATTGAATTTTTCCTCAATAAGGAGTTTTGTGAAAATGTGAGTCCACTGATGATCAGTGTCAACAAATTTAATGTCTAAAATACCTTTCTTGACATAATCCCTTATAAAATGATGTTTCATCTCTATATGTTTTGCCCTTGAGTGTAAATTAGGATTTTTAGTTAAACATATAGCTGAAGTATTATCACAAAAGATAAGAATGTTACTCTCATTGATTTTGAAGTCTTTCTAGTTGATACTTCATCTACAACAATTGAGTTCTACAACCTGCTGCTGAGATATATTCTGCTTCTGCTGTTGGCAGAGCAATAGTCCCTTGTCTTTTGCTTGACCAGGAGATTATATTTTCACCAAAAAATGTATAATTTCCATTGCTGCTTTTTCTTTCTAGCTTGTCTTCAACATAGTTAGCATCACAGAAACCTACTAACCTATACTCAGAGGATAGCTTATAACAAAAACCAAGATTATTAGTACCTTTCAGACATCTAAAGATCCTCTTAATATTTGTTAAGCAGAGTTCTTTAGGGTCATACTGAAGTCTGGTACACACACACACACACTAAATAGAATATCAGGTTTAATGCAATTAAGTAGAAAAGATAACCAATCATTTCAATGGATACATTCTGATCTACCTCTTTACCCAAATCATGCTTTTCAAGAGAACATGTTGGATGAATAGGTGTAGACATAAGCTTACATTCATCCATTTTAAATTTCTTAATTATTTCTCTTGTGTATTTGGTTTGACAAATGAATACATCATATGGGCTTATTTGAATTTGGATTCCAAGAAATAATTTTAGCTCTCCCATTATGTTCATCTCAAGTTCATTTTGCATTAACTTAGAAAACTCTTAGTAGAGCTTACCATTAGTAGAACCAAAAATGATATCATCATAAATTTGGATAATCAAAAGGTCATTCTTAGATGATTTCCTAAACAAAGTAGTGTCAACATGACCTCTATCAAAATCATTTTTTTTATAAAAAATTGCGTAGTTAGTCATACTAAGCTCTTAGAGCCTGTTTCAGACCATACAGAGATTTATTTAATTTGAAAACATAGTTTGGAAATTCATTATCTTCAAAGCCAGAAAGTTGTTTGACATACACTTCTTCATTTATGTAACCATTTAAGAAGGAGATTCTCATCTCCATTTGATATTAAATGATTTGACTAAATACTGCAAATAAAAGTAAAATTCCGATAACCTCTAACCTTGCCACAGGGGCAAAAGTTTCAGTGTAATCAATACCTTTTTGTTGACTATATCCTTGTGCTACAATTCTAACCTTGTTTCTAATCATGTCACTTTTCTCATTAAGTTTGTTTCTGAAAACCCACTTGGTTTCAATTGACTTCTTTTCTTTAGGCTTGAGTACAAGATCTCATATGTCATTTCTTTCGAGTTGATTTAACTCTTTTTGCATTGCCATTATCTATCCATCATGTGATAGAACTTCGTCTGTAGTTGTAGGTTCAATTTCAGATAGTAGACCGAACATAGGTTTTTTTTTTTTTATTTTTTTTTTAAAATTATGATCTGGTCTTTAGAGGATCACTTGCACTTCTTATGATCAGAGAGTCTGGATGTAAAGATTTGTATTTCCATCCAGGTTTGGGTTCCTAATGATCTTGAATTGTGGAAGGTTCATTATTGCTTGTCCTTGAGTTATCAGACATATCTTTGAATTAATTGGAGGATGGTTTTGTTGGTTCTTCTGATATATCGGGTTCCTCTAATATCTGTAAATTTGTAAAATCTACATCTATGTTTGACTCTTTATGTCAAGCTTTTTGTCATCAAACTTGACATGAATTGATTCCTCAACAATCAATGTTTCTTTGTTGTGTACTCTATAGGCTTTAGATCTCTTAGAGTATCCCAAGAAGGTGCACTTTTGAGGTAGTGAATCAAATTCGCCAAGATTTGCTTTGGTATTCAAAATATAGCATATGCAACCAAATTGATGTAAGTATGAAATGTTGGGATTTGTTCCTTTCCACAGTTCATAAGGAGTCTTATTAAGAATAGGTATGATATAAATTTTATTATGAATATAGCATGCAATGTTCACTACTTCTACCTAAAAGTGCTTGACAACATTCATTTCGGGAATCATGGTGCGTGCCATTTTTGAAGAGATATATTTTTTTCTTTCAACAACACTATTTTGTTGGGTTTTAGGAGAAGAAGAGTTATGTAAAATTCCATTCTCTTCACAGAAGTTTTCAAAAAGCTTATTTTCAATTTCACCCCATGATCACTACGAATTGTTGCATTACAAAAACCTTTTTCATTTTGCACTTGTTTGCAAAAGGTAGTAAAAACCTTATGTGGCTCATCCTTGTGTTTAAGGAACTTTACCCATGTGCATTGGAAATAATCATATACAATAATGAGTCCACACTTTTTACATTGATAGAGGCAGTCTTTACTGGGCCAAATAAGTTACGATGTAAAAGTTCAAGTGGTCTAGAATTGGAAACAACATTATTTTGAAGAAAAAGAAGATTTTGTTTGTTTCCCTTTCTAACATGCCCCACAAAGAACATATGATTCGTAATTAGGATTTGGCAAGTCTCGGACTAAGTCAAGTCTTTTCAATTATGAGATTAACCTCAAATTGACATGTCCTAATCTTTTGTGCCAAACCATTTGTTCATTACTTATAAACATAACACACTTTACTTCTTGTTTGTTCAAGCCAAATAAGTTTATTTTGAATATGTTGTTGGAACCAAGTTGATTTTATACTTAGATTTTTGATGATAACCAAAGTATTTTATGAGAACAATATATTTGACTTCAAAGAGTATGAAAAAAGATTCATGTTTTTGAAGAAAATCTAAAATAAGATTTGATTTAAATTTATAATTGAAGAAAAATCTAAAATAAGATTTGATTCAGATTTATAATTGAAGAAAATCTAAAATAAGATTTGATTTAGATTTATAATTGATGAAAATCTAAAATAAGATTTGATTCATATTTATAATTGAAGAAATTTTTTGACTAAGTTGAAAAGAAGATATGGTCAAGATTTGATCAAGATTTATCTACAACATAATATGAACAGAATCAATCTGAAGAATTTACAAACGCAATCTGAACAAAATACGAACAGAATCAATCTGAAGAATTTACAAACTCAATCTAAACAAAATAAGAACATAATCAACTTTAAAAAAGGACTAATTTGAAGCCCTAATTTTAACTATAAATATATACTCAAGGCTGAAGAAAAAGATCACTGAAAATCAGAAAAGAGTAGATGAACTCAAACTCAAAATTCCAAATTCATCTTAGAGTTCAAAGAGAGAAACACTTGTTCGAATGGGAAATATTCTCTAAGCGTATTTTCTTAAAGTGTGAGAGTTATTATTATTATTATCAGCTTTGTTAGAAGCAAACACTTAAAGTTACAATCTTTTGTATCCAACCCAATAGTGGTTTAGTTCCTTCTTCAATTTGGGGTTGTGAGGTTGTTAGGAGAAGACTTGGCTCGTAGTGTCAAAGTGGTTAGTTCCTCAAAAGTCAGGGGTTTTAAGGCTTTTTGGGAAGACTGGTTTGGAGAGTTAGGTGCTTTGTAATTCAAGGTATTTGAATTAGTGGATTAAAGCCTTCTGAATGAGGGGACTAGATGTAGCCAAGTTAGTGGTGAACCGGGATAAATCTATGTGTCAAGTTATTTATGTTTTCATTGGTTGCTATCTTTAAATCTGATTGCTTCTTATCTAAGTAATTCATAAAAACCAACCAACCCTCATCAAATTAGCAAAAAGTTATCAACTTTGGCAAACACAATTCAACCCCCTTCTCGTGATTGCACCTTCATATGTTGTTTTTCATTTGACCAGTAAATAGTATGGATCCATTTGTTTGACTTATTGCCTTACATGACTTTTGATTGAAGACATCGTCATAACCACTGTCGCTTAATTGACTTTTGCTCAGTAGGTTATGTATTAGTCCTTTTACAAGTAAAACATTTTTAATAGAGGTAAGCGAACTATTACCTACTGTGTTGTGCCCAATGATCTTACCCTTTTGATCACTTCCAAAACCTAGGAATCCTCTCTCTTAAGGGTTAGGTCTTGGAATATTAGCTTTTCTCCTGTAATGTGTCGTGAGCATCCACTGTTCAGGTACCATGATGAGTGTTTTAACTTTGTTGCTAAGTGATGAATACCCAAATGCATGGTTTGTAATTCTATGTTCATTCCATTGGCAACACACACATATTTTGAATTATTAAAAAAAATATAAAAGTTGTAACAAGAAGAAAATAAAAATATGGAAAAGATAGAAATGGGGGAGGTGCCACACTCAAGCTTCTATGGAGAAGATGAATAATATGCCTTGGGGGAATGATCGCCACCAGAAAACTTGGTTTCTTGGTAAGATCAAAAGGTTTGGTTCAATCATGAACCAAAAAGAGACATAATCTCCCAAATACACAAAATGTAATTTTTTAACAAAAATCTTCTACTTTAAGGATAAGTTCTACTTGTGTTTTTTTTTTACAAAAAAAAACATGCATTCAAGAAAAATTATTCCTTGTCTCAAAGTGTAACCTTCATTCTTAAATGTTATTCTCTCCTCATAAAGCCTTGTCTCTTCTCTTGAATGCCTTTGTCTCCTTTTAAAGGCTCGTTGATCACAAAATATGAATAATTTCATTCGACCCTTAAAGCATCCAAGGTTGATTGCTCATACACCACACATACGTGCTTTTGCACCTCCCCTTTGAGGCCTCTTAGACACCACTTTGCTTTATGATCCTACGCACTTTTATTTCAACAAAAAAAACACCAAAGCAAGAGACGGGCAACACATGTCATGAGCTGCCCATGAGTCACACATAATCAAAACACTCACAAAAATAAAAGAAACTTAAGTGTTAGGCCTAATTGAAACCAAGTTATGACCCATACTTTTTGTTACATCTTAAACTAAATAAAACAAAGCAAATATGCAACATCTCATGCGCCTAAGTCCACTCCATGTGGACTTATGTAGTTGACCAAATTAGACTCCATTTTTTCTAAGTTAGGCATTTGATCCGTTGTCGCACACGGGTCAAATATAATTGAAAAAAAAAATGTTAAAAGAGGTAATAACTCGAGTCATTTTGCAATGACTTCTAATATAGTAATATAACCGAATTGAGAGTTGAAATTCGACAAAGGTTTTTTTATATAATTTTTCTAGTTTTAACAAATGAGCAAAACGATTAATCCACTTATTCGAGTTTCAGACCTATCACAGATTCTATCAATGAGTTTAATTCCTAATTCGTGATTCTATTCCTATTTGACTATAGATTTGATCAAACAAGCGTAATCAATCCTATGAGAATTCGGTTTCGTTGACTGGATTAAGCATCACAATAATCAAAATATTATTACAATTAACGATCAAGTGTCGCAGAATTATAATTCAATTAAATTAGAGACTGAAACCAAATTACGTCAAATAAATTTAATCGATCCTATTGAAATTGAGTTTAAGCAATCAGAATATCAGTATAATCAAATAAATGAAAATAGAATCATGAATCAGAATAGACGGTGTAACTTGAATCTCTAGGTGTGGTGAAACTCTGAACTCGTGGATTAATCTTATGAAATTAGCCTTCCATGAAAATAAAAAAAGTGTTTATATAATTTTCTGATCTTTATTCCGAAAACAGTACATCCGAGAAAGGAAAGAAAATTCCCAATATATAGTGCTCGATTTTGGGCTTTAAAAACAAGTGGCCCGCAATTTAAAATTATTACAACAGTCCATATTACGAAATATGCAATTTAGGCCCAGCGGAGTTTGGCATTGAGATTTTATTCCAACACAAAAGTTGTAGCTTTGATTTTTAGCTTTCCAACGATTGCTCGCATGCTTCAATCTGATATCTAGAGCTCAAGTTATGCCCTATGGAGCGAGCAGGGGTCAAAATGCAAATAATAAAATTATAATTCAATTTCAACCAAATTATAAAGAGATTTTAAAAAACCAAATTAAAAAGCTAGAAACATGCGTCCAAATGTTATGATCAGCATTGCTTCCATGATAATACTCACCATTTGGTTTAAGGCTTGCATAACTTTCTTGGCATGTGCCTTTGTCATTGGTCCTCAAAGACCTCGAAGTGCTTCACTAGTATCCTTGGTTATTATAGAAGTTGCAAATACGAGAGGGGGATTGAATTGTGTTTGACTAAGTTGATAACTTTTTCATTATTTGATTAAACTGATTCACACTTGTAGATTTACTTGGAGTAGAAGCAATAAGAAAACTAAGGAGTGCAATGGCACAAGTAATTTATTGTAATTCACCACTAACTTGGCTACATCGAGTCCATTCACTCAAAAGGATTTAATCCACTAATTCAACAACTTGAATTACAAAGCACCTGACCAGCCAAACCATTCTTCTCAAACAGCCTGACAACCTCAGACTTTTAAGGAACATACACACCTTGATTACTACCCAAGTCTTCTCGACACAATCTAACAATCTAGATTGTTGAAGGCACACTAAAACCACTATCGGGTTTGAATACAAAGGTTTGGAACTTGAGTAGTTGTTTCTAACAAGTTGATTATAACAATGACTAAGTGTTTCTCATTCGAACAAGTGTTTCTCTCTTTGAACTCTAAATTGAATTTGGAATTTTGAGCTTGAATTCTTCTACTCTTTTATGATTTTTCGATGATCTTCTTTTTCAGCCTTGAGTATCTATATATAGATAAAATTAGGGTTTCAATTTAGTCCTTATTAAATTTTGAATTGTATGTTCATTCCTAGCTTGGTCAACAATGATCTTTTTCAAAAATAATTATGAAAAAGATGCTTTTTGATAATATGTTTTTTAGCCAATTTTTTTATTTATGAATCCAATGTGAGCAGTTCTTCTAGATTGATACTGTTTGTATTTGTTAAGATTGCTTTCGCAAATTCTTCAGACAAAACTTCATTCCTATTGCTTGCTTTGAACTGGGTGTGAACATAGTGTTGGATCGGTTCTTGAAGTTTCACAAGTAGGAATATGACTAAGTCCAATTCAATATTTTGTCCTTTGTCAAAATCTGAATCATATCTTTGCAATTAGTAAATGTATCTTCTTGTGAGTGTTTCTTCTTGTAAACAATTCTTGGACGTATATTCTTGCAAATAATTCATATATTCTTGTAAATAATTCATATCTTCTTGTAGATAAATCTTGATCAAATCTTCTTGTAAATAATTCATATCTTGTTGCGATAAATCTTCTTGTAAATTATTCATATCTTCTAGTAGATAAATTTTGATCAAATGTTCTTGTAAATAATTCATATCTTCTTATGATAAATCTTGATCAAATCTTCTTGTAAATAATTCATATCTTCTTGTAGATAAATCTTGATCAAATTTTCTTGTAAGTAATTCGTATCTTATTGTTGATAAGATGTTGATCATATCTTCTTCACATCTTGACCATCTTCTTTTCAACTTGGTCAAAGATTTTCTTCAATTATAAATGTGAATCAAATCTTATTTTAGATTGTCTTTAAAAACACCATTCTTTTTTCATATTATGTGAAGTCAAATATATTGTTCTCATAAAATAATTTTGTTAACATCAAAACTCTAAGTATAAAAGCAACTTGGTTCCAACAATCTCCCCATTTTTGATGATGCCAAAACTGTATTTTTGATAACAACTTTTCTTTTAAGAACTTTGACTCCCCCTTACTTAAGGCTCCCCTTATGTCTAAGTATTTTTCTAAGTATTTTTTCTCCCCACATTATCAAATATCTTTCTCCCCATTTTGTCATCAAACAAAAATACTTGAGAGTGAAACTTGCTTCGTTATTTTTTTTTTAATTTGCCTTTTTTTTAATAGAATGAAAATAACATAAACATAGAACATAAAATTTATCCTAAGTATGAAACTAAACTACTCTAAGATTTCTTGTAGAACAAGGTAATGTTGGTAGTACCTTTTAGGTATCTAAGGATTCTCTTAACAAGTATTAAATGTGATTCCCTGTGGTCAACTTGAAATCTTGCACATACACATACACTAAACATGATGTCAGGACTGGAATCAATAAGGTGAAGTAGGGATCCTATCATTCCTCTATAGGTTTTCTAGTAAACCTTTTGGCCTGATTCATCTTTTTCAAATGAATAAGTAAGGTGCATTGGTGTAGCCATAGATTTGCAATCACCCATCTTAAAATTCTTCAGAAGCTCTTTTGTATATTTAGTTTGATGAATGTATATACATTTTTGACTTTGCTAAATTTGTATCCCTAAGAAGAACTTAAGTTCTCCCATTATAATCATTTGAAATTCAAGCTACATCAATTTAGAAAATTCTTGGCAAAAAAGTGTCATTAGTAGATCCACAAATAATGTCATCAACATAAATTTGAATGATAAGAATGCCATCTCCTATTTATTTTCTAAAGAGTCTATTATCTACTTGTCCTCTTTCATAGTTATTTTTAAGTAAGAAGTTACCAAGTCTATCATACCATGCCCTAGGTGCTTGTTTTATTACCATAAAGATATTTCCTAAGTTTAAAAACATGATTTGGAAATTCAGATCTTTCAAAACATGGGGGTTGTTTGGCATAGACTTCACTTATATGACTATTTAGAAAATCACTTTTAACATCCATTTAAAATAGTGTAATGTTATTATTTGGAGCAAAAGAAAGTAGGATAAAAATAGCTTCTAACTGAGCCACTAGGGCAAATTTCTTAGTGTAACCAATGCCTTCTTGCTAACTGTAGCTTTTCAGTTAGCTTGTTTTTGAAAACCCACTTGGTGGTAATAATGTTCATCTTTGGTTTAGGTACTAGATCCCAAACATCATTTGTAACAGCCCGATTTTTTTTTTAAAACAAAATTCATAATAAAGAGAGAAATACCTTTGGATAAAATATTTAAGTCGTATCACAACGACAAAAACAAACAGCGGAAACGATTTTGAAATGAAAATCCAAAATATTTAAAACAGAAAAATACACCGAGGCTATGAGACCTATCCAACGTAGCTCATACCCCTGGGATATTCTCGGCAGACACCTGTACAAAAGCACTGCCCCAAGAATTTTAACTTACCCACGTCACATCAAAAAGTGGTACAAGGACCCATCAAAATAAAAGTCAAGCTGACAATATATGGTATAGGTACAATCTTCCAGAATGAAATAAATACAACCACACAGATAGACATCTAGCCCCTATACAGCCATCTAATCTGATCATGCTACAAAAAAACTATAACCCAAGTGATCTCCACGCGCCCCACAGAAATCATTCTGACACAGCAATGGTCAGGTAAGTCTAACTCCGTTCCCATCTCCAGAGTACTAACTGGTAGGACAATCTTGATTCTCATCTGAGGGCAAAGCCCATATTTCCACAATAATTGTAAAGGTCACCAACCGAAATTAACAAACATCACATAGCATTTAAATTTTAAATGCACAAAATAACCTTTCAACTTAGCATACATCTAGAAAGGGTTTTCGTATGCCACACATGCATAATCAAAGTTGAAAAAAATGAAGTTTTTAACAAACTGCATTGTCGTATTCGAATACAACATCCTTGTATTCAAATACAGTGCTATTTCACAAGTCAGTAGCAAAATTGAATATCTGTATTCGAATACACACTGCTTGTACTCGAATACAACTGCTAAAATTTGCAGATTTCAGTTTCGAAAACGTTTCGCAATCATTCAACACTTACCACACAAAATCAATCAATCACACTCATCAGTTACGGCATAATTACAAACAACAACCGAGTATGTATATACAACCATCACAGTATATCAAACATGACTCACGTGCCAAGCACCCTAATGCAATGCGTATATGCCAATGCACATGATTTCGGAATTCCAAACCAAAACCCTCCTCGAATGGGCGTAAATCATAATTGTACAGCCTCTCACAGACTAGTACTAATTATCAAGGTGCAATCTCTCACAGATCAGCAAGATTTACTATCGTACAGCCTCTCACAGACCAACACGATTTTCTATGCGTACAATCGCTCACAGATCAGCACGACTTACAAGAGTGCAATCTCTCACGGATCAGCACGATTTTCTATGCGTGCAATCGCTCACATATCAACACGACTTACAAGAGTGCAATCTCTCACAGATAAGCACGACGCAAAAATCCCCGCAAGGATAAGATGAACTAACTATTCACATGTCATCATCTCGTGGCCATCACGGTTACCACTATCACCATGACACCATCGCGTTCACCATGTACTATGAATGCATGAGCACACTCTGACTTTTTTCAACACAATCATTAAGTAAGTGCAGCTATTAAAAGATTCCCCATTTTTAATGCTCATTTAACGCTAATGATTTTTCAAATTCCACACAGAGCATCTCAAACATATATAACTCATAATGTCACAATTCACACCAATTTATATCAATTCATTTTTCCACAAAATTCACACATAAAACACATATAAAAAATTCATAATATTAATTATGAACACATCAATCACACCAAACATGAATCACCACAACCATTACGTAAATGCAGCTATTAAAAGATTCCCCATTTTTAATACCCATTTAACAATAATGGTTTTTCAAACATTTCACAGAGTACACTCAAAACAAATTTTCCTGAAACCCACATCAAATTTAATCTACAATCCACATTAAATTTAGTTCACCATACATACCAAATTTCATCCATTCATTTTCCACCAAAACCACACATAAATCACATTAATTTAAAACTCCCCATTACCAAACATAAACCACCTATATTAAATCTCCAAATATTAAATCTCCACAATTTTCAACCACAAATCACCAAATTCAAAACTCCACAATTTCAAACATAAACCCCCAAATTCAATCTCTAAAATTTTCAACCATGAATCACCAAATTTAAAACTCCACAATTTTCAACCATAAATCACCAAATTTAATCTCCAAAATTTTCAATCACAAATCACCCAATTTAATCTCCAAAATTTTCAACCATAATCCACACATAAATCACTTCTCAACACATAAACCACACCAAACTTGAATCACCACATAATCTACATTAAATCAATCTCAGCAAATCGCACACAAATCACATCAAACTACACCTTAATCGCATCAATTTTAAATTCCACTAATACACGCATAAACGAATTAAATTCATTTTCACCATTTTACACATCAAATACACCAAATTTCTTTTCCATAAAATCACATATAATGTCTTAAATGCAAACTAAAAGTTTGGAAGGAGCCCTTACCTTAACGATAGCTTAAACAACCGATTACGGTACCGCGATAAATTCTGGTAAAATATTTTGTTCGCATGTCACTTTGAAAGCTAGCTCACTAGCACCACAGCGTGGAGGTGAGCAACTTTCCCTTCTGTCACTTCTCGAGATGGAGCTTAGATCTAGTAAATAAATTAGGATTTAAGTTTGTGGGTTTTGGTTTTTTTTGAAAACTTAAGAAAAAAAGAAAGAAAAAGAAGAAAGTATGGCGAGCAGGAAAAACGCGTGTGTAGCTTTCTCTGTTTTCAATCTCATTGCCTTACTTAACATATATATATATATATATATATATATATATATATATATATATATATATATATATATATATATAGAATTTAAAACTAAGGGTCTTACATCATTCCTCTTAAATTCATTTAACTCTTCTTGCATTGCAAGAATCCATCCATCATCTGCCTATGCTTCATCAATAGAGGTAAGCTCAATTGATGAGAGTAAGCCAAACAAAGTGGTATGATCTAGTCCTCAAAGGATCACTTGCACTTCCAATGATTAGAGTTTCAAGATTAAATGACTTGTACTTCCATCCAAATCTTCCTTCTGACTTATCTTGATTATTTATGACTTGATCAAATTTATCCTCTTAAGATTTCTCATCTTCTTCTAATTTTCTTGTATTCTCTGATTTTTCTGGTTTTTCTGGTTTGTCTACATTTGTTTTTGATAAACCTGCACTATCATCATCTTACTTTGACTTTTCAAGGTCAAGTTGTTTCTCATCAAATTTAACTTGTATGGATTCTTCCACAATCTGAGTTTCCCTGTTAAACACTCTATAAGCCTTAGATCTTTCAGAGTATCCAATAAAGGTAAACTTTTGAGATCTAGAATCAAATTTACGTAGGTTATCTTTAGTATTCAACATATAACAAGTACAACCAAATTGTTTAAACTAAGAGATGTTAGACTTTTTACCTTTCCACAATACATATGGTGTTTTATTCAATATAGACCTAATTAAAACTCTATTTTGAATATAACATGCAGTGTTAATTGCTTCAGCCCAATACTGTTTTGCAACATTCATCTCATTTAACATAGTTCTGGTCATTTCTTGGAGTGATATATTATTTTTTTTCTACAACTTTATTTTGTTGGGGTGTTCTAGGAGAGGAGAAGTTTTGAGAAATTCCATTCTCATCACAAAAAATTTCAAAGAATTTGTTTTCAAATTCTCCTAAATGATCACTTCTAATTGTTACAATCTTAAGACCTTTTTCAGTCATTACTTGTTTGCAAAATGTGATAAACACTTTGTAGGATTCATCGTTACTTTTTAAGAATTTACCTATGTCTACCTAGTGTAATCATCTACTATAATAAAGCCATATTTTTTTCCACTTAGAGAGATTGTTTTCACTATCCCAAAGAGATCTATATGTAAAAGCTCAAGGGGCTTTGAGGCAGAAATTGATTTCTTAGGGGTAAAGAAATTATTTGTTTGTTTTCCCTTTTGATAAGCTTCACACATAATTTCAGTTTTGTAACTAAGCTTAGGTAGACCTCTGACTAGTTGAAATTTATTCAGTTGTGAAATTAATCTAAGGGTTTCACGACCTAATCTTGTGGCAAATTAGTTTCTCTTCATTTACTGACAAAAGACACTTAACCTCTTGTTATTTTAGACTAAACAATTTTAGCTTAAAAATATTGTTTTACCTATGACCTGTAAAGAGTACGTATTCATCCTTTTGACAAATTTCCTTGCATGTTTTTTGATTAAATATAATATCATAATTATTATCATTTAATTGACTAATACTTAATAAATTATGGTTTAGACCTTTAACAAACAAGACATCTTTAATAGAAGGGGAATTACCATTACCAATTGTACTTTGACTAATGATCTGACGGTTTTGCTTTCCACCAAAAGTCACTGTGCCTTATTTGCTCAATGTTAGTTCTTGGAACATAGACTTTTCTCTTGTCATGTGTCACGAGCATCCACGGTACAGGTACCATGATTGGTGTTTTAACTTGATTGTTGAGGAAATCTACAACACAGATAATTTTGTTCATATGTACCCAAATTTGGTTGGGTCCTAGTTTGGTAGTCTTTATAGGTTTCTTGTCTTTCCTTGTATTTAACATAGGACAAGATAATTTGGAGTGACCTTTCTTAGAGCAAACCGTACACAAGGTATCAGAGGGAATATGTTTAGGTTCAGCTACAGTTTCTTCAAATCCTATACCTCTTTTACCATATCTACTAACTCCATAAATAATAGAAGCATACTTGCTTCTTTCCATACCATTAGCAATAAAATCTTGAAATACTTCTTCATGCTTATCAGAGTTACAAGCGGTACTTTCAATTAATGTTGAACTATGATTACTTTTCAGGGTTAGATTTTCAGCCTTAAGTTCAGCAACATCAATTTTCAGAGTTGCATTTTTTGTTTTAAGTTCAGCACTTTGTTTCTTTAAAACATTAATTTATTCTATTAGGTTTGCATTTTCTTTCCTAGGTGTTTTCAGTTTTAAACACAATTTTTGATTCTTGTTCAAGAAGTCATTTATAACACCAATTAAATCAGACCGAGTTAAGTCAGAAAATACCTCAATTTCTTCATATATGAATTCACTTCCCAAGTTAGAATATGTGTTGGATCTAGAGGCAGAGTTGGTATGAGCCATTAGAGCCAAATCTGCTTGCTCTTCATCATCATAGGATTCATGATAAACATACCATGTAGCCATCAAAC
Source organism: Cicer chorassanicum (assembly GCA_037974735.1). NCBI lineage: Eukaryota > Viridiplantae > Streptophyta > Magnoliopsida > Fabales > Fabaceae > Cicer > Cicer chorassanicum. The sequence goes on from JBBPBP010000003.1 coordinate 21,040,219, forward strand.
TCTTCTTATTGGGTCATGAATCTTTCCTTTGATGATTCCCTTTCTCCATATTTGGACATTCTGACTTGATAGGTCCAGTTTCATTGCATCCATAACATATGATGTTTTTATTTATTTATCAAATTTATCATCATTTCCTCTGTTGGACTGCTTCCAAAATAAATCTTTGGGGAAATTTCTTCTTTCTGTTGTGCCACATCTTTTGAATTTTTCATATGAAAGCCAGTTCCTCTTCCTCTGAGTCTTCATTATGATCCTCTGAATCATCATCCACTGATTCTGCTGTTGCCTTCAGAATATTCTTTTGCTTGGATTTCAAAGCCAAGGTTGGTTGCTTCTTCTTGGGCTCATTACAAGTTCAATTTCGTGTGATATGAGAGAGCTGGTTAATTCTTCCAGCTTAAGAGTATTTAGATCATTTGCTTCCTGAATGACAATGATCTTAGGTCTCCACTTGCTTGGCAGACTTCTTAGTATATTCTCCGCATGATCAACATTAGTATAATTCTTGTCAAGTATTTTTAATCCTGAGACTAGAGTCTGGAAAACATTGTTTCAATGCCTTCATCTTCTTCCATCTTGAACAACTCATACTTTTTTACTAGAGGTTGGCCTTTGCTTCTTGAACATGTTTGCTTCCTTCATAGGTCAAAATCATACTATCATAAATACTTTTTGCTGTCTCCTTGTTGGTGCACTTGTCAAACTCCTTGAAAGTGATTGCATTTATCATGAATGTTCTAGACTTATGATACATCTTTTACATCTTCTTCTAATCAGCATTCATTTCTTTCCTTGCAATCTCAATACCATAAGTATTCTTTATAGCAGTATAACCATCTTCCACAAAGTCCCCAAGTTCATGATCTTGTGAAATATAGAAACTTCTCAACCTATCCTTTTAATACTCAAAACGTTCTCCATCAAACAAATGTGGTCTATTGATGTTTCCTCCAGCGACTTCTTCACTGAATCCAAACATGTTGAACCCTTGGATCTTTCCTCAAACAATATAAAGTGCTCAGCCTTAAGACTGAGCTATGATGCCCATTGAAAGTACAAACACGAGAAGGGGAGTTGAATTGTATTTGCCTAAGTTGATAACTTTTTCACTATTTGATTAAACTGGTTCAGACATGATGATTTACTTGGAGTAGAAGCAATAACAAAACTAAAGAATGCAGCAATAAAGTGACACAAGTAATTTATCCTAGTTCACCACTAACTTGGCTACATCCAGTCCCTTCACTCAAAACGATTTAATCCACAAATTCAACAACTTGGTTGACAATGATCTTATTCCAAAATAATTCAATTTAATCTTTGTTTAATTCTCAATTGAATCTTTATTCCTAGCTTGGTTGACAATGATCTCATTCCAAAATAATTCTAAACAAGATGCTCTTTGATAATATGTTTACTTAGCAAATTCTTTATTTATGAATCCAATTTGAGCAGTTCTTCTAGATTGATACTGTTTGTATTTTGTTCACATTGAGTTTGTAAATTCTTTAGATTGATTCTGTTTGTATTTTGTTCAGATTGAGTTTGTAAATTCTTCAGATTGATACTATTCATATTTTGTTTAAATTGAGTTTGTAAATTGTACAGATTGATACTGTTCGTATTTTGTTAAGATTTATTTCACAAATTCTTTAGACGAAACTTCCTTCCTATTGCTTGCTTTGATTTGGGTGTGAACATAGTGTTGGACCGGTTCTTGAACTTTCACAAGTAGGAATATGACTAAGTCCAATTCAATATTTTGTCCTTTGTCAAAATCTGAATCATATATTTGCAAATAATAAATGTATCTTCTTGTGAGTGTTTCTTTTAGTAAACCATTCTTTATCATATCTTCTTGTAAATAATTCATATCTTCTTGTAAATAATTCAGATCTTCTTGTAGATAAATCTTGATCAAATATTCTTATAAATAATTAATATCTTCTTGTGATAAATCTTAATCAAATCTTGTAAATAATTCATTTCTTTTTGTGATAAATCTTGATAAAATCTTCTTGTAAATAATTCATATCTTTTTGTAGATAAATCTTGATCAAATCTTCTTGTAAATAATTCATATATTCTTGTAATAAATCTTGATCAAATCTTCTTCTAAATAGTTCATATCTTCTTGTAGATAAATCTTGATCAAATCATCTTGTAAATAATTTATATCTTATTATTGATAAGATGTTGATCATATTATCTTAAAATCTTGACCATATCTTCTTTTCAACTTGGTCAAAGATTTTCTTCAATTATAAATCTGAATCAAATTTTATTTTAGATTTTCTTCAAAACCACGAATCTTCTTTCATACTCCGTGAAGTCAAATGTATTGTAAACATCAAAACTATAAGTGTAAAACCAACTTGGTTCGAACACTATTGTGTATCAATAGCTCTCTTCACCTCTCATTCTTTTGCAATAAAATTCTTTTGTCTCTGTTTTTAAGCAATTTTTGTCTCAACACTCATTTTCTTTTTATTTTTTCCCTTTAGGATACAAAGATACAAGAATGACCTTTTTCCCATGATACATAAAAGAATATTTGTTTTTGTGCCCTTCATGGTTGGTACAACATCACAAAACACTTTGTACTTTCCAATTGAAAAATAAACCTCAACTTGTTTGTAAACAAGAATTTCCACCTTTTCACTTATCCATCGGATCTTGTAAGGTTTAGTGTGAGGTTTAACTTATAAGTTTGAGACCAAACGAGTACTAGTAACATTAGTACAACTTCCCCCATTAATAGTTAGAGAAGATACCTTTCCTTACACTAAACATCTTGTATGAAAAATGTTTTCTCTTTGAGTTTCATCCTCCTATGTGATTTGGCTTCTCAACATCCTTCTCTTTGAGTTTTATCGTCTTCTTTGATTTAGCTTCCCAACATCCTCCTCACCATGAGAATTTCTCTTACCAGGATCTTTTCCTCTTCTTCACCCCCATCCTCGAGTTCTTCTACTTCATACTCATGATTCCCCTCAATAGAGAAATTCCCTATTGTAGTATGACGATACATATCATCTTCTAATGATTCTTTCCATTTCTTCTGAAGTTTCAATAGAACGTTCTCCATACCTCCTTCTTTTTCTTTGAGGGTTTTATCCCACCACACGAATGCATAGTTTGTGAATTCAAGGGTTGCAACATGCACTTTTTGAAAAATTTGTTCAATTTTAGTCTCCCACTCCAAATGCACTTCTGGATCATTTTTCCCTTGAAAAGGTGGAACCTTAATTTTTATGCCACACATTATTTCATCTCTATTTCTACCCTCATTTTCTCTCATTCTTCTTATTTCCTCTACATCACCTTCATCATTAGAAACGTTTGACCTTCCAACTCATCAATCCTTTTTTGAAATTGTTCATATTGTTCTTTCAACAATTTTTCAAAATGTCCCCTCAAAGCTCGAATTTCAAAGAACCTAGCTGCTCTCCGAGAAGGTGAATCAGACATTTTATATTTTTTAGAAAATGAATTAAAATGACGATAAGGAAACAACAGAGAATAGTGAAAGAAAAAAATGAAAAGGAAACAAACTAACCCACAAAAGTTATAAACCACAACTCCTTCGATCACAACCAAATTAATTATTTTTCTTTTTGTTTTTCCTTTTCATAATTATATTTTTATATATTGTTTCATCTTGTGATTCTTTGATTCTGGCCACCGTTTACGGTAGATCTTGTTTTTGTTTTAGGGGTTTCTGTCTCTTTCTCCACTTTGGACGGTGGTTCTAGGAATGTCTTCTTTTTTCCTTTCCATCATGGACGGTGGTGTTAGATCTCATCTTGTTTAGGGATTTATTTCTCTATTCTTTTCATTTAGTTTAGTCTTGAACTTATTTGATTCCTTCTTCATCAAAGTGGATGAACGAGTGTGATTATTGCTTTGACTCACTCTCATCCATTTTGATCGAACAAGGTTTGAAATGGCCGATGATTGAGTGTCGACTTTGGATGTACAAATATTTCCTTTAGATTTCCAAGATATGAATTAGGTTATCGAGGAACTTCTTCGGGTAGTCTGTGTTTTATTGGAAGAGGGAAATGATACGTTAGACGTGTTGAGGAAGGTGGTGTCGAAGGATGACTGGACTACTAGGAGGCTTGAGCGGACAAAGAGGATATGCAGTGACCCCAACAATTGCGCGATTACCATGTACAATTTTTTTTCCTGACACATGGTATTCTACCTTCCCTTTAGATGGTTTGAAAAACTTTAGACATTTTGAGATAGTAATCTTAGATCATCTCCAACTTTCCCCTTCAAAACTTCATATGAACTGTTGGGCTTACATTATAGCTTTTCAAATCACATTCCAATTTTTTTATTTGGCCCTTTCTATTCCCTTCTTTTTCAATATTTTTGGGTTACTTTGGCATAAGGAGAATCGTAGATTAAAACAAGGGCATGTATCCTCCAAAACAAAAGAAGAAATGTTTTATGGCTTTTACCCACTCGTTGAAAGGGTTCAAGATGTGGTATCACTATAATGTGGCAAGGTATGAAGAAGCCATAAAACGAAGATGGTGAACCAAAGACAACTTTCCAAGATCGATTTCCAAAATTTTGGAGTAGGGATCACTTCAATCATAGACGAGATGAGTTGACGTACAAGCTTGAAGAACTTAGTCCTGCCAACCTCTATAATGCTTGTAGAACGAAAAAATCACAAGAAAGGAGGGGTTGAATTGGGTTTTTGAATTGTGGTTGAATTGTGATTTATCCTAGTTCACCACCAACACGGTAGCTACGTCCAGTATCTTAAACCTAAGGAATTTAATCCACTAGTTTATTATTGAACCAGACTTACACTTGAACACCTACTATTCACACTAACTGTGTTCAATCTTGTCAACCTTCTAGCTTAGTATAGTCAAACTGTTGAGGAAGACACGCATTATTGGGCTAGGTTACAACAATAAGGTTATGGGTTTTTTCAGAATTAACTCTCATAGAGAGTGTTTACAAAAGCATTACTTCAGAAATTCTCTTAGCACTAATGTGAAATGATACTAAGAAATATTGCATATATGTTTTTTCGCTTGTTGCTTGTATGATGTGTATCTCCTGTCTTTCTTTGTTGAGGGAGGCACGTCCTTTATAGAGTACAATTAGGATTTCTAGCTCTTGTCCTGAATGCAGAAAATCAGGATAATCCATGAAGTATCACATTGTATCTTTGTGGAATTGATTTGTTAGAGAGGCTTTCTAGAAAACATTGATCTTGTATTGATTCAGTGTATCTGTTTGAAACACTTGGGAAATAGAGGGAACAATGACCAGAGAATGTCTTGAGATCATCAGACAAGTAGCTAATTTAGGATATGTAGCAGGGGATGCGCAAATGCTTTGTCTTCAAAGCGTTGACTTTTTCAGAGGATACATAAAAGTTCAGAGTCAGATGATCAGACGCTTGGTGTGTTTATCAAAGGCACATGCAGTAATTTGTTTGTCATACTTGTTAGAGGTACAACATTTCTTGTCATTTTTATGTATCATAGGTAGAGGCAATAACTTGCTTGTCACGCTTGTTAAACGAAGAACATTTCTTGTCATGTTTATGTATCAGAGGTAGAAGAACAAAATCCATGTTGAGTTCATTAGAGGAAAATAAACTACGACATTCTTTGCATTTCCAGACGCAGTTGGGACGCAACGTTGTTTGTTGTATCATACTCAATGAAACGAAGAGAGGATAAGTCGTTTTATATCTGTCTTCATCTAGTTATTAAAGGATACCCTGATTTTGGACCTGTGCAGTTAATCACAATGTTAGAGCATTCAATTGATCCTTTAATTTCATAAAATGAGATATATATTCTAATAAAGTGTCAGTATGCAAAAAATTACACATTCTCCCCTTAGTGAGCCTTGCCAGAATTAAATTAAGGGTATTCTAAATATCCTACTGATTCTTAATCGTCTTTTTCATAGACGCCTTACTCTTAGCATCTAGACAATCAAAATCTTCCTTCTTAACAAACTCAGACGAATCCAACACGGGGCCAGATGGAGGCTTATAGAGGCCTTATATGTAGATCCTTGAGTAGCGACAAAAAGAGCATCTGGAGTGCAAATCTCGATCTCTGGGATGACTATAGGAAGCTGCAATGCTGCGATTGGAGAAACCATTAACGGTTCTAGAGTGAGAAGGGTGTCTTTGGATGAGCTTGATGTGCCGACTGTGAAGAGTTTTCTGGACTGATTACTCTTGAATGCAAAAAATCAGGATAATCCATGAAGTATCGCATCGTATCTTTGTTGAATTGATTAGTTAGAGAGGCTTTCTAGAAAACATTGATCTTGTATTGATTCAGTGTATCTGTTTGAAACACTTGGGAAATAGAGGGAACAATGACCAGAGAATGTCTTGAGATCTTTAGACAAGTAGCTAATTCAGGATATGTAGCAGGGGATGCGCAAATGCTTTGTCTTCAAAGCGTTGACTTTTTCACAAGATACATAAAAGTTCAGAGTCAGATGATCAGACGCTTAGTGTGTTTATCAAAGACACCTGTAATAATTTGTTTGTCATACTTGTAGAGGCAGAACATTTCTTGTCATTTTTATGTATTAGAGATTGAGGCAGTAACTTGCTTGTCACGCTTGTTAGACGATGAACATTTCTTGTCACGCTTATGTATTAGAGGTGGAATAACAAAATCCATGTTGAGTTCATTAGAGGAAAATAAACTACGACATTCTTTGTGTTTCCAGATGCAGCTGGGACGCAACGTTGTTTGTTGTATCATACTCAGTGAAACGAAGAGAGGAGAAGTCGTTTTATATCTGTTTTCATCAAGTTATCAAAGGATACCCTGATTTCGGACCTGTGCACTTAATCCCAATGTTATAGCATTAAATTGATCCTTTAATTTCATAAATTGAGATATATATTCTAATAGAGTGTCATTATGCAAAAAGTTACACATTCTCCCCTTAGTGAGCCTTGCCAGAATTAAAGTAAGGGTATTTTAAATATCCTCCTGATTCTTGATCTTTTTTCTATAAATGCCTTAGTCTTAGCATCTAGACAATCAAAATCTTCCTTCTTAACAAACTCATACGAATCTAACACAAGGCTAGAGGGAGGCTTACAGAGGCCTAATATGTAGATCCTTGAGCAGCGACAAAGGGAGCATTTGGAGTGCAAACCTCGATCTGTGGGATGACCATAGGAAGTTGCAATTCTGCGATTGGAGCAACCATTAACGGTTCTAGAGGGAGAAGGGGCATCCTTGGATGAGCTTGATGCGACGACTGTGAAGAGTTTTCTAGACTGATTGCTCTTGGCTTTATGAAGCTGGACCATCCATAAGTAGATGATTTTAGTTGTTTGTCTGAAAGCTGTACAATTCTTCGAAGCCAGATGCATATGATAATCCTTATTGTCTTGAGTCCAATTTGAGACAAAGGATAGGACTTTGTTCGACTAATTTGAAACTTCATTAGGATCCATACTTTGAGCATTTTGATTTATGGTGTGAGAGATTTTGGCAGAAAGAGAGGTAAAGAATGTTTGGAGGTCAGGGAAGCTAGATATAGAGAGCTGGGTTGACAGGACGATTGCTAGAAGGATGGAGGATGTAATAGAGTCAAAGGGAAAAGTCAGATGAGTCGTGTGAGGATGTGTTAGAGACTAGGTCGACAACATTTTTGTGCAATAGGCATTGTGTAGAGGAGAGAGGGATATGGAGAAGGAAATGAAGCGAGTTCGATTATATTAATGGAAGTGGGAGAAGGTGATGGTAAGGTTGTGGAGGAGGTAGGTGTTTGAGTGGTTGAACTAGGCTTGTGAAGGAAGGGATGGGTTGCGTATCCGAGTGAAGCAAAGGGCTCGGCTAAGGTAACTCCAAACACATGATCTGACGTATCAGAGTCAAAAGAAGGAAGGGTGGTGGGTGCAAGGTCAATGGAAGGGGTGACAAAGTTGGTTGGCTGGAAGAGTTGGTTTAGGTCCAGGGAAAGTGGTATAGCGCTCAGAGTCTAAACTTACCTTTCGTTTCTTCCTCTGAAGAGGAGTTTCCGTGTCTTCACCGATGATGGTTGTGACTTCCTCATCTATTGGAACCAAGTTGGTTTTATAGTTAGAGTTTTGATGTTAACAAAACTATTTTATGAGAACAATATATTTGACTTAACAAAGAATGAAAGAAGATTTGTGTTTTTGAAGACAATCTAAAATAAGATTTGATTTAGATTTATAATTGAAGAAAATATTTGACAATGTTGAAAAGAAGATACAATCAAGATTTGAAGAAGATTTCATCAAGATTTATCACAAGAAGATATGAATTATATACAAGAAGATTTGATCAAGATTCAACTACAAGAACATATGAATTATTTTCAAGAAGATATGATCAAGAATTGTTTACAAGAAGATACATTTATCATTTGCAAAGATATGACTCAGATTACGACAAATGACAAATTACTGATTTGGACTTAATCATATTCCTACTTGTGAAAGTTCAAGAACCGGTCCAACATTATGTTCCCGTGCAGATCAAAGCAAGCAATAAGAATGAAGTTTCATATGAAGAATTTGCGAAAGCAATCTTAATAAAATATGAACAATATCAATATGAAGAATTTACAAACTCAATTTTACAAAATATGGACACTATCAATCTAAAAAATTTAAAAACTCAATCTAAACAAAATACAAACTCAATCTTAACATAATCAATCTGAAGAACTTATGAACTCAATCTGAACAAATACAAACAAAATCAATCTAGAAGAACTGCTCAGATTAGATTCAAAATAAAGAATTGACTAAAGATCATATTATCAAAAAGCATCTTGTTCAGAATTATATTTGACTAACATCAATAAAGCCCTAATTTTATCTATAAATAGACATTCAAGGCTAAAGAAGAAGATCATCGAATACAGTGCTTGGGGGTCACCAGCCTCATCTTGATAAGATTTGAGATGTTGAAAGTGGGAGAAGGGAATGATACTGAGTGTTCCTCTTCAACAGAACCTCGCACCTCTTCTAGTGCCTGAATAAGAGATGTAACATGAGTACAAAAGTTAACAGTCTGAGGTAGGGATTGGTCTTGATCTTTCTTATTCTGGAGTTGATGATATAGAACTACATGGGCTCTAAGATGATATACGGAATATTTGTCTTGATTCCACGAGAGATGTTCCACATAAGACCTTTGTGGTCTTGCTAAAATGGTCCACTGACCAACCCTTAGGCACCACACGCTCAATAAGGATTTTGAAGAGAACGCGATAGTTAGGTTTAAGATGAACAAACTTGGAACTCACCTTTGGGTCCTCAAAAAGTTCCTTGTTGATTCTGAAGGTGCCAACCCTTGATTCATTCCCATTTTCTAGTATCATCCCTTTGTCAAGGCATCTTGTGATGGCGGCTAGGGATTGCTGAGTGATCTTGTTAGGAAGACCCAACACCGTGCTAGAAACCTCACCGTCCACATTTGCATTAGCAAACCTCCAAAACTCCTTTACTAGGATGTCCAAAGCAACGTCTTGTCCTAGGTTGAAGTACTCAAACTAGCCTACTGCAACTAGGTCATAAATGAAGTTGAAATCATTCTCAGCTAGGTTTTCGATTTCGACTTTCAGTTTGTGGAGAATCTCAAATTGATCGAGCTTGCATTGAAGCATTGGAACGTAGGAATCATTGGCAATTGAGACGATTGAGGTGAGCTTGATGCCATTGAAACATGAGAGTTTGAGGAGAGTGGGAAGTTGAAAGGTTTGCAAAGAACGAAAGTGTGGTGTTGTGAGAGTCATGAGTGATTGTGAGTATAAAAATGTTTAATAGCAAAAACAATTGATTTATTTTAAAAAAGATGAATGTGGGAAACACTTGTTAGAGTATCATATTTTACAAAAATAAAACAATACATATTCACGATTAATTGAATTTAAACATCATTCTATAATAAATAGATTTTTTAGGTGTTTCTTTATAATATTGAATATGTCCTCAACAAGGGGTTTTGTGAAAATGTCAGTCCACTGATGATTAGTGTCGACAAGTTTAATGTCTAAAATACCCTTATAGACATAATCCTGAATAAAGTGATATTTAATCTCTATATGTTTTTCTCTAGAATGTAAAATAGAGTTTTCGGTAAAACATATGGTTGAAGTGTTATCATAGAAGATAAGAATGTTACTCATAAATATTGAAATCTTTGAAGTAGCAATATCAATCACAAGGGAGGGGGAGTTGGAATTGTGATCCATTTTTAAAATGCTTTAGGTTACAAATAAAAATCTAGAACGTTCTAGGTGAGTTAAAAAGGAATAAAGAAAATTATTTCTAGCTGATGTGTGACAATGAGTGAGAAATAAATAAGGATAGAGATAAGGAGATCACACAATGATGTATCCTGGTTCACCCAAGGTGGGCTAAGTCCAGTCCTTACAATTTGTGACTTTTTCCACTAATGTGCTTGACACAAGAAAGTTCTTGCTTTTACACTATATTTCTTGATCACTCTTGATCAGTTACTGAATTCACCTTTCAAGCTTGAAAGGATTTTTACAGTTACCTTTCAGTCTAGATAGGATTTTTACATGTTACCTATTTTAATCATAAAAGGATTTTTACAACATATTCCAACGATCTTAAGAGATAGACTTGTGTTTCAATTAATGTGTATGATAAAAGGTTTTAGGATTAGAATCAACTCAACACTTGTTTGAGATTGATTATCAGCAATAATTCAATAAAGAGATCCCTAAATGTAGTAAGAGAAAGTTGGAGTTTTGCTTGACTGGAGAGTTTTGTTGCTTGAGTATGATTGTTTGAGTATTGGAATGATTGAACTGAAAACTCTTACCGTTGTCTTCACCTTGATGTTACTTTTATAATCATGGAGAAGGTTAGAAAAGACTCATTATAGCCGTTACTAATCTTGAGGAAAACGTATGTTCAGAGTGAGATTTAATAGACACGTGTATCATTCAATTCAAAACGTTCTTCGAAATCAGAATGTTCTTGGTTCTGTGATGTATGGAAAACGTGGATGAGTTACTAAGTAGTTGTTTAGTTCTAGTCCTTTGTCTTAGAAGCATGTTGAGTTTTCTACAAGAAGTGCAACAACAATATCCTTTCGTCCTTGTTGTCCTTGCTCACAACTTATCAATCTGGAGATTGATTTGGAGACTGTTTTGTTTCTTTGGCTTTTAACTTGAGTTCTGGTGCTTGATTGTCGTTTTAAGTAGTCTTGATATTCTTTTATCTTGAGGTATGGACTATGGAGAATGATTTGTTTTAATATTGTCCGTAAAACGAAATAACTAGAATGATCTTTTTATAAACCAGAAAGATCTTGATAAACTAGAATGATCCTTTGATAAACTAGAATGATCATTTGATAATCTAAAATGATCTTGATAAAAATCTCTGGTTTAATTAAGTCATGATGTTCTTGATTTATTTCATGGTGAGATTGGTGATTGTTGTATGTATGTATTTGATCACCTATATCTGAATAAATCACTCAAAAGCACAAGTTAAATAACAATAGAATCATAATCATGATTAAAGATTAATTAACTTGTTTGTTTATCTTTAAAACGCTTGATTTGGTATTTTTCCTAAACAATCATCTATTTGATGCTTCACCCATAACAATTGAGTGCTGCAATTAGCTCTTGAGATAAACTCTTCTTCTGTTGTAGACAGAGCAATAGTGCTTTGTTTTTTGCTTGACCAGAAGATTGGATTATCACCAAGGAATGTGCAGTTTCCACCAGTGCTTTTTCTTTCTAGACTACCTCCAGCATAGTCAGCATCACAGAAACCTACTAACCTGTACTTAGAGGATTTCTTATAACGCAGACCAAGGTTAGTAGTGCCTTTTAGATATCTAAAGATCCTCTTAACAGCTGTTAAGTGAGATTCCTTAGGGTCAGACTGAAATCTGTCACATACACACACACACAATAAACAGAATATCAAGTCTAAAGGCAGTTAAATAGAGAAGGGAACCTATCATTCCTTTGTATACCTTTTGATATACCTTTTTACCTGACTCGTCCTTGCCAAAAGAACAAGTTGGATACATAGGTGTGGACATTGGTTTACAGTCATCCATTTTAAACATTTTAAATAGTTCTCTGGTGTATCTGGTGAATGAGTAAATCCTCTAGGTTTTGATGAATTTGAATTCCTATCTCATACTCATCTCAAATTCATTCTTCATTAACTTAGAAAATTCTTAGAAGAGATTGCCGTTAGTAGAACCAAAAATAATATCATCAACATATATTTGGACAATGAGAAGGTCATTTTTAGATGATTTTCTAAATAAAGTAGTTTCAACTTGACATCTTTCAAAATATTTTCTAACATAAAGTTGTTTAGTTTGTCATACCAAGCTCTTGGAGCATGTTTTAGACCGTATAAAGATTTCTGTAGTTTGAACAACATGGTCAGGAAATTCAATGTCTTCAAATCTAGGAGGTTTTTTGACATATACTTCTTCATTTATGAAACCATTTAAGAAAGCATTTTTCACATCCATTTGATATAAGGCGATTTTATTAAATAATGTTAATGAAAGTAAAAATCTGATAGCTTCTAACCTTGCCACCAGGGTGAAAGTTTTATTTTAGTGAATACCTTCCTTCTAACTATAACCTTGGGCTACGAGTTTAGCCTTGTTTCTAACCATTTCACCTTTCTCATTGAGTTTTTTTTTTAAAACCCACTTGGTTTCGATTGGCATCTTTTCTATAGGTTTAGGGACTAAATCCCAATCATAATTCCTTTTGAATTAGTTCAGCTCTTCTTGCATAGCTAGTATCCATTCATCATCTAATAGAACTTATTCTATGGATTGAGGTTCAATTTCAGACAGAAGCCCAAACAGAGATGTCTCTTTAAAAGCAGATCTATTTTTCAAGGGGTCATTTGCGTTGCTTACAACCAGTGATTCTGTGTGAGAGGGCTTGTATTTCCATCAAGTTTTGGATTCTTGATACTCTTGATATGAGTTGTTGAATGGATTTTCTGATTCACTAAGGACTAAGTTTGACGTTTCTTTAGTTTCTATTGGTTCCTCTAAAGTATATGGTTCCTCTGAAATATGTAAATCTACAAAGTATACGTCTAGCTTTGACTATTTATGGATTAATTCCTCAATAATCAGTGTTTCTTTGTTGTATACCTTATGGGCTTTATAGCTTTCAGAGTGTTCCAAAAAGATGCACTTTGAGACCGTGAGTCAAACTTGCCAAGATTGGTGTTTAAAATATAACAAATACATCCAAACTAATGAAAATAAGAAATGTTAGGCTTTATTCCCTTCCGTAATTCATAAGGAGTCTTATTGAGAATATGTCTAATATAGATTCTATTTTTAATGTAACGCATAGTGTTCACTGCTTCTGCCTAGAAGTTTTTGGCAACGTTCATTTCGTGAATCATGGTGTGTGCCATTTCCTAAAGATATTTGTTTTTCCTTTCTACAACACCGTTTTGTTGGGGTATTCTAGGAGAAGAAATTTTTTGTAAGATGTCATTCTCTTCACATAAGTTTTCAAAAAATTTGTTTTCAAATTCACCTCCATGGTCACTATGATTCGTTGTTATACAAAAACCTGTTTCATTTTGCACTTGTTTGCATAAGGTAGTGAATACTTTATGTGAATCATCTTTGTGCTTTAGGAACATTACCCATGTCCATATGGAATGATGAGTCCAGAGGCAATCTTTACAAGGCCAAAAAGATCGATATGTAAAACTTTAATTGGTCTAGATGTGGAAACAATGTTTTTAGAAAGAAAAAAAAGAAGACTTTATTTGTTTCCATTTCTGACATGTCTCACAAAGAAAATCTGAGTGGTACTTAAGATTAGGCGAGCCTCTAAATAATTCAAGTCATTTTAATTTTGAGATTAACCAAAAGTTGACATGTCCTATCTTTTGTGCCATATCAATTGTTCATCTCATACAGACATAAGACACTTGACTTCTTGTTTGTTTAAATCAGATAAATTTATTTTGTAAATTTTATTTTTTCCTTTGGCCAATAAATAGTATGAATCCATCTGTTTGACTTATTACCTTACATGACTTTTGAATGAAGACTACATCATAACCACTGTCGCCTAATTGGCTTATGCTCAGTAGATTATGCATTAGTCCTTTTACAAATAAAACATTCTTAATTACCTAATATGTTGTGTCCGATGATCTTACCTTTTTTATCACCTCCAAATCCTATGAATCCTTCGTTCTTAAGGGTTAGGTCTTGGAACATAGACTTTTCTCCCTTCATGTGTCGGGAGCATCCAATGTTTAGGTACCATGACTGGTGTTTCAACTTTGTTGCTAAAGATATCTATAAGATAGATTATTTTATCTTGGTTTGTTAGTATTTAAAGGTATCTTGTATTTCCATATTTTCAACATAGGACAAGTTATTATGTTTTGACCTTCCTTATGACAATAAGCACAAGCAATATCAGGTTGAATAAATCTACGATTTTTTGTTATTTCTTCAAAGCCTATGTCGTATTATTGTTTCTGCTAACACCGTAGATCATAAAATCTTGTTTGCTTTTTTCTATGCCTTTAGCTAGAAACACTTGAAAGGACATTTCATACTTAACAGAGTTGTAAAATTTACTCTTTGAGGTTTCAGAAACCTTTTCCTTCAATGTTAGGTTTTCTCTTTTTATGTTTTCAAAATCTTTTTCAAGAGAACTGCATTTAATTGTTAAGATGTCGTGAGCTTTTCAGAGAATCTTAAGTTTAGAGAAGACCTTATGATTTTAGTCTAGAAACTCGTTTATCATATTTATGAGTTCACTACGAGATAAGTTAGAGAATACCTCAATTTCGTCATTAGTAGCCTCAAAGTCAAAGTCAACATCAACCATCAGAGCCATGTTCGCATGCTCTTCATTTTCATCAGATGATTCATTAGAGTCATCCCATGTAGCCATAAGACCTTTCTTCTTGGTCTTGAATTTTTTCCTATGGGATTTTACTTTCTCAAGTTTATGACATTTTGATTTGAAATAACATGGTTTCTTGCATTCATAGCAGGTGAGGTTTCTTTTGTCTAGCTTTTCACTTCCTTTTTTTGCTATTTTGGGATCTTCTAAAATATCTTTTGAGAAAGGATTTCTTTCTATTGTTCCATATGTGTTGTATTTTTCTTGAGATAAAAGAAAACTCTTCATCATCTAAGTCTTCACTCTGATCTTCCCTTCTGCTTTCCTCTGAGTCTTTTATTTTTTCTTGGGATTTGAAATCCAGGGATTTAGACTTTTTCTTGGGCTCAACTTCAACTAGTTCAATCTCATGGGATCTGAGTGAACTCATTAGTTCTTCCAAAGGTAGTTTTTTTAGATTCTTAACTTCTTGAATAGCTGTTACCTTTGGTCTCCAATTGTTGGAAAGAATTCTAAGGATCTTTTTGATGTGGTCGGCAATAGTGTAGCTCTTTTGGAGAACCTTCAGTCCAAAACCAATTTACACTTTCTGATGAGCAGATTAGCTTAGGATTCTTGTACTTGCTTGTTTTCTTCGTAGTTAAGAACCAGTGCATCAAAGATACTCTTAGTTGTTTCTTTGTTTCTTCATTTTTCAAACTCCTCGAAGGTGATAGCATTCATTATGAAGGTTCTCGCTTTATGATGCATTTTATATTGTTTCTTTTGGTCAGGGTCGAAGTTCTTTCTCGATAGCCATCTTCGACTATGTCATAGAGTTCAAGGTTGTGAAACATGTAGAAACTTCTGAGTCTGTCTTTCCAGTACTCAAATCTTTCTCCATCAAACAAGGGAGACTTGTTAACATTTCCATCTATAACTTCTTCACCACAGTTATCCATAAGTGATAAATATCTTTACTCAAACACGGTTAAGTGCTTAGTTTTTGAGACCTTGCTCTAATGCCAATTGTAGAACGAAAAGAACACACGAAAAAGGGGGTTTGAATTTAGTTTTTAAAACCTTTACGTGGTTATACTTAAAGTAAAGAATGTAATGCAAGTGAATGAAAAACATAGCAGAGAGATACAATGATCTATCTTGGTTCACCACCAACACGCTAGCTACGTCTAGTCCCTTTAACCTGAATGATTTAATCCACTAGTTTATCACCGAACAAGACTTACACTTGAACACCTAGTAGTCACACTAATTATGTTCAATCTTCTCAACCTTCTAGCTTAGTACAGTCAAGTTATTGAGGAAGGCAGCCACTACTGGGCTAGGTTACAACAAAAAGGTTTTTGATTTTTCTGAAATTAGCTCTCGTAGAGAGTGTTTACAAAAGTATTACTTCAGAAATTCTTTTAGCACTAATGTGAAATAGAATGATATTTAGCAAGAGTGCATATGTGCTTTTTCGCTTGTTGCTTGTATATTTATGTATCTCGTGTCTTTGTTCGTTGAGGGAGCCATGTCCTTTATAGAGTACCATTAGGGTTTTTGGTTGTTGTTCTGATTGTAGAAAATCAGGATAATCCATGAAGTTTTGCATTGTATCTTTGTGGAATTGATTTGTTAGAGAGACTTTTTAGAAAAGACTGATCTTGTACTGATTCGATGTATCTGTTTGAAACAGTTGGGAAGCAAAGCGAACGATGATCAGAGAATGTCTTGAGATCTTCAGACAAGTAGCTGATTTAGGATATGTATCAAAGGATCCGCAAATGCTTTGTCTTCAAAGCATTGACTTTTTTAGAGGTTGAATTTTTCAAAGGATACATAAAAGTTCAGTGTTAGTCAATGAAACACTTGGTGTGATTATCTGAGGCATAGACAGTAACTTGCTTGTCACGCTTGTCAGAGGTAGAGGGAATGAACGGACGGTAAGGGGCTAGAAGGTCGTGATTAATAGTGCAACTAACGGTAAGGGGCGGGCTGTTAAGGAAAAAACTTGCTATTTCCATTGGGTGGAAATGGGGGGCAAGAAGGTCGTGATTAACAGTGCAAATAACGGTAAGGGGCGGGCTGTAACAAAAAAGGCGTGTGGGAATCGAACCCGGTATCTGGGGGATAAGTAACGTCATTCTTTCATTCCCACTACCAATTGAGCCACTCAATTGGTAGTGGGAATGAATGGAAGGTGGTACTTATCCCCCATGTACCGGGTTCAATTCCCATGGAAGACAAAAACTCGTTATTTCCATTGGGTGGAAAAGGGGGCGAAAAGATTGTGATTAACAGTGCCGATATGGTAAGGGTTGGGTTGTTACAACATGTTTTGTCTTTCTAGAGGCAGCTAGAACGCACATTGTTTCTTTTAACACCCCGATTTTTAACAGCGCGAGTGTATTTTTTTTTTTCAAAAAGAAATGATAAAAATACCATGGCGTAATACAAACGACCCAAATCATAATTAATTACATCATAATTACAACAAATAAAATAGTTTTTGAGATGATAATCCAAAATATCCAAATATAAAATACACCAGGGCTATGAGACCTATCAAGCATCGCTTATACCCCTTGGGTATTCTCGGTAGAAACCTGTACAAAGTACTGCTCCAAGAAATACTAATCCCTCATGGTCACGTCAAAAAAATGGAACATGGACCCACCAAAACAAAAGTCATACGACCGTATAAGTTATATTTACAGTCATCCCAAAATAAACTATGTACAACCACCAAAAGAAAGACATCAAGTCCTTATACAACAAAACTAATCTGATCATACTCTAGCAACTACAATAACATGGGTGACCTCCTCACACTCCGCAAGTCCCTTCTAACGCAATATCCATCTTTGAGGTAACCTCATCCTCCTCAACATCCATAGAAGGATCGGTCTCTTCAGAAGTCATATCCACCCACGAGATATGTGGCTTCGGCGGCACTGGAATCTCAAAACAATCCAATACTTCAGTGACAGTCGGTAAGGGTTCATTCACCGGAAATGGGAGCTCTAACTCGGCCCGCCTAGATGGTCCTGCAGTCTCTCGCTCCACTACCATCGGCCCCTTATCCTTTCCGCCAGTCCCCGGTCCAACCACTGTATCCTCAACTCCTACGGTGGCCTCCGCCTCAACTCTAATTGAGGAATCCTTCGCACATTCCCAAGCTCCACTCATCCCAAGCACCAATCCTTAAGGTATCGGATAGTCGATCTTCTCGCGAGTGAGTTCCAGAAGATACATTGCCCCAGCTTTCCTACTAGTCCTCACTACCCTCCCTGTATAAGTAGCCCGTCTTGAGATGGGGTCATATACCCAAGCAGTCGGCGAGTCTCGATCAGGGAAGTCTAACGACGTCACCGTCATCAAGGTAACAGTTGGTGGAATGAACTCGGGTATCATCTGAGGGCAAAGCCCAATTTCCACAATAATTGTAAAGGGTCACCAACCAAAATTAACAAATAACATTTAGAGAAAATTTTCATTTCAAATGCTCAAGAGAACCTTTCATCTTAACATACTCATTGAAAGAGTTTTCATATGTCAAAAATGCATAATCAATGTTGAAAATTGAAGTTTTTAACAAAACTGCACTGTCGTATTCGAGTACAACACTGTCATAGCCGAATACGAGTGCCAAGTTAGTAGCTAAAACTGAACATCTGTATTCAAATACGAGACAGGATGTAGTCGAATACGTGTATTCGAATACGAGACAGGATGTAGCCGAATATGAGACAGACAAGTCAGTAGCAAAAATGCATTTTCGTATTGAAATACGAGGCTTCGTATTCGAATACGATGTTAAAATTTCAAATAAAAACTAAACGTTTCAAATATATATTCGACTACACACTGCATGTAGCCAAATACAACTGCAAATAATGCAGATTTCCAGTTTTGAAAATGGTTTGAAATCATTTAACACTTTACGATACAAAGTCCATCAATAACACTTCAAACATTCATAATATCAATTATGAACACATAATTCACACCAAATTAATCTCCACAAATTCACACTTCAATCACACATCAAACATTCATAACATCAATTAGGAACCCATAATTACATCGAAACTTAATCAATACAAATTCACACCTCAAAGCAATAACGGCACAATAACAAACAACAACAGAGTATGTATAAACAATCATCATAGTATAACAAACATGACTCGCGTGCCAAACACCCTAATGCAATGTGTATATGCCAATGCACATGATTCCGGAATTTCCAAAAAAAAACCCTTCTCGAGGGGTGTAAATCATAATTTTACCGTCTATCACATGCCTTAGTACTAATTACCGAGGTGCAGTCGCTCACAGACTAGCACGATTTACTTGAGTGTAGCCTATCACAGGCCTTACATGTTAGTTAAATCCTCGTAAGGATAAGATGGACCAAGGATGGACCACCACTAGATATTTCACTTGTCTAGGCG
This sequence comes from Cicer chorassanicum, assembly GCA_037974735.1. Classification (NCBI taxonomy): domain Eukaryota; kingdom Viridiplantae; phylum Streptophyta; class Magnoliopsida; order Fabales; family Fabaceae; genus Cicer; species Cicer chorassanicum. The sequence continues at coordinate 21,059,583 of JBBPBP010000003.1, forward strand.
CTAATAAGAATAGTCCAAGGATGTCGATTCCCCACCAACGTATGGATTTCTGTTGGAGGAGATAGATGAATGTCGACATGCTTCTGACATTTTTCAAACTTTTGCATGAATTCTTATGCGTCTTTCTTCATTGACAGCCATAAGTATCTGACCCTCAGAACTTTCTTTGCCAAAACCTTTCCCCCTAAATGTTGGCCAAAGACTCCTTCACAAACTTCTCTTAGTACACAAGTTGCATCTTCATCATCTAGACACTTTAGGAGTGGTGCAGACTATCCATGTTTGTATAGTTATCTTTCTATTATGGTAAATGTTTAGGCTCTTCTTCGGATTTGAGTACTTAACCTGCGGTCATTTGGGAGGATCCCACTCAGGATATATTACGTTATTGGAATCATCCAACTCGTAGTATGTGTTTGGATAGCAAGTTTAAGGTTTCTTGAATCACTGTATTGCTTCCTCCAAGAACCCGCGTACTTGCCAACTTAGATAGGACATCGACCCTGGTGTTTTCTTCTATTGGGATGTGTTCTATCTTTATTGTGTCAAATATGTTCATTTTTGCTATGACTAGGGTTAGGTATTTTTGATAATTCCCTTTTATTTGGGATACTACCTATTGAGAATTCGTTTTCACTTTGACATTTCGAACACCCATTTCTTCGGCTAGACTAATTCCTGCCAGACAAGCTTCATACTTCGCTTGGTTGTTGGATATGGGAAATTGAAAATTTTAAGGACATCTCTATATTATTTTCCAATGATAGACCCACTCCATTTCCCTTCGAGTTTGAGGAATCGTTAACGAACACCGTCCATTCTTTAGTAGTTTCATTGTTTGAAACCATCATCTCCGCTATGAAATCAGCTAATGTTTGGGCTTTAAGCACTTACCTTGTTTCGAAGGTGATATAAAACTCGGACAACTCTATCAACCATTTGGTTATCCTCCCGGCTATGTCGAGTCAGAATAAGATATGCTTGATAGGTAAATCCGTTCTCACCATAATAGGATGGGAGAGGAAATATTACCTTAATCTTTGGGTGAAGCCATCATTAAGGCATAATGCCACCTTTTTTATTTTCTAATAATGGGTCTCCGATCTCTATAAAGCCTTACTCACAAAGTATACGGATTGTTGCTCTTCACTGGTTTCTTTAATTAGAATGAGACTTACTTCCTCGATATTGACGGCTAGACAGATGGATAGAGTTTCTCAAGAATTTGGACAAGCTAGTATGGGTGGTCGTGAGAGTGTAGTCCGTAATTTTTCCAACACAGACTCACATTTCGATTTCCACTTGAATTTAATTTCTTTTTTTAGCAACTTTTAGAAAGGTAATGCCTGTTGGGTGGATCTTGCAATAAAGCAAGACAATGTTGCTAACATTGTGTTGAGCTTGTGAATGTCTTTCTTTGACATCAAACTTGACATTTTAGCTACTGTCTTACACTTTTCAGGGTTCGCCTCAACTCCTCTTTCAATGAGGTAGAAACCCAATAATTTTTCGACTTTGACCCCAAACATACATTTCTCTAGATTGAGCCTCATTTTATATTTTTTGACTACGACGAAAACTTCTTTTAAATGAATCACATGGTCGGGTTCTTCTTTGAATTTGACTATCATGTCATCCATATATACTTTTAACATTTTTCCAATTTGATTCTCAAATGTTTTGTTCATCATTCTTTGATAAGTTGTGCCCGCAATTTAAGCCCAAAAGACATAACAGTGTAGCAATAGTCATCAGAATTTGTCATAAAAGTTGTTTTCTCTCTATCCGGTTGATGCATAGGGATTTGATTGTAACCTGAATGTGCATTCATAAATGTTAAAAGTTTGAAATCAAAAGAGTTATCTACTAACTTGTCTATATTTGGGAGGGGGTAAGCATCCTTAGGGCATCCTTTGTTGAGATTTGTATAATCAATACATAAACGTCATTTATTATTGCTCTTTCTGACAAGTACAGGGTGGGGGAGCCAAGTTGTATACTTGGTGTCAGTTACAAAGTTAGCTCTCACTAAATCATCAACTGCCTTCTTGGTAGTTTCGGCTTTTTCGGTCGACTGTTTGCAGCAGCGATTTACGACCCAACGGTACTTCGTATCAATAGACTATGTATGGCAAGCAACCTCGAGGTCTATTCCCAGCATCTCGTCAGCAGTCCATGCAAATAAATCCGCATTGTCTTTCAAGCAAGTGATGACGCCATTTTCTTAATTATGGTGCAAGGTCGGCTCCCATACTCATAACTCTTCTTAGATCATCTTTTATCTCTACTTCTTTGAAGGGTTTGTCTGCCTTTGGTTGCATTTGTCCTTTTTGAGAGAGTTGGCTTCTCTAGATATCACATTGTCGTCTATCTTAACATCGATATATGTCATCAGTACGTCGACGATTGAAACATTTCTATTTGGTACTACAATCTTGGATTTCAACTTTGTGTCGATCTTAGAATTCTTTAATGAAGCTAAGAAGCATTGCATGGATGCTTCAATGTCAGCTTCTATAGTACCAACTTCTCCATCTGTAACATTATATATTAGTTTTAGGTGGAAGGTAGATGGAATTGCTCCTAATGAGGTTAAAGTAAGCATTCACATGATGCATATGTAGACAAACTTGCAGTCTACAACTAAAAACTAATTCTTTTTAATGATTTTTGTAGTTCTACCATTCCCAAAAGTGACCATTAGATACACATATCCCCAAGGACAGGTGGTGGATCCAGTAAATCCTTGCAAATCCGTTCAGGAGTAGGGAGAAAGTTCCTTTCAGTTAAGCCGAGTATCGTGAATAGGCTTGACTACATTATATCGCATGAGCTTCCCTAGGCCACAATGACTCTATGAACGCCATGGTTCACCATTAGAACACGGATGAGGAGAGGAATGTGATAATTTGTGACCCCATTAAGAAGGTCCTCGTCATAGAATGATATCGGCGGGCATCTCAATCCCATGGGTTTTTGCCGGTTACACGATGAAATCATCTCATTAAGCTTTCTCTTAACGGAATTTGAGTTGTCGTGCTCAACATTAGGGTATCCCATTGCTTGTACGCTTGTTCCGTCATTCCGGCTATGACTGGAATTTCATCCCAACTATAATATATTTTTCCGTTAATGACCATGACTTCGGGAATGTCTTCCAACTGCCTATAAGCATTTCCCATGACAGCCATGGTTATGGGGGCCTCCATGTCTTCGTCGTCCTCAACAATGGCTTTACCCTTCCCTTTATCATTCAGAGTTACGTCGGGTTTGGCATAAAGTTTTTGTGACCTTATCCTTGTCGTTCGTCCTCAACCGTATCCCTTGTTTTTGTTGTTGAACTTTGACAAAGTTGATAACTTTTTGCTAATTTGATGAAGGCTGGTGGGTTTTTATGTTTCTTAGATAAGGAGCAATCAGGTTCAAAGGCAGCAAACAATGAAAGCATAAATAATTGAACACATAAATTTATCTTGGTTCACCACTAATTTTTCGATGATCTTCTTCTTCAGCCTTGTGTATCTATTTATAGATAAAGTTAAGGCTTTAATTTAGTCCTTGTTTTATTCTAAATTGTATCTTCATTCCTAGCTTGGTCAACATTGATCTTATTAAAAATTAGTTCTGAACAAGATGTTTTTTTGTAATATGTTCTTTAGTCAATTCTTTATTTCTTTATTTCTGAATCCAATCTGAGCAGTTCTTCTAGATTGATTATATATGTTTGTATTTTGTTTAGATTGATTATCTTCATATTTTCTTTAGATTAAATTTGTAAATTCTTCAAATTGATTTTGTTCGTATTTTGTTCAGATTGAATTTGTAAATTCTTCAGATTGATACTGTTCATATTTTGTTGTAGATAAATCTTGATCAAATCTTGACCATATCTTCTTTTTAACTTGGTCAAATATTTTCTTCAAATATAAATCTAAATCAAATCTTATTGTAGGTTTTCTTCGAAAACACAAATCTTCTTTGAAACTCTTGTTTGATTTGAGCTAGAATGGATTTGGGTTGTTCTTGGATCTTCACAAGTTTTTGATTCGGCTAAGTCTTCCTTTCATACTTAATTCTTTCAATTTCAGTCGTTTACTTTCCAGTAGAGACATTGACTTTCTTGTTGAAGTGAGATGTTGTGTTTCTTGAATAATGATAGTTAGAGGTAGAATTGCATGACTTAGAATTAGTGGCATTGGGAAAATCGCCTTGTTGAAACTTCAGAGCCAGTGAGACATTAAAGGTTGCATATTAGAGGTAACATTTGGAGTGTATTGCACCATTTGGATCAATGAATTGTACCTTGATATGAACTTTATAGAGGCATGATGAGTTTTTGCACATCAAAGACATGCAAGGGCTTTAGAGGCATGCTTCAAATTTAGTCTTGAGAGGCAGTCTTCAGACTTAGTTTCGAAGCCATTCTTCAAAGGCAGTTATCAGACCCAATCTTCATACCCAGACTTCAGATCCAAACATCAGAGAAAATCTTCGTAGCCTTCAGAGGCACGTTACTTTCAGAGACATATGTTCAGAGGCAAATGTGTATACTTTGTGTTCTTCTAATCTCATCCTATGGTGACTTCCTCTGGTGATTTTCCTCTGATCTTCTTCTTCCAATTTTTGCATACTTAATGTAGCAATTAATTCAAATTTATTGTTCTCATAAGATACTTTTTTTAACATCAAAACTATAAATGGAAAACCAACTTGGTTCCAACACATCTTTCACTATTAGAAAACATGTATTTTCGGACGAAAATTTTGAACGGATTTAAGTTTGTAGGAATGGTATTTTGCATTTCGAACAGATTTCGGACGGTTTTTCATTACAAATAAGTTTGGTCCCAAATTCGTCTCAAATTTGTCTAAGTATTATATGCCTTTGTATATTCAAGATGATTTCCCACAAATTTCGTACGAAATCGGTTAAATAAAAAAGTTTGTCTGAAATGCGTCTAAAATTTTGAGACGGAATTCATACGGATTGTTTTTTTTTTTTTATAAAAATATATTTAAAGTGTTTATATTACTTTTTTTTTAATAAAAAATAAACTAAAAACAAAAAATTGTATACCCCGCCCAGTCGCTAAAACTACCCGCCTTTGAGATTTTGATAGAACCCCTAAACAAAAGTATGTCTAGAGATGAAGTTATAACATAAAAAACAATGGTAACTGGTTAAGGGCAATGAAGCACAGAATGGCGGAGGAATTTCTTTGCACCGTTTGAATCTTCTAGGTTGTTAACATTGGGAGAGAAGGATCTACATTCATCTGCTTCTTCTTTTTTCACAATGTGTAACATAAACGAAAATCAAATCCAAAACCCTAACGTTTCGTCTTCCATTACCCCTCCAATCTATCCATATTCACTAGAAGAAGAAAAATTTGTGCTCCAAATCACTCAAAGGGAAGTCGTATTGCTCTAAGGAAACAACAAAGACTCAATCCGTTTGCAAAATTATAGGTGACTGTGAGTACCAATTTCTTTTCTTTTCTTTATATTTTGTACATAATAAAATCAATCATCAGTCCAATTTCACTCTCCACATATTAGTTAATCTTTAAAATGAATGGGTAGGGTTCATTGTTGTTTCACATGAGTTTGATTTTATCTGCTTTTATTATATGTGCTGCGTTTTTTGTTATATGTGATGCGTGTGATGCGCTTTTACACAAACATAGCACTCTCTTACTCTCTGTCAAACACACTTATATACCAATTTTTTTACTCTTCTCATACCCATCAATTTTCTTGTTTTTGTTAAGTTTTGATTTTGTATTGAATTTTATCTTTGATTTTTCAATTGCACTTGAACCTTGTTTTGGTTTGTGAAATAAAAATAATTTTGGTCTTGTTGGAGTTGTTCATAAAAAACTGTAGAAGGTAGTTATTCTCATCTTAATGAAGGAATTATTGTAAACGAATTGCAAAAGTTACATTTCATTTATCATCTTAATGAAGGAATTAGTGTAAACGAATTGCAAAAGTTACATTTCATTTATCTTGCCGATTACTATTTTTACGGCAACTATTATACAAATATTTTTTATTTTGGTTCCTTAAGTTATTTTAAGTTTCACTTTAGTGTCTTAAGTTTTGTTCATTTCATTTTGTTCACTTAAGTTATAAACGATAGACATTTTGGTTCCTTAAGTTATTGTTATCTTGTTTTCGTCCATTAAGTTATAAACGCCAAACATTTTGGTCTCTTAAATTACAAAAATTAGACATTTTGACTCCCTAAGTTACAATGTTAGACACTATTAGAAATGATCTAAGTGTATAATGTTTGTAATATAAGCGACCAAAGTGTCTAAAGATTGTAACTTAAGGGAACAAAATGAATACTATATGTTTTAATAAACATCATGTAACTTATTTTACGGTATCATATAAACCTTTTAATTTACTTATATGTTTTAATTTGTAGAAATTCAATAACTTATCATAAATTTAGGAAGATGCCATTGATAGTATGAGTCAACTTTGGGCTGAGTTTATTTGTGAAATAGTCAAAGAACAATTGTTAGAGGCTATTTTATTAGTTAATAATTGATAATATAAAGCTACTAATAAGTTGTTTCATCGCACTTTAGGGTCACTCACTTTGTAGCTTTCTTCAACTTAACAAGTGAAAAGGTTTTCTGTTCAGGTCATGTGAAACTTAAGAAATCTAATTCTCTTAAATGATGAGACTACCAATTTCAACAAAACTCTAGAAAGCATTAAAAATGTATCTTGGACTTGATTTATTGACAAATTTTATAGGTATACTCATTTTTTTTATCAAATTAGTATTCTAACCTTTTGGTTTGTCTAAAATTGAATGAAAATAACTTGAGGGACCAAAGTGTCTAAAGATTGTAACTTAAGGGAACAAAATGAAACGAACAAAACTCAAAGGACTAAAATGAAACCTAAAAATAACTTAAGGCACAAAAGTGCAATATTTACCCTTAAGTGCAATATTACTTTGGTTTGTCAAGTATACCAAATACCAATGACCTTCTGTAGCATGATTGACAAAAATTCCTCATGAAACAAACTAAATTATATTTCTATTTCTATGTTGTTATATGATAAAATATTTGTTAAAGTAAGGCTTACTTGTTTTTTTTTCTTCCAGCTACCCTTTCTATCTTGCAAGAAAATTTGTGAAATTTCATTCTTTAAGGTACGTAGTTTTTTTTTAACTTTAGATACTCATGTCACTTATCACTTATGTAATTTTATCTCAAATTAATAGTCAATAAATTATTGCAAGTATATCTTTTTGAAAAACGTTTTATTTTACTTAACATTTGTTGCTTGGTAGTTATTATGTCCTTATTGATTTTTCTGATTGAGCTTTCAACCGAAGAAACTAGAGTTGCTTAAGATTTTAAGCTACTTGAGCTTATTTAATTAGCCAATTCCATTAAGTTCAATGAAATCAATTACTCTATATCATATATAATAGTTATGAAATTGCTATGTATATATATGCATTGCTCAATCTATTTACACAAAACAGAATATGGAAATTGCTACATTTGTATATGCATTGCTCAATTTATTTGCATCAAACAGAATATGGAAATTCCTGAGCACCAAAAATGGATGTGTAAGATCAGATGTGCACCTAAGAGGGGGGGTGAATTAGGTGTTTGGTTATTTTGATCGTTTTTAGAATTATAGTGATTGATTTTTCCGTTTATGGATAGTAAAAGATAATGTAAATGACAGTAATGTAAATAACACAACAAATTTATCCTGGTTCCCCTAATAACCAAGGGTACGTCCAATCCTCTTGCTCACCACAAGAGATTTTCTTCACTATCTGTCAGAATATGTACAAGTCCTCACCCTGGGACCTTGGCTACAATCTTCCAACAAACTTTCAAAGATAGAACACTACTATCTTAGATACAGCACTTAAAGAAAGTACAACTTTCTTTTACAAACACTTGTTGTTTTGATAAGGATATAGGAATAGAATGAAGGTAGTATAATTCAAGATTTATTCAAGTACTTTTGAGAACCTTAAGGATATGAAAATGATATGCAGGTACTTGAATTTCTGAAAAAGACTTAGAAAAATTTAGAAAATTTAGTTCAAAGTCTTTGAAATTGTGTAATTCGAATTGGTAATTTGAATATGAAGTTATGACCTATTTATAGTCCTCAAACATCTCTTTAGATTCGTGGCCTTTGATCCAAGAGGTTTGAGAAAGAATTGTAATGTTTTAAATTGAATTCAAAGCTGAAAAATTGCATTGCTTCCAGTTGTATTCGACTACAAGATTTCTGTATTCGAATACAGCTTGCTGCAACGTTAAAAATTATTCAAACATTTCACTGTGTAGTCGAATACAGATGAGATGACCAACTCTCTGACTTAGCCATGTTTTATCTTGTATTCGACTACAAGATATCTGTATTCGAATACAACTTGCTGCAACGTTAAAAATTATTCAAATTTTTCACTGTGTAGTCGAATACAGATGCGATGGCCAACTCTCTGACTTAGCCATTTTTATTTGTATTCGAATACACCTTGGTTGTATTCGATTACAACATTACTTTTAGTCAAAAACAAAGATTCTAACATTTTGAAAATATTATTTTGGACTTTGGAAAATATTGTTTATGCATATGCAAAGTAATTAAGGTTCTCTTGTATTTGAATTATGACTTGAATTATTTTACCTTTATATCATCTATTTATTTGTAATTTCATCAAGGGATGTTTGAAAATGAATTGGAGGAATTCTTCTTTTTGTTGCTGTGTCACCATTGGTCTTTGTGTATAATCAAAAACGTATTTTTACAGGATGTATAAGAGACTTCTTCCAAATCGGACAGGATTGAGAAATGAATTTGTTAATGGTGTTCGAGATTTTGTGAAGCAAGCAATTAAGAAAACCAAATTTTCTGATAATGGGGGTAAACTTAGGTGTCCTTGCAAAAAACATAGAAACATAGATTTATTAACTCCAAGTGAGGTTATGGTTGATTTGTATAAACATGGCTTCAAGCCAAATTATTGGTGTTGGGATTCACATGGGGAGGAAGCTTTGAGTTCAAATAATAGAAATACAAATAACATGAACAAGGAAGATACATCGAGTCAGTCTTTAGAGGTCGAGCCACAAAGAATCCATATGAGTCTATGATTTTTGATGCAATTGGGTCAGAATTTGTGGGCCATTTTGAGCAACCCATGGAGGAACCTCCAAATAAGGAAGCCAAAGCTTTTTATGATTTGTTACAATTTGCACAAAGACCATTGTGGGATGGTTGTGATACACATTCCGAATTGTCTGTGGCGGTTAGAATGTTGAGTATTAAAGCCGAAGGGAATATATCGCAACAGAGCTTTGATGAGATACTTGAAGTTATGAAAGAGGGTATGCCTAATGATAACTTGCTCATCCCTAATTTTTACAGAGCAAAGAAGTTGGTATCAAAACTTGGAATGGAAAGTAAACTTATAGATTGTTGCATCAAAGGGTGTATGTTGTACTACAAAGATGACGAAATAGAAAAAGAGTGTCGATTTTGTCATGCTCCAAGGTACAAGTTAGGTAAAGGTGGTAAGGAGGTACCTTTAAAGCGTATGCATTATCTACCACTCACACCAAGGTTAAAGAGATTATACGCGTCTATGAATTCTGCACACCATATGAGATGGCACTATGAGCATCAACAAGTTCAAGGTGTCCTCGAACATCCCTCAGATGCTGAAGCATGGAAGCACTTTGATCTAACACATCCAAATTTCTCTTCTGAACCATGCAACGTAAGACTTGGATTATGTGCTGATGGGTTCGCTCCCTTTGGTCAATCTGGTTCTCAATATTCGTGTTGGCCTGTAATTGTGACTCCTTACAACCTTCCTCCTTGGATGTGTATGACAACTCCTTATTTGTTCTTGACAATGATAATTCCTGGTCCTCACAATCCCAAAAGTAAGATTGATGTGTATTTGCAGCCTTTGATTGATGAGTTAAAGTTATTGTGGGAAGAGGGTGCTTTAACTTATGATATTTCCACCAAACAAAATTTTGTAATGAGAGTTGCATTAATGTGGACAATTAATGACTTTCCTGCATATGGAATGTTGTCAGGATGGATGACTGCAGGAAAATTGGCATGTCCCTATTGCATGGATCGTACAAAAGCATTTTGTTTAAGGCATGGTGGCAAGGCGTCGTGGTTTGATTGCCATAGACAATTCTTGCCAAATGATCACTTATTTAGAAGAAATAAAGATGCATTTTATAAGAATATGATTGAAAAGTTAGAACCCCCTCCTAGGTTGACTGGGTAGGAAATATGGCAGAGAGTTCATATGAACCCAATGATAATTGATAATGATGAAATTCAAATACCAGGGTATGGAATTGATCATAATTGGACAAAACGAAGCATTTTTTGGGATTTTCCTTATTGGAGCACTAATTTGATTCGGCATAATCTTGATGTCATGCATATTGAAAAAAATGTGTTCGATAATGTGTTTAATACTGTTATGGACATTAAAGGGAAAACTAAAGATAACATAAAGGCAAGAATGGACTTGAAAGAGTACTGCAAACGCAAGGACCTGGAAACATGAACAAAGTAATGGTAGGATCATAAAGCCCAAGGCAAACTACACATTTACTTTGGAACAAAAAAGAGCAATTTGTGAATGGGTAAAAAGTTTAAATATGCCAGATGGATATGCTTCAAACTTGGCTAGATGTGTTGACATGAAGGAAGGAAAGTTACATGGAATGAAAAGTCATGATTGTCATGTGTTCATGGAACGTTTACTTCCAATTGCTTTTATCTCATTACCAGAATAAACATGGAAGCCTTTAACTGAGCTTAGTCATTTCTTTAGAGATTTATGCTCAACATCAGTACAAGTGGATGATCTTATTAGCCATGAATAAAATATCCCAATTGTGTTATGTAAATTGGAACGCATTTTCCCGCCTGGTTTTTTTGACTTAATGGAACACTTACCGATTCATTTGCCATATGAAGCGAGAGTTGGCGGTCCAGTGCAATATAGATGGATGTATCCCTTTGAGAGGTATTATATCTAGCTTATTGAATCCATCAATAGTTCATTTTTTTCAAGTTGTGTTAATCACAAATTATTTTCTTTATTTATTGTAGATTTCTCCATCACCTTAAAAAGAAGGTTAAGAATAAGGCTCGTGTTGAAGGATCGATAATTGAGTCATACCTTATTAAAGAGATTTCTCAATTTTGCACATACTATTTTCAGTCAAACATGCAACCATACAATGCTAGCATTGGAAGAGAGGCAGATGAAGACGATTTATCACAAACTGTCTTTTCTATTTTTAATTTGCCTGGCCGATTTGGTGGTGAATGCAAAGTTCGTTTTTTGGAGGATAAGGAATTCAATGCTGTCGTGAATCATATATTAATGAATTGTGATGAGATTCAACCTTATATTGAGTAAGTACGTTCTAAAAAAATTCTTCATTTCCTAATATGATTAATTTAATTGAATGAAAATAATGTTACAATAGGATCTTTGTGGAGGCCTTACGCAAAGTTCATCCTAATATGAGTGATGAACATGCAGATAAATGTATTGAAGAAAACTTTGCATCATGGCTGAAAGAATATGTAAGTATATTTTGAAAAAGGTTTACATACATACTATATTTTACATATACTTATAACAACACTCTTATTATTGAAATATTTTTATAGGTTGACAATGCATCAAATAATGTGTTAGATCCAAATATGCATGCTTTAGCATGGGGCCCTTTGAGAATTGTAAAAACATGGCCTGTTTATTTTGTTAATGGCTTCACATTTCACACAAAAGTACATTCAATTGGAAAGTCTTCAATGAATTGTGGAGTGTGTGTTAAAGGTACAGGCTATGGTGAATATGAAAATGACTTTTACGGTCAACTTGAAGAAATCATTCAAATTGAATATCCTGGAACACCATTGAAAAAGGTTGTGTTGTTCAAATGTGAGTGGTTTGATCCTACAATTGGTAAAGGAACAAAAGTGAATGAACAATACGATATCATTCAAATTCGACATAATTGTCATTATAGAAAATATGATCCATTTATTGTTGCACACAAGGCAACTCAAGTGTATTTTGCTCCACATCCAATAAGAACAATGAGTAATGCAGATTGGTGGTTTATAATCAAAACCAAAGCTAGGGGTGCGATTGAGGATCGACAAATTGGTGCATTTGCATATCAAGAGGATTTCCAACATCAAAATAGTAGTAACATCTCAATTGACATTGATTTGCCCATTACTTTACTGGATAATGATGGAAGATTTGACGAGGTCAATGAATTTGATGATGAAGATCATGGGTTGATTAATGAGGATTTTATGGACGATGACAATGAGGAGGAGGAAGAAGAATAGATGATGGATGGTGAGCGAGATGAAGATGAATGGTTTAGTGATTAATGTGACAAAGAAGAATAAATTTGTATATTTTGATAGTTGTAATGATGTTTTATTATTTTGAACCTTGATATATTATTGTTGTGGGTCAAAATATTATATAATTTGTTTTATTGAAGTTTCATATATGTTTTAACAGATTTCACATTAATATTTCTTTTGATGTAGTTATTTAGATATAAATTAATTTTTTATTTTAGATGTCTGGTAGAGGTACAAATAGAGGTGGAAGGACTTCATCCTCTCGAGGTCGACACTCATCTGGTAGAGGGAGAATTGCTTTAAAAGTTTCACCTACTATACCATCTCAACATGTATCACTAAATCAATCATTATTACATGTGTTACCTACACCATCAGCACACATAAACACTACACCATCACCAGCCCAAACTACAACACCACCCCAAAATCCAACTCCAACTCCAACGCCTTCACCATCCCAAAATCCAACTCCAACAGCATCACCATCCCAAAATCCATCCTCAACATCATCACCTATTCTACCTCAAACTTCTGAACAAAATTTGTCACACACTCAATCAGCAACCATTGAATCCGAGGAAGATGAACAAGTTGAACAAGAATGTCTTCAAGAAATAGAGCCTTATGGAAATGAGTAAGTTACATAATATAATTTTGATAAAGCAATTAACTTATATTTTGTATAGAATTATCAATTCAATTGCGCTAATAATATGTTTGTATTTACAGGTTTAATCCATCAAGTGCTATCCATTTCCTTTCAAATTCCATTAAGAGCAAATTCGATTGGTTTTGTCCTACATGGAGACATGCAACAAGTGGTATGCGAGATTTATGGTTTTCTGAATTTAAGGTAAATAGATAGTTAAACTATAATATATTAATTGATATATTGTACCGAAGACACTTGAAAAATTTAAATTGCTTACATGTTATCTGGGTTAAATTTTGTAGAAGTATTGTAGATGGGACCCTAAATATGATGCAAGGATTCGCCAAATTTTTGATATTAAGGGAGAATCTCGTTTTAGAGGTATGATGTATCAAGAGAGGCAAAATTATGCAAAAAATCCAGAATACAAGCCAAAATATATTCCTACACCAATATGGAATCAATTAATACATCACTGAGCATCAGATAAAAAGTTTAAGAATTTATCTATGGCAAATATCGCAAATTGTAATTCAAACAAAGGTAGCTCTATACATACAGGTGGTTCTATATCTATGGGAGAACATGCACGTAGGATGGTAATACACTTGATATTGCTTTGCTTAAACATTTACTTTTTAAATAACATGTTGGTTGAAACTTACCACATTGAATATAACAAAAATTGTAGGAAGAAGCCACAGGAATCAAACCTACTATAGAGGAGATATTTGCTAAATGTCATATAAAAAAGGATAGGTCTTGGGTTGATAATAGAGCTGAGAAGGCCTATGTATGTAGTGTTTATTTTAATTTATCTATAACTTTTTAGCATTACAAATTTAAGATTGTTTTTTATTGAAATTACTAACAACATTCAAATGAAATATTTTGTAGGATGATTTTAGAAAAAGAAAATCAGAGCTTTTGGAAGTATCTTTGTCTCAAAATGAAGATGGAGAAGGATTGTCATGTGAAATCCAGAATATGCCAGATGATTTGACTATTTGGAAGGAAGTAGTTCCTAAAAGTAAAAAAGGAAAATTATATGGCTTAGGTTCTATTGGTACAAATGTCTCTTCAAAGTGAACTAGTGGTTCATTCTCAATTTCCTCTAAGGAAACAAACATAGAACAAGAGTTAGTAAAATGGAAAGAAAAGGTGAAAGAGCAAGAACTTATTAATCAAGACCAAAGACACAAATTGGAGCAACAACAAAAGAGAATTGAGTCAAATGAAAGCATGCTTGTTGCTTTATTTGGAAAGTTGAATATGCCATTGCCTCCAAACTTTGCTTATGGGACACCTATGCAAGATGAACCAAATGAAATTGGTGAAGCCTCTAATGGAAACAATGATGATAATTTTGGATTTGATTGATTAATTTGATCTAGATCTATGAGAGTCTTTAAATGACTTTAGTATAATTTTCTTTTGATATATACTTAAGAGCACTTTGATGACTCTAGTTGGTGTATTGTATTTTTGAATGATGAAAGTACCACACTAATTTGTGTTATTTTGCTTACCAATGAAACTAAGATCATATTAGTTTGTTATATTTTGTGCTAGAACGTTGAGCACTTATATGAATCTAGTTTTCATTGTTTTGTTTTTGAAAAAAAAAAACATTTGCTTACTCTTTTTATTTGTGTAAAACAAATTAAAAAAAAAATCATTATTTGAGATGTGGAAAATCTATGCGAAACAAGCTCAAAAAAATCCGTCTGAAAAGCGTAGGAAAGTTTTATCAGATTCTGTCCGAAATACGTTCAAACATTACCACATATCACACAAATTTTGATTTTAAAGTTTGTATGAAAACCGTCTGAAATCTGTTGAAAACATATTTGGGATGGAATTCGGACGAACGTATTAATTTGCGACGCGGGTTTTTTAGACGGCACCCTGTCCGTCCGAATGTCGAACGAAATTGTTATTTCGTTTGAATTCCGTGTGAATGTTGTCTGATTTACATCCCAAATTCGTCTGTAAAGCCGTTCGAAAATGGCTATTTTCTAGTAGTGAATTTGTCGTAAGAAACTCTAGTTTTTCAGGTTCTTTTGCTCGATTATTTTCTATGGTCTGAATTTTCACTATCTTTCCATGTTTTCTGGATTTTGTTCGCGAAATTGGTTTACTTTTGTGTTTATGGGTATAGATTTTGGATTTAAAATGGGTTGCCAAGTAAAAATTTCTTGTTCCCGGTGGGTTGTCATATTGAAATTAGGTTGTAGAAAATTTCAATCCCTGAACCCGACAAAATTCATTTTGTTCTAAATGGATATTTTAAAGATAATGGTCACCAATAAGAAGTAGGGATCAGGTGGGTGGTGATATGGATTGTGATTTTCGTCTATGTAGAGAATTTCAATCCATAAACACTCTTCCCTTTTTTTCCCATTTATTTGTTTGATTTTATTTCAATTTGAAGCCTGTCATTCAAAAGTTACTGAGTATTTATTCATGTGACTCTATATTGTTTGTACGTTTGAAAAACCCCTTTTTTCATTTGGATGTTCAATGGCCAAACAATAATGTGTTCTTAATGAAGTTTCTACTTAATTAAGGTACCTTTTATGCTTTTCCATCCCTTTTTGACATAGAACTGAGTTGGAAAGCAAGGAATGTCATGTCGCTTCATGTTAAGCTTCAATATATATTCAATACTATTTCAGCCTTATTACTTTTCATTCATTACATTTGTCCAGACCAATAACTTCTTGACATGTTCTTAAATCATTTCATTTCCCTTTCCATACTACATTACATGGTCTGAAAAATCTCTACTTTTTCCTTAAACATTTTTCTTTTATTTTTGGATGATTATTATTATTATTATTATTATTATTATTATTATTATTATTATTATTATTATTATTATTATTATTATTATTATTATTATTATTATTATTATTATTATTATTATTATTATTATTATTATTATTATGTGTTATTATACTCTTTTGTTAATTAGAATTCCATGTACTGATTCCTAAGTATGACTATGGTGAGATTATGAAATAAAATAAGTTGTTTGCTAAAATATTTATAAAAACACAAGTGAACTATGTTAGTAACCTTAAATATATAGTATTGTTTTGATGGTGTTTTAGATTGCTTGTTGTATAGGAATAATCTATGGTAATATATTAATTTTTCGCACGCATTGCCTCTCTTGAAAGATTAGTATAAGGAGGTATAATATTGCATTGAATGTTGCATTTAATTAAATTGGCATAGTTATATATTGAAGTTGTTTGTTTTAGTTGTTTGGATGATTTATAGTTGCTTGTTATATATTGAAATTCTAATACTATGTTGAAGGTTACTAATCTAGTTATATATTGAAGGTTACTAAAAATAGAAAGTTATTTGTGATTACCTTCAAATTTAATAACTAGAACTCGCTTTCTCTCTATGCTTTTGCTTGTATCTCCACAACAAATATTTTCCTATTTAACTTTTCCTTGTAAATGTTGAAAACATAAATAGGTAAAAGAGTACATTTGAAGGAGGCAAATTAAATATTACTGAACGCATAGAGGATAATTGCTAAGATATTGAAATAATTGTAATTGATATTAATTGTGAAATGATCAGGAGAATAAAGCTTATTGTAGAAAGTGTTTTTTTTTTGTTCAAATGTAACTGATAAACATTTACTCTGGTATAAGCTAATATTTAAAGAAATATATTAAAAAAATTATCACTTTTCACTAGTAGAATTTTACTTTTTTAAATGTACATTTTAAGTCGGTTATGTATCCGAGTTAATAACAAACGACTTAAAAAATATATTGTTTTTTAACCCGTTTCATGACCCGACTTAATAGAGTTTCGTCCTATTAAGTCGATTCAGCTTAACCGACTTAAACTCAGTTCAACAAATCATCTTTTTAAGTTGGATCTTTTGATCAACCGACTTAATAGATAAAGTTAAAATAATTATTTTTTTAATAAATTTCTCATTTTGTTTTTATGCTCTTGATCTATACATATATACAATATTTCTTATTAAATTTCAAATTAGAGTTTTATATTGCAACCATAATTTTATATAACCATCTAATAACCAAATATACAACATCAGACGTTCATACAAAAAAAATATATATAGAGTACAAAGAAGATGTCTCCCATTTCTGACTAATCTTGACAAGAAGGAAAAAAACTTAGATGTCTATTAACAAAATTACAAATTCACAATGTAACAATATTCAATAGACATATATTAGCATTGTCATTTCCTTCAATTAATTCCAAAATAAAATCCACACAACGTTTTCGAACTTCTTTAATTTGATCCGGATGAAATGATCTCGAGTCATCAATTATCTGAACAAAAAATAAAACACAATCAATATCTGCTGAGTCCTAATTTTTTACCATAAGAACATTAAAAAATACAATCAATAACCACTTATCATTTTTTATCATACGAATAAATAAAAAAACAAACAATCAATAACAACTTGTAAAAAATTACGTATCTGCATCCATGGATCAACTCTTTTACAATGTTCAACATATGTAACATGACATAGTAGTAACACTCATACATTTGCCATGTTTAACAAATCATCATGCCATATTCGTTTCCCATAACAAATAAGATGATTTCTTATTTCTTCAAAATGTAGCCGGTTTCCATTTAAACATTAACACAAGACAATAAAACTATCCTTCATTTTTAAGAAGTTTTTTTTAAAGCAAATTG
The DNA here is from genome assembly GCA_037974735.1 of Cicer chorassanicum. NCBI lineage: Eukaryota > Viridiplantae > Streptophyta > Magnoliopsida > Fabales > Fabaceae > Cicer > Cicer chorassanicum. The sequence goes on from JBBPBP010000003.1 coordinate 21,077,402, forward strand.
TAAAAATTCTCCACACCTATACACTTCACTCAAACGATTAACATTCATCCAACTACGATCTATAACTACTTTTGTTAAAAATAAATAACCATAAATATTAAGGTAAAATAAAACTAAAATAATTTTATTGTGCCTTACTTTTTATTATTTTGATTATTGTTTTGCTATCTATTATATAAAATGGAACATGTAAAATATGTAATTTAACTAGTTAATAAAACCGAAAAAATCTCCTGCATCCATCTAAACAATGAGTTCATCCCTAATCTCCAAACAAAATGATAAATAGTGGATTAAAAATAAAAAATTTGGGACATGTAATATTTTTTTTTTTACTTTCTTTCTTATAATATATATAGTTCTCCCTCAAATAAATGTTATTATCTAAAAATTAAATTATGATTATATATATATTTATATATAATAATCATTCTAGCAATTTAAGATGTCAAAATTATTTTTATATATCAACAATTATAATAGCAGAAAATTAAAAAAAAATTATACACAATAATATCTCTACACAATTATATATTCAATAAACAAGAACTTGAATCAAACCTGAAAGGGTGGCAATAAAACAGGGCGATGGTTGTGATGAAGTCGACTTACAACCGGAAATGCAATGGCAAGTGTTCACGAATTGCAAGTATTCAGGTTAGAGTTAGAGAATAAAAAAGGTTGAGAGTGCAGAGTCGTTAGTACAATGGAATTTTAAATTTGCCTTAAGTAGGTTATCAGTTAAACATAGAGAAAGAGAGATATATTTTTTTTTTTTTTACCGCTTTCTTTAAATCGGTTGATAATACAACTGTATTAAACGCGTTTCATCTATTTACAAAATTGATACCGTCTTATTTTGTTAACTCGTTTACGTAGAGAATCGACTTAAACTTATCTCCGCCTCACTTATTAAGTCTGGTGGCACGTAACAGACTTAACTCACCGTATTAAAAACTCAATTTTCTACTAGTGTTTATGTAAATATTTTCTCACTAAATTTTTTTTACAATAATATGCATATAGCTTTTTTATATATGATATTCTAAAAAAAAAAGGATAAGTCGCTATAATTTGAAATGCACAAATTAAGTTCTTGTCTTTTTTGATAAAGTTTATTTGATTCTTCAACTACTTCTTTCCATAGTTAATTTGTTTTTAGTTGAGAATGGTGTTATTTCTTCCAACTTTCTTAAACTATTAAACTATTGATATATATAATTGTATTATATTTTGACTTAAGATTTATTCAGTTTAGTTTATTTAAACAGTCAGTTATCCTAACTACATTCTTCCTTTTTTTAGATAATTAATTTTTGGGTTTTCTTTATAAAAGAAAAACCAATTCTATGTAATATATAACAATATGTACTTCTCAGTAAATGAGGGATGAGGTTATTCAGTAAATTTCACTCTTCAATTACCCAGTAATATGGTATCAGAATTTAACAATTCTTGCTTCCGCTTCATTTCTCAAAACCATAATTTTTTTCTTCATTTTCTTTCTGATTCCGAACCACAAAACTTTCCTTCCAGATTTTCCAATCCCAAACCTAGAACCCTTCCAGATTTTCCTTTTAATTTCTCAAACCCACAATTTTTCCAGATTTCTCAAACCCAGAATTTATTTTCCTCGTTCATTTTTCAAGTTTTTCCCTTTTCATCATGTTCAACGCTAACTCTCATTCTTCTTCCGAATCCGAACCACAAAATGATATTTCCTCCATTTATACAAAAGATCCCTCTCTCAACCCTCGTAACCCTTATTATCTTCATCCCGACGAGAACCTCGGCGCTGTTCTTGTCGCACCACCCTTAAACGACAACAACTATCACAATTGGAGCAAGGCCATGAAACGTGCTTTATCATCCAAAAACAAGATTCAATTCATCAATGGATCTCTACCTTAACCGACGTCAACTCATCCTGATTTTGAGCTATGGGATCGTGCCAACAATATGGTAATTTCTTGGATTACTAGAACCTTATCTTCTCATATTTCTCAGAGTACAATCTCCATCGACACCACTTACGATCTTTGGTGTGATTTGCACGAAAGATTCACCAAAGGTGACCACTTTCGTATTTCTGATCTTCTTCACGATCTCCACTCCATCAAGCAGGAAGATCACACTCTTTCAACATTCTTCACAAATCTGAAAATCTTATGGGATGAGCTCGTATATCTTCGTCCTACCCCTTCTTGTATTTTTTCAACTCCCTACAAATGTAAACTTAGCACAGCCGTCAACACCTTCAAACAACAAGAACTCTCATGGACCCTCTCCCTTCCATTAGCAATGTATATTCTATGGTGGTTCAACAAGAACCGAATACAAACCCTACTACGCCTGATAATACTATTTTTCATATCAATTCTGGAAAACCTAGTTTTGGTGGACAAGGCCCACCCCAACCTGCTCGTGGTAGAGGACGAGGCCAATCGAAAAACCAAATGTTTTGCACCAATTGTCATAAAACAAATCACACCGTGGAAAATTATTACTTCAAACATGGTTTCCCCCCGGGTTACCGATCACATAAACCATCTACTTCAAATTCTAATTGTGCTAATAATAACAAGACGGTTCATTCTACAATTTCAACTCCAGATGATCCTTCCACTCAACTGTCCAAGGAAGATTTCAAGCACGCCAATCAAAAACCGGCCAATGATTCCACTAATCGTGTAATTTGAAGTGTCTCTAATACAGATTCTGCTTTTTTAAACTTCTCTTTTTGGATATTGGGTTCAGGTGCTTCTGATCACGTTTGTCCTTTCATTCAATGTTTTTCTACAATCAAAAGGATCAAACTTGTTTACCTTACATTTCCTAATGGTAATCATATCTTTGCACATTTTTCTGGCTCCATTATCTTTCATAAATCCTTATCTTTACACAATGTTCTCTTTATACCTCAATTTAAATTCAGTTTGATTTCCACTTTTAAATTAACCCATGACCTGAATTGTAGGCTAATCTTTAGTATAAACTCTTGTGTTATCCAAGATTCACATACCCAGAAGATGATTGGGCCTGTGGAGCATCATAATAACCTCTATGTTCTCAAAAAATCCCTTGTTTTGTCCTATGATGAATCTATTTTGCCCTCTGATGATTCTACCTCACTTGATTCTATTTCTTGTAATAAACATGTATATAGTATGAATTCTAATTCTTTTGATATTTGGCATTATCGATTAGGTCACCCCTCTATTTCTGTTTTGCACAATATATGTAAATTGTTCCCATATGTTTCTATCAATAAAAAAGTGATTTAAGATGCTTGTCATTTTGGCAAATTTTCTAGACTTCCTTTTCCTTTAAGTTCTAGCACTTCTTTACATGCTTTTGATTTAATACATGTTGACATTTGGGGTCCCATTGGTGACATTTCAATAGATGGATATAAATACTTCTTAACCGTTGTTGATGACCACACAAGATTCACTTGGGTTTTCCTTATGAAAGCTAAATCAGACACTAGATTAAACTCCAGCACTTTATCACCTTTGTTTCCACCCAATTTTCAACTAAAATCAAAACTATTAGAAGTGATAATGGTGTTGAGTTTAATATACCTACTTTTTATTCTAATTTAGGTATTTTACATCAAACTTCATTTGTGGAAACACCTCAGCAAAATTCCATTGTTGAGAGAAAACACATACATCTATTAAATGTCACTAGAACTTTACTTTTTCACCCCAAACTTCCCAAATGTTTTTGGCCTTTTGCCCTTTGTCATGCCACTTTTATTATCAACAAATTACCTACACATGTCTTACAAAACAAGACACCTTATGATATGCTTTATAACATGCCACCTACATTTAATGACTTAAAAGTTTTTGGTTGTCTTTCTTTTGCTTCAACTTTATTAAATAATAGGACTAATTGGATCCTAGAGCTCGCAAATGTATATTTCTTGGATTTAAACCAGGGACAAAAGGTTATGTTTTATTTGACCTTCATACACGTGATATTTTACTTCACGAAACGTTATTTTCTATGAGCACATATTTCCTTATCCTTCCATTGATTCTATTAATGTGCATTGTATTCCTAATGATGTCACTGATTTTACTACACTGCTCTTTGATGATCCTATTTACATTGTAAATGGTATTGGTAATGTTTCTAATATACCTCCTAATTCACATTTTGATAACCCCACGTATATTATTACTGATTCTACTAACAGCCCTGCACCTACCTTACAAAGGTCCTCTAGACCAAGGCAAAAACCCGCTTATTTGCAGGATTTTCAATGCAATATAGTTGTGGTTGATTCTTCATCCAATCCTTTATATCCGATTTCATCTGTTTTGTCTTATAACAATTTATCACCTGCGCATTTTTCTTTAGTTTATGCTATTTCTTCTGTTCAAGAACCACGCACTTATAAGCAGAGATCAAACACCCTTGTTGGGTTCAAGCTATGGATTCTAAAAATCAAGCTCTCACCCAAAATAATACTTGGATTTTGACTCCTCTCCCCCATGGTAAGAAACCAATAGGCTGCAAATGGGTCTATAAGGTAAAGTATAAAGCTGAGGTACAATAGAGCAGTATAAAGCTAGATTAGTTGCTAAAGGTTTTATCCAAGTTGAAGGTATAGATTTTTTTGACACATATTCCCCTGTCGCTAAACTCACAACTGTAAGATTACTTTTATCTATTGCTTCATCTCAAAATTGGCATATTCATCAACTAGACGTGCATAATGCATCTTTACATGGTAATTTAGAAGAACAGGTTTACATGCAATTACCACCTGGCATTTCTATTAATAATCCTACACATGTTTGCAAACTTTTAAAATCCTTGTATGGCTTAAAACAATCCAATCGTCAATGGTTTGCAAAATTTTCCACTGTTTTATGTTCTATAGGATATTCACAATCTGCCTCTGATCATTCGTTGTTTATCAAATCTTCTACTGATAAATTCACAGCCTTATTAATCCACGTTGACGATGTTATTGTTTCAAGTAATGACATTGCTGAAATTCAATTTATTCAGGATTTCCTCAACAAGACATTCAAAATCAAGGACTTAGGACACTTGAAATACTTCTTAGGACTTGAAGTAGCTCATTCCAAGGTTGGTCTGCACATATCACAACACAAATACACTCTAGGTATCTTACATGAAGTTGGTCTTTTGGCTTCCAAACAGGCTTTTGTTCCTAAGCAGAAAAACAAGAAATTTTCCAAAGATGAAGGTTTTTTCCTACCCGATCCTACATCGTATAGACGTCTAATTGATCAGCTGATATATCTCACCAATACACGCCCAGACATCAGCTTCTCTGTCCAGCAATTAAGTTAGTACATGACAGCACCAACTTCCCAACATCATCAGGCTGCAATTCAAATTCTTCGTTACCTCAAACCATCGTCAGCTCAGGGACTGTTTTAACCAACATCTTCTTCTCTTCAACTCAAGTCCTTTTGTGATTCGGATTGGGCTAGTTGTCTCGACACATGCAAATCTATTACCGGCTTTTGCATCTTTCTAGGTGATTTTCTTATATCATGGAAATCTAAGAAACAAGCTACCATCTCTCGTTCTTCTACTGAGGCCGAGTATAGGGTCATGGCTTCCACTGTTTGTGAGCTTCAATGGCTCACATATCTTCTTAATGATCTTAAGGTTTCTTACACAAAACCTGCACTTCTTTATTGTGATAACCAATCAGCAAGACATATTTTCTCAAATTCTTCCTTCCACGAACACACCAAACACATTGAGCTCGATTGTCACATCGTTCGTGAAAAGCTTCAACAACATCTTTTCCGTTTATTTCCAATTTCTTCGCATCTTCAGCTTGCCGACATGTTTACGAAATCTTTGGATCCTACACCATTTCATACCTTTTTATCCAAGCTTCGACTCACATCTATATGTTGATCAGCTTGAGGGAGGGTATTGATATATATAATTGTATTTTACTTTGACATAAGATTTATTCAGTTTAGTTTGTTTAAACAGTCAGTTATCCTAACTACATTCTCTCTTTTTCAAGATAATTAGTTTTTGGGTTTTCTTTATAAAAGAAGAACACATTCTCTGTAATATATAACAATATGTAATTTTCAGTAAATGAAGGATGAGGTTATTCAGTAAATTTCACTCTTCAATTACTAAGTAATATAAACCCTTGAATGCATCTAATGCTTGAATCCAAATTACAATATTATTATTACTATAACCTGAAAGAAATGGTACATTTTCAACATTCATACCTTTCAAAGTATTTGAAGGTTGACAGACACGGCGTCAAGAGGAACTGAGGAACACTCCCATAATTTCATTTCTTCACATCACTGGTGATTCCAAGAACTACAAACATAAAAAATTAAAGCATTTTGTTTTCATTTCTAAATTATCACCATTAATTGTTATTAGATACAGAGGACATTTAACTCTATCTCATTATTTCCTCTTAAATAAGTAAATTACATTATTTATAAATTCTCAAGTTCACTTGCTGAAAATCGTTTGCCTTCCTCTCTTTTCGTTTTAAGCAGTAAAACATTTCTATTGGAAAAAAAATGTGTTTTTTTTATGGAAATGTGTGCTTTTAAACATTTTTTTAGTCTTTAGTTTTTCATGTGAAAAGTTTGTTTGTTTCTAGGATATCAATCAAAGTAGAGTTAAAAAGAACGCTAATTTAAATGAAAGGTAAATTATGAATAATACTATTAATTAAACAATGTAAAAATAATTGAATTTTGTTTATAATACCAAGATTTAGCGGATTTTTTTTCAGGAAATATCCTACTTTTTTTTCAAAAGCTCCAAATTGCCTCATTGCGAAAATTATATACAGAAATGTTCTACTTTTTAACTCCAGTTGCTGATCGCAACCAGGGGATGCGACTTGCTGAAGGTTTCTTTTTTTTTTTTTTTTTTTTA
>JBBPBP010000003.1:21084711-21098205 GCA_037974735.1 Cicer chorassanicum
TATAGTAATATTTATCACAGACTTATAAATTACAATCAACATCACCTTTATCCATGTTTTATTTTTTTTTTTTTTGATAAATCAAATTAAAACCGAAATTCCAAGTAAAAAAATAGTGGAGCAAATTCTAAAAAATTGTGTACAAGGAGAGAAAATGGATTTTTTTTTCCATACATCTGAATACTTAACAGGATGTTTAAAAAAAATTATAGCAAACAAATAAAAGTTGTTGAGTTATTTACAATCTAACTATTATATTTTAGAATTGCATGAATGACTAGAAAAGACAAAAAATATTATTCACAACACTAATGTTAGGTAGTTATTTTCAATCTATCTATTATATTTTAGAATTGCATGAATGACTAGAAACGACAAAAACTATTATTCACAACACTAATGTTAGGTAGACACCCCCTCAAACCTCCACCGCTGTAACACTTCCTTGGTGACAATTTTAATGACTCGGCAAAAAAATGAAAAACTAAAATAAAAAGAAAGAAAAAAGACCGAAAAAAAGAAGAACAGAAATGAGTTGTGCAAGAAAAGATTGCCATCAATGTTGTTTGTCGTCACTATTGTTCGATGTTTTCGTTGATTAGAAGAAGAGTATCATATCATTTAATAAATTACATGGTGCATTTATTTCTCCACTCAACCATGCAAATATTTCTGGGACGGTGAAAGTCAAACTTTGGTACTAGTTGCTCAAACTTATTTGGGAGTGACTTTATGAGAATGTCCGTAAGATTATCACATGAACAAATTTTAAAATGCTTATCTCACCGCTATTCTACAGATTCATAACACTCCCTTGGATAAATATTTTTGTTCGATCTCATTTAATATACCCTTCCTTCAACTGAGCAATGCATACAGTATTAAATGAAAGGGAAAGGAAAGAAAAAGATTTATTTTAGTAAGTGACATAAATACCCCTACATAAAAATGAGATATATTTATATGGATTTAAAGGAGATGCAGTGTCGGTGTAAACTTGTTTTACACTGACAATCAATAATAAAAATAATAACTTGTCAAGTTGACAAAACATTTAATAACTGCATTTTATTTAAAAACCATTTAATATTATGTAACACATTGAATGATTATGATTGTACGACGGTGTAAAATAACTTTAGATTGTGAGTGCACTACCTTTAAATTATATATATATATATATATATATATATATATATATATATATATATATATATTTAAATTTTAAAAATAAGGTTTAATAGATTAGTTATTAATTATTTTATTTGTTGGTTCTAATTTATATTATTTTAACTAAATAGTTTAAATGAAAAAGATTATTAATATTTTATCATAAAACATTGTGCTCTCTCCAAGACAAAACTAAAAAAATAAATTTAAAAACTAAAAGGCACATCAACAAAATACAAAGACGTGAAAGGATACGCATGATATTTTGTCCAATAAGTTGCACACTCTCAACTTTCTTTCCACAACCTAGCAATGTCCTTCCAGTGTTGGAATCAATCTTTCCTTCCTTCGTGTGTTGGAATCAAACGAGGGAAAGTTGGAATTCCAATAAACTTTTCATTCTAAGGGTTTCCATCCCTCCACTTTCTCTTGGAACAAACGTGTATATGCTCAAGAAAATATCAATTTTGCTAGTCACACCCTCAATTTTGTTAGTTACACTTCATCATAATTTTTTTAAAATTTTAATATCTAAAATTCCCTTCATTATTCCACATTCCTAAACCTTTATTTTGTGTCTTTTTTTCTTTATCACCATCACTCACCTCATATCTCACATCCATATCTCATAACCATATCTCACATCCCATATAAAAAATCTCAAAAGAAAGAAACTTGGACAAGTGATTCTCAGGAAGGTATGTAAACTTATTCAATCTGCGTTTGACGTTCGTTTTTTTTTTTTTTAAATCTGAAAATCTTACTTGAACTTAGTTCACATAGGTTTTAAAAAATAAAGACTTAATTAAAGTTTTGGTCCTCTGTTTTCATCAATTCTCGGAATTGGTCACCCTATTTTAAAAGTCGACAGTTTTGGTCCACGTCTCAGATTTTTGTACTAAAAAATTAACGATTTGACATATTTTAAATGACGTGGCATATAATTCTATGACATAGAATCATCTAGGTGCATTAATTATTCATATGTCATTAATTAAATTACAAAAATGAAAAATTTATAAAAGTGAAAGTTAAGTTTTTAGAGAGTTTTATTGTGATTTTATGGGTGTTATTCATTTTACATCATTGTATCATATGTCATGTTATTTAAAGCATGTAACATTGTCATTTTTTTAGTTAAAAAATCATAATGAGAGACTAAACCTATCATATTTTAAAAACAGGGAGCGATGTCGTGACATGGTAAAAATAGTGGGACTAAAACTGCAATTAAGCCAAAAATAAATTGTAAGCAAACTAAATTCACATAAATATTCACAAATTGTGTTCACGTAGTATCTATAATTTAAGAGTTTACAAGCGACGTGTATATAAAGTTCATGTAAACATACGTGAGCTAAGTTAATGTGAACATAAACATTTTGATTATCAAAACCAAAACACGTGAACTATATTTGCGTAAGCCTATGCCAAATGAGATTGCGTATGATAAGTGAAATCAGTTCATGTAGACTATGTGAATTAAGTTTGTGTAGGTAATTTTTATGAAGTTTTAATGTATTCTTATTGCTTGTAATAAATGGACCAAGAGGAAGAAAACATTGCAAAATATATGACAGTTTAGAACATAATATTGGCGCAATGATTGGCGATGTGAAATCTAAGATTGACGCAATGAATGATGGTGTTGAACTAGATATTGCAGATTTCACTGATGTATTTACCGCCAACATGATGTTTGATACACAAAATGATTTATTGAGATGAGCTAGAAATGTTGGAAGGAAAAATATAATTGTTGTTGTCATCTTTAGATTTGTAATTGTCACATCACGACCAAGGAAAAAGATAGTTAATTCTTGGTTGTGAAAAAAGCGACAAATATAGACCTTGGAAGAATTCTAAATCTATGAGGAGTATTTGCACTAAAAAATGTGAATGTCCATTTAGATTGAGAGGGACACCATCAAGTGTTGGTGATGGGTGGTATTTGCGTGTATCATGTGGTTTCCATAGCCACGAGTTGCCACAAAAAAATGACTAGTCATTCTTGTTGGTCAAGAAACACAAGAAAATGGAGGGATTGAATTGTGTTTACAGTTTTTTGAAAATATTTTGAATGGCTTAAAAACTGAATTGATAAAACTGAAATGATAAAATAAATGACTCAGCTATTTTATCCTGGTTCACTACTAACTTAGTAGCTACGTCCAACCCCATCTTTCGAAGGATTTAATCCACTATATTTAGAACTTACACTTGAACACTTGGTTAGTCACAATGACTGTGTTCAATCTTCTCACCTCCAACTTTGTATTGTCAAGTTGTTAAGGAAAATGCAGTCACTACCAAACTTAGTTTAAAAATTCTAACAAAGTCTTCTCAACTTTCAGCTTAGTGTTGTCAAGCCGTTGAGGAACACAATCAACATCTGTCGGGCTTCGTTACAAAAAAAAAAAGTGTTTGTGGATTTCAAAATTTTCTCTCAAACTAGAGTGTATTTGTAATACAAGCTCTCATATTTTTCTTTCTTAACACTTAGATAAATTTGACAATTTTCTAACTCAGTGTTTTTTCTTGTTGATTTGAGATTAATTCACTTTGAAATAATTTGTAAGTTGTTGCGATCGGTTTTATGTCTGTTTGGAATTGTTATGTGTTAGACTATTACTTTGAACTTAGAATATGTGTGCAATTTATAGAAGCATTTGCAGTATTGCCTTTGTCCTTCAACGTATGGTTGAATGTCCTTCAAGGAATGGTCTTGTGTCATTCACAACATGGTTTCTTTGTCCTTCAACATGGTGCTTCACTATCTTCAAAATTATAACTGTTTGAGTTCAATTCTAGCCGTTGAGCATAAAACTAAGACTTAGAATTTTTACTTAGTGTTTCTGGAATTTCAGTTTTGATGAAGCAGACTGTACTTAACCAGAGGCAAGAGCACCAGAGGCACAATTAATGAACTAGAGGCACAATTATAGTACCAGAGGCAAGTTTGTTGGAGTAGAGGCAAAAACCAGAATCATGATTTCTTGACCAAAATCACAAGTACCAGAGGAATATTTTCTTGACCAGAATCAAGAACTAGAAGCATATTTTTCTTGATCAGAGGCAAGAACATCATAGTCATGATTTATTAACTAGAGGCAATGACCAAAAGTGGTTTAACTTGACTAGAGGCAAGAACATCATAGTCATGATTTCTTGACCAGAGGCAATGACCAGTAACAGCTTCACTTGACCAGAGGCAAGGATCAGAAGTTGTTTCACTTGACCAGACGCATGGAGAAATCAAAGGCAAAATTATTGGACTAGAAGTAATGACTAGAAGCACGTTTTACTGAATCAGAGGCAACCACCAGAAGGAAGTTTTTCTAGACTAGATGCAACCACCATAAGCAAGTTTTGCAAGAGCAAAGGCAAGTTTACTAGACCAGAGGCAACCACTAGAATCAAAAGTAAATGACTAGAGACACTGACCATGTCAGAGCGTTGACTTTTACCAAAGACATTGACTTTTTCCAACATTGAATTTTTTACCAAAGGCGTCGACTTTTTCCAAACGTTGACTTTTTGGGTGTTGCCTTTTACCTAAATGTTGGCTTCTTTGGGAGTTGACTTTTCCAAATGTTGACTTTCCTAGATTTTGACTTTTTGTCATGCCTTTTTCTGGGTGTTGACTTTTGTCGTACTCTATACTTTCACCGGAGGTAACTGGTCAGAGGCATTTTGACCAGAAGCTTGATTGCTTCACCAGAGGCAGACTATCCCAAAGTTTATTTTGCTTCATCAGAGGCAGACTTTCCCAAAGTCTCTTCACTAGAGACAAACTTTCCCAAAGTCTATTTTGCCTCATCAGAGGCAGACTTCAACAGATGTATAGAGAGCAGATCTGAATCTGAATCTGTGCTAGTCTTGGCAAACCTTCTTGTACCATAAGAGGCAGAGGTAGTCTAATGTTTTGTTTCATCAGATGCAATATTTCAGAGACCATTTTTCACCAATTTTGAATGCGGAATTTTCCATATCTTTTTTACCAATCACCATAGGATATATTCTATTATCCTACATATTAATTGTGGTTTTGGAACTGCATCACTTAAATGAAACATTAGTGCCTATAATTGTTCCCACAAACTGATTTTGTTATCATCAACACAAGTAGGATCTTTTGTACTTTAAACTGATTTTGATCTCACAATTCTTTCCTTGACCAATTGTTATATGTAGAGAAATATGTACTTGGTGATATGAGTAAGGACATGGTCAAACCAAGAAACATATTTATGACATTAAAGAATCATAATATCAAAAGTTTCACCACAATCAAACATGTTTACAATGCATGTCAATTATATCATTCATCACTTAGAGGTAACAGAACTGAAAAGCAACATCTAATGACATTGATCGATATAGGAAGGTAGATGATTCGTATGAGTTAAGGGATATATTTTGAGCACATCCAGATGTTATTGTTGGGAAATCATGAGATAGACTTTAAAAAATTCTTTTTAAAATAAATCTGAAGAGCGAAAAATCCCTTTAACCAATGATTGCGTAAGCAAAAAATTTCACTACAAGGGTTCGTGTGTTTACCTATTGAAGTGTTGAGGAGACATATCACCAACCATGGAACATATCGCTTGAATCGTACTTTAAATTTGATCATCAACGCGTAAATTACCAGTGTCTCTACATAGTCCACGCGAGCACAAAACAGAATGTGGTGCTAGTCATACTATAAGGGTAATGGCAATCATGATTACTTGAGGAGTGTGATCTTTTTCTATTTATAGAGAATGAGTCACTAAAACTCTAAAACTCCAATTTTGGCCCAAACCAAAATAAATCCTAAAAAAATTATATTTAATTAAACTCTCTTAGTTAAATACAAATTATTAATTAAATTAAATCATATTTAATTAAATTAATTGTCAACCCTCATTTATTTAATCAAATTATATTCAATTAAATAAATTATAAATATGTTAATGTATAAAATCATATTTAATACGATTAACATCAATCAAATCTTATTTAATTTTATCATTCGTTCCACTATCAGTACTCTATGTGAGTGACCCTTATAGGTTTTCACTGTCAGTACTCTACGCGTGTTATATATAGTTTATATAAAATAAAATATTATAAACAATGATTGTCATCTAACAATGCATCATTGTTACCCAAATCATGAGAAAGTCGGCGATACAATTTAAACCTTATTGCGACCACAATTTAATGTGTAGTAGTTGTCCCTTCGTCCAAATGCCTAATGAACGCAAATCACAATATGTGTCATCCTTGCAATGCTCAATTATTTATTTCTCAATCCTAGAGTAGATGTGTAAATCCAATTAACCCAATATCACATATTGATCCATTCTAGCATTACCATGACATGTGAGATGTGGTCATCACTCTAATTACATAATAGTCTCGATGTATTATTGTCGTCCTAATTAACAATAATACTTTGACTATGGATACTTTAAGAATAGTGTTATGATGTTCAATAAGATCTCACAATCAAGTCACACATGATGTTATATTAAACAAACTATCTATTCTAAGGACTTTATCATATTATATTGTTAATAACATAATAATGATACCTTGTACATATAACCAAAATTAGGTATAATAACATAATAAATAATCTATCTAAAATAAATTGGTGCTAGACTTTATGCCAACAGTTATCACTCTTGCAAATAATTTTCGCATAGTCTTGATTATGGATAGCACATACAAGACTTGCAGGTATCAATTGTCATTACTTGAAATTGTTGATGTTACCTCTACTTTAATGATATTTTGTGTGATATTTTCATATCTACAATCTGAGTGTGCAGATACTTCGGGCGGGCACTAAAAATGTTGAAAGAATATATTACATCTGGTGAAGTTGAGGTCATTATTATTAATAGAGACCTTGTGTTGATTAACACAGTTCAACATGTTTTTTCAAAAGCGGTTAATTTATTATGTTTGTTTCATGTATGCAAGAATTTCAACGCCAAGTGCAAGATGATTGTGTTTTGAAAATTAAAACATGTAGTTGTAATGGAGGCATGAAAGGGTCTTGTTATTGTTCTAATGAGGTTGGCTGAGTATCAACAAAAGTTAGCTATGTTCCAAAGAATTTGTAGTGATTGTTCTATTTTTTATGATTATGTACATGAGCAGTTGTTAAATCCTCATAAGGAAATATTTGTTGAGGTGTGGATAAATGGAGTTATGCACTTTTGGAACACGACAACGCAAAAGGACGAGTCTGCCCATTGAAGTTTGAAGAGGATGGTATTACAACACAATGAGATAATAATATCATTTGAAAATAGCATAATTCAAAATGTGCATTGATATAGTAACAGATGATATACCTATTTACGTGGTGTTGTGTTTAAAAATACAATAGATCATATTGCTTCTAAGTTCGATCGTGTTAAGTATGTCGGTATTGATAAGTCTAGTTGTGGATGCACTATTAGGACAACACATGGTCTAACTTCTACATGTGAAATAGTCAAGTATAATATATGCATATTCCCATCCCATTAGACACGACTCATATTTGGTGAAGGAAATTAAATTTTCATGATGATGGATCAAGTAAACCTTCAGAGTTATATGTGAAACATGAGATAGATGTCATAGAGAAAAGTTTGATGAGATTGATGTACCTAGCAAAAATGCACGTAAGGGTAAATTGCACGAGATCAATGACTCATCAACTACGCCAATGTGTTCACCTCTTGATAAGGTTAAAACAAAGAATGCACCAAAAATGGGAAAGAAAAAAAAAAGTAAGGTCTCAACAAGAGAAAAATAATTGTGATCCATCTATGTAGAAGTATGTGGATGCATTTGTTTGATGCAGTGGCACAAATGTATGTAGCATTACTGCATCTATTAATAAGGTTCAGCAACCTAGACCATTAGCCAAAAAGCATGCATATCGACCATCAGTCAACAAGGTTCAACAACTTAAAGTTCTTCCCTTCAAGGATTGGTTACCGGTTGAAATTCATAAATTCATATATGACGTTATTGATGTTGGTGATGATGGTAATTTTGGATTCGTACAATTGCAGCATTACTTGGAATGAGTGAGAACTCTTGAGCATTCATCCGTCAAAAGTGTTTGATAGAGATTTAAGAATTCAAGCTTCACAACGACAAACTATTTGATGGAGAAGTTTATGTCCAACATCTTATATAGAGTATATGTTTCCGAAGTTGCAACTACCTATAATTGGATGACACTTCCAAAAATGGGACATGTGATTGCTTCAAAGTTTGACGTGAGTTTTGTCTCATTGTCACTTACAACTAATTTGTAGAAAAAATATTATACTGAAAAAGCATGACAGTTGAAGATTACATACAATCATCACACACAAACTTGGTTGCAAATATTTTCACACACTAAAAGTGAACCTATTGTAAACGTGATTGATTAATAGTTCCAAAATGTTGACATTCAGTATTATACAGTATTATAGTATCATATTATGAACATATTCAAACTAAGTCCTAAACATTATCAAAATATTTAATAAACATGTCCAAAATAAATAATAAACATTACCAAAATATTTCCCTAAATTAATCAAGAAAAATAACATTTCCTAAACATGTCTGAAATAAGTAAACATAATAAATATCTACTAAGCCCCTCTATTCCTCTTATGGTAAGGTACTACATTTTTTTCAATCTCTATCACCACCCTTCTAAGTACACATCAAATCATTTACGAGTTCGATTCCATCATATCATGTCAATTGATGGCCGAGAAGCTCATTTGCTATTTGTAAGCCCTCACTCTGCATTAAAAAAAAAAAAGACAAAATAATAAATTTAAATAAGACAAATTAAATGTGTAATGAATTTTTAAATATGTAATGAATTTGTCGTTATATCCGCAACAAATTGACCTGAAACACCCCTGTTTCATTTAAAATAATTAATAATTTAATAATAATATTAACATTAATATTATTATATAAATTAAAACTCCAATCCCATTTTTGTTCTTCTTGTTCATCGAATCAAATTCCAATCTCCAAGTTGTGTTCATTGAACTCAACATTTCTTCTCCCATCCATTCACACCACACACTTCATCGTCATCATCCTAGACTCCAATCTTTATTCTCGAATCCACTCGCAACATTTCGTCCTCATTGCAACAGACTCATTCCACCACTTCTTCTCCTAAATTTTTTTTCCATTCACACCATAACTCTGCCCTCATCACATCACTTTGGAATTTCACATTTTAAATGTGAAGTCACTTTGTGTTCCTTTCTCACAATTTGGTTAGGTCGTATTCGAAACCCTAAAACCGTAAGATTTGTTAGCTGAGGTCCTGCCGGCTACTCTGTGAGTTGTTGGAGAACAAACGTAGCCGATTCTCCGTACTTGTGAGTTGACGACGATCATCGTCATTTATTTTTATAATGCTATAATTATTTTTTTCTCGTTTTCTATGTTAAAGTGTTTATTTAAAATTTGGGAAACACAACCTTCGAAATTTATCTTGATTTCGTCATTTATTTATTTTATCGGTCTTTGTTATATAATATGATAATTGTTTGAATTATTTATGAGTTATAAAGTATGTAAATATTGAATTATTATGTGATTGAATATGTTTTATGTGAATTACGACGAAATGAGAAATGATTATTAAGCGTGTTTTTTTTGAAGTCGTTGTTATAATTATGAAAACGTTATCGGCGTTAGGTGCACCTAGTTACCTCATTTTGGTTAGGGAGAGTTACCCGTTAGATGGAGCCGCCCCTATGTGAAATGTCATCCGTAGGAGGAGATGGCTATCAACGAGATGTATGCTCCCTAATTGATGCGTGATGATGCGTTGCGGGATTGAGAGGAGAGGGCTATCCGTTAGATGGAGTCACCCCTAAGGGAAAGGCCACCCTTAGGAGGAAAGGGCTATCAATGAGATGAAGCCGCCTCTTGGTTCTCAATAATTAGTATTTTTACTTGTTTGATTTTCTATGATGATTTTAATGTTATTCATTTTGATTTCACTTCGCTATTAATTGGATTTTTAATATTTTTATCCGAACGGTTAAATTATAAATTTAGATGATTTTATTACGTGAATAACATAATCGTCTCAAGGTTATAAAAACAGTTATCTGTGCCTTTTTGTGTTTCCCTTCTAGTTGATGGTGATTGTTGTCTCCTCACTAAGTCTTTGTGACTTACTCTTTCATGTTGTTTATTTTTTTCAGATTCACAGGCAGCTGAGTAGCAAGCTGATAGTAGGCTCAAGTCTTAGTCGTATTTTGTTTTGGTAGACCTCTTTGATCGAGGACCATTTTTTGTAAAGTCTGTTGAGTCATAATGTATTTTGCAGCTATTGGAGTTTAGATAGTCTTTTGAGAAATGTATTAAACAATTAGATTATGTTATTTGAATTTGGCTGAATTTGAAGTTTAAACAGGGATTTTGTAAATTTGGGAATGTTGAAGTTATAGAGGTTACTCTATCGAAATTTCGTAAAGATTATATATATATATATATATATATATATATATGTTTTCTTTGAAATGATTATTCGGAACTATTTATTTGGTAAACTGATAAGTCAGTAAGTAGGCTTGCCAGGCTAGGAGTATAGCTTGTGCGCCGGTCACGACGTTAAGTTTCGGGTCGTGACATGACCTGCATTGGAAGGACCTGCAACAGATGGACCGAGATTATCTAGTTCTCGCAGAATGATGTAAGGATGAGAGATCATGTGAAACCACTCCATATAATCGTCCACAGAGTCTGTCTGATCATGTACAACCTTATATCCATATTATCTTGAGTGGTTGTATGATCTACTATCTTAATGGTGAATCAAGAATGATTTGAACATGATTGTATTGACGCAATACCATGTCTAGTAGATGTACATACATCTTCAAACTTCACCGGATCCAACCTCTAAACAAAGAAACCCCCTAAAACAGGTACGTTGCTCTATGTTTTTCATACGGTGTCTAGCATACTTTATCAACAATGATCTCATAAAGTGTTTTTCTAAATGGAATAACCAAACATTTATCCCTCTTTGGCTTCCTACAAGTGGATCTAGGTATCTTCTCAACATATCCAAGATAAGGTCTACAACAATCTCGACATAACAAAGGGAAATGCTCATAGACCCAAACATGCAAATATATAATAACATATCATTAGTTTATAATTAATGATATAGTTTATCAACATACTAATCAACAACTTCAATATCTATAAAAGGATTAGATACTTATAAACCATTCTGGTGTGATCCATATTGGATTCGCGGAGATTATCATATAAGCGTGCAAGAGAAACAACATCTTATGCATATCCGCACATGCGTTGAGGTCACAAAAGCAACCTAGGTAGGAAAACACTAACAAAAAATGCACTTTTGTCCCTGAAAAGGGTGCAACCAATCAAAAAAAAAAGTAGAAATGCCTTTGTAGTTGCAGCCGTCTCCTAAAGCATGTCACGTCAACGTTGCTTGAATACTTCAAGAAGCCAACTAAATCGAATATGTGTTTTTTGTGTCGCATTAAATTCAACATGAGCAAAGGTTTTGGTAACTCCAAACAGTTTGACTTATACCTTTGTAGCGTCATCTTTGTCAAATACTATGACAATAAAAAATGCTTCTATGATGGGTATATGCAACAGTGGAAAAAATCATTAAGTGTGATCCTCATCTCCCCAATCGGAAGATGGAGGTTGTTGGTATCTTCATGCTACCTCTCTACGAAAGCATATATGATCCCTTTATTGATCATTTCATAATTGCAGTTTAGCAACGGATATAATCATGAACTCTTAACCAACTGTTTCACCTCATCATGTTGAATGACAACTTGTTTTCCATTGTTGAATACCCTTAGTTCCCACATTCTGAAATAAATAGAAAAAAAATGTAGGTTAAAACACTTTATGACAAAAAATATTAAAATTTTAATATGACTGAAAAAATTAGCACTCCATCCCAAAGTCGAGTGACTACGTGGTCACCAAATGTCCTAAGGAAAAATGTGTCAACAGGACCTCCAGGATATCTATCATGTTGTGGAGGATGACCCGTCTGCTCTTGTTGGGCCTCCTCTACATCCAGATGTACTTGGTGATCTATATGATCCTTCTGTTGCTATTGTTGTGTTTGTTGCTCCTGTTGTGCCAATCGCCCATGTTTTGCCTGCAGCTCCTCAAGTCATTGAGCCCGTGATGAAGTGTTCGATCTAACAAGACGACCCTGATTATTAGCAGAATCATTAATTCTAACTATTCTAACTCAACTCGTTCTATCAGTAAAGATAGTACGCAGTAAAGATAGTACACACCATTTCTATAGACAAATAATCATACATCTCGAATTAGTCACTTACAGTCAAAATCAAACATGTGTTTATGTAAATAGCACATACGAGAACTTAGTTCACGTAGCCTACCAAGCTCAGTTTGCGAGGTTTATGTCAAGTTGGATCACGTGAATTGAATAACCAACCAAATGTATATGATTTCAGTTCATGTAACCTACGAAAACTCAGTTTGCATATGTTTGTGTCAATTTAGATCACGTATTATATCAATCATTTGAACTTTCGCAAACTTAATTAACGTGACCTACGTAAAGTGAGTTTGTGTAGTTCCCTAACCTAATTCAAAAATTTCATTTCTAGTTTCAGTTTGAAAATTCTCTAACCCAATTTAAAATGTTTTTCAATCTCACTAAAAGCTACTCAAACAACAAATCATATGAAAAAAATTAAGCCATATGGTGATTATTTACTAACCCAAAAAACAAAGAAAAAAACCTAATTGAAATCGTGAAAAGAAGAGGAAGAGATAGTCCAAACCTACGAAAACATGATGAATCAGTGGTGAAGCAGCGAAAAATTGATCAAAGGAAGAAGAAATAGATGAAATGGGAGAAGAAATAAAATATGACAGATTTTCAGTTGGAAATGAGAGAAGAAAACATAGGATAGGATAGGTTTTTTAAAATCTGATCATTTCAACAATGATAGGGGTGTAGTTAACAAAAATTGGGGTATGACTAGGGGTGTAGAAGAACATTTCAACATAGTTTTTTTATTTAAAAAAACATTATTTTTATAATATATACATCAAATTGTTGAAAAATGCAATCCAAATATAATTTATTACAATTGTATGTAGAACAAACTTTATTCAAGAAAGCTGTGCTAATATAAAAATAAAAATATTCAAGAAAACTCTACTAATTATATTTATTACCAAATAAAATTCATTGTCTCTTAAAAAATAAAAAGATTTATCTAAAAAAAGATACACATCGTTTATATA
>JBBPBP010000003.1:21098495-21113232 GCA_037974735.1 Cicer chorassanicum
GCAATAGACAAAAGAGAAATACTAACATGTACTAAATAAAATTTGTATGAATATCACGAATGATTAAATATAGAGCTTGCCATTTTAATAGTCAGTTTCAATTTCTGTCTTCTTTTTTTTTTTTTATATTAAAATTCATTTGACTTAAATTTATCAATATAGCCCCTTGTCGCTACTACCTTAATATCAAATGAAGTCTTTGGTGGAGCTATTCTCCACGTCACAGTATTTTTTAGTGATCCCTTCTTTTTCATCTTTGAATTTTATTTGATTTACAATTCCATCATTTTTCTAATTAAAGGACTATTCTAACGTATAGGATGAAGGGTCTATGTGTTCATAGCCAAGGAAAAAAGACAATCTAACAAAGTAAAATAAATTTCACGCATTGGTTGCCACATAGCATTGCTCTCATCCAAATAAGTATGCAAACGGGAGAGTGACGACCTATTTATATAATTATAACTCTTCCATATTATCCGTTAGAAAGTTATTTGTGACCCTAAGTCTTAAATTCTTCATTCTCTGGTATGGATAGCATAAGTTCTTTATAGAAGCAATATATTTTTTTTATACGTAGTTTTTTTATTAGAAAAGGCATTATTCATTAAAGGCATAAAATTGTAAAGTAAATAAATAAATTGGTTCTTCAAATTGGAAGTATTGATCACATCAAAATGTAAACTAATTTTTTAATAAAATTTAAATATTTCATAGAATAATTTATCTATAATTAGTTCATGCACAATTACAATTATTCAATTTTATTTGAAATAAAAAATTTCATCGACAAATTTGTCTTCAAAAAAATAACATTAATATGAGATCAACGTAAATAAACCACATGTTTAATTACAGTACCACATCAAAATACTCAATGACAAAAGTTTACCATTTTCTTTATTAAATAACCGATAATAGTTTTCTTCTGGAATACTAAAACAAAAGTGAAAAATCCCCTATACACTACAAAATTTCATTTATAAATTAATCACAAAATTTGGATGTACAGATTTACAACTTCGGAAGATAACAATAACTGCACAACCTCCTCTTAAAATGGGGAAAAGAATTTTAACTCATCTCATTTGGGAACATCTAATGAGCTCCCCTTTTTGATAGATATCCTTCTTAGACACACTTAAAATTCCAGATTGCTCCTCAACTTTCTTAATGAGAAGCTTAAGTAGTGGAACCTTCAACAGAGTTTTACGAGATCCCACCATGATCAACTTTCTCTGTAATCATGAAGCATACAAACTACTTATAAGAGACAGGGTTTTACGAATAAGAAATGGATCATCCTAAAAATAGGTAATGAGATATTCACTGGTGCACATAAAAAAGAATTGTAGGTTGCAATAAAAGTCGGATACAATGCAAAACTGAAATTTTAAAAAAGTACCATATCCTTCATTTTATGAAAATTGTTAAAAAAAAAAAAACTTATCTAGACAGGGTCAGAGTGAAAAGTAGAAAGAGTGAGCATAAAAACTACCTTAGCACGAGTAAGAGCCACATTTATTCTGTGCCAGTCACCAAGTAGAGAAGCCACACAGCTTGTTGGATTCTCACATGACCGTACAAAAGATACTAATATACAGTCCTTATCTCTACCCTGGACAAACAGATGACCAATTTATGAGGAACATTCTCCATGTATCATGTTCCTCTAAATAACAAAATGTAAATGAAGTAAAAAAAGACAGAAAAACTAAGGTATGCCTTCAATTTTAGTGAAATGCTAAACAGTATGGATTATAAGAGGATTAAAATTATAACTTATGCAATTAGTCTCTTTAATTGAATAAAATTTAAACAGGAATTGTAATAAAATATATATATTTTTTAGGACCAAAAATATATAAAAACCCGTCTGCTTTTTAATCCAGCCTTACCTGGTATTTGTCAATGGTATGTATTTCCAAGGATGTTATGCAAGCAGCACTCCGGATGAGGTTTGCCTGTGAATTATATGGAGTAATAATGCCAATGTGCTCTCCTCCAATTCCATTTTTTACCAATTCCTTTGCAACCTGCATTATAAAATGAATGAAAACTTGAGTTAAGTGTGTGAGGTGGTCAAATGGCATGAATATTTAATCTGTAAAAGGAAAAAAAAACAAGTTAGTCATTTGAAAAAACTGTTTGACTTTGGGATTGGGAGTGTTTCTATAAACAGATGGTCACCAACATATTTACCAAGAGATGACTTTGGTCCTAAAATAATCAGCAGCATTGATGATTCAAGTTTACAAAAAAATAAATTAAACAAGTTTTATGCTAACCAATATAATTTGCAAGAGTACTAAGCAAACATGAAAGAATTAGGAAGTAATTGATGAAAATGAAAACATTATAAGCCATTGACGAAGAGACAATGATACTAAAGCTAATTTATCAGCTATTATTAAGCATTTGCACTCAACCCCATCCTTAAAATAGCAAGCATCAATGATTAATTATTGAGTATTGTTGGATTCAAAAGTGTGGCTGAGAATAAGTTATTTATTGATTGATTATTCTGTAATTAATTTATTATATTATATAGGACAGCTGTAGTGAATATCAAGGGACTTGTACAGTAAATCCCTCCTATTTAATTCTGATTTATTTATTAGACTAGGGAATGCTGTATTTAAAAACCAGAATTGTAACCATTCTGATTCAAGAAATGAAAAGATCATTTCCTCTATAATTCACATGGTATCAGAGCAAACCTGGTCCAAGTGAAAAACACCATTATTCCATGGCTGAAGAAAGTAGTTCAGTCACAGACCCAAACCCTAAAATGGCAGCTGGAACTTCCACAATTACCAGCCTGACCGAAAACACCTCTATACCCATCACTGGCTACAAATTAAATGGCCAAAACTACACCCAATGGGCAAGATCTGTCCGGATCTTCCTTCAAGGAAAAGGGAAGGAAGATTACATCTCTGGTGATGCTAAAGAGCCAGAGAAAAAGGACCCCGACTACCCAAAGTGGAAGCTAGAGAACAGCTTAGTCATGACATGGCTACTGAACTCAATGACCAATGAAGCAAGCGAAAACTTCATGTATTACAGCACTGCAGCTGAGATCTGGAGCGCTACCAAGGAGACATACTCAAATACTGATAATACTTCTGCCATATTTGAGATCAAGAGTCTCCTCCATGATCTGCGACAAGGAGACACAACAGTCACTGATTACTACCATACCCTCACCCGTTACTGGCAGTAGCTGGATATCTATGAGGATATAGTATGGAAATGCCCTGAAGACAGCAAACAGTACAAAAAACTGGTGGAGAAAGATCGAATATACCAATTCCTCCTTGGCCTGAACAAGAATCTAGATGATGTAAGAGGAAGAATCCTTGGAACCAAACCTCTGCCCAACATCAGAGAAGTATTTTCAGAAGAGAGCCGAAGGAAAGTCATGCTTGGAAGCACGGATCAAAGCTCCATTAATGAAGGTTCAGCCTTGGCTGTGAAAGGAAACTACAAAAAATCTAGAGGATGGTGTGATCACTGCAAAAAACCAGGCCACAGCAAAGAAACATGTTGGGTCATTCATGGAAAACCAGCAGACTGGAAACCTTCTAGGAACAGGGACATTCGCGCCCATGCTGCCACATCAGAAGGAGGCAAAGTGTTGGCAGCCCCAGCACATGAACCAAGTCCATTCAGCAAGGAACAAATGGAGATGTTGCAAAAATTGCTACAACAATCCCTTCAAAACACTAGCACACACTCAACTGCTGCCTTGGCCCAAAAAGGTAATTCTTCATGTGTTTATTTTGTTGACAAGGGAATATCTAACTCATGGATTGTAGACTCTGGAGCCTCAGACCATATGACTGGGGATATCACCTTATTTGATGAATATTCGCCATGCAATGACAATTCTATGGTACGAATAGCAGATGGCACAAAAACAAAAGTGATTGGTAAAAGCTCAGTAATCATCTCCAAGGACATTACTCTTAACTCAGTTCTTTATGTTCCAAAGTTGAATTGCAATCTTTTGTCCATAAGTAAATTGACTCAAGATCTAAATTGTTTCACTAAATTCTTGCCTCACCTATGTGAATTTCAGGATCTGGATTCGGGGAGGAAGATTGGCAATGCTGAGGAATGTGCAGGTCTCTACTTCCTTCAAGCTAGTGAGTTCAAGAAGAGAAGAAATAATTCAGTCTATGTTGCTACATCAAGTGGTGAAAACCTAGAGGAAGCTGTCATGCTATGGCACTATCATTTAGGACATCCAAACTTTATGTACCTTGAAAAAATGTTTCCTTCTCTATTCAATAAAAATTCAAATTTGTTTCAATGTGAAATCTGTCAATTATCCAAACACTCACGGAACCATTATCCTCCTCAATCTTATAAACCATCCCAACCTTTCTCATTAATCCATAGTGATGTTTGGGGGCCTTCCCGTGTTAAGAACATAACTGGTTCAAAATGGTTTGTGAACTTTATAGATGATCATACACGAGTTACTTGGGTGTTCCTTATGAAAGAAAAATCTGAAGTGGGAGAAATCTTTGAGAACTTCAACAATATGATCCAAACCCAATTCCAAACCAAAATCCAAGTCCTACGAACTGACAATGGTCGTGAATACTATCACCATTCCCTCAAATCTCACCTTCTCCAGCATGGAATAATTCACCAAACCAGTTGTGTGAACACACCACAACAAAATGGTATTGCCGAGACGAAAAATAGGCACCTCATGGAGGTTACTAGGTCCCTTATGTTATCAACTAATGTACCAAATCATTTTTGGGGTGAAGCCGTCCTTTCAGCATCATATTTAATAAACAGAATGCCTTCTAAAGCGCTCAAGTTCAAAACCCCTTGCCAAACCCTTCTATCCATTTACCCACACATTAAAATTCTTTCGTCCATTCCTCCCAAAGTCTTTGGCTGCACTGCATTTGTGCATGACAACCAGCCTAACAAAGGAAAATTAGAGCCCAAATCCCTAAAATGCATATTCTTAGGATACCCACCAAATAAGAAGGGATACAAGTGTTACTGCCCCATAAGCAAAAAATTCTACCATTCCATGGATGTAACCTTCTTTGAAAATCAACCTTACTACCCCAAAGATGGCCTTCAGGGGGAGAGAGAACAAAACACAGCAGAATCCCAACCTTGGGAAACAGAACAGCATATGCAACATGAAATGGCCCAGAATTTACAGCAGCAGCAGAATTTGCAACATTTTTTAGAAACAGAACAGACCTCCATACAGCAGCAAGTTGTAGAACCAGAAATTGACCTTGTGACTGGAGAAACAGAAAAACCTGCAACCAGATCTGAGATAGAACCGGAAAAAGAACTACTGGTGTACACAAGGAAGAAGAAAACTCAAAGGGAGGAAGAAATCTGCACATCTCCAAGGCCAATCCAAAATTCTGAACTTAATACAGATTTAGAAATTCTACCAGGTAATATTGTTTTTGAGCCTAATGATAATTGCGGTCTAAATGAGAATGATCTTAACTTACCAATTGCTATGAGGAAAGCAATGAGATCATGCACTCAACATCCAATTGGCAATTATGTATCTCATAGAAATCTGTCACAAGAATACAAGGCCTTCATCACCACATTGGATAACATAAAACTTCCAAAAAATGTTCAAGAAGCTGTCCAACATGTTGAATGGAAGACTGCAGTGGAAAATGAAATTAAAGCACTGGACAAGAATGGAACATGGAAATTTGTGGAGCTGCCAGAAGGAAAAAAACCAGTTGGGTGTAAATGGATCTTCTCAATAAAGCACAATGCTGATGGGAGTGTGAATAGGTACAAAGCCCGCTTGGTGGCAAAGGGGTTCACCCAATCATATGGGGTGGACTATGAAGAAACATTTGCTCCAGTGGCAAAACTAAATTCTGTTCGTGTCATTATCTCCTTAGCTGTAAATCTAGATTGGCCTTTACACCAACTAGACATCAAAAATGCCTTTCTAGATGGTGAACTCGAAGAAGAGGTATACATGAAAATATCACCTGGCCTAGAAACTCCCCAAACAATTGGCAAGGTATGCAAGCTCCAGAAATCACTTTACGGTCTTAAGCAATCCCCACGGGCATGGTTTGAAAGACTAACCCGAGTTGTCAAGGGTCACGGCTTTACTCAATGCCAAACCGACCATACAATGTTTGTCAAGCATTCTAGTGAAGGAAAGGTGGCAATATTTATTGTTTATGTGGATGACATCATAATCTCATGTGATGATGACAAAGAGATAGAAAAACTCAAGAGATTTCTAGCTAAAGAATTTGAGGTCAAGGACCTTGGACACCTAAAATATTTTCTTGGGATGGAGATTGCTCGTTCCAAACATGGAATCTATGTATCCCAAAGAAAATATGTGCTAGACCTGTTGGAAGAAACAGGAATGTTAGGGTGCAGGCCAGCAGATACACCGATGGAACCTAACCTTAAATTGGTAGAACAAGAAGGCAGTCCCCAAGTTGATAAGGAGAGATACCAAAGATTGGTAGGAAAGCTAATTTACCTAACTCACACAAGACCAGATATTGGTTACTCATTGAGTATGGTAAGTCGTTTCATGAATAAGCCCACTGAAGATCACATGAAAGCTGTGACTCGAATTTTGCAGTACCTCAAAAAGACACCCGGGAAAGGTCTTCACTTCAAAAAGGACCCAGTTAGGAGTGTAAAAGTGTTCACAGATGCAGATTGAGCTGGTTCATTGACTGATCGCAAGTCAACAAGTGGGTATTGCACATATGTGTGGGGAAACTTGACTACTTGGAGAAGTAAAAAACAGTCGGTGGTGGCAAGAAGTAGTGCAGAGGCTGAATTCAGAGCAATGGCTCATGGCATTTGTGAGGGAATTTGGTTGCAGAGAATGCTTAAGGAATTAGGAGTACCAACAGATTCCACCATGAGCCTCTGGTGCGACAACAAGGCAGCCATCAATATTGAAAAAAATCCAGTCCACCATGATAGAACGAAACAAGTGGAGATAGAAGACATTTCATAAAAGAAAAGATAGATGGTGGAATTATCAAGTTGGAATACATCCCTTCCAAGAACCAAACTGCAGACATACTGACCAAGGCCCTTCACAAATCTAATTTTGAGAACTTAAGGTCCAAGCTAGGCATGATTGACATCTACTGCCCAGCTTGAGGGGGAGTGTTGGATTCAAAATTGTGGCTGAGAATAAGTTATTTATTGATTGATTATTCTGTAATTAATTTATTATATTATATAGGACAGCTGTAGTGAATATCAAGGGACTTGTACAGTAAATCCCTCCTATTTAATTCTGATTTATTTATTAGACTAGGGAATGCTGTATTTAAAAACCAGAATTGTAACCATTCTGATTCAAGAAATGAAAAGATCATTTCTTCTATAATTCACAAGTATAATATGTTATCATTGTTACAGTTAGAAAAATATGTCGTTTACTATAATATTATAAATTAACAGTCTATAGTTTGGAACTTTGGATATCAAAACAAGTTTCACATCATGAATCTTGTTATGTATTGTAAGAAACGTGATTGTGAGAGAATACAATTAGCCTACCATCACGTTGAGCAGGATCTTTTCCTGACTAGTTAGCTTTTCAGTTAGTTCAGTATGTTACAACTTACAACAGTGACAGCTGTCACATGCTTATTGGCTAGTAGATTCACTCAGTTTTCAGTTTGTCATGGCTCAGTCTAAAAATGTAGATTTGAAGACCTTCTCTTGTATCAAGAATTCATTTTCATCATCAATGAATTGAATGATTGTTCAGATTCTCTCTGAATCAAAACAATGATCAATAAAATATCACCTATTTGAATCTCAATAATTCAAGATTTTAGTCATATATAAAATCGCAAAAGAGAAGTGTCTGACTATACAAAGTTAGCAAAAAAAGTGGATTGCTACACTATGTTTAGGTTATGCTTCATTAGAACAATTCACATGTCTTATAAGATACCGATAACTATGGTCAATACTCAATAGTGTTTGCATTTTGGTCAATCAGAGTCATCAAATCCTTAATTCAATCGGTAGGGTTGGATGTTTGCAGAACAAAATAATCCTTCATACTATCCAGCAATCTCAATGGAAATATGTTGAGAATCAATATCCATGGTCCAAGGTTTGATATTCTTCTTACAAGACAATGTATAATTTTTTTTGAAGAAAGTGTATCATATTGCAAATTGCAAAATGACATACCTCAGCTATTATGTGAGCTTCAATAGGGTTATTTACAATTTTCTGATCTCTTTCCTCTAAGGCAGGCAACATATCTAAGTGAAAAAGAAATATTCATATTAGAGATTCCGATCACAATTTCTGTTAGGATAAATGATGAAAAAAGGATGATATCTACAGACCAGTATCAATAAATATCACTGGCCTTCCAGGATTCAAAACCTGCATGTGTAAACAAGGATAAATAAGTTTCAACTCTAGTGGAGTTATAATCATTTTATTACTGGCCAAAACAAAACTATCCAATGTGTATATTTAATATTGGCATATATGTAGTCCATATTTCTAGTTGATGTGGGATCTTAAAAGAGTATAGGCACTGTCACTTTTATTAATGATTACCCTTGATGTAGTTGGTCTTTTAATGGAAAGTTAGCCTGACATGATTAGTATCTTTAAGACCTGTTAATATAATGAAAATCAAATTCAATTTAAGAAATTTAATTAGTATTTTGGCTCTATCAAGGAAATTAAATGAAGGTAACTATTATTCTTAATATGTGTGCAGTTAGTTACTTTTGCTTATAATTGAGTCTGGAGGTAGTATGAATGTAGAGTTCAACACTTTCTATATTATTGAATGAACCCCTCACCAATGGGTTCAGAGGATGAGTACAATCACAAGGTGTATTTGAGAGCACCTTTTTCTACCAATTTGAGTTGATTCCTAACTGATTAACTAACTCCCTTATGTTGTTATTTACAAAAGATAGTTACCCACTTAACTTCTTTCCTCAGCCCGCTTATGACTCTTTTACATACACCTATATATTTAATGCCTATCACATTACCCCTCTGTGTTCTAGGATCTACGTGCTTTGTTTATAATTTCAATCTGGGTCTTGACAAACTGTCAGAGAAGTCTTACAAGTGTGTCGAGGGTCGTTTCGATAAATTACTTATATTACAAGATACCACCTTTGAGTTTGTTCCTTTCTCTAGGTGCTTTTCCTCACCAGGTATCATTTAATTTTACTTCATAATTCCATCTGTGTAATTAGATCCTGTGCCAAAGTTGACAATGACAACTACTCCAGTAGACACATACACAATCCTTGTTCACCACTGCCAGGTGTGTCAGCATTAGTGCAGGAGCAAAATATTGAGTTATGACTCTTACTACATGAGAGCTTATTAGTTCAAGCAACTTCTTCGCAAGTTGAGGTTTTGCAAATTACAGTCCGTGAATCATATTCACGATATTCAGGCAACCCTACACATTGCATCCAACCCAGTCATTCATGAGCAAACTAAACAAAGATTGAGTGTCATTTTATTTGTGATAAAGTTCTTTCTAGGTAGACCATTACATTGTTCGTGAATACTAATGAACATTCGACACATATCTTCATCAAATAGCTTAGAGGCCAAGGATATCTTATATATGTAACAAGCAAGATGCATATGACATATATGCACCAACTTGAGGGACAGAGTTGAGATATTTGTATTTGAAATATTATGTGATGATATTATCCTTGTAGATATTTTATATTAGATTAGAGATTCTTTGTATCCTTATGTTTGGTTTTATATATTAGTGTTAGAATATTAGAAAATATCTTATAATATCTATTATATTATATTAGAGTATCTTGAGTTATTTCCTAGGATCAATTTATATACATAGAGATATCTTAGAATATCTCTCATTAATATTATGATTTGTTCCTAATTTAGAATTTAGTCTATGTTTCTCTATAAATAGAGATTAGTATTGAGTCTTTTGTAATCAAGTCAGCATTAAGCTATTATCAATATTATTCAAAACCTTATTATTTTCTCTCCTCCTTTTCTCTAAAATCCCACAACTTCAACAATTAGTATTAATAATTGAGAGTAACTCTCAAGTCATTTAGAATCAATGTCAGTCTTTTCCTCAAAATTCAAGTATAACAAATTCATATCTCTAAAATTCAGAAAACGGTATCAGTTTCACATTCAAAATATTCACTTTCTCTCAATTCTCAAATCTTGTAGTGTAAACTTCCTCTCATTGGTCATTGGAGTCTAACACCGTAGCAAGCATACATCCATTAACAATTGAGTAAAAGAAAATGAGAGAATAAAACTAACAAAGGAATGGCATTAAGATATATGAGGACAAAACATAATGAGAATTTGGAAGAGAATAAATATCCTTACATCTTCTAGCCAAGGAAAACAGCAGTTTAAACCAGAAAACTCAAGTTTGGAATTAGCTATCTCAATTGAACCACACCTCAATCTGTCACCATATATCAAGGCATTTGACAACTCCATAATACCCTGACACATACGGTACTGTGTATATTTTGCTTAGTAACTGATGTAGATAGAGACGGAAGGAAAAATAAATAAACTAAAGTTTGTAATCTAATGTGTAGTGGTTACAGCAAACCTGACTCTGTAAAGCTGAAATTGCCTGTGGATGAGCTTCTGAAAGCCTACAAAACAAACTCATCCCCATGCCATTCTCTCGGGCCTCTGTGCTCTAAGAATTGTCAGATAAAAAATTTCAAAGTGTTATCAATGAATTTTGTGCACAAAAAGTCGGTACCAAAGGCACATACTTGGACAAGTGGTGGCAGTTGATAATGATCCCCAACAAGAACAAACATTGAAGCAAATCTTAGAGGGCCCAAAGACACCTACAATGGCAAAACATGCAATATAATTCTATGCGCATAAAAAAATTATCTGGCCTACTTTGTTTCTGTACAGATCAATGTTAATTTTCCTATTTCATGTTTTATTGTCATGCTTTGAAAAACTGGCCCTGAGTGACAATAAAACAACGATGGCTAGATAGGCAGTCTCTCATCAGCCAGGTGAGGAGACTAATCATGTCAGCATGAAAGCATCCTTTCCTCGGAGGACCCTATAACATTCTCCACTTAGGAAGATGATTTTCCTGTGTTAACACCATTTTGACCGAGTCTGAAGGACTATTTGGTTTGAGAAATTACTTTTATTCTCTATTTTCACTTTTGTAGGAACATCCAGTGTTAGTAATTACCTTAATAGTGTTAGTATATTTTGTTGAGGGTGGGAATTTAACTCTTAACCTCCTTATTACTCCACTCCCTAACTCTCTCACTCCAGCCACCAAGCCAACTTACAACTTAGAAACAAGTTGGCCGAGCCCATATAATCAAGACTAAACCCTAGTAACTTATTATTGTAATAATTGTTAACAGAGAGCAAATCAAGCATATAGAGATTGACCAACCGTGAAAATCGTGTATTATTATTATTATCTCAATTATGGATTTGACTGTATAGTCCTAATTATATTTCCTTAATTATCTTGCAAGCCTTATATATATATATATATATATATATATATATATATATATATATATATATATATATATATGGTGTGGATCCGTTGACTCCAGAAGTAACTCTGCTTAATAACTCAATATAAATGATGAATTTCACTAATCCAACCATTGATTATTGACATAATATTTTAATGATCAAGGACACAAAATTTTCTATAAATCCGAAATTCATAGCTATGTAATCTAACCATCAATATTTACTTTTATTTTTTAAAACCTTATATATGTTCATCTGAAATTATTTGATGAAGTATCAAATAGTTTTAAAATATAATAAAAATTTGTGGAGTTGATCTACTCAATAAGAACCTTAGATTTGACGGTTGGATTAATGAAATTGTTGAAGTTGTGGGATTTTAGAGAAAAGAGAGAGAGAAAATAATAAGAGCTTGAATATTATTTGATAATAGTTTTATGTTAACTTGATTACAAAAGACTCAATACTAATCTCTATTTATAGAGAAACATAGACTCAATCCTAAATAAGGAGCAAATCATAATAATAATGAGAGATATTCTAAGATATCTCTATGATTATAAATTGATCCTAGGAAATAATTCAAGATACTCTAATATAATAAAATAGATAGTATAAGATATTTTCTAATATTCTAACACTTTCCCTCAATAAGCTTTAGCTTATTAAAAGAAAATAATGTTTTGCTCCACAAAATTATAAAAAAAGATGGAAAGGCAACTCAGGGATGCATATGAAGTCGGAGAGAATTGCTATAAATATAGTCTAGCTAGATAGCCTGATTGATCATCAGCCTGAGAGAAATTCATGGCAAGCAATTGAATAAAGCAAGCTCCGTTCTTCTAAAAAATTGCATTTGGAAGCTTCAAACTTATAATATCGGAGAGTCAAAATATTTAAACTTGAATGTGCTTCAAGAAGAGAGAGGTGTGTTTTAGGGAGAAAAAGGCAAGACCAATACATCAGGGATAAATTGCCAAGATAAAATGAGTCATGAAAATAAAAGACACCGTCAGAATAACCATCGGAAGAAGAAGTCATCACTAATATGATTCATATGTGGGAAAAAAGACATCACCAGAACAATCGTCGGTGGGAATAGAGGCCACTGTTATAATCTATTAGTAAAAACTAAATTGCATGACAAATACCGAAGAAGAAGCAGCACGACTCTAACGAAACAAAGCCATGATCGATCAACGGAGTGAGAAAATGCGTCCAAAATAGGAGAGATAACGGCTGTTTGAACAAGGACGCATATTTTCGTTGATCAAAATTGAAAAGTAAGGGCAGATCTGGAACCGTGAGGCAAGACAAAACGAGAAAGGTCGCGTTGTAAACGGTTGTCGGACCAGATACCTTTGACCTCTTCTACAAGTGGACTCATCAGTAGCATTACCAATATAGCCTTCAGGTATGGTATGACAGCATCATAGTATTTCTGAAAGTGTTCCTGAGATGAATCAGCAACTGATGCCAAAGCAGTTAAAGCTCCCTCTTGTACCATTTGTTTACCATTCTAAAGAAGTACGAGCAGTTTGCTAACTATTCCATCCAAGTATGGCATTAAAATATCAGGTGTGCAATTCTCACTGAAGTTGAGCACAGCATCATAGTATTTCTGAAAGTGTTCTTGAGATGAATCAACAACTAATGTCAAAGCAGTTAAAGCTCCCTCTTGCACCATTTGTTTATCATTCTGAAGAAGTACGAGCAGTTTGCTAACTATTCCATCCAAGTATGGCGTTAAAATATCAGGTGTGCAATTCTCACTGAAGTTGAGCACAGCTGAAGCAGCATGAGCCTCTACACGAATATTCTGAAAATCATCCATCGCAGCAGCTAGGGCTGGAAACACACCCTGATGATATTGAACTTGCAAATCTAGACCAAAATCAGTAGACAGTTGCCCAATTGCATTAATAGCTGCCCGCCTTACACGAGGATGTCGATCAGGAAATGAATTCAATACCATAGCCACCACTTGCTCCAAATTCTTTATCATGACCTTTGAGCATCCTTCAGCTATTTGAGCAAGTGCAATCAATGCAACATGACGTCTTTGCCACTCAGGTGCAGCCAAATATGCAGGTAATTGTTCAGAAGCAACAGGAACAATCATATTTCCTCCCAAAGATATAGATAACTTGTCCAAACATTCCTGTCCAACACTATAATTGCTAGTTTCACCAACATCTTCATCCTCAATATTTGCAGTGTGCCAAGCTGGATCATCCTCAATATCCAAAAGCATTTTCATAAGAATCGCAAACAACCTGCTAGTAAACTGCGGCATCTTCCTCACCATACCAGGAGCACACCCCCTCGCTTCAGCGAGAATTATCACAAACTGCTCAAAGGGTTGTTTTTCCGCAACAGCCTTAAGTGCTCCAGCCTCAATTTGTTTAAAGTGATCATCATTCAATCCCAAGTCACCATAATAGAATCCCTCTCCTCTTGTAGTACACGGCCCAATGCAAAGCTTGCATCCATACCTAGGTAGTTAATCCCAGATAGCGGCGCGTCGCGGCCAACCCCGGAAACCGGGATAGCGGGATAGCGGGTTGCGGGATACCGGGATGACCTCAACATGAATAATACTATATGAACATGCATAATTAAAGAATGTCTCAAACTCATAGTCTTAATCAAAACATACATTTAGATACCAAATAGTCTTAATCAAAATATAGATTTAGATAGCAAATATCATCTTCTTCTTCAACATAGTAGAGTAATAAAATAACAAAATATTAAAACTAAAATGCATGTTATAAGAATCAAAGATCATCATCATCTTCAACATAGTCTTCTTCCTCCTCCTCTTCCCCATCAACTTCAATATATTCTTAGTTCTCCACCTCCTCTTCCTCCTCCTCCTCATCTTCAACATAAGGGAAGTAGAAAATAACATAGAGAAGTACCCAAAAACAATTAAATTAAATTAACAGAAGAAAACAAAAGAAAACAGAAAGAAAAAAAGAAGTAAAAACAAAAAGAAAGAAAAAAAACAGAATGAAAACATAAGAAAAAAGAAGTAAAACAAAAGAATGAAGTAACAAAAAAATTAAATTAAATTAAATTAAAAGAAATTAAAAAGAAGTAAAAAAAATTAAATTAAATTAAAAAGAAAATTGAAGAAAACAAAAGAAAAAAGAAGTGAAAAAAAAGAATG
>JBBPBP010000003.1:21113341-21130475 GCA_037974735.1 Cicer chorassanicum
AAAAAAAAAGAGAAACAAATAATAAAATTAAAAAAAAAAAAACAGAGAAATAAGTAATAAAAAGAATACGAACTTGATATGAGAGGAAGTCGCAGTGAAACGAAACGGCGCAGAGGAAGAAGAAGGGAAGAGGAACGAGAACGGCAGTGGCGAGGAGGAACTAGAACGGCAGTGACGAGGAGGAACGAGAACGGCAGTGACGAAGAGGAAGAAGAGGAAGAAGGGATATCTGAAATTTAATGGCAGAATACCAAAATTACCCCTAAAACGTTTTAAAATTTAGGGGTAAAATTGGTTTTTTATGAAGAAAAAAAAAGGTTTTTCATAAAAAATCACATTTTTTAGGGTTTTCAAACCCACGACCCGGAACGCGACCCGCGAACCCGCCCAGGTCGCGCGCGATCTCTCTCCTCTCTGCACCGCACTACGCCGACGCGGCCATGTCCTTCGCCGCTCTGCTCCGGCGCGATCCCACCGCGAACCGGCGCTATTGACCACCTAGATCCATACTCCATCTCAAGTGACTAGCCAAGAATGTGAGCACTAGAATGCCAAAAAGTGTCACGTCCTTCATCATCATCAAACCTAAAGATCTGAAGTTGAGAATCCTCTTCAAGAGGACAAGGCATATCCCAAAGAACACCATTAACCTTAGCAATAAGAGCATTATTGGCCAAATTCTTTGAGATTTCACGAGCAACGTCCAAAGGAGTAGTTTGCCATTTATTTCCTTCCTTCACGTTTCCATCAGGAAGCGTTACCTTAATCAGATCCGGATATAGTAAAAGTCGGCGAATCTACTGCTCCTCCTGAATCGATTCGAATATATGGACGTGATTAGGGATTGAGGCGGCTAGGTAGGGTTCATCCTTTGCGTGAACAACCATGGCGGAAGTGGCGGTGGACATGGTGACATGGTGTGTGTGTGTGTGTGTGTGTGTGGAAATGCCAAAACATTATTTTTTAACTAAATATTTTTAGAAAGTAAACAGGCCCCTAAATATGTGTTGTTTTCTAGGACCTTGTGCTTATTTGTTTGAATGCATTGAATTCCTCTCTTCTCACATTTTTCATTTTCACTTTTTCACACAAGATCTGCATGTATTTTTCTATATCTGATTACTGATTAGATAATTTTTAATCCAAGAACTGAAATGAAATATAAGCCCATAGATCTAGCTTTCATTGGAATGAAGGGCTAGAATAATTGATTGATAACCTAGGTTAAATGAATGGTCATTTAATTCAAAATGTGCAAATGCAAATCTATGTTACTCAATGTTAATTAAACTCCAAGTGAGTTCCTAGTAGAGTTATAAGAATAATTGTTCAACAGCATACAAATTTGGTGTGGTCTTATGATATTCTCCTGACGTGAATGTATTTCTTGGACTTAAAGCCATTTCATCCGCGACCAGTTCTCTTTCTAGCAAAATCACTACCTCAGTGGCGAATAATATTGAAAAACAAGCATATATCTTAACTAAACATATACAGTGTCAACTAAGGATCTTTGGGAAGAAAGGAGGCAAAACCGTCATTGCTATTAGTCTCTTTTCATTGTACATACATGTTATCAGTTATTGGTATCAATTTATATCAGCAGCAGAGAGAATTTTGGCACTAATACTATCAATTTTTTAACTCTGATCACCACCTTCCTATCACAGCATATATACATGTCATTCAATATCACATATGTCCCATAAAATATATGAAAGAAACATACCGGCAGAGTTGTCTGCCCGGCTTCATCCATAATGCATACATCAAATCTCTTGTTGGCAAGCAAGGGACTGGAAATGCCCAGACAAGTAACTGCAACAACTTTGGCTTGTTCTAACCTGATTTTGATATCTTCAACACTCTGTACGTTTGTTTCTGTGATAGAAAGTTCTGTCAAGATTTTTATACAAAAATTTTTCGACAAATTAAAAGGAGTACTAATGATAAATTGGCAAACCTGATAAGCAGTGCCCTCTGACCTCTTCGTTCACTGCTTCATGTCTTCCAACACGTACAAAATCAATTCCCTGGGTCCATTTATATTACAATAACATTATATGAATTGTAAAAACTATCAATTTAAGAAATAACAAACCACGTTATATTATAGTCATTAGGACTATTGAGGGGCATACATCAACAAAGAAAATTAAGTATTCTAATATTTTCCAACAAATATCAAGAGAAACACAGTAAGAAAAAGAACTGAATACCCTTTGTGTTTTCTAATTCTCACACCATTACCTCCAAGAAATTGAATGGCAAGAATTATTTGGATTATCTTAATGCATGGAAGTATGGTTTTTGGCCAAGGGCTGGCTGAACACCTCACTAACTGATATTGCTGCATCTTAGAAAGAGGATGCTCAACTAAAATCAACATATTTATCCCGTGGTGTATATGGATGATATTGTCATTAAAGGTGATCATCAAGAAAACATTAAGGGCCTAATGCAGCACTTATACAGGCATTTCCAGACCAAAGACTTACGTCGACTTTATTATGCTCTTCAAATCTTATAAGAAATGTGATAGAGACCTGAGTGAGGGAAGATATGGAAAAAGGGGTATAATGTAATAAAGAGTGTGGTAAGGATATTTGCTAAATAAAAAGAGGGGTAGGCTTCTTAGTTGGCAGGTTTGTCATGCCTTAATACTATAAATAGTGAAGTGAGTGAAGTGTGATGGATACACAAGAATATTGGAGTGAACCATTATAGTTAGGCAGAGAGTTTTCTCCTTCTCTAAAGAGTTTGGCTCTAAGCCAGGTAGATTGGAATTCTTCCTTCAACAGTTTTTCCTTTCTTCATCAATTAAAAACATTTGATTTTCCAGTATTTGATCTAATTCTTTACTTAAGTTCTACTTCTGAATTTCGGGTTACCATCAAGATGTAAATTAGTTGACAATTTTATGGACGCGAATGTCAGGCTTCTACCTAACCAAGGGAAGCCATATTCTGACTGAAGAAGATAGAAGATTTAGTGGAAAAATAAAATCATCTCACCATGACCAAATTGGATATTCCGTTTCCTCTCAGTGATGAGTCAATTTCTTAATTCATTTTGTCATAGCCATTTGACAGAAAATGAAGATGTTGTAATACACATGCATGGATACCTGTGCTTTTAATTTGATTAGTAAATTATCAACTGCAGAATTCGTATAGGCGGTAAGCAAAATGGATGTGCCTCTAATCAACAAGGCTTTCACAGCATGAACCATCGTGGATGTCTTCCCTGTTCCAGGCATCCCTAATATAAGCGCATAATCTTTTGTCGTGAGTATCTGACAATCAGAGACAACGTGGAACAAAAAGATAAAATATTTTAATGATGATACACCAAAGCAACTTGAAGAATGAATTTATGAAATGAGTTCATGAAATTTCAGTTTCAGTCGAAACCTTGAGAATTGCTCTACGTTGATCATCATTCAAACTCTTCTCAGACCAAACGTATGATATTGCTGGATCCTGGCTAACTATAGAACCACTGTCAAATCTAGGAGCCTATAAGCAGCATGCCACCAGGAGGACAGAAAAGGAGCAATAAGTACTTAGAAAAGATTGTGATTTTGGGAGAGGGGAATGCATTCAGAAATTCTCAAGTTATTTACCTCAAGGTCTACAATCATTCTCCGGAGATGAGCACTTTGATCATTTTGTAGAAAAAGTTGTACAAGATTAAACCTTCATATAAAATATCAAACAAATAATTATTACTTCTAATTGGTCACACCTAGCAAATGTAAGTATGTAAAAAGTAGTAGTCGGAGAAGCACCTCATAATTGCAAACGAAGTCACAGCTTCATCCTTGTCGATTCTCCAAACCTGCTGAAGGAGATCATGTGCCGTGGAAGACATCCCAGGAATTCTTAAGAGCTTGGAAAAGGAAACCTAAGAATTTAAAAGGTGATAACAAGAAATGATCAACTCAGCAAGATAAAATTGTAGAACCAAGGATTATTTATGCTACCTTGTCTGTCTTTGGCTAAATGTGCTTGTCAATCAAGATGACAAAAGGAAGTAAAATGCTAATTTTAGGTAAAAAGCAGAAAACGTCAAATAATAAGAAAATAAATAATTAAAATGCTTACAGATATATGATTCTGGCTAATATCTGAAACTACCCCTCTTGCAATAGTTTGATGGCTTGATTCATTACTCAATATCTAAAAAATAAATACACATATGTTACTAATTAAAATAATAAATGATCAGTGATTAAATAAGATGCAAAACACAACCATTTTCGGACAGGGTGCTATGAAAATGTCCACTCCATTTTATGGGTAGGAAACAATATTCACTCTCAGTACTACTTAGGTCATAGAATTATTGGACAATCAGTTAAAATTTCCATTTGAACATGAGGCAGGACCAGATTTTTGTATTAATGTCAAGAATACCTACAATATAGTGCGGAGGATGCAAAACCCTGCACTTGTTAACAGAAATAGACTTAGTTCTCAACACTCCCCCTCGTGTTAGATGATAAATGTTACTACCTCCGCACTCAATTATAAGCACAAGTAATAAATTGCACATATATTAAGAAGAGAAATGATCAATTAAATCCAAGAGTAAGTAGTTAAACTTACTCTAAATCTTGACCCTTCATTACAATATTAATTAATGGCTATGATTAATCCTTAACGTCAGGTTATTTTGGCTTCCGTAAATGGCATATGAGAGTGAAATGGTAAAACGGCAATCTCAGACAAATGATCAGTATTCAGTAGTGTATGCCTAAATGTGTGTATGCATCCAATCTCAAAGGTATGAATAATATACAAAAAGGGTTCAAATTATAGTGGTAGATATTTGCAAATTCCTTCAAATACACTTTTTACTCATACATGTAATTACAGCCAGTTTAATCTCAACATGCGAAACAGGTATAATTAGGAAAAGAGAAGTGTATTAATACAAAAGTGATAAGGCATAGCATGTGTTGTGGGTATCAATTGATAATTTATTTATTTTTCTTAATACCAATTGATAATTCTTTGAGAGTGAAGATACAGGTTTGCAGACATACGCAGGTTCTTTGACATAGTGCCACTCACCATTGCAGTCTAATTGGCGGTTTAGGGAAGAGTAAAAAAATCTCACACTAAGCAATACTATAATGAAGGGTCAAGATTTAGAATAACTCTAGAAAATTACTCATGGAGTCAATTGATCCCTTCTCTATTAAGAATAGTGGTTAACTGTGTTTAATTTTTTTGATGCAATCAAAAAAATAATTACATTTCCAAAACTGCCCGTACTTATCATTAAATTTTATATGGGAACTCGCTATGTTGAAAGATACTCCTATTTTGATAATAATGGCATTAAATATGGTGAAATTAATTAAATTTGGCTTATAGTTTGGGCCACCAATCATGATACTTTTTTACTTATATTTGAGTCCAAAAGGAGTAATTAGTTAGCCATCCATAACTTGTTAACAAAATACTTTAACCCATTCCCACCAGGGCATTAGCATTTCCAGTTGATACAAGTCCATTCTAAATCTTCAGTCAAATAAAGTGGAAATTTGCTTGTGTTAAATCATTCAATGCAATAATAGATTTGGGGAAATTTAGATAATATCTTGATCCCCTATGCTTCAATAGCACTTTTAGGTGGTTGCCACTCAACACATTCCAAAATAAACTAGAACATGTATACATCAAAACTAAATTCACACAATTCAAAAAGAGTGAAAGAAAATCAATCATACCACGTGGTCACCACTTCTCAGTGTGAGATCTAAATCAGTTTTCAAAGAAGCACTAGAAGGATCGCCATCAGAAACTATAGTGGGGCAAGAACTATCGTGTGGTACAAAACGATAAATGAAACAATTATCTTCATGAGATTTCAAATAAGGTATTCCTTGTGAAGCATCCATAACAATAGAAGAAAGACCACCGGCGTTTCGAGTCCTCAAATTATATGATCGCCACACCTCTTTCTTTAAATGCTGAAATGTCAAGGAAATAAGATATTCAAAAGGGGGAATTTTACAATATGCCAAATTAAGAATAAATCTTAGAGGAGAAAAGGAAAACTAAAGAGATTTTAAAATTTTCACCTCAATTCCTTTAGCTTCTAAATCAATCAAATGATCCCAATGGCAGAGGAACTTAGAATGAGATGATGTCAAGTGACTAGTATGGGAATCAAAAACATCTCCCAATCCATTGCTCTCTACTCCTCCACTATGTGCCTAAGCATTTTATTATAAAAGTACCATGAACATTTGAGAAAACATATTACCAATAGTACATTCTTACATAAATAAAGTAATAACAGACATACTCCAAGTAAAGTTATTGTTTCAAGTATTTTAATATCTTTACTACTGCAATAAATATTATAAATACTGCCGGCATATGTGTGATCATGACTAGTCAGTACTAGATGACAAGATTATACAAACATTACTTCCAAATTCCAATAATCATAATTGGGACACAATGCATCAATAGATATTGGATATGGTTTATGTGTTTTAGGGTGCAGCTAGGTTAAAACAGGAGGGAAGGAAAATTTCTTATTATTGTTATTGAAACTGAAACAGTACAAATATATATATATATACAATGCTGCCAGCTATCTAATGAATGCAGAATAAAGTAAAAATAAATTAGGAAATAAATCAAATCAGAGTGATTTGATTATTTCCCAAAATACAAATAAACTTAAATAGAAAATCAACTAATAAACACAATCATATCAAATCTGATTGCTATATGTCAACACCCCCCCTCAAGTTGGTGCGTATATGTCTAGCATGCCCAACTTGCTTACAAGAAATTCAAAACTGGGTCTGAACAGTCTTTTGGTAAGCATATCAGCAACTTGTTGTGAAGTAGGGACAAAAGACATGCAAATCAGACATGCATCTACTTTCTCTTTTATAAAATGTCAATCAATTTCAACATGTTTGGTTCGGTCATGTTGAACAGGATTTTGAGAAATACTAATTGCTGCCTTGTTGTCGCAATACAGCATCATTGGAAGATTTATAGGAAGTTTAAACTCTTCTAAGATTCTTTGAAGCCATAGGATTTCACAAACACCTTGGGCCATTGCCCTATACTCTGCCTCAGCACTGCTTCTAGCTACTACATTTTGTTTCTTGCTCCTCCAAGTAACTAAGTTTCCCCAAACAAATGTGCAGTAACTAGATGTTGACTTTCTATCCGTGATGGACCCTGCCCAATCTGCGTCAGTAAATACCTTAATGCCTTGTTGATCAGTTTTTTGGAAAAACAGTCCCCTTCCGGGGGAACTTTTGAGATACCTTGGAATACGGTAAACAGCCTCTAAATGTTCTTCATGAGGTGAATGCATAAACTGACTCACTAAGCTAACAGCAAAGGCTATATCTGGACGAGTATGAGATAGATAAATTAGTCTTCCTACTAATCTTTGATACCGAGATGTATCCACTGGATCACCACTGCCATCACTACCAATTTTCTGATTAGGATCTATTGAAGTATCAGCTGGCCTACAACCCATCATCCTGGTTTCTTTCAGAAGGTCTAAAATATATTTCTGTTGTGATACAACAATCCCTTTCTTTGATCTTGCAACTTCCATTCCCAAAAAATATTTTAAAGACCCAAGATCTTTAATTTCAAACTCAGCAGCAAGAGATGCCTTCAAATTTTTTATTTCATTAGAATCATCCCCAGTAATAACAATATCATCTACATAAACGATTAATATAGCCATTTTACCTTCAGAAGAATGTTTCACAAACATGGTGTGATCGCTTTGACACTGAGAATATCCCTGCTTCTAAACAAACTGGGTGAATCTTTCAAACCACGCTCGAGGTGACTGTTTCAAGCCATAAAGAGACTTCTGAAGCTTGCAGACCTTTTGGTTGAATTTAAATTCAAACCCCGGGGGTGAATCCATATAGACTTCCTCCTCTAAATCTCCATTAAAAAACGCATTTTTTACGTCTAGCTGCTGTAAAGGCCAATCCAAGTTAACCGCTAAAGATAAAAGAACTCTAATGATGTTAAGTTTTGCAACAGGAGCAAAAGTTTCTGAGTAATCAATACCATAAGTTTGTGTAAAGACTTTGGCAACTAGCCTAGCCTTATACCT
This sequence comes from Cicer chorassanicum, assembly GCA_037974735.1. Taxonomy (NCBI): domain Eukaryota; kingdom Viridiplantae; phylum Streptophyta; class Magnoliopsida; order Fabales; family Fabaceae; genus Cicer; species Cicer chorassanicum. The sequence goes on from JBBPBP010000003.1 coordinate 21,121,472, forward strand.
CTCTACTGATCCATCGGCCTTGTGTTTTATGGTGAACACCCATTTGCACCCCACAGTTCTTTTTCCTTTAGGTAGATCCACCTCTTTCCAAGTTTGATTTTTTATAAGAGCACTCATCTCCTCCAAGACAGCTTATTTCCACTTAGGAACCCTTAGAGCTTGTTGTATATCTCTTGGGATCTCTGTTTTTATCAGTTCACAAGTAAAAGGTCTAAAAGTGGGAGACAATTTGTCATAAGATATAAAGTTGCAGATAGGATGTTTTGTACATGCTCTTATCCCTTTTCTAATAGCAATGGGTAGACTAGAATCATCAAAGGTAGGTTCTAAAGGAACAAAATCATTGGGAATAGGTTCAGCAAAGACAAGATTATTATGATCAAAATTTTCAGAATTTTGAAAGGGTACAACAGAATTAGAAAGACTCTTACCTGTTGGATCCTTGGATGTTTGGCAGTGTTGAGGTTCTCTTCTCTGAGGCACTTTTTTTCTTAAGTATACGTGGTCAAATGGTTGGATACCTTTGTAACCAATTTCAACTGTCTCATTCTCAACTTTTGGTTCTGTCAAAACATTTTCTTGAATATTATGTTCATGGCTTTCTTGACTAGATTCACCCAAAGATTTTGTTTTGTTATTTTCCTCAATTTCTAGTATTTTCAAATAGCATTCTGTTATGTTACTTTTCTCACAATCTGTTTTTTTCAAATTGTTTAGAAAATCCAAATTTGCAGTTTTTAAATATTGCACATCATCTTTTTTAATTATCCCCCCTTGAAGATGATTACCAAAAAAAGGAGTTTTTTCAAAGAAAGTGGCATCCATAATCACAAAAATCTTTTTGGAAATAGGTTCAAAACATTTGTATCCTTTTTGATTGGATGCATAGCCGATAAAAACACATTTTCTTACTCTAGGCTCAAGTTTTCCTTGATTCGGATCATGAATATGAACAAAAACAGTACATCCAAATATCTTTAGGGGTAGAGTGTATGAAAGTTTATTATTAGGAAATAGACATGTGAAAACATCAAAAAGAGTTTTGTAATTTAAAATTTTGGTAGGCATTCTATTTATTAAATATGTTCCAGTGAGAATTGTTTCTCCCCAAAGATACTTTGGAACCTTATTTTGAAACAACAATGCCCTAGCAACTTCAAGGAGATGTTTATTTTTTCGTTCAACCACTCCATTTTGTTGTGGAATATCCACACATGAACTTTGATGAATGATACCTTGTTGTAGGAAAAACTCATTCAAGTGTTTATTAAAATATTCCCTTCCATTATCACTACGGAGAATTTTGATTTTTACTTGAAATTGGGTCAAAATCATTTGAAAAAAACTTTTGAAGATACTTTCAACTTCAGATTTTGTTGTCATTAAGTTAATCGAGTGTGATCATCTATGAAGGTAATAAACCATCTTCTTCCATTAGGAGTAGGGTCCCTACAAGGTCCCCAAACATCACTATGAATTAATGTGAATGGACTAGATGGTTTATGCACCTGAGGAGAATAGGAAGAACGATGATGCTTTGCAAATTGGCAAACTTCACAAAAAAACTGATCTGGATTTTTATTCTTAAAATACTCGGGAAATAAGTGTTTCAAATACAAAAAATTTGGGTGTCCTAGCCTATAATGCCATGACATTATTTCTTCATTATTATGAACCAAAACTGAGTTGAGACAATTACTATGAAATTCCTCTTTAAGATCAGCCTCAACATCGAAGAGATAGAGACCATTGACATCTTTAGCATTGCCAATCATCCTCCCCGATTTCAACTCCTGAAATTGACAATTAACTGGGTTAAAAATAGCCAAACAGTTAAGATCTTGTGTTAATTTGCTTATGGACAGCAAGTTACATGACAAATTTGGAACATGAAGGACATTGTGAAGAGTTAGAGTTTTAGAAATAGGAATAGAACCAACTCCAGCTATGGTGGAAAAAGTACCATCAGCTATCTTTACCTTTTTATGACCTGCACAAGTACTATAAGTGGAAAACAATTTTGAGCAATCTGTCATATGATCAGTGGCTCCAGAATCGATGATCCATGGAGCTTTTGAATTTGGTTTGGAACTTAAAAGAGCAGAAGAGAAAGAGATACCTTTTTGAACAAGAGAGGATGAAGAAGTAACTGACATAGAGGTAAAGAGCTTATACAGGTGCTCTAGTTGTTCCTTAGAGAAAGGAGATGTCTCAGAGTTAACTTTATTCTCCACATTTTCTCCATTTGCAGCTTGGAAGGCCTTACCCTCTCCATTTGACTTCTTCTTCTAGTTGGGTGGTTTTCCATTAAGTTTCCAACAAGTTTCCTTAGTGTGCCATGGTCGTCTACAATGATCACACCAAGGCCGTTTTTTTCTTTCTCCATCTGCTTCGTATCCCTTTGCAGCCATAGCCGAACTCTCAGTTTCTTGCACCCTTGTACTATCAGAGTTTTGCAGCATAACTTTCCTTCTGGATTCCTCCCTCCTTACTTCAGAAAATACTTCCCTCAATGAAGGCAACGGTTTTCTGCCCAAAATTCGACCACGGACTTCATCAAGTTCTGGATTGAGTCCTGCTAGAAACATATCAACCCTATCATTCTCTTCTCTTTTCTTAATTCTGTTTGCATCTTTGGAATTCTCCCAATCATCCTTATAACATTGGTCAAGCTCCTGCCAAAGGACAACCATGAGATTAAAGAATGTTGTGACATCTTTATCTCCTTGTTTGGAGTGCCACAAACGAGTCTTAAGTTCATAAATCTGTGAGGAGTTCTCCAAGTTGGAATAGCAATCGCGTACAGCTTCCCACACCTCTTTTGCAGTGGAAATGAATAGGTAGGGCTTCCCAATGGAAGATTCCATTGAGTGAATCAGCCACCCAATGATTAGGGAGTTCTCTGACTTCCATTTTTGGTAGGCTGGATCGGTCTTCTCTGGTTGAGGAGTATCTCCAGTCAAGTAGCCTAACTTTCCCTTGCCATCAAGAGCTAACTTCACAGTCTGGGCCCATTAAACATAGTTTCTGCCATTCAGCTTTTGGATTAGAAGCTGTAAACCAGAGTTTATGGATAGTGGATCATTTGTGGTAGGGGTTGACACGATTTTAGGGTCACCAGAATTTTTTTCTGGTATTGTAGCAGTGGAGGAACAATTTTTTTCAGTTTGTAAGGACATGGTGAGCTGCCACAGGATCAGAGCCGAAGCTCTGATACCATATGTTTTAGGGTGCAGCTAGGTTAAAACAAGAGGGAAGGAAAATTTCTTATTATTGTTATTGAAACTGAAACAATACAAATATATATATATATATATATATATATATACAATGCTGTCAGCTATCTAATGAATGCAGAATAAAGTAAAAATAAATTAGGAAATAAATCAAATCAGAGTGATTTAATTATTTCCCAAAATACAAATAAACTTAAATAGAAAATCAACTAATAAACACAATCATATCAGATCTGATTGCTATATGTCAACAGTTTAATTCACTAAAATGATACAGTTTTAGGCATGGTTTCATAACTTTGGAATAAAAATGCAATTATTATATACTCCCTCTAGTCACTATTATAAGCAAAAAAAAAATGTCTTAAATCCTGGTCACTATTATAAGCAAAAGTTAAATATTTTTGACTCATTTAATGCTATTATTCTCAATACATCCTTTATCTAATTCAAAACATTTAATGTATATAGTTAAGTGTTTGACATTTAAAAGGGACAATTTAGTAAATTTAATTTGTGTTTTACATGAAACCTAGAAAATTAATTGCACTTAACTGCATTTCTTAATACCCGTGAAAGTAGTTTTTTTTTGCTTATAATAGTGATCGGAGGGAGTATTAATTTTATTTATACATATAGAAAATCCATTATAAATTTTTTTCCTATTCAGATGTGGTCTTTCAAAGTAGTCAACATTACTATAATCTACATTCCCCAAAGTATAGAAGTACCTTATGATAAATGCTACAGACATTAAGATGGCGACAACCTCTGCACATGCTAGGACTCTACAATCAGAAAAATGAAGGCTTGTAATGGCATTCTGATAAAGTCGTTAAAAGCACCTTATTTAACATTATGGGAAACCCCATACCTGTAACACTGGTGGAAGTTGTTGCAAGAGTAATGCCTTCAAAATATCACTTGCTAGCTCATTACGCCGTATTATTAACCCAACTAAGTCAGATCTTTGAACCATAATGCCCTTTTGTACATAACAAATTGAACAATATTACCTTTCTTGACCAAAAGAAACTGATATTAAAGCAACATGATCTTACCTGTGTATGATCTGTTTGGAGATAATACAGAAGGCCAGAATCAATGGTCTTCTGGTACCTGTTAATAGAAACAAGACAAAATAAATAAAATAAATCTTTCAGAATAATCCTTCAATATATATGTATGTGTGTGTGTACACATGCTGTAAGAAATGAATAGTTTGAACCTTTCAGACATCAGGAGAGTGTACAAAATTACTTGGGCGTTATGTTCTACTGATGACTGCAGATATGGCATGCAAAACATGTTAAAACTGGTGTATTTATCTTATCTCATATTTTAAGGATTGATTATAAGTGAGGACCAGAATCTTGCCTGGCTATTAGTTGATTTTCCAGTTTTGAACTCTACTGGCATGATCTTTTCCTCTGGTTTATCTTTTCTTGAATGGACCATCGCTCTAACCGAAGCATCAATAATCCCTTTCAAACCATATTTTGGTGCCCATGCCATTTCTTCAATATCTATTACCTACTAATAACATAAGCTTCTAAAAGTGCATATAATGTGCATTTTATGCAAAACATTCATTATCAAGAGCTACGTGACAAGCATTTATGAGCCGATCCTGCATTCACACTATCTATTATCTAATACCCGCATTCACACTTTTACTTACCAAAGATTGCTTCGGTACAATACAAGCACTTAAACTTTTATTTTGGCAATAGATAAAATTATAACAAGTAGAAAGGCGAAAAGACACAAATAGAACAAGGATAAGGTGTCCTCAAAAATGATCAGACTGAAAAAGCATATGCATTGCATATTCGTACACCAATACGGCCCCAACTATTAGAAGCTAAAGTAATTGACAGATTGATTCGTTATTGTTGAAGTTAAACATATATTCTCATATTAATATATATTGTGTAGACATATCATATAAATAGGGATAGTATCTCCTATATTTATTTCTTGTAATAATTGCTTTGAGCCTATATAAAATGGACTTCAATGTGTAGTTCATACACACAGTTTCACCATATGACTTTCTCATTTTCTCTCATTCAACATGGTATCAAGAGCTCAATGTTGTTAAACTCTCGAGTTCACTCTTAAACCGTTACGAGTTTACGATTCTAGATTACATAAACGATTTAACTCGCTTGTAAACTCTTTTTTTAGTAAAACTGCTACGAGTTTAAGTAAACTGTAAAAAAATCGTTAAACCCTCGATTTTGCTAGTAGTTTACAATGCTGCCTTTTTTTAAGCCAAAAAGAAAAAGAGTGCAAAAGCATCATATGGTAAATTTGGCATCCCAACTATGTTGGCAGTGTCCTAAAAAATATATTAAAATGAAAAGAGGGAAAATAAAGCTTGAGGGGACTAGACCAATAACACAAGGTAACAACAATGTGCAATATCACGTAAAATAAAAAGTTTACGATTCTACATTAGTTTGACCTAAAAATGTAAAATTTTGATCAATAATGTTTGATATCTGATTCAGTTTATGATTCTACGTAATATTTATTGGTTTTTAAATATAAACTTACGGTTTTAGTGTTGTTGTGAAAGATAACTATTATGCATCGATAAAAGTTTATTGTTCCTTAAACCGTGCTTACCCAATGGACCCACTGTCCTCCGGCAAGAAAAAATTTCGGCAAACTGTGTTCCAACTCTGGTTTGCCCCTCCTCCTCTGCTGTTGTGACTCATTCCGACACTCTGTTTCAACTGTTTTTTGGCCAAACCCATCTTCGCCACCTTTTCCGACATGTAACCCCATCATCAAAATCACCTCCACCAATCTGGCCTATGCCCCAAATCTCACCTTCTCTGTCAGGAGTCTCATCCTTTCATGTTTGTTGTCACCCAAGTAACAGATGTCGGGTGGTCGCTTCGGCTATGATTTTTGCGCAGTGGTCGCCCTACCCTCCTAGTTGCAAATCCGGCCTTGGTTTTCTATTTCGGTACACGGGTACTATGGTTCTTGTGCAAATAACCCATTCTAATTTCGTTTCATACGTGATTATCGGTCAATTGTGAAGAACCAAGGCTGCATCATATTCCATGAAGGCAGATCGTTCTGTTTTTACCAATTATGTCACTTCTCATACCACTGATCCTCCTCAGGCCTCTCCAACTACTTAAGATTTTCTCTAGTGGTTTGAGCATCATCAGCACACCAGATCCACTGCTTTGATTGCACACACTAGTGACTCAGTCATCTTCGCTTTGCTAATGGGTTCTTGTTAGATTTTTGTAGAACTCTGATCTATGATCATTGAGAGAGAGAGAGAATTGTACCTGAATTTATTATTAATTCATTTTCTATTGCAATGATTGGAGGAGGTAACTCCTTATTTACATCTTGATTTGTACCAACTAACTCAATCTGAGTTAGATTTACAACGGTAGGAAAGCTAACTGAGTTAACAGACTAGTTGAACTAACCTAAGGTTAGTTGAGGTTAATAGGCTGGTTCAACTAATTCAAGGTTAGTTGGAATCTGTCCTCTAATACCCCCCCGCAAGCTCAGCTGGGAGTGAGTTGGAGTCACTCTGAGTGAGCTTGGTTCTAAACTTCTCAAACTTGGTAGGGGAGAGAGATTTAGTCATGATGTCAACACACTGCTGATGGCCAGGGATATGGACAACACTGAGTTGCTTCTAGAGCACCTTTTCATGCACAAAAAAGAGATCAAGTTCCATATGCTTGGTGCGATCATGGAGGACAAGATTGGGAGCAAGAGCAACGGTACCCATGTTGTCACAATGCATGACAGATGATGAGAACTTGACTCCCAATTCCGTAAGCAAGGACTGGATCCAGAGAAGTTTGGATGTGGCCAGAGCAAGACTGTGATACTCAGCTTTAGTGTTGGACCTAGAAATAACTGATTTCTTTTTAAGCCCACTAGGAGATAAATTTCTAGCCAAGAATGACACGAGCATTAGAAGTGGAACGCCTATTATCAGGATTCAGAACCCCAATCAACATCACAAAAGGCTTGAAGAGTGATAGGGAAACTAGAAACAAGAGTTAAGTGCAAGCCCCAAGAGATTGACCCCTTGGGATAGCAAAGAATCTTTTTTACTACCTGTCAAAGAGATTCCAAGGGGCTTCCATGAGCTGGCATACCTTGTTAACTGAGAAAAAGAGATCAATCCTGGTAATGGTGTCATATTGGAGAGCCACAACCAAAGACCTGTAATGTACATAGTTGGACCAGTGAGAGATTTTGAGCCATCTTGGGAGAGTTTGCAGCCAGCAACCATCGGAGAAGGGAGAGGTTTAGCCTCATGCATATTAGTTTTGGCATGAAGATCCCTCATGTACATGCCTTGGGACAAGAGAAGATAACCATCAGCTTGGGTTTTAACTTCAATACCAAGAAAGTAGCCAAGAGCACCAAGTTCTTTAAGGGAAAAGACTCCATTCAGTTGAGAAACAATTTGATTGACTAGAGAGGGGTCACTACCAGTGATGATGATATCATCAACATACACCATGTAAAGTAGAGTGGAATTCTTGGAGTAAACAAACAAGGAGGGGTCGCACTTGCTAGCCGTGAACCCAAACTGAACTAGAGTGCTTTTCAATCTGTCAAACTAATCCCGGGGTGCCCGCTTTAAGCCATAAAGAGCGTTGTGAAGCTTACACTCTAGAGACTTGTTGGAAGACTCAAAACTAGGGGATTGAGTCATATAAACCTCCTCTTCAAGGAAGCCATTCAAAAGGCATTATTGATATACAATTGTTGAATTTGCCAATGTTCAAAAAGGCTCATTTGTGATAACCAACTGCATATTGCCTCTAATCTGGTTTTTCATGAGGATGAAGCATATTGAGATAGGCTGGCAATTTGTTAGGGAGCAGATCGAATCAGGCAACATCACCACTTGCTTTGTCAATTCTAATGATCAATAGGTAGATGTCTTCCCTAAATCCTTGAGAGTCAAATTAGTTATATATGTAACAAGCTAGGTGCATATATATGCTCTAACTTGAGGGGAGTGTTGAAAATATATTATGATATCTATATTGATTGTGTAGGCATATCATATCAAGTAAATAGGGATAGTATTTCCTATATTTATTTCTTCTGATTATTACTTTGAGGCTATATAAAGCGACTCCGCTGTGTAGTTTATATGCATGGTTTCACCATACTCCTTTTTCGTTTTCTCTCATTCAACAATTATAATTGTGCATGTGCTAGATTTATATTTATGTTTCCACAAAATAAATGAAAGATCAGTCAGTTAAACACAAGAAAGCAAATTGGAGCTTGCCTCAGATATGCCAACTTTCTTCATTCCATTAACACATCCAAAATCAACATTAGGGTCTTCTCTTTCCTGCCAAAATATCACAAGTCATCAGTCAGAATGTTTAACAAAATAACAAATGGAATTTAGTATTTTCCTAATAAAATGAAAGTATATATTTTAAAAAGGCACAATTACTCTTGCGGTCCCTTAACTTAATTTCAGATAACACTTCAGTCCTTTATATTTTTTTTTTCCAATTTGGTCCTTTATTAAATTTTATTACAAAAATTCAAAAATATAAATAATGAAAATATGAGTTTATTTGAAGATTTGAGTTATAAATTAGATGAAATTTGCATTATATTGAAGATGATAATTAATTTTATGGGTTTTGTTTGAAAATTTTGATGAATTTTTGTAAAAAAAAGGATAACATTGTTAACATTTTAAAACATAAAAGATTAAATTGTTTACTTAAAATTAA
>JBBPBP010000003.1:21130567-21142396 GCA_037974735.1 Cicer chorassanicum
AAAAAAAAAAAAACATAAAGGATTGAAATGTTATCTGAAATTAAGTTAAGGGACTGCAGGAGCAATTATACCTTTTAGAAAAGGTGAAAAAGAACATATGACCTTATAAAGTAGCAAGTTACATTTGGCAACAGCAAAGGAAATATTGTCATTCTAAATGATAACAATAAATAGTGTTCGAGAGGAGAGCATGAACTATTTTCACACACCTCCATATTTCTGAACAGCATGATCCAATTGTATATTTTAGGGATACCATCAATCAAGGTTTTGCGTACATCCTTTTCATTTACTGCAATATCCACATGATGAAGAAATTAATGCTCAATCCCCAATAAAATGGCCATGCTCAACACTAAATAAGTTATATCCGAGAATAACTGTTGATTAAATTCCAAACTCCAATGATATCTAGGTAGTCAATCGCAACAGTTCCCAGCTTAATCGCGGTGGAGGGTGGCGGCGAACGGCATGGCCGCAGCGGCGCGGTGCGGCGCGGGGAGAAGGAAGGTCCGATCTGGGTGCGTTCGCGGGTTGTGTGTTCCCAAAACCTAGAAAACGTGAATTTTTTTCTGGAAAAACCAATTTTACCCTTTAATTTTAAAAGGTTTTTGAGGTATTTTTGGTATTCCATGCTTCACATTTCACTATTACCCTAATTTTCACTTTCCCTTCTTCCTCTTCTTCGTTCCTCCTCACTGCCGTTTTCGTTCTTCCACCACCAGCCGCACCGCCTCCAGCTTCGAACACCACCAGCCTTCGTTTGTCCTCTAATTTTTCTTCCTTCTTTCTTTCTCTTTTTTTTATTTTTGGTTTTTCTTTTCTTTTGTTATTTCCTTCCTTCTTTCTTTTTTTTTTTCTTAGTTTTCTGTTCTTTTTATTTTGTTACTTACTTCCTTCTTTCTCTTTTTTCTTCTTTAGTTTTTCTTTTCTTTTGTTACTTACTTCCTTTCTTCATCTGTTTTTTTCTACTTCCTTCCTTTCTCTGCTTGTGCTAACACCATCTGCAACTCCATAAAGTACTTAAATGTATGTTTTATTACAACACCATCTGTATATTTTGTTATTTTATTACTCTATGTTGAAGAAGATAATGATATTTAGTATCTAAATGTATGTTTTGATTAAGACTTAGGATTTTTTATTACTATTTATGAATGTTTATGAGTTTGAGACATTGTTTAATTATGCATGTTTATATAGTATTACTCGTGTAATTTATCCAAAAAATAGAGGTAATCCCAATATCCTGCTATCTCGGTCTCCAGAGTTGGCCGCGACGCGCCGCTATCTGGGATTAACTACCTAGAATGATATGTGTACATATAAATAAGAGATAATATAAAGATTAAGGACACAATACCAGACCTCCACATGCAAATAAACTTTCAATATTTTTCTGTAAAACTACTTCTGTGTAACATTCCAAGAAGTTTATTGTGGGATTGTTATTTGTAAGCCCAGCCTGCACGAAGAAACCAAACCCATATATATACACATACATAAATACAATGCACACACACTAATATAAAAAGAAGTGCAAGCTTAATGCTGAGTCATTGAATATATATACTATTGTACAGGATGTATTTTAGAGACCTGAAAAATTTGGTGAAGCAAGGTTCCACATAAAGCTGCAATTGAGTACTCATTGGATTTTAGCCTCTCATCTAAGACAGCTCTCCTTGGGCAACTAAAACTGCCAGCAACCTGGAATACACTTTTGTATTAGGAATACACACCCACACACCAAACTGTATATCACCTAACATAAATTGATCTGCAGTTCTCTTTGTAATTAGTTCAGCTAAAACAATCCAGCTGAAAAGAGCGTACGTAAACAATTCCTTATAGTTCAAAATCACAAGCATGAAGCACAATAACCATTTCTAATTAAAATCAGCTAAGAGATCAAAGTTTCCAAAGTCGGACTAGAAAATAATATGAAGCTATTTTATAAGACTAAAGGAATTAGATCTGCCATATCTGCTGAGACCACTACTTCTAATGCATGTATATGGATACAAAACAGTAGACTTCATCGCAATCTGCAGCTGGTCCATTGTAGAATAAATAACACTTTTTATATAGGAAATACTCTCTCCAGTCATTTTTATAAGAGACAGCTAAGTTAAAATTTGGTCAGCATAAGTTGATGTAACTGGACCAGATACATCAACTTTTGTTGACCAAATTTTAACCCAACTGTCTCTTATAAAAAAGACTGGAGGGAGTATTTGACAAGATAGAGTTGCATAATTAGAAATTGTAAGTAATCACTCTTCATAAAGTATATGTTGACAAACCACCTAAGTATCCCAACACTAAGTAAAGCAAGAAGACTGAAGTTGCATGTGGAAGTAAGTAATCTGAATGCAAGAGTAAAAAGATAACTACCCGTGTTCCAGACACAAGAATATCTGGGTGTACAATCAAAAAATTATTATCATGATCAATATCACAATTTCCCCCTTCATCAAATTGACCAATTATGTTCACAGTATCTCCAGGTGCAATTACACTGTAAGACCTGGAATAATTAAGAGAAGGAATTAGATAAGCTAGAAATGAGATTATTACAAAGAGAATAATAGGTAGGATGACTATACAAAACTGAGAACTCAATCTTTCAAACATTCTTGTAAAGAATTCAGTTAAGAGTTCATGAAATATTTAGTAATTATTATTGATATAGGATGATTCTATCTTTATATAAGATAATTCTATCTTTATTTTGTTTTATTTTACGAAGATTTTGATTTGCATATTCCTTTGTAAATTTATCAAAGAAATGGTGTTGTGATTGAGCTAATTTTTGTTGAATAGTGTTGATGCCCCACAACAAAATGATAGCAACTATTCCAACAATAAGAAAAACATTTCTCTCTTCCAAGTACATATTATTGAAATGCCTCAACTATAGGATAGACATAAAAGCTCAAGTATACTAGCGCAGACCAGCTTACCATTCATCCCACAAGTTTACGGCTCGCTCTTCTCCAGTTTGTTCATTTAGTAAACGAAGCACCTATAAGCAGTTGATCAACTATATCATTAATCATATTCTTGGCAGAAATAATTATAGCATTGAGCATCACTACACCTTATACGGGCATTTAGCAGCAGAAGAATCAGCAGGTTGCAATTTTTCAGATACCTAAAGTAAAAAAATAAATAACAATAAGCGAATGAGGATTCTTCTTGTGTACCAAAGAACCAATAATACAGAGCTTGATTCAAAAGCATACCTCCAAAACCAAATAATTATAATTGGAGTAAACACCAACAACCTCTTTAGGTATATGTGATTTAGTCTTTTCAACTGTATGGTTGACTCTGACAGGGAGATCGTTAGCGATTCCAACTTGTGATTTAAAGGAATGAGTGGCTTTATCACATATTGTATCACTATCAACACCGATTGCATCTTCAACTTGATCTAAAAGTTCAAGCAATGCCTATAGAAATAAATAAATATTCTTAGACAATAATACATCATAAGAAAAAATGCATCAATGGGTATGGTTCAGAATTTAGAGAGATCTTTCTAAAGTTGTACGGGAAACATATTCTATTAAATTATTTTTCTCTTGGGGATGGTATAAATAGTAGTTCTGTGCAACTTTAGTGACAATGGCAAGTTAAAATGCATGCATCACAATGCACCAACTTGTGCTAAAATATATGTAGTCAATCGCAAATAGCGTGGCATAATGGCTATCCCCCAAAACACTATAGCAGTTTAGCAGGTAGCGCAGTATGGCTATTGGCTGCTACATTGAAGTTTACGAAACAATACAAGAAATTAATACCATACACATATAAAGACTCAAAATATAAGAATAGACAAAATAAAACACATTCATAACTAATAATCAGAACTTATAAATATTCAAATTTCAAACTCAATATACAGTTATAAATCCAAGATAGCGGCGCAGCCAAATCCAAAAATGCTAAAGCAGATAGCAGGGGAACAAGTTGGCCTCTATATTGAAATTTTTATTCAGTTTATATAATTTATTCATACATAGCTAGGTAGTTAATCCCAACATTTTCCGGCGAGATCGCGCTGTCCCGGTGCGGTGCATTGCCTGACCGCGACAACGTGAAACAAGATATGGGCAAGATCCCGTTATCTTCTTTCTTTGTTTTGTGGTTTCTACTTTCACCTACGAAGAAGAGGAAGTAGAATATGCTAATGAAGATGATGCTTATCTTTGGTTCCTATGCTAGAACATGCATTTGAGTTTTAATATTTAATTATTTTATTTCTCTATATTAAAGACTTCAATATGCATCATCTTTATTTCTTTGACTTTTGTTGGTATTTCAATGTATGTTTTGACTAAGAGTAAGACTTGTGGATTTTTATTAATAATTATGAATGCTTCAGAGTTTGAGTCATTTGTTAATTTTGCATTAAATATAGGCTTATATAGTATTATTCATGCAATTTGTCCAGAAAATAGTAGTTGTCCCGCTTATCCCGAAACGCACTATCCCACTTTTGGGGTTAGCTGCGACACACTGCTATCTGGGATTAACTACCTAGATACATAGACATAAAAACTCAACAACTAACTTTGGCTGACCAAGGAAAGGGTCAAAAAATGAATGCAGGAATGAAACAAGACAAACAGAGAGAGAGACGCCCAGACACTGTTTTGATGTTTTTTAATTGCAAAACACCTAAAATACTCTTGGCAACCATTAAATTTTTTTGGTTTTTTCGAAATTTTTGAAGCCATTCTAACGTGTGTCACTATAGCCACGGCAACATCAGTTATTTTGGACGCTAGAGTGGTAGTTATGGCTGCTACACTAAACTGCTCTGCTACTGCATGTCCTGTTAAGGTCAGGCCGCTCTACTCTGTTACCTGAAACGGCAATGCAATGCCAGATCTCATAGAGCCTAGTGGTAGCTACGCCTACGCTACACTACAGAGGCTATAATAATTGATTCTGGTTGTCTATTACAGTGCTTTTCCAGAATTCCAGCCCCAGGATCCAATTTTCCATTTCTAAGTATGGAGACAATGCATAATGGCCTGGGATGCCATCCTAAGACTTATGCTTCACTCATGTCAAATAATTTCCATTAGAAAGTTTAACCATTTACTTCTCACTTTCAATCTAACTGCTTCGTTATACCTACTTTATCAAGAGGTATACATGATGAGGAATATCTTTATATCTACAGGGTTGTCTATTGTGTTTAAAGTCTAGCTAATTGCTATTCGATATGGTGGTGCATATAGTGGACCTCTAAGTAGCTCAGCTGAGTCTAAAGGAATTGTTAGCACAAAAATCATTGAGAGACCGAACCTTTTTGTGCTGCCTCAAAAAAGGCTGCTCAGATGGTCCATTGTGCTCAACATCCTTTGCAAGCTGTACCAACAAATGAACCATTAAAAATGAAGAAACTCAAACTCACCATTTGATATATTGGAAGGATAAAATAAAACAAATTCCCAATAACAAGAAAAAAACCAGGAAGGACCAATAAATAAACTAGTGGATTGATCACCTTATCTAAGCGACAAGACAAAGATGGTGGAGTTCTGAATGGATTTCTTCCACCAGCCACGCCAAAATTGCTCAAAGTAGTTGGATTGCCATTGAAGTCCACAACTCGGTCAGGATTCAATTTTTTCAAGCGTAATTTACTCATTGACAAAGGAGCTCTTGCAGATGCATTGGGAGTAGGTGAAACGAGCAGTTCTTCAACCTTGTCACCTTTGTCCAGAGAAGTCTGTATCACGCAACAATATACCACAATCTCATTATCTGTGACACTAACAAGTATCAAAATAAAATAAAATGCTTCTTAAAAACTTGCCTTATCTTCTGAGCTGCTGCAAATTGACGACATGTTGGTCCTCGAAGAATCAGCCAATGCTTTAATTATCTTAGGCATGTGTTTTGAAACTGCTTGCAGCCTTTCATTCACTGGAGATATCTTCCATGTAACCTCATTAACCCCATCATCCTGGCTCTGCTTGATAAACTATCCTCAAAATATATGTCCACAGTGGTAATGATTTCAGAAACATGAGAAAGAAAAATGTTCAATAACATAATGCACGAAGAACCATCCATACTCAACCATCACTTGTATAAATAATGTAATCACCGCAGAATAGTTGCCTGAATAGATACTAATATTTGGATTTTCCAGTTAAATAAACTATTTTAGTAAACCATTACCATAATTTGATGAGAAAAGGAACATGTACCATAAGTGTAAACTAGTTTTACACTAATGTTCAATAAGAATACAGCATTTTGCATTATCTTTAAATTGCGGTTTCAAAATGGGCTTATGTGGCGTGGCAATAGTGGAACTTCTCATTGGATTTTGGAGTAAAACTATTTTATCGAGACGATACTACATGTCTATTAAACTCTAATTTTTATTCCCAAGTTATACCTAAAATGATGATTTATTTAAATAAAGTAGTTTAAACATGTGCACTGAATCTGTGTACTGAATAGTGATGAACACTGATCCCAACCAAAAATTTGATCTCAAGTCCCACCTCCAATTTTTATAAAAAAATAAAACCAGTGTGCCAATTAAAAAATGGAAGAAAACGAAAACAGAAATCAAAGGCAAAGAAACAAAAATAGGTTACCATCCCAGGTGAGAATTTGAATCGCTTAAGGGAAATGGACTTGGACATCTCCGGAGACACTTCCGAGAGGGAATTATCTGGTATAGTATTCTGCAAAGACGGAACCTCGCCGCCGTTGGGCTTTTCGGGCGGTGAGAGAGGAACGGAAGAAACCTGAGAAGTTGCATTGTTAGTTTGCTGCTTCTGAGAGTTATGGATTGTTTGGCGGTCGAAGAAGTGTTGGATGCCGTATTTGGAAGGTTGTGGATTGGGCTTCTTAGAAGAGGAGGTAGATGAAGATGAAATGTTAGGCTTCTTCCTTGGAGGCATTTTAGGGTTTTCTCTTTCTTACTGTTTCGCTGCTGCTGCTGCTGCCAGTGTCCCCGTGTTTTCACAGTCTATAACAATAGTGTAATACGACGGCACAGTTGGTTTCCAACTATAAGATTCGAGATACAAACAAAATATTCGCGAGTCGGATATCTTTGGAAGGGGATTTGGGAACTTCGCTTAGAAAAATAAATTGATAGGAATCAATTCTTTATTCTTAGAACAGCGAGTTTGATTGATTCCAAAATTTATTTGAGTTGGCGTAAACAAAGCAATGCTTCAAAATCTGCGAAGAACGAACACGCGAAGTTGAAAGAAATATGTGCAGGAAGAAGTTTGCTTTTTGGCGGGACAAATTCGCGTTTCCTTCTTCTTCATTCTTATTTATAATTTTAAAAATCTTTTTCTTTTTTTTTTTTTTTTTGACAATTTTGCTACCACACCCTTGAATTGCTACTCACTTTTCTTCAAATTTTCATTAAATTAAAATGTTCAAAATGTCATTTATTATTTCTTTCATTTTTAAACTTTATTTTATCTCTTTCCCTTTTTATCACCGTCGCTTACCTCATAATATTTCACACTTATATCACGTACTTATAACTCACACATCATAAATCGTACTCATTCTAATTCACATTTCTGCTCATAACTTATACATCATAATTCTTCCTATTATTATGGTTAAAGACACCTACAATATATGTTTATTGATCTACTTTTATGTTCGTATCTTTTCTTCAAAATATGATAATTTTACGTGATTTGAATTTAGTTACATTGTAAATAATACATTGTATGCAAACTTAAATTTGTACCCTTATGTATCATGTGTACACACGTACGTTTTGCAAGTTAAGAATTTACAGGTGCAACACAAATACAGTTTACGTAAATGTACATGAACAATGTTTACGTATGACTTGTAATTTAAGAAATTACAAGCGCTACATAATTATAGTTCACGTGAATGTACTCGAGCTTAGTTCACGTACATATAAAATTTTATACTGACCAGAAGAAATACATACATAATATATGAATATGTATACATGTTTGAACTGAGTTCACGTAGTTGGCGGCGTTAATTCAGTTAACATAATGTACGTGAACCCAGTCTTACGTAAGCAATATTTCGGAATTTTTGATGTGATCTTATTGGATGCATATAAAAGGACCAAGGGGAAGACAATAGTGATGAAATGTATGAAGGATTGGAACCCGATTATGAAATAATGTATGATGGTTTAGAACCTGATTTGATGGAATGAATGACGGTGTTGAACCTGAAATTGACTGCGCAATAAATAATGGTGTTGAACCTGGTATGGTGGAATTAACTAATGTATTTACCACTGGCATGATGTTTGATACACGAGATGATTTATCGAGATGGGCTAGAAATGTTGGAAGGGAAAATGGAATTGTTGGTGTCTTTTTAGATCTGAAATCGCCACAGCACAACCAAGAACAAAGACAACAAAATTGGTTGTGAAAGAAGCGACGTATATAGACCTTGGAAGAATCTTAAACCTGTTAGGAGTACTTGGACTAAAAAATATGAATGTCCATTTAGATTGAGAGGAACACATCAAGTGTTGGTGAGGGGTGGTATTTGTATGTAGCATGTGGTCTCCATAACCACGAGTTAGCCAAAAAATTGACTAGCCACTCTTTCTTAAGTTGATTGTCTCATGAAGAGAAATATGTACTTGGTGATATAACGAAGAACATAGTCAAACTAAGAAGCATATTGATGACATTAAAGGATCATAATGTTGAAAGTTTAACGACAATCAAATAGGTTTACAATGCACGTCAAGCATATCGTTCATTACCTAGAGGTAACAGAACTAAAATGCAAGATCTAATGACATTGATGAAACGTGATAGATACATGAATCGATATAGGAAGGTAGATGGTCCAGGTGAGTTGAAGGACATATTTTGGGCTCATCTACATGTTATCACTCTTGTAAATAATTTTCACATAGTATTGATTATGGATAACACATACAAGACTTATTGATATCGAATGTCATTACTTGAGATTATCGGTTTTACTTTTACTAAAATGACATTTTGTGTGAGATTTGCAAATCTACAGTCTGAGTGTGCTGATAACTTCACGTGGACACTACAAATGTTGAAAAAATAGATTACATCTGGTGAAGTTCAAGTCATTATTGCTGATAGAGACATTGCATAGATGAACACAGTTCAATATGTTTTCCAAAAGTGATCAACTTATTGTGCTTGTTTCATGTATGCTAGAATGTTAAAGCCATGTGCAAGACGATTGTGTTTTCAAACAAGAAGCAAGTGCACATAATGGAGGCATGATAGGGTTTAGGGGTTGAAGGAATTTGTAGTGATTGTTCTATTTTTTATGATTATGTACACGAGCAGTGGTTAAATCCTCACAAGGAACGATTTTTGAGGCGTGGACAAATAGGGTATGCACTTTGGGAATACGACAACACAAATGGTTGAGCATACGCATTGGAGTTTGAAAATGATATTACGAGACAATATGGGGGATATATGCAGTGTTTGGGGAACTATTTCTAGCATGATTGTATTACAACACACTAAGATAATAGCATCGTTTGAAAAGATTATCACTCAAAAGTTGCATTGACACATTAACAAATTATATACTCATTTAAGTGGTGTTGTGTCTAAAAATGTAATAAATCAAATTGTTGTTAAGTATGATCGCGTGAAGTATGTGGACATTGATAAGTTTGAATGTCATTGCATTATTAGGACAACATATGGTCTACCTTGTGCATGTGAAGTAATCAAGTATAATATGATATCACGTCCAATTCCATTAGACGCTATTCATGTTTGGTGGAATGAATTAAATTTTCATGATGATGGATCGAGTAAACCTTCAAATTTATATGTGAAATATGAAATAAATGTCATAGTGAAAATTTGATGAGCTTGATGTACATGGCAAAAGTGCACTTAAGGGTAAATTGATCGAGATAGCTTACCCATCCACTACATCGATGTGTCCACCTGTTGATAAGGTTAAAACAAAGGATGCACCCAAAAAAGGAAAAAGTAAGGTATCAAAAAAAGAAAAAGCAACCAAGTGTGATCCATCTTGGTGGGAGTATATGGATGCAACTGTTCGATGCAACGGTACAAATGCATGTAGCACTATAACATCTGTCAACAAGATACAAAAACCTAGATCATCAATAAAAATGCTTACACCTCAACCACCAGTTAGTAAGGTTTCAACAACCTACAGTTCTTCCCTCCAAGGATTGGTTGTTGGTTGAAATTCATAGAGAACATTATTGATGCCAGTGATGATGGTAATTGTGGATATCGTGCAGTTGCAGCTTTATTTAGAATGAGTGAGAACTTTTGGGCATTGATCCATAAAGAGTGTTTGACATATTTTCAAGAATTCAAACCTCATTACGAGAGAATATTTGGTGAAAAAGTTTATGTTCAACAACTTATACATAGTGTATATGTTGAACAAGATGCAACTATGGATAATTGGATGACACTTCCAAAAATCGGACATGTGATTGCTTCCAAGTTTAAATTGGTTTCCGTCTCGTTATCACTTAACCAATCACAAACTTTTTTTCCACTTCGAAATTCACTGCCAACATGTATGTCAGATCATCGTATGGTTGCTATTGCATTTGTTAAGAATTGTCACTTTGTGCAGGTACTAATTGTGATATTTAGTTTGATTATATCTAAATAAGGTATAGAAGGAAAAATAAAAAATAATTAAAAAAATGGCTAACAATTTAATGACCCAAGAATATGCTTTCACTATAGTTGTATGTTAGATATTGGATATATGTAGTAAGGGTAATAGTTGGTTCATTAGCAGTCCTGGAAAATGTAAAGAAAATAAAGTCTTGAAAAAAAAAACTATAGCTAAACAAACATAAATTTTAGAATGAATGCAAAAAAAAAAAGTAGTAGAAATTCTAAGTTATAAGAGAGAGTGTGATATGTTAAGAGAATCAAGCAAAAATTTGAAAGCAGTGTAAAGAAACCATAATGGAAGAATCAAAATCATATGGCAGTACCAGAGATTCGAATTACTCAAGCTTGAACGATGAGAGGGAGTCTCTTAAGTGTCTCAAATGTGGTCTTGAATATGGTTACTTTTGGAGGGATGACTGAAATTGAAGTTTTTTATGTGACAAAAGACTCAGTTGATGAAGAAAGAAAGATATCGAAGAGAGTGAAAAAGTGTTAATGGAGACACATTGAGGTCAATTTAGGCTAAAAGGACGCGTGACCCAATCAGGCCTATGTGTAGAATTAAGGGGTTTAAGAGGGTTGACACAAGTGGCTTCGAGTATGGGATTTCAAATTGTCGATGACTTATTATTATTATTATTATTATTATTAATATTTTACTCATTGGGACTAGGTCACTTACCACTTCAAGTCCAACCCTAATTTCACTAAGTGACTTTTCTTAAACCTAGCTCTCAATTCTCAGTAACAGATGCCCTCACCACCTCTCTCACTTCAATCATTCTCACTAGGGTTTGATTTATCTCAGTTTGATTTTGTAACTCCCCATTAAAATATTTTAATAATATTATGACGCTCTAGATTTTTTATTAAAATATTTTAGTAATATTATGACGCTCTACATTTTTTATTAAAATATTTTAGTAATATTATGACGCCCTAGATTTCTTATTAAAATATTTTAGTAATATTATGATAAATTATTACTATAAGTGTGTTTGTTGTGGTGTAATAACTTCTATGTGGTTGTCTTATGTATTTGTCTTAGTGATTTATTTAAATTATTAATATTAATATTGAATTTGTTATATATATATATATATATATATATATATATATATATATATAT
>JBBPBP010000003.1:21157182-21187695 GCA_037974735.1 Cicer chorassanicum
CGTATTGAATGTTTTTTTTCTTCTTCTAATTGTATACTTATGTTTATTTTTTATACATTCTTTTTGATTTCTTTGAATTTGAATATTTTAATTTTAACTTGTGATGTTTAAATGTTTAATTATAGTTTTTTAAATGTTTAATTACAACCACTTAAATATTAATACAACCCTTTGAAGGTTTCACGGCAAGAAAAAATGAAAATACCCAGGGAAATTTATCCACAAACATAGTTTTAGGAGTAAACTATTCGTTATCCATGACTTTCCCATGGGTTAAGTGTAAAAACATAGACAAACATGCCTTTCAAAATCATAACAGGCATATATAAACAAAAATTTAGTACCCCGGTGTCCTCTTGGTAGAGTTCAAAAAGAAAGTATTTTATTTAATTATATAATTGGTTTTCATTCTAAACTAGAAATAAAGGAAATTAGAAAGAGAAGAGAAAACACTTAAAGAAACAAAAATAGAAGAATTCTCACTGTCGCCGTTGCCATCGTTGATTGTACTCTCTCATCAATCTACAAGTTGTTTTAGTCCTTGCTGAAACGAAACATACTTCAACTTTTAAATTTTTGAATGATTTTTCGCAAACATGTTTAGAACATTATTAAAAGTTTATCCGCACAAATATATATTTTTTTAACTTGGGATGAATTAAATATGAATTTTAAAAAATTCATACATTCAAGATAAAAGTCCTTAAAATATGGACCTAGAAATCAACTTTTGAGTTCATTTTTGTAGAAAAACTTTTTATAGTGTTGTAAACATGTATGCAAAACAATCATCCAAAAACACATGTTGATGCTCCAATAAGGACTAAAACTGTTTGCATAATAATTTTGTAGGGACTAAAATAAGTGATTCTTTTTTACAGAGATTAAATATAAAATTGTAAAATTTTATAGCAACGAAAACCTAATTTAACTCATGTTTCTATTTCTTTTGTGTATAGAAAATCAAAGCATGATATAGATATGTAAATATTTACATAGGTTCTTGATCATTGATTATTTAGGGTATAAGTCATAAGTTTTTTTATATGTAGATATAGAGATCAAAACAAACATCAAAATAGAAACTTAGTTTCAAAAGAACCAGAAATGCTATCTAAAAGGAGCCAATACTTCACAGGGTAATTATTTCCACAAAATTATCATCAGTAATGTAATTTCACAAACTAAAAGCATGTCTTGTGTGTGATTTATATAGAGGGTGGATAAATATAAACATTTTTTTTATATTGGTGTAGTAACTCTCTAGCTTGCATTTAGGAAGTGCTTCTGTTTTTGGAAGTCTGGGTTAAAAATCTTTGAATCTAGTTTTTGGTGGTTAAAGCTTTTATTGTGGGGTAGGATTTCTCTTCTTTCAAGCATTTGTTTGCGGTGGTATTTGTTATATCATATAAATTATATTGTTACAAGTAGTTTTGAAGTTTTTTTATAGGCAAATATTCTTGGAGTTGAAACTGTATGGGATTAAAAGTATTATCTATGTAATGTTCTGTTAATTTAGCAATTTTATCCTAATGAACACTATTATTCAAATATGTTCCTTTTGCTTTTGCAAAAGAAAAACTTCACTTGTCCTAAATTTAATATGTGCATTGGAGACCTATTTTCGTTGTAGTGTGATTTTTTAGTTTTTTGTTGAGTTTATGTTAGTTGGATGAGAGCTTGTAGTTGATTTTTTTTTTTTTTTCTGTCTAGTTTGGCATTACCCACAACATATCCATGAATAATGTTAACCATGAAATTTTCATGGATAACATTACCCATGGTAATGCCATGAATATATTATCTACAAAAATGTCATGCATACACTTTATCCAATACATGTTTGTGGATAATATTTTTTCCTAAGAGTCTTTATTTATGGACCCATGTTCGTGAGTAAACTGTGAGTAATTCAAAATTACCCACAGATATTTCGTGGGTAAAGTCAAAATATGTTGTGAGTTATGGAAATATTCTTGTAGTGTTTAATTACAGTCCATTAAATATTAATACATCTCCATATAATGTTATTAAAACCTCTATTACAACTCCTTAAATTATAATCCAGATTATGGACCTTAATAAAAGTCAATAATTTTAAAATAAAAAGTTTAATGTGGTTGGTATTTGTGGATTAAGGCTCATTCATTATTTCAATGATGGACCAACCTTGTCAAAATTTACCTACTATAAATATCAACACTAATGAAGCTCGTGCAACAACAACAACAACTGAAGTGCTGGACCTGAATTGGATAATAATCAAGTTAAAAACAATAGGAGAGCTAATGCTAGTGGTCCTACGAAGTCAACTTAATGTTGGGAACACTTTAACAAACTACCTGCTAGTTAAGTTGAAGTACAAACTACAACATGTAAACATTTCCACAAAACATACTTATGTGACCCTCGAATGCATGATACCTCTAATCTGAACTACCACATTTCCAATATGTCAAAAAAACAATTTGTTTGTATCTGACGACCCTACCCAAACAATTCTTACATTTTCAACTTTAAATGGATCTAGTATGGTTCCATCAAGCAGTAGATTTAACCTTCAAGCTTGTCGTAGGGCAATGAAAACTTTTGTGGTTTTGAATGAGCAATATTTCAAGGCTGTGGAAGGTGAAAGATTTAAATACCGGTTGAGAACATTGCAATCCCAATTTACTATACCATCTAGGTGTTTTGTAGGTAGGGATAGTTTTCAGTTGTTTTTAGATGGAAAAGAAAGGTTGAAAACTTTTTTAAGTGTGATTGTAGTATGGTGGTTCTTACAACATATTGTTGAACTTCAATCCAAAACCTTAACTACTTGACCCTTACAACACAATTTGTTGATAATGAATGACATTATGAAAAAAAATGATAATTAGCTTCGTAGTAATCCCAAACCATATGGGTGATACAATTGGTAGGAAGATTGAAGAGGTTTTAAAGGATTGGTGGATAAGGAATATACAATAAATGTTGATAATACTTCATCCAATGATGTTGTTGTCTCTTTTTTGATAATACTTCATACAATGCGGTGTTGTGCCGACATACTAAGTTTGGTTGTAACTGATGGATTGAAAGAAAAAAATTGTCAATCTCTAGTGTTAAGGATGTGGTTAGGTTTGTAAAGTCTTCACCTCTTAGGGCTACCAAGTTTAAGGAGTGCAATGAATTTGTTGGAATATCGTATAAAAAATTGGTTTCTCTTCATGTTTCAACTCATTGGAACTCGACATACTTGATGCTTGAAGTTGCAGAGAAGTTTCAAGTTTCGTTTTAGAAGCTTGAGGTGGAGGATTCAAGTTATAGGGATTTTTTTAGAGTTGTTGGTCCGCCAACTAAATCTGATTGGGATACCTCTAGGGTCTTTGCAAGTTTTTTGATGTTATTTTATGAAGCAACTAGAGTATTTTCCTCCTCACAATAAGTGATTATACATGATGCATTTCACCAAATGTCAACAATTTATTGTGAGCTGCAGTATACATGTTTGATTTTGAACATTGTTTTTGCAAGTGTGGTTGTGGACATGTTAGTAAAGTATGATAAGTATTGGAGAAATGTCACAACCTTAAACAAGTTGTTGTATGATGGGGTAATTTTTTATCCAAGGTGTAAGTTGAGATATGTTGAGTGGTCTTTTAAAGATATGAATGCAATTGGTTCCTTGTTGGCTGAAGCTTTGGTCACTGCTATTAAAGATAGTTTTGTTGAGGTCAAAACCTTTTTGATATATATTTTAATGACAACAAACCTTGTTAAGTAAATATTGTTTTACGAATAGTGATCTACTGATGATTGAACTTGAGTTTTGTTTAAGGAATGAGAACCACATGGGTGGACAAGCTAGAAGCCACTTACATTACGCGAAAAATAGCATTTTACAGCATTTTTTTAAGCCCTTTACATCGCTTTAAAAAGCTGTAGTATCTAGCGCTGTTAAAAGATACAACAGCGCTATTTAAAATAAAAAAATGCTGTAATATATAGCGCTCAACACTTATCTTAGAGTAGTTTTACAACGCTTTTCATAAAAAAACGCTGTAATAGGTGCATATATAGCGCGCTTGTTATACTCTTTTTACAGTGCTTTTTTGAAAAAGTGCTGTAAATCTCTTCTAAAAACGCGTTGCTTGTTGTACTAATTTTACAACGCTTTTTTCAAAAGCGCTGTAAATCTCTTCTAAAAACACGTTGATTGTTGTACTAATTTTACAGCACTTTTCAAAAAAGCGCTGCATTCTTATGCACGTTTTACAGCGCTTTTTCAAAAAAGCGTTGTAATAGGTGCATTCTAATACTAGTTTTCTATTCTAAAAAGCATTGCTTGTTGTACTAGTTTTACAACGCTTTTTTAGAAAAGTGCTAAAAGCGCTATATAACGTGCATTCTTATACTATTTTTCTATTCTAAAAAGCATTGCTTGTTGTACTAGTTTTACAACGCTTTTTCAGAAAAGCGCTGTAATAGGTGCATTCTTATACTAGTTTTACAGCACTTTTTTGAAAAAAACGTTGTAATAGGTTCATTTTTATACTAGTTTTAATAAAAAGTGTTGTAAAATGAATTCTTAAAATAAAGCTTGTTTGTATAAACAGGTCTTTTTGCCATTCTTTTAAGAAAGCGCTGTCTTTTAATTTTTTTTCTTCCAAAATCATATTGATCAAGCACATGATATTGACACAATTACTATATTTTTCATTTAATCAGCAACACCAATAGAACAATTTCGTTTATTCATCAAGTACAATAATTTTTCACATATTCACAATAGAACTATATACAATTTCATAACATAACTATATAAACATGTACAACAATTTCATATTCACATCAAGTACTATATTTTTTACATATTCACAACAAAACTGTATATATATTCACAATAATGTCAGCTTTACAATAATGAATTATATGTCAGCTTTACAATAATGTCAATTTCCCAGCAATAATACCAATTTCACAACCTACAGCATGCCAACTTCCTAGCAAATTAAATAATTTTCAGTTCGATCACATACTCACACCGGTCTTCCTTTATTTCAGTTAGATCACTTTCAAAGTATGTTGGACTGGAATTGTCAAAGTACTATGCGATATAATATTTGAACATAAATAAGTTAGATTCAAATATATACATAGTTTATATATGAAAATTAAAATATAATGAAAATATCATACTATTTCTGGAATTATATTTTGATTCATATCAACAATCTCCTTCATGAATTGCAATATACAGTACCCGCAGTCAATGTTGTTAGTTTGACGAGGGCACTATAAAATAAAACATATACGTCAATAAATATTTGTGCATTGATTGTACATGAAATTTTAAAGGCATACAATTAAGTTCTATAACAAAAATTTCAAACCTTTATTGGAATCCATGTGATGTTGTTTGACTTTTGCTTCGACATTGTAGCACCTCTTTGAGCTTGGAAAACTTGTAAAGCACTATCAAATAAATGCGATTATTATTCAATTACCCAACACATTATTTATATATGTAAGAAATAAATTAATATTACTAACGTGTCGAATATAGTCTTTATATCCGAGTGATTGTTGTAATGGTCGTGCAGTAGATCAAAATAGTATATAATTTCAGAGGTGGCATTGATTGCAAACAACACCCAATGTTGCCTACAACAACAAAAATTTGGTTGGCAATTTTGTTTACACAATTGATAAATTAAGTATCATAAATTAAAAAAGATATAGATAAAGAATATATAATTATCCTAAATTATATGGCGCAAGAAACAACTTATCATTCTCTTTATTTCCCAATAGGATGTCAACAACATATTTCTTTACATTAACTGGATCAAGTTTAAACATGGAAAACTTATGCGAAGACAAGAATGAAAATCTATCTGACAATTTGAGCATACACACCAACTTCTCATACAAAAACCTTCAATGAAAATGTCAAATTAGAAAGTAATTTTTATCTTAAATAAAGTATTTTACCTAATGTATATGCTGATGATAGTTGCACTCAACTCCTTATGATTGAGAAGTTCATATAGGTGCTCTTTATCAAGTAATTCTTCATACTCATCTCCGAAAATAGTTTTCTCCATGCTTATGATACGTGAATCGTTGCTGTCCATATTCGTTTTTGTATGTCAAGACACGACCCAAATCGAGAAAGGCGCGGATGACTTATTTTAGGAACAACAACTGATTTTCGAAGATCCAGTTTTTGAATTTTTGCAGATTTATTACAATCCAATTTTTGAAGTTTGCCAGCTTTATTGTTACCACGAACATGCAGGTGTGGTGCGGCTTTATTCTGACAGGATTGTTGTGCGGGTGGTTTTGATTGAATTTGAAAAAATGAGGTAAATTAGTTTGTTAGTTAATTATTATAGTAAGCTAATCATTGATGTATACACATTGATGTATATGTCAAACCTTTTATAGTGACGTGACTGACACGGTTCAAGGAATATTCTTATCATTCCCTTTAGACTTTGTAAGAATCTAAATAAATGTGAAATTAAAGTTAACAGCGGAAAAAATTAGCAATTAAATATAATCAATCATAATCATATATCGTGCAATTAAATATACATATCAGTTAAACATACCTTATCTAGGCCAACAAGATTTTTGGGCAATGCCACGTAACTACCTATTGCTTCTCCCAAAAACTTCATATCTCCATCGTTGTCAGGTATAGACAACGGTGCATTTGGTTCAAAAGCAATCACGGGTGAAACTTTGACATGGCCGACAGGGATCGAAGTGTTGTGTAGTACTTCTCCCAAGGTATTGTACAATATTCCTTTTCCAACAATGCGATGAGTAGGGGAGGATAAATACAACACGCAAGATGAGACACCCTAAATCAATGGTTAATACATAAGTATGTGAAACAATTAGGTTGAATGAATTTCTTATTTTATTAAGTAATTAATTACCTCTGGAAGAGTTTTACGACCAATGTTGCAACTAGCGTTTTCACTCTCTATTTGTATTTGACGTTGACACTCCGGAAGTTGCGTTTCCTTATTCGTCTTCACCAAAAATGCCACTTGCTATGTTAGGATTTTCAGCTTCTCTAGTACTTCCTCATTAGATGGATTTGTGCGCTTCTCATGTGAAAAATAGCTTTTTGGAGTTACGCCAAATCCTTTACCTTTCACACGGCAGAATATTCAGGAACATTAAATACTTTACCAAGTATGTCCCTGCAACTAACTTGTCTATTATCTTCTTGATTTTCAGAACATTGTTCTAGATTCTCCTAAAATACATGTAGGATTAAAAAGGTAAGTTCAATATCATTTATAAAATACAATATTAAAAAAATATTAAAGTGATAATATACTTACACATTGTTCTATCACTTGTTGAACATTTTCATTATTAACTATTCCATCTGTATTCAATCGAGTCTCCTTCCACAAAATATGATGACCTAATGGTTGATCGGATTGCGTCTCTTGTAGCTATACGTTAAGACATAAACAAAAGCTATTCGTTAAGATCATAAACAAAATATTAGTTAGAAACAATAGTTTATAATGTACCACATTATATAAAAGTGATGTTTACTTACAATTTTTTGCTCTAAATATGCATACCCCTTACGCGATTTTTTGTATGGATGCATTGGATTTTTTGCCCTCTCGCTATTTGCCGTACTTATACTCTATATAAAAAAATAACAATCGTGTAAAAATTTAAAATACGCTATGAATATGAATAATAAAACACAAATGCTAATAAATTAATCACTAACCACAAAAGCGGGGTCTGCACGTTTAGCTATAAAAACGCTCAATTCTTCATTTGATATATAGTGTTTATATATTTTTGGAGCTTCAACAGTCACATTTCCATCGCGATCTCTAAATCCTCTGTGTATTTTTCCGGCAACTCTAAGCACGTTATTTTTTCTCACCTCATCAACATCAAAAGCCGACTGCAAACCAAATAAAGATATAGTTTAAGTAAAAGTATTTTAGTGGAAAAAATTATAAGTAACAAAAAAGTGGAGTAAAAAAGCTATTTGTATATTATTCCACAATATATCTTTAGCATCCTTCAAAGCTTTATCTCTCCAATCGTCAATAGTAATTAGGATATTCTGACGAACAACTGCACCAATATAACTTACCATCATGGAACTGTTGGGCTCAATTGGGTGACCACTTTTATTCCATCCCACCTAATAAACTCATAGAGTAACTACATGCTTTCAAAAAAGATAAAAAATAAATTCTAAACAAAGTATAGTATACCTCAAATTTAATTCCATTACTTTTTGCTTTAATGAACTTTTGCATAATAGTTGCACCACGTTTAACTTCGTTTTCATAACTCTTAGTATTGACAACTTCCTCATTTTGACGATCTAACTCATTGTTGGAATCCATTTATCTACAACAAGTTCAACATGCAGTTCGGTATAACTTCAACAAGTTCAACATATAGTAGTCTAAGTACGTAGCAGTATAAGTTCAACATGCAGTTTAGTGACAACAAAAAATTAAGAAATACAATACCTGAAGAGTGCGCAGAAATACGTAGGGTTCGTAGGGTTACAGCTTCGCTTGAGAAGGAACAGCGAGAAGAGTGCGCAGAAATATGAATGGTTCAAAGGATAGTAGGGTTCGCAGAAATACGTAATGAGGGTTCGTATGGAGTACGTAATGAGGGTTCGTAGGGATAGTAACGAAGATGGAGATGGTTCGCAATAGGGTTCGTAGGGTTCGCAATGAGGAGGAAAATGAAGAGGAGGGGGTTTCACAATGCCAAAAGTTCGTAGGGAAGATTACGTAATGAAGAGCAAACTGAAGCGGTTTACTATTATCAGGTTAGTTATAAAACCTTGTTACAACGCTTTTTTGAAAAAGCGCTGTAAAAGACCTCCTTATTTTATTTTTTAAAAGCCTATTACAACGCTTTTTTAGAAGCCTTTTAAAGCGCTTGTCAAAAAGCGCTGTAAACGACCTTCTTATTTTATTTTTTTAAAAGCCTTTTACAGCGCTTGTCCAAAAAGCGCTTTAAAATATCTCTTTATTTTATTATGTGCAAGCGCTATGTTACCCTTTTACAGAGCTTATAGAACAAGCGCTTTAAAAGACCTCCTTATTTTATTTTTTTAAGAGTCTTTTAGAGCGCTTGTCCAAAAAGCACTTTAAAATACCTCTTTGTTTTATTATGTGCAAGCGCTATGTGACCCTTTTACAGCGCTTATAGAACAAACACTTTAAAAGATCTCCTTACTTTATTCTTTAAAAGTCTTTTACAGCACTTGTCCAAAAAGCGCTTTAAAAGATCTCCTTATTTTTGTTAAAGGCTTTTTATAGCGCTTACTAACAAAAGCGCTGTAAAATTACAAGTTTATGTTCAGTTCTGTTCAAGTTAAATATTTTAAATTACAATTTAAGTTCAGTTTCTGTAAAATGCTAAATAATTAGTAAAATACCTATATTTGGTTTTTTTTTTCTTCCAAATAATTAGTTAAATACCTATATATCAATGCTAAATTACATGATCAGCTCATATTGGGATCAGTTCAAGTTCAAGAAAAATGCCCTGTACTCAAACAAAGCTTTTTCAAGTTCCAAGTTCAATATAAGCAGAAAATCAGTTATGGCAGCTCAAACACTTAAATTACATGAACTTAGTATAAAACGTTAAGATCAAGCTAAATATAAGCAGAAAATCAAATATAGTTCAAGCTAAATACTAAAATGCTCAATTCTGGCAGATCAAACACTTAAATTATATGAACTCAGTTCAGATTACATGGCTTATATAAAACACTTAAACAGATTAAGATGCCCTTCTTCTTGAAGGTGCGAACACGAGAAGGGGGGGTTGAATTGTGTTTGCACAAAGTTGATACCTTTTTGATAATTTATAAATAATTAAAAATTAGTTTGGATTTGGTGACTTACTTGGAGTAGAAGCAATCGAATTTAGAGGCAGCAATCAATGAAAGCATAAATAATTTGACGCGTAGAATTATCCTGGTTCACCACTAACTTGGCTACATCCAGTCCCCTCATTTAGAAGGCTTTAATCCACTAATTCAAAAACCTTGAATTACAAAGCACCTGACCCTCCAAGCCAGTCTTCCCAAACAGCCTGACAGCCCCAGACTTTTGAGGAACTAACCACCTTGACCCTACAAGCCAAGTCTTCTCCTAACAACCTGACGACCCCAGATTGAAGAAGGAACTAAACCACTATCGGGTTGGATACAAGAGATTGAAACTTGAGAAGTTGCTTCTAACAAAGCTGATAATAACAATAACTCTCACACTTTAAGAAAAGAACACTAAAAAAAATATTTCTCATTCAAACAAGTGTTTCTCTCTTTGAACTCTAAGATGATTTTGGAATCTTGAGCTTGAGTTCTTCTACTCTTTTCTGCTTTTTGATGCTTTTCGCCTTCAGCCTAGAGTGTCTATTTATAGTGAAAATTTGGGCTTCAATTTAGTCCTTATTTAATCTAAATTGTATCTTGTTTAGATTGAGTTTGTAAATTCGTCATATTGATTTTGTTCCTTTTTCGTGTAGATTGACTTTGTAAATTCTTCAGAATGATTCTGTTCCTATTTTGTGTAGATTGACTTTGTAAATTCTTCAAATCAAATATTCTTCAAATCTTCATTAAATGTTGATCAAATATTCTTCAAATCTTCTTCAAATATTTTTCAAATATTTTTCAAATCTTCTTCAAATATTCTTCAAATCTTCTTCAAATATTCTTCAAATCTTCTTCAAATATTTTTCAAATCTTCTTCAAATCCTTACCATATTTTTTTTTTCAACTTGGTCAAAGATTTTCTTCTATTATAAATATGAATCAAATCTTATTTTAGATTTTTCATCCATTATAAATTTGAATCAAATCATATTTTAGATTTTCTTCAATTATAAATTTGAATCAAATCTTATTTTAGATTTTCATCAATTATAATTTGGAATCAAATCTTATTTTAGATTTTCTTCAAAAACATTAATCTTCTTTCATACTATTTGAAGTCAAATATATAATTCTCATAAAATACTTTTGTTAACATCAAAACTCTAATTGTAAAACCAACTTGGTTCCAACACTTCTTTTCCTGGTGGGATTCACATTTGTTTGTCCCTTAACTATACGAAACGATGGATTAATCCAAATTCCCTCATCATGATTATCTCTAAGATATAAACCATCATTAGTTGAATCAATTTCATGTGGTTGTGATGTTGCAAAGAAAAAATCATTACCAACATCTTCATCGTTATTGTTATCATCACTTATTTTATTGATCGATAGGACAACGGACCATTTATCATCAGCAGGATCAGTGACATAAAACACTTGTTGAGCTTGCGACGCTAAAATAAAAGGCTCATCTTTGTATCCCACCCTATTAAAATCGACAAGCAAGAATCGTGACTCATCAATCCGAACTCCATTATTATTATCGACCCACTTGCAACCAAATATGGGAACATGAAACATTGTGTAGTCTAACTCCCATATGCGCTCGATAACCCCAAAATATGATAGATTTGCATATATTGGGTTTTTGTCTTTTGCACTTGAGATATGCATCGCTTCAGCTACGATAGTGACTCCACTATTTTGCATAGTGATTTGATCATCTTGTTCTTTGGTATAAAATGTGTAGCCGTTAATTACATATTGTTCTTTGTTCTTGGATCATCTTGTTCTCTCTGAAATTGATACGGGGTCTATATCAAACTTTGAGTTAATGTGATTTTTTACCCATGTTATAAAACTTCGACTGTGCTCTCGTGTTATCCAATTTTGATTCCTATTCATGTTCAAACTAGATAACTAATCCATGTGTATTGTAACATACGGTTGAACCTCATCATCATTGTGTAGAACATACAATTGTGTCTGCTCCCATTCTGTCCTTGATATAGTCATTACTCTCTTTCCAATTATCCCTTCTCCTGATATTCTTCCCAAATGAAAAGACATGAGAAGCCCTATGGATTCAACATTGGACAGATATTCAGTACAAAATTCAACAACTTCTTCAACAATGTACCGTTCAGCAATACAACCTTCTGGTCGACTTCTACTTTTTACGTACCCTTTTAATATTTTCATATATCGTTCTATCGGATACATCCATCTCATATAAGCTGGACCACAAAGTTGTGTCTCCTTAACAAGATGAACATTAAGGTGAACCATTATATCAAAAAACGAGGGTGGGAAATACATTTCAAGCTCACACAAAGTAACAACAATTTCCCTCTACAATGTCAGTAATTTCTGAGGATCGATCACTTTACTACAAATTTCCCTGAAGAATAAATATAATTAAGTTATGGCTCGTCGAACTTTTTCAGGTAAAATGGAACGTATACCTATTAGTAGCAAATGCTCCATTAGAACATGACAATCATGGGTCTTCAAACCTTTTAACTTGAGGTCTTTCATACAAACTAAACTTTTAATGTTTGAAGAGTATCCTTCTGGAACTTTAACTTCGTGAAGAAATTTACATAAAACAATTTTTTCCTTTCTATATAGAGTATGAGCGGCTGAAGGTAGATATGTGCGATTTCCTTTCTTTACGGGACCCAATTCATTTCTTATTCCCATATCGACCAAGTCCAATCTTGCATTGATGTCATCCTTAGACTTTCCTAGAACATTGAGTAACGTACCAATAACACTATCAAATACATTTTTTTCAATATGCATCACATCGAGAAAATGTCTTATATACAATGACTTCCAATATGGCAATTCAAAGAAAATTGACTTTTTCTTCCACCCAGTTTTGACCAGCTCTCCCGCAGAAAGTTTGCCAAATTTATTGGTCAAACCTTGTACTTTTTCAAATATTTGATATCCAGTCAGTACTAAAGGAGCACTATCTTCCTCTGGTTTTCCATTGAATGCATTTCTCCACCCACGATACTGATGACTATAAGGTAAAAATCTACGATGTCCAAGAAATACATTCTTCTTACAATATTTCAACCGCATCCAATTTGTACTTTCTTCACATATAGGACATGCACACTGACCTTTAATGCTATATCCTGATAAATTACCATATGCTGAAAAATTGTTTTATTGTGCCGAACAACATAGCCCTCAAATTGAAACATTCTTTCTTATACCCATCATAAACTTCCACACCCGTCTCCCACATATTTTTTAAATCATCAATTAAAGGAGTCAAGTATACGTCGATATCATTCCCCGGTTGTTCGGGTCCAGAAATTAACAGAGACAACATCATAAACTTACGCTTCATACATAACCATGGAGGTAGGTTATATATCAACAAAATCATAGGCCACGTGCTGTAAGAGATGCTTTGAAGACTATGTGGATTCATTCCATCAGTAGAAAGTACAAGTCGTAGATTTCTTGACTCTCTCCCGAATTCAGGATACTCGTGATCAATTTTTGCCCATTGTGGAGAATTTGCAGGGTGTCGAAACTTTCCATCTATAATTCTTTCATCTGCATGCCATGTCAAGTGTTTTGAATCTTCTTCACTACGATAGATGCACCTAAATCTTGGTATTATAGGAAAATACCACACGACTTTTGCTGGAGTAGATTATTTCTTTTTATATCGAGAGACATTGCATTTCGGACATGCCTTTAGTAATTCATATTCACTTCGAAATAAAATGCAATCATTAGGACACACATGAATCCTTTCGTAACTCATGCCAATAGAGCACAAAATTCGTTTAGCCTCGTAGGTTCGACTAGTAAGTTCATTATCATCTGGCAACATATCTTTTAAGAGTGTTAATAATTCTGTGAAGCTTTTATCAGACCATCCATTACTTGCTTTTAAGTTGTACAACTTTAATATCACCGACAGTCTTGTGAATTTAGTACAACCATTATATAATGGTTTCTCTACATCACTCAACAAACTCTCAAACATTTTAGGACAATCCCGAAGATCTTCTTCAACTACTTTTGCAATCTCCTTAACTTGGTCCCGCTCATATGTATCTGTGTTGAAATCAGTTGAAGCATATACATTCCCAAAATTAATGTTCCCTTTTTTTTTCTCACCATGTCTTATCCAACATGTATAGCTTTGATCAATTCCATGCCATACTAAATGTCCTTCCAATTGATCTGCTCTAACACGTTTTCCAAAACAATATTTTAAACAAGAACAAATGATTCGATTTGGATCTTTTGCATTCTTCACTGCAAATTCAACAAACTTCTTCACTTTATTTTCATACTCTTTTGACAATCGATTGACAAACATCCATTTCCGGTCCATTTTATATGACCTATATAAATGCAGTGTTACACAAATAATAAGCTACTGATAACATTATACCAATCTATAGTACACATATCTGATATTGGAAAATGGAAACTAAGGTCCAAGTCTGATTTCAAAACAGAACAGATTGAACAAATTTCAAAAAAGAACAGATTTTATATGATTTATTAGGTAACAATTTATCAGTTTTAGTGACAACAACAACAACAAATTAATAAATACAGCACCTGAGACAACGTATCCAATTTGTTTTAAAGCAGCAGTAGATGGGCGCACATTAGATTAGAGGAGGGTTCGTAGAGTAGAGGAGATGAGGGTTCGTAGGGTTAGGACAACGTATTAAATTTGTTTTTATTTATTTAAAGTGAATGATTTTTATGAAATATGCACCATTTTACAGCGCTTGTATAAAAAACACTCTAATAGATCCTATAATTATGTGAAAGCGCAACCCTTTTACAGTGCTTGTATAAAAAGCGCTCTAATAGGTCCTTTAATTATGTGAAAGCGCATGTATTTTACAACGCTTTTGCAAAAAGCGCTTTAAAAGCTCTGTAACATAATGTGGGAGCGTTATAGTTTACAACGGTTGTATACAAAGCGCTGTAAACATTATGTGCGAGCGTTTTAATTTACAGCACTTTTATCAAAAGCGCTGTAAAAGCGTTGTAAACATTATGTGCAAGCGCTATGTGACCCTATATGACCCTACAACAGCGCTTTTGCCACAACGCTTGTCAAAAAAGCGTTGTTGTATCCTCCGGTAATTTTAAAATATTATACAACAACGCTTGTATTTAATAAGCGCTATAAAAGGCGCGCTATAAAATGTCAGTTTTGGCGTAGTGTTACATCAACCAAGTACATTGTATCTCAACATTAAAAGAATCGAAGTAGCATTAAAAGATTAGAACAATAGTTTCACAAGCTTCATCAAGATATTTGAAGACTATTGTTCTAACCACAAGAAGGTTCATACTTGAATGATCATTGTAGAAGAATTTGTATCACAAGCTATACAAAACTATGCTTGAAGTAATGTAACAAAACTCACATTGAGTTTTGTGTTGAAAGCTTTGAGGATCTACCACAATAATACACAAAATGATACAATGACAAAAAACAACTTTTATGAAGGAGTCCTTGAAGAATTAATTCAACCACCATATCATTCATTAATAAGAATGCTTGTTATAATACATAAGAACATTCTCTTTATCCAAAGATATGTGACGGTCCAAGAGTATATACATGGTTGTTGCTCTTACATTATTCCAGTACTGTTCCAAACATGTTTACGAACCAACGAAAATCAAACAAGTCAAAATTTGTCAAACATCAAGTGCAACAAGTGTTCAAAACATTCTAAACCAAGGAACAATGAGAATGATAAGAAGAATAATTTGATACCTTGGGAAATATGTTCAATGAATATATTATAGATTCAAACATATCTGAAGATGAATAAAAAAAAGTCAAAGAACATCTTTATAAAAGAATCTCAAAATGAGTATATCATATACTATATCAATCATTCAAGAGAATAATTATTGAATCTTCAAGAGAACATTATCATTAGAAACAAGTTTAGTTCACTCATAAATATTCATATCAATTCAGCAAAATAACAAGAATCAACTTTGATAAAGAAGTCATTTCAAGTCATTTATTAAACTATTTGTTAAAAGAATGATAGAAGAACATTCAACTCAGTTGGAAGAACAAATGACCAAAATGATCTTTTTGGAAGAACAATATGCAATAACTCAATTGGCATTTCGCACATGGGCTTCTCAATACTTAATGAACAATTAAAAGTCCAAAGTTTTAGAAGAATCTTCAAAAGGAATGTCAAAATGATTGGAGAATGTTCAAACCAACATTCTGGTTGTCCTTTATTAAAGACAAAGTCAAAATAGATTAGTTTGGGAAGTCCAACTGTAAGATAAGAATGTCAAATTCGCACACGGGGATGCTGAGATATAATGAGCACTTAATGACTCAAATTGAAGGTGTAAATGGTCTCCAAATTGATCCACGGATTGATGAGCTAGCACTGTTACTTTAGAAAGCTATGCATGTTTCTAATCAAACACAATGCCAACTGACATTTGACAGCTCAGTCTCACATTTATTCATGTTTTCCTTTAGACTCAAAGCAAGAACATTCTGGGTTGGTCAAGAATGTTTTGAACAGTATTATAAACATGTGTTTAATATGTTTAAATCAGATCTGACACTTGGCTAATATGTCTAAACGCTATATTCAGTTTTATCTAATTTTTCAAGATTATTTTCATTTATAAAATAAAAATCAATCTGAAGACAAAGGAAATAGTTTGGCGCACAATCAATATTCACTTGTTCAAGTAAGCACAGGTCAAAAATGTTTCAAGCAAACTCCAACTCTCTTCACTATATATTTGGATCATCCTTATTGATTTTTTGCTTTTAGTTAATCTCAAACAAACAGTTGAGAATCATTAGATCCCAAACACTTTTATCATACACATTGTAATTGACTCAAGTCTATCTTTTTATGTTATATTGAGTGTGTTTGTAAAAGGTAGTTGTGAAAATCCTTTCAAAGGTGACTGTAAAAATTATTTCTAGGTTGAAAGGTGAAGAGGGTAATTGATCAAGGTTTGATCAAGAGAAAATGTGTGAAGTAGAACGTTTTGGTTCTGAAGCACATGAATTGTGCTGGCAGACGATCAACCACGATGTCCCCAAGATAAAACAGCTCAAATACACTATATCAGTTTTACTACTACACTATAGAAAATCGTTCTAAAATTACACCATCTAAATATCACGTTTAAAGCCACTCGAAAAAACTTTAAGGGACAATCTTTCGGTAAAGGGACACAAAAATATGAGATGAATGTGAAAGATGAGAAGAGAGAAAACTCGGTAATGTTCTGAGTTGTGGTGTGATTTTCAAATTGAACATAATCCTTTATTTATAGAGGAACTCTACAACTAAGTGGAGCAGAAAACGTGGCCCAATTTGATCGGGTATGTGAAACTGACGCGCGGAAATCAGGAGGAGCTAAACATGGATTAGATCAGTTGTTGACTTGGTGGAGGACATAAGAAAAACATGGAAAAAATGAAAACGCACGATAACAAAAATTGATTTTTTTTTCGGGTACTAAAATGTATTACACCACATAGCTCGAGCTCGACTCAGCCGAGCGTGCACGTGTGGTGGTTGGTTTGAGTGTGTTCTCTCTTCTTCGCAAAATTGGGTACCCTTTAGGGCGCACCTCAATGGTCATACCTATAAACACTACTAGTGTATGATATCCATATATGGGACTTCTACATTTTTTTCAATTCACACAACACTAGCTCTAACTTTCAACACTTAGTGTTTAAGTTTCAACATCATTTCCAACAGATATGACCAGCTATGATATATTTTTTGGTAGTAAAAGACCAAGAGTCTTGACTTTAGGAGTTGTTTTTTGTTTTATACATTAACTTTATTCTTTGTAACTGTGGTTACTCTGATTTATTATTTGAAGAAAAATATAATTAAATAAGTTATTATTTGGTTTTAAAATAAACAAGTGTTTTAAGTTAATCTTGTTTTTTTTATAAAAATAAAGAATCTTCCTTTTTGCGTTTAGAATTATGTTATTTATATAATGTCTCAAAAAAATAGATGCTACACTAACAGAAAAAGATAAGGGGAAAGAGTCCTTATCTGAGACCTCTTGAAGAATTAAAACGAGACGTAAGATCTCCATTCCAGTCTATGCAGAAGAGATGCAATGGTGAATCAAGTCCTTGAGAGGAGTTGGCATATGCAGAAGAGTTAGAGTTTCTTTGATGAAGCCCCATTCAATCCGATCATACGTCTTCTTTAGGTCCATCATCAAGTAATGAATATTTTTTCCCTCCATTTGAAAGACTATGTATAACTTCCTGAAAGACAGTAATATTATCAGTAGTACTTCTACTTGGAATAAAACTAATCTGAGTATTAGAGATGACATAAGGAAGGATACATCTAACTCTCTGAGCCACCATTTTAGTAACAATTTTATAAATCACATTATAGAGGGTGATAGGCTGTAATTGAGTGACTTTAGCAGGCTCATAGCACTTGGGGATTAACGCGATAAGAGTATGATTGACCCGATGAATGTTGCTAGGATTAGCAAAGCAATCGGTCCCAAACTTGACAATCAAAGTTCCCACTGTGTCCTATTGATTCTTAAAGAAGATTGGGTGAAACCCATTACGGTCTGGGGGCTTATAAACTTTCATACTAAACAAGTTGCTGCAAACTTCCTCAGTAGTGATAATAACTAGAGCCCAAATAATTCATATTAATATCTCGAATCGTAAGGAAGATGGAAGTAGTGATGATAGTTGGGTTAACAAGACCAGACGAGGAGTAAGGTGCTCATGAAACTCCAACACATGTTGCTTCAAAGTTTCTTCATCATAAATCCCTTGATCTTCAAAGTCTTGCAGAGCCATGATTTTGTTATGACGTCTTTTAATAAGAGTAAACTGGTGAAAATAGCGCATATGATTTTGTTACGATGTCTTCTAATACACATGTAATCTTTCGTAAGAGAGTGGAGGTTACGACCACTTGCTCCTCTACAATTCCAAATCACAGCATTTATTGAGAAGGCTTGGAAGTTGTGGCTATCTCAGACCCTTGATTTCCCGCTTTGAAAGCTGTGGCTATCCATCATTTTCATATCATTACTTGCATGGACTGTGGGTTTACGGCTTTGGTTCACTTGCCCGGTTAGATGACCATATTTTTCAGCTGGAGCACTATTATCGTTGTCGTTGTCTTAATTGAGTAAGCCACGATGCAACTCTGCATCATATGTCCTTCTACTAAGTTTTGGCTTTTTCTTTTCGGCTAGCAAAGGATCTTAACCTAATTTTAAATATAAATAGGAACATAAAGAAACATTAGAGGGAGAGGGGGCTTTCTAATCCTCTTTTTTTTTTTGTGTTGGTGTGAGTTAATTTTTTTGTTGAAGAGAAGTCACTTATTAAGCAAGAGTAGAAGGGAAAAACCCAAAGCATATCAAAACAACATTCATCTTCATATTTATATTGCAGTAGACATAAAACCCAAGAATAAAAACTAGAGTCTGTGAATTTTCTTTCTTATTTAACTGTTAAGTATACATAACGCATTTCAACAAAATGCACAGAAAAGGATAAAAGAGACCCGTGTATTGATGCCTTCTTGTATTCATGCTATTTCTTTCTAAGCCATATTATTTTATGCTTGTATAGTCCATCAATTCTTGGCCCACTTTCATGTCATAAGGAAGTTTCATATTACTTTATTTAACGGAAAAATGGATTAACTAAAAACTATAATCTTTTTAATACTCGAGTTGTTAAAATAAAATTGTTCAACTTGTTAATTGTAAAATTCATTTTAACAAATAAATTATTTAAGAAAATATCATTTTAAAATAGTTAATTAGATGGAACGGTTTTTTAATCATTGAATTTTTAAGATACAAGTTGCGACAACTTGACAATTTAGAACTCGTTTTAATTAAATAATTAATCAAGTAAACAATCGTTTTAAAATAATTAATTAAATGTCACATCTTTTTAATCGTTGAATTATTACTATAAAGACAAGTTGTAGTTGATTGTTCTAAAACTAATTTTTTATTTTATTTAATATAAACCAACCAACAAATATTTCTACCAAAAAACTAGTAACTTTTATTTCTCTATCGCACTTATAGGTGTAAAAATCAAATCAATGACCCTATGAACCAAAAGATCCAAACCAAAACAATTAAATTGGTTCAATTTTTTCCTTGTTTGAGTCTAAAGCAAACTAAGCCCACCAAGTCCAATATCTATTCGTTCGAGTATCGTTTTTACATCATTCAAAATAGGGGTGTACAAATGACCTATGTCGGGTTTGATATGTCCCTTACCCGATCCTAATATTTGATCGGATCAAAATTTAACGTATTTTTCTCCATTAAAATTGATAGTAAGTGTCAAATTAACTAATGAAATTATAATTAAAGGACTAAAAAGAAATGAAAATTAATTAAAAAATTAAAAAAAAATTAAATGACTAAAAGTAATTTAATCTATATGATTACATTATTACAAACAAAAACACTCACAATGCTAGAAAATTTCTACATATGCTAAGTAGATAAATGTGAATGAAACTCAATTAGGTTCTTTAGTGACGATATGTTGAAAATGATGATGATATTAATAAGAGATTGTTAGAAATAAGAAAGATATTAATGAGAGCTAGTTGGTGTGAATTGAAAGAAAACAAAGTCTCACATAAGAGAGATGACACACACTAGTAGTGTTTATAAGGTGAAGGTATGACAATTAGGGTGTGCCCGAAGGGTATCTCAATTTTGTGAAGAGGTGAGAACGCACGCAAATAGACCACAACACGCGTGTGCCGCCGTCTGTTCGGCCGACTCGGTTCGAGTCGGACTTGAGCTAAGTGGTGTATTATTTTTTAGTATTCAAAAAATTAAAAATTATTTTTAATAAATGCGTACATTTTTCTCTCATTGATACGTTGTACACGTGTCTGTCCTCCACCGAAATTGTTCCTTTTCCTTTTTTATTTATTTATTTCTTTACTTTAATAATAATAATAATAATTAATAATAATAATAATAATAATAATAATAATAATAATAATAATAATAATAATAATAATAAAATTGATGGGTACCACTTGGGAAGTGAGTCCACCCAACAAATATTCCCCACATTGCTCAAGTGGAAAGGTACCGCTCAATCATGCCAACCTTCTTTCTACAACATATCATCTTCGACACATGCAAGACCTTCGTCATCATATTTGAACCATTCTCATTAGTACGAATCTTTTCAATTAAAAACTACTTCATTTCCAATGCATCTCGTATCTAATGATACCACAACTCAATATGTTTCGACTTCGAATGAAAAGTCAAATTCTTGCTAGATGGACCACACTCTGACTGTCACAGAATAACACAAATTTGTCTTGCTTGAGGCCTAACTCATGTAGGAACTTCTTCATCCACAAGAGTTCTTTGGAAGCTTCAGTTGCTGCAATGTACTCAGCTTTAGTAGTGGATAAAGCAACATACTTTTGTAACCTTGATTGCCAAGACAAAACCCCCTGCAAACATCATCATATAACCAGAAGTAGATTTTCTAGAATCAAGATCACCTGCCATATCTTCATATGTGTATCCATCCAACATATGCTCACAACCTCTATAACATACACACACTTTGGAAGTACCTTTGAGGTATGTGAGAATCCATTTCACTGTTTGCCAATGATCTTTACCAGGATTAGAGAGAAACCAACTGACAACTCCAACTGTATGAGCAATATATAGTCTTGTGCATATCATAACATACATCAAACTACCAACTACAGATGCATAAGGAACCTTCTTCACCTTTTCTTTATCTTTCTCACTTGTAGGACATTGATCAAAATTCAATTTGAAATGAGTAGCAAATGGAGTACTTACAGGTTTTTAATTGCTCATGTTAAACCTCTCTAACACCTTCTCAATGTAATTGTGTTAAGACAACCACAATTTATTATTTTTTTGTCACGAGTAGTTCTCATGCCCAAAATTCGCTTTGCAAGGCCCAAGTCTTTCGTTGTAAAAGACTTGTTCAAATATTTCTTTAGAGATTGATTTTTCTTAGTGTCATGACCAACAATCAACGTGTCATCCACATATAACAAGAGAATAATATAATCACCATCAGAGAATTTCTTGACAAACACACAATGGTCAAAAATAGTTTTACCGTACCCATGTTTCTCCATGAAAGAATCAAATTTATTGTAACATTATTGAGGTGCTTGCTTGAGCCCATACAAGCTTTTCTTCAATTAACACACAAGCTGCTCTTTACCTTTGACTTTGAAATCCTATAGTTGCTCCATATAGATCTCTTCCTCCAAATCGCCGTGAAGGAATTCAATTTTCATATCAAGTTGTTCAACTTATAGGTTCAAAAAAGTTGCTAACCCAAGTTCAACTCGGTTAGAGGAAATCTTCACCATAGGTGAAAAAATTTCTTTAAAGTCAATACATTTTCTCTAATTAAAACCTTTCACAATCTATCTTGTTTTGTATGTTGGTTGAGAACTATTTTTTTCTTCCTTTATCTTATATACCCATCTCTTCTTAAGTGCTTTTGTACCCTTAGGTAACTTTACCAACTCAAATGTATGATTCTCATGCAAGGAATTCATCTATTCTTGAATGGCCTTCAACCACTTTTCTATATCAACATTTGTAATATGCTCTTGATAGTACTCTGGCCCCACTATCAGTGATCATCACATACTCATATGAAGGGTATCTGTGAAAATGTTGACATTCTCTAGTAGATCTTCTCAACTCAAACTCAATTGGTGGCTCAACTAGAATATGATCAACATAGATCATAGTGAGGTACATGGTCATCAATTACATTTTCATCATCTACCTATATATCTCCCCCATCAACAAAATTTTTTGCAGGGGACTTAGACACAACATCAATGTAACTTCTGGAATTTGATTTATGTTTCTCAACTTTATCAAAATCTTCAATAGTTTGGTCTTCAATAAATATCACATCTTGGCTTCTGATAATTTTCTTGTCAACTGGATCCCACTGTCTATAACCAAATTCTTCACCACCATAACCGACGAACACATATTGTTTAGATTTACTATCAAGGTTGGACCTCTCAACTCTTGGAACGTGAAAAAAAAAAAAAACATCTGCAACCAAACACTCTTAAATGACGATAAAAGACATCTTTCCCCATATACACTCTATTTGGAACATCACCATCAAGTGGAATAGATGGAGAAAGATTGATCAAATCAATGCAGTTTTCATTGCTTCACCCCAAAAGAATTTCGATAATTTTGCATGAGAGAGCATACATCTTATTATGTCATTAATTGTACGATTTATTCTCTCTGCAACACCGTTATGCTGAGGTGTCTTTGGAACGGTTTTCTCAAGCCTGATTCATTGTTTTCTACAATACTCCTCAAACGGACCTTTGTATTTGTAACAATCCAGCCCTTACCATTACCGGCCTTGTTAACCACGACATTCTCGCCCCCACTTCCACCTTGTGGAAATAGCGAGTGAGAATGAATGAAAGGTGGTAATTATCCCCAAGGTACAAGGTTCGATTCCCACAGAAGACAAAAACTCACTATATCCACTGGTGGAAGGGGGGCGAGAATGTCGTGATTAACAGTGCTGATAACGATAAGGGTCAGGCTGTT
The DNA here is from genome assembly GCA_037974735.1 of Cicer chorassanicum. Lineage (NCBI taxonomy): Eukaryota > Viridiplantae > Streptophyta > Magnoliopsida > Fabales > Fabaceae > Cicer > Cicer chorassanicum. The sequence continues at coordinate 21,180,770 of JBBPBP010000003.1, forward strand.
AAAGTATTCACTGCTGTTATTAGATTTCAAAGGAAAAGCCCACACTTTTCTAAAGTGGTCGTCAATAAAAGTAACAAAATATGATGCACTACCAATAGATTTACTATGCATCATGAAAATATCAGTATGAACTAAATCAAAAATATTTTGCCTCCTTTAAGGACTAGTATTATGAAAAGAAACTCTATGTTGTTTTCCAGTGAAACAATGGGTGCAAGTTTTTAGAGACTTACCTTTCACAAGAAGAAAACTTTTCTTCTCAAGTATGTTGAGTCCTTTCTCACTCAAGTGACCAAAACACATATGCCATAAATCAGAAGAGGCATCTTCAATTGCATTCATTTCTTCCTTGCATAACTTCGTAAGCATCCTATAGAGAGAAGTAGAATTTTGTTCCTTTGCAACCACTAGACACCCTTTAGTGATTTTACATATACTACCACCATCAAAGTAAGTGTAATTACCCTAAATATCCAAGGCTTTCACCGAAATCAAATTGAGACAAATATCATAAACATGTCTAACATTCTTCAATTGAAACTTGCAACCAGTCCCAATTTCAACTACTTCAATTAGTCACTTCTTTTGATAACGCGTGTAGAGTTTGAACGTGAAGCAAAAACGAGATTAGGATTCAAGCAAGAAGCAAAACACAATTGAATAGTACTTGTTTGGTTCTGTGGTAGAGAAAATTGATTTTGTTTGAATTAATTTTAGTTAAAAGTGAGTTGAATGTAAATTGATTTATGTTTTAATATATTAACTTAAAATGATTCTTATCGATATATGTTGTTTAGATTATATGAATCAGAATTGCTTTTAGCTATATAATTACTAAAATAGGTTTTAATTTTACATTTTCATTTCTATTTTAGATAATTATTTAAATTTATGTTTTGTTATTAAATTTAATAATGATATAAAAATTATTGAAGTTATAGAGAAATAGATTGAATTCTCTAACTTTTATCAAACAAATAATGAAGATAATTTAAATAAATAAAGAGAAACTAAAACAACACAAATAATAATAACTAAATACACGCAGCAGTAATAATATCTTTTAAAAGTACTAAATGATAATAATTTAAAATAAGAGAAAAGCAGATAAAATCAAACATACTAAACACCAAGAATAAAGGTGCAAGCTTGCTAACTCGCGTCTGGTATACTTCAACGTATAACCAAACGAATGATTAGTGAGAGTCAAGCAAGTAACAAACATGATCAAGGGAGATAGGTGAGAATCAAGTGTGACAGAAGGAGAGAAGTGAGAAGCAAAACACCATGAAACTTGAGGAGAAGAATACGAAAAGAGAGATTTTTAATGATTTTATATTTTGTTAAGAGAATAAAGGATATTTTAAATAGTTTTTTTTAATTATATTAAGCTTTCCCCTCCCCTCTAAATTCTCCAAAAATTTCTTTAGTTTTAAATTTTGATAGCAGTAGTTGATAAGTGTAGACTTTTATTTTATTAAAAATAGTAATGGTTCAAAGTTGTGCTTAGAGATAGCTAAGAGGGCAGTTATCACCTATTGCAAAAAAATATAATAGTTAATGGTTTAAAACTATTCCTTTTTAGATTTTAGGGAATATTTCTATGATATTGCGAAAACATAACTGACAACATGTAAAAAATGTTGTCTAATCTATATTTAGTCAAAAATTTGTGCATGTTGCACAAAAAAATATTTCCAGAAACAATAAATGGTGTAATGAATAGTGTGCAATTAAAACATCAAATAATATTAGTTTTCCATTAAATTTTTTTATAAATCTCCTAAGCAATTTGGTTCTTTTGGCATGCAAAAATAGGGTAACTAGTGCCCTTTCTTCTCTAAGTGGTATATTTTGTGTTCGTTGGTTTCTTGTGAGGGTTTGTGTGGTTGTCTAGGAAGAAGAAGGATGAAAGACAATGTCACTATAGTAAGCCAATAACAAAGGAAAATTGGTCACATGACATGTTTAAGTGAATTAAAATCCTATACGCTAAATTAATCTAACAAATGTAATAGATTATTCTCATTTCTCACAATAAATATTAGTTCTCACCAGATACGTTCCCAATATATATAAAATAATTCATAAACCTTACTTAAAAAACATTGTTCCTTAATTAATGAAGGTTTTGCTCATAATGAGAAAGTAGAAATACAAATCACAACAACAATTATCACAAGGTTTATTGCAGCAACAGTTCTAGCTCTCATTCTTCAAGTTTAAGCTCCAAAAGCTTCCGAATTGGGTGGAAATGAATGATGGTGACAATGGAAGGATGGTGACGGCTTGGTCTATTGAGAGACTCTGAAAATTCGGTTTTCCTCAATCTCCAAATTATTCGAAATTTGGTCTATAGATGTTGTCCTTTATGTAGAAACTTTTGGACCACTTTTATCTCTTCTTTTTGGGCATGTTTTGTCCTTATTCATAAAGGAATCTTTGACCTAATTGAATAAAGTGATGAGACAATTGAGATATTCTTTTAATGTGTCCTTAGTGGTGAGGTGTCCCTAGAATAATGTTGTTACATTTTGGACCCACAGTTTGTTGTTTTGCTGTCTCGTGTGGATGCTACAACATTGTTGTAGCATATTACCTAAACTTGGTCAATTAAGTATACCCTGCACAAAATCAACATCAAACAACATACTTCCAACATAAACTAGCATAATCTAATGAAAACAACATCTAATTAAGGATTTGCATATTCAAGTCAGAAAAGTGTTAACAAACTTATATATTTAAGAGTTATCACTATTAGTTCCTCTATATAACAACAATATGCTATCATTGTGAAGACAATACAATTGGATAGCATGTCTAGACATTCCTTCAACTATAGTGTACATCTACACATATAAAGATATAAGGTAGAGAATTTTATTAAGATATATTTTCTTTGGTCTCAAATATAAATAAATGTTGACTAATCATACTACATTTAGTATTATTATTCCTAAAATACTCTTTTATTAATTTAGATTTTAGTTTTTCAACAACTCTTTATTCTTATGGAACAAGTTCTCATGAAGGGCAATTTAAGAAATACAATTTAACAAAAGTTCTGCACACTTATATAATTTCATTAGCGCAATAAATTGTATCCACAAAATAACTTTTGTTATCATCAAAATATTTAAGAATCATTATTTTTCAAACCAACTTGGTTCTAACAATCTCCCCTTTTTTGATGATGACAAACATCTATTTTTGGTGAACAATTTTTCCTCTTTTTTTTAAGAATATAATTTATGCAAAACTATTCAAAGTAAATCCCCCATTAATATGAGCAGGTTTAAAAGAATGAAAATCATATATGATATTCTGACAAGGGAGTTAAAAATTAGGAACTTGGGTTACACAAACTGAAATTGTTCTCGAAACATATACTCTCCTTTTTGTCATGAGACAAAAAGGGTAAATAGCACAAAATAATAGAAAGCTAAATATCATTTTAATAAATAAAAAATTAAGAGTACCAAAGATAGAACAAAAACAAACACACACCCAAAAAAGAAACAACGAAAAAAAAAAAACTTGGGTAAACTAAGTATTTTGAATAAACTCATGATTCTTGGCTATATGTGAATGTGCAAACACGAGAAGGAAGGTTGAATTGTGTTTGACTACGTTGATAACATTTTCATTATTTGATTAAACTGGTTTGGACTTGATGATTTACTTGGAGTAGAAGTAATAACAAAACTAAGGAGTGCAGGAACAAAGTGATACAAGTAATTTATCTTGGTTCACCACTAACTTGGCTACATCCAACCCCTTCACTTAGAAGGATTTAATCCACTAATTCAACAACTTGAACTACAAAGCACCTAACCCTCCAAGCTAGTCTTTCCAAAAAGCTTGACAACCTCATATTTTTTAGGAATACACACACATCGACTCTACCAGTCAAGTCTTCTCCACAAAATATAACAATCCTAGATCGTTGAAGACACACTAACACTACTATCGGGTTTGAATACAAAGGTTTGGAACTTGAGTAATTGCTTCTAACAAGATGATTATAACAATGACTATCACACTTTAAGAAAAACACTTAGAAAATATTTCTCTTTCGAATAAGTGTTTCTCTCTTTGAACTCTAAGATGAATTTGGAATTTTGAGCTTGAGTTCTTCTACTCTTTTATGATTTTTTGATGATCTTCTTCTTTAGCCTTGATTGTCTATTTATAGATAAAATTAGGGCTTCAATTTAGTCATTGTTTAATTCTGAATTGTATCTTCATTCCTAGATTGGTCAACAATAATCTTATTAAAAAATAATTCTGAACAAGATGCTTTTTGATAATATGTTTTTTTGGTCTACTCTTTATTTCTGAATCCAATCTAAGCAGTTCGTATTTTTTTAAGATTGCTTTTGCAAATTCTTCATATGAAACTTCCTTCATATTGCTTGCTTTGATCTGGGCGGGAACATAGTGGTGGACCGGTTCTTGAACTTTCACAATTAGGAATACGAATAAGTCGAATTCAGTATTTTGTCATTTGTAAAAATCTGAATCATATCTTTGCAAATAATAAATGTATTTTCTTGTGAGTGTTTCTTCTTGTAAACAATTCTTGGTAATATCTTCGTGTAAATAATTCATATCTTCTTGGAGATAAATTTTGATCAAATCTTGAAAATAATTCGTATCTTCTAGTGATAAATGTTGATAAAATATTCTTGTAAGTAATTCATATATTCTTGTGATAAATCTTGATCAAATCTTCTTTTCAACTTGGTTAAAGATTTTCTTCAATTATAAATCTGAATAAAATCTTATTTTAGATTGTCTTCAAAACCACGAATCTTCTTCCATGAATAGCCTCATTTTTAGCTTCAAATTCTACATTCTTTACAAACTAAGAGGGCTCAAAAATAGGTGTAGAATGTGGGGAAGAAGAGCATTCAGAGGTAGACTCTGTAAATCTTGAAGCAACAATAGCATAAACATCCAATGGAAGTATCTCAACATGTGGAATGATCATTGGAAACTTCAATGGTGCCAAGGGGAAAATCACTGGTTGTTCCAAATGAACAGAGCAAAGAAGGAGAGGCAACTTCACTTGGTGTACCTTCGGATGTTGTAGTTGTTGCGTCCGATTTGTTCGCGAAAAAGGAGTCGCCACCAATTTTATTTTTTTTTAAAAGGGAAAATTAGATAAAACCTAGAATAAAATTCTTGAACCAAAAAACACGGATTCGGGAGTCGATTACGAATAGGGAAAGCAATATTACCCTACATCGTCCGTTAAAACGGTTACCCTATAAATAATTGTAGACAAATTATTTATTTATTTAATTATTTATTTTACCCCTAAAAAATAATAAGAAAGTAGATTATTTACAATAATAAAAGAAGGAAATTTTTTTTTTTTTATTAATTTTGGTTTGACAAGGGGAAGATCTTGCTCCTACGTATCCCCAGGTGCAATAGGGAAATCAAAACACACGTAGTTCTTGAGTAGAAAATATTTATGTGTTGTCTGATTTTTATTATTACTTTATTTTTATTATTTTTTATTATAATAATTATTATATACGTATCTAAAAATAAAAATGTAATAATAATAATAATAATAATAATAATAACGAAAAAAAAAAGTGAGATGTCTCTTCACGGATTGTATCTTTTTATTTTTTTGTTTTAAAGAAAAATTGATTTTTTGTTAGAAAACAACGTAACGAAATGTAATAATAACAAAAAAGAGGTGAGATGTGGCGCGGCGAGCGATGATGAATTTCATCCGACGGCAACCACCATTAATTATAATCCTAAGGGAAAACTATTTATTCGTTGTTATGATTATTTTTTTTTTTTGTTATTTGATAAAGACATGATATGAGATTTTTGTTATATTACAATATGGTGAAATCTGTTTTCTTGGTGATTGGTTTATAAACATCAATTAGTTATATATTTTTTTTAGCATTTTGTGTTGCAAAGAAAACAATTTTAGGAACAGACAACTTTAGAAAAATGAAAGCTTAACATATGAGTTTATTTTTTTTGCATAAACAGAAAAATAGAAAGAAAGAAAAGAACATGTTTTTAAAGGGATGCAATACAAAGACTAATAAGAAGAAATTAGAGAAGCAATAAGAAAGATATCTTACTACTTAATTGGTTTTTTGCTGCACTGATTTTCCTAAGAACAGATTCTCTGCTCCTCTTTTGTTTATTATTCTTTTTTTTTTTTTTTGTGCTCTCAAATTGTGTTCTCTTTCTCTACTTTTGCTATCGACTATTTATAGACTTTTTGGGTGTAGGTTACAAAAGACAAGGGAATAATTGTCAATTGATCACCATTTTTATTACTATTAATCTCTTTCTTTTCGGTTTCTTTTCATTCAAATGATCATCATTATACCGATTTTTATGACCATCAATCCATTTCTTTTCGATTTCTTTTCATTCAATTGATCATCATTATACCGATTTTTATGACGATCAATCTATTTCTTTTCGGTTTCTTTTCATACATTTATTTTTTTTATTTTTTTTTATATTTTAGAAAAGAGTCTGAACAGGAATTAGAGGCAAACAAGAACTAGAAACACTTGTGATTGTCTAAAGTTTATAGCCCTAATTATTTATTGATTTAAATATGTTTTTGGTCCCTGTAAATATAACATTTTTTTATTTTGGTCCTCGTAATTTTGTTTTTTGGTTTACATCCCTGTAATATCAAAAAAATTATTTTTGGTCCTTAACGTTAAGTTGACGTTACAAAAATGTTAACTGATAAACGGAAACAGATTTTGGTCCCTGTAAATATAACACTTTTCATTTTTAGTCCTTGAAATTTTTTTTTTTTGAATTTCATCCCTGCAATATTCATAAAACTCCCTAAATATAAAATAACATACATATTGATCTTTATTAATAATAAATTTATGCCAAATAATGTTTAAAAT
>JBBPBP010000003.1:21188060-21235298 GCA_037974735.1 Cicer chorassanicum
AATAATTTAAAATTTATTAATCTTCTGTTTTATTTATTTATTTATTATTATTAAACTATTTTTCATTTTCTATTTCAAAAAAATAACTAAAATGTTTTGTTTTATTTAATTATTATTATTAAATTAATTATATTATTATAAAATAATAATTAAAATAACTTTAGATTTAAACTTTATAATTTTAACTAAAATCTCCTTTTACGCTTTAGATTTGTTTCATTATAACTTAAAATAAATAAAATATATATTAGGTGATAGATTTATTTTAATCATTATTTTATAATAATATAATTGTAGTTAATATTATATTAAGTTTATTTTAATTATAATATTATATTATATGTTTATTTTAATTATATTATATATTATTAATATACAATTATATTAAATAAAGTGTTATATTTACAAGGACCAAAAACTGTTTCCGTTTGTCAGTTAACGTTTTTGTAACGTCCACTTAACATTAAGGACAAAAAACAAATTTTTTTGATATTACAAGGATGTAAACAAAAAAAAAATTATGAGGACCAAAATCAAAAAAAGTTATATTTACAGGGACCAAAAACATATTTAAACCTTATTTATTTTTATTTTTATATTTCTTCACATTTTTATATACATTTATTATTATTATTATTATTATTATTATTATTATTATTATTATTATTATTATTATGATTATTATTTACATTTTTTAATAAAAATAAATCAATAAATAACGGACAAAATTAGGTGTCAACAGTAGCCATTCTCTTCCTAGTTTGGTCTTCATGAGCTTTCTAAAAGTGCAAGACCCAATGGTAGATGATCTCTGCAGTATTTATGAGAGCACTTGAATTTTGAGCAGCCAGATGCCTTCCATGCTCCATGTTATCCCTAACTTGGTTAGTCACAAAAGAGACAATTGTGTCCAACTAGGATGAGACTTCATTAGGATCCAAACTCTGAGAATTCATACTCCTACTATTATTAATTTTAGCAGTGAAAGAGGTAACTAATGAGTCTAGGTTTGGAAAGCCAAAGGGAAAAATGGATAAAGGGGGAAAGGTCTAAAGGGATGGAAGTCTTAGGTTCAAATTTAGGTTTGGTTGTGTTAGAAGTAAGTGAGTCATCTAAGGATTTTTTCAGAGACTAAATCATTGACAACCTAAGTTGCTATCTCAATTTCTATGTGGATACGATCCACAAGCAAATGTGAGTGAGGGTCAGATGCAGGTGTGGAAGAGATGAGTGAGGTTTGACTTGTTGTGTGGGTAGGTGCTTGTGGAGGGTTAGTGTATGAAGATGACAGTGTGGAGGTTGGAAATTTAGTATTAAGAGGATAAGGCATTAATTTATATCTAAGGGGTGCAAAGTTTTCTGCTATGGTTTCCTAAAACATTTCAATAAAGGTATGTGAGTTGTTCTTTCTGTTTTAGGGTGTAGAAGAAAGTGATGGTTTAGTTTGTTCAGTTTTAGAGGGGATGCTGTTAAAGTTTGGTTTTTGGTAGAGGGTTTAGAAGGTGTTGTAGTACCTTGACTGCCCTTTTCCATTTCTTTTCAAACCATTGAGATGCTCTTTGTAGATGGAAGCAACTAGGGGGCATTTATTGACTAGAGTGGTACATCCTAATTTACTCTTGGATAACTTCTTTATTGTCCTTTTCAAATATTGGAGCACAACAGTCTCAAACCAAGAAGGGAATGTCTTGGGATCTACTAGTATGACCTATGAGCCTCTGAACTTCAGTATCTGGCTTTATGCTATCCTTGGTAGTAATGAGCCTCATTTTAATGACGTTATTGATGCTAAACATTGATGCAGTGGAGGATACCAAGTGTTCATCCTTAACTTCTCCTACTTTTTTTAGTGCTTTAATGAAATGTGTCCTTATTAGCACAATTGTGATAAGTCTTGAGTAAAGAATTGTCTTGATCTCGCCTAATCTAGAGTTAATAATACAAGGCCTCATGAGCTCAAGTACCAAGTTTGGAAGACCAGTATTGATCTTCTGGGAGAAGTTCCACGTCAATCCTTTGTTGTCTTTGCTGACATCGTCAACATAGCCACCTTTAGGCACCACACATCCAATTAAAATCTTGAAGAACACTATGTATTTGGGCTTTAGATGCATTGACTTGGAGTTGACCTTGGGATCTTCAAATAGCTCATTGTTGATTTTAGAATAGCCAACCCTTGATTCATATCCATTCTCCATTAGCATGCCTTCATCCAGGCATCTGGTAGTAGCAACTATGATTTGTTGAGTGCTCTTGACAAGAAACCCTAAGATCACACTTGAAACTTCTCTATCCTTGTTTGCATCTACAAACCTCCAAAACTCTTTAACCAAAACATCTAGAGTAGAGATTTGGTCTAGGTTAAAGTAATTGGACCATCCAATACTAGCAAAATCTTCGATGAAGTCAAACCCATTCTCAGCATGATTGGCAAAGTCAATTTGAAGTTCATTGAGAACACCCTGTTGGTCCATATTACATGCCATACTAGGGGCAGAAGTAGCGTTACTCAAAGAAGGACATGAATTGGAACTTAAAGCCATTAGAGAATGGACGGTGGGAATGAATGGACGGTGGTACTTATCCCCCAGGTACTGAGTTCAATTCCCACGGAAGGCAAAAACTTGATATTTCCTATGGAGAGGAAATGGGGGGCGAGAATGTCGTGATTAATAGTTCCGATAACGGTAAGAGTCGGGCTGTTATAGTATCCCCCAAGTTATCTTTTTTTTTTTAAATAGGTAGGTATATTAAATACACATCAACGTATTTGTATATAAATGTCATAACCAACACTTGAATCCAGTACATGAGTGTAGAACTCAAACTAAAATTACCACTTGAGCAACAAATCAAGTGTTAAGATATGTAAAATAGTATTATAGATATTTGTTAAACAACTGGCCCCCTCCACAATACTATTCAAGATCCGCCACTTATTGAGTTTACTAGTGGTGGCTCGGATTCATAGTGTTTGGTTGGTGTGGAATGAAATATAAGACTTGGTTCTAAATCCAAAAGTTAGAGGTCTATAAGATCTTGTTGAGCTGGTAATGGTGGTATTATCTTCCCCTAAATTCCACTTTTTGGATAAAATGACTAATTCTTAAAGAAAGTCACATCAATTGAATGGAAGAATTTTCTGTTAGAAGGAGTATAACACTTGTACCCCTTTTGGTGACTAAATTACCCTAGAAAAATACATTTGATAGATTTGTGATAAAGTTAGGTGCAATTTGGGTTGTGGTTATGGACAAAGGTTGAGCATCCAAACACTTTTAAAGGAATTGAAGTAATGATTCTACTAGCTGGGTATAACGTTTGAAGGGCAGTGTGTGGAGAGTTAAGGTTAAGGACACGATATGGCATTCTATTTATGAGATAGATTGCAGATAGTATAGCTTCTCCTCAAAATTATTTTTGTACTTTGTAGCCATCATAAGAGATCTTGTCACTTCTTAGAGATGGCGATTTTTTATTTCTACCACCGCATTTTGTGGAAATTTTTGAATATTCCTCCTCTTCTAATTTTTCTTTTATGAGGAATACCGTAGTGGTTCTTGTATGATCATCAATGAAGGTGAAAAACCACCTGACACCTGTAATGTTGTTGACTCTTGATGGCCCTCAAACATCACTATGAATTAAGGAAAAATGTTTTGAGGGTTTATATGGCTGCGTAGGATATGGGTTGCGGGTTTTCTTGGCTATTTGACAAACTTCATACTAAAAATTGTTATTATTTTTATTGAACAATGAAAGAAAACTTTTTTCCAAGTACATAGCATTGGGGTGGCCTAATCTATAGTTACACAACACAATGGATTTCTCATTACTTGAAGGAACTATTGCACAAGAGCTTGCAGTTGATTTATTCTTAGGATCTTCAATCTGAAGAAGATAGAGGCTTGCACATACTTCACCATTTCCATTCGTCTTCCCCAAACCTAAAACCTAAAATTCACATAAGTTTGGGGAGAATTTAGTAATACAATCCAAGTCTTTTGTCATTTTGCTGATGGAAAACAAATTATGATCAATTTTAGGAACATAAAGTACTGAATTTAAAGTAATATTTTGTGTAATCACTATTAAACCTCTACCAACCACCCTTGAAAGTGTACCATCAATTATCCTTACTGTTGAATGGTCTCCAATCATGTGATATGATGCTCTAAAATCAATAGTCCAAGGTTTTGTTTTTTCTTTGCAAGTATTTAAGGCATATAGAAAATTACCTTATTGTACCAACATTTTTTCCTGCACTTTGCAGGGTTTGTTCGAGAAGTTTTTGTAGAGCTTCCATTTTTTTATGTGCAGAAGGGAGTGGGGTCAGAACTTGTCTTTCCTTCTTAAGATGTATTTTGAGTTGTGCTGCCTCTAGTTTCCCTATTCCGAAATGTCCTAGCATCGACTGGCTTTCCATGGATGACCCAACAATTTTCTTTAGTGTGGTATGGATTGCTTTCCTCTAGCTGCCAAGATAGAGCTCTCAATGGGTAGGGATGCAATGGATGTCCCCAACATGAGTTTCCTCGCTTCTAACTTCTGAGAAAGCTTCTTGAATTTTAGGAAGAGGTTTGGTTTCAAGGAACCTTCCCCGGACTTCATCAAGATCCTTGCTTAGTCCTAAAAGGAACTGGTAGATTTTATTTGTTTCCACTAGCTCCTTGAACTTTTTTTGATCCTCTATACAGCTCCATTTTAATTCTTCATATACGACCAGTTGTTGCTAATGTCTACTAAATATGTTAAAATACTCAACGAAAGAGAAATCTCGTTGTTGAAGATCATGGTGTATGCTTTTTATCTCAAACAAAACAAATGAAATATCCATATTTGAAATTCTAACCAATTTCATTTGTCATGGTGTTGAGCAGCCATGGCATTTTTTTTGTGGTTGGTGTCCTCCTTAGGACAATCAATGTCTCCTGAGATGTATCCTTCTTTCCTTTTTCCTTAGAGGAAGCTCTTCATTTATATCACCTATTGAGTACAGTTTTGGCCATTTAATTTATGGCCAATGATAAGGTGAGTAAGCCTATCATTTAAGCTAATCGAAAATGATTCAGTCTCCACCTTGGGCAATTCTTCATATTTTTCTCCCATGGTTGGACGACACTAGGTTAGGAATGGTTCAGATCAAGTTTTGATACCATGCGAAAAAAGGTTTTCAATTCCTTTTGATGATTGAAACAATTTATGTAACACTATGATATTTTTAACAACGCGAGTACAACCACCAAAAGAGGAGGCACAAATGCCCTATACAACAACAAAAAAATCATTTGATCATCCACTAACTACTACAGTAACAAGGGTGACCTCCACACACCACACAAGTTCCCTCTAACGCAGTATCTCTCCTCGAAATAACTTTCTCCTCCTCATTAGCCATAGAGGGATCAGTCGCCTCATAAGTCAAGTCAACCCACGAGATAGGTGGCTTATGCAGCACTAGATTCTCGAAACAACTATCTACCACATAAGCAGTCAGTAGAGGATCATTCATTAGAAAAGGAAGCTCTTACTCAACTCGGGGAGACACCAACCAAGGTATTGGTGACCCATCAACAAAGCCCTGGTCCCTTACCAGCCTAGACAGTTCTGCAACATCCTCTCTTGTCGGCATTGGCCTCTTACCTTTATCATCATCCCTCGGTCCAAACACCACACCCCCTGCTCCTAAGGTGGGAGTCACCACACACATGGTAGCCTCTGCCTCATCTTAGATGAAGCATCATTTGCATCCGCCCAAGCTCCACTCGCCCCAAGTACCAGTCCTTAAGGTACAAGGTAGTTGTAACAACTCGATTTTTAACAGCGAAAGTGTAATTTTTAAAAAAATAAAGATTAGAATCATTGTTGCATTATATCAAATGTTTTCAACACAACTGACTTACTTATAATCGAACAATTCACATTAACCAAAAATAAATCATAATTGTTTCAGATACATATATTCCATTACGACAACAACATTGCAATAAGGAAGGAGAATAAATAAAACCCTTAAATAAAACTTTAAGTTGATCTTGAACTCTAACTGAAGATGACTAGGTACTGAGGACCCACAAGTGGCATCAAGCATCGTTGCTTCCGATCACCAATCCAAATCATCGCTCTGTCACGTCTTCGACGTTGTTGCAATTCTCGCATGACTCAAAACTTTAAGAACTAAGGGTGTAAGCCCGATCCATAATAATAGTAGAGGGTCACGATCTAATAACAACACATATACGAAAAATACAAACCACAAAAGCATTACATGGCATGGTATCAAGTGATAAACAAGCATGCATATAAATATCATCAAATAACAAACATGACTCGTGTGACAAAGCACCATAATGCAATGTTTATATGTTAGTACACATGATTCCGGAATTTCAAAACCCTACTTGAAGGGCGTAAATAAAAAATGTACCGCCTTTCACAGGCGCGTACTAATTATCGAGGTGCCACCTATCACAGATCAGCAGGATTTACCATAGTGAGTTTATCATAGACCTACACGACTCAAAAATCCCCGTAAGGATAACGTCTTTCTATCAAATGCATGAGCGTACTTTGAATCTTCCACATCAATCATTATCTAAATGTAGCTATTAAAAGACTCCCCTTTTAATACTCATTAAACACTAATGATTTTTAATACGTTTTCACATAACATAATCAAGACATATTTTTATCAATAAAATTCATAACACATATGTTATCAGTTATAAATACCTAATCACATCAAATACATAAACAATCGTGGCACATTTATTTACCACGAGCACAAAGAACATGTATACAAACACACTTTGCATTCAAGCATATATAATATCATTAGCATAACCTATCTCATGATTCGAATGACGCCTCGCAATTTCCTTGTACCTTAAACCAATCAATTAACTTAATCAATACAAGAGTCTAAACCAACCCCCAAATGAACCCTAGGTTCGGCCACTATCCAAATAAATTAGGGTTTGCCATTTCTCTTAGGTTCCCTAACTTCGAAAAGACTTTGGTTTAAGTACTTTGACAAAAGCAAATTTCAAAACACTTATTCCACACTTTGAAAATCTCGAAAAAAAATTTCAAACTTATTGAAGTTCAACTCAAATCTTTGTCTTTAACAACTTAGGACAAAATATTTTCTTAACAAAATCAATCAAAGGCAAACATACTCACACGGTTTGAAATTTCGATTAAATCATCAATCAACTTCATAAATCCCAACACTTTAATATTTGAAAAACTAGTAGAAGGTTTGTATAAAAAATATCTTATTAAAAAACTCAAATAATAAGAGTTTCAATATTCTAACTATTTCAAATTATGATTCTTCCAATTTGACATTTTTCAAACCTTAATCTTTATTAACAATGCTTTCTATATAAACTTTCACACAAAAATCACATTTTCTCATCAATACAAAATATTTCTCAAGTTCACAATTTTCTTTTAGGTCTGCAACAAAAATTTTCATTCCTAAAAAAACCACATATCAAGATCCAAAATTATAATCAATCATTGTTTTTCAAATCACCTAAATACTTCTTCAACCTCGAATTTTAGCATAAAGTTGACATTTTTACTATAAAAATCAAAACTTTCAACTTCAAAACTTAAGATTGAAACTTTGTTCATAAAGTGAATATTTCTCTTTCAAACCTTTTTGATATACAAAGTTTGAACCCTTATATATATTTTTTTATGTAAACCATTCTCAAAGTCATGAAGTTTGAAACTTTGTTTCTCAAAGTTAAATTTCTTCATAAAAATTGAAAATTTAATATCAATGAGTAAAACTTTTTAGTTCAACCTATAAAGGTGGAAATCTTATTTTCACAAAAACCCCAAGGATAAAACCTTTAATACCTTGATAACAAAGTAAACTTAAAACCAACCTTTAAACAAAATTTTGAACTCTCTTTCTATATTTATATACCACTCGACTAAAATCCGTTTTTCTCATCAAAGTCTTTCAAAAAAATTCCAAATCTAGTTTGAAATACCTTAAATAATCAAGAACAACAACTCATATGGTTTCAAACTTTAAACAACTCCTAATTTTAATTTATACCCAACAATTTACCACTTTATTTCAAAACTTACTCCAAAAATTTTACTATGACCTATTTATACCTATCTCTTTTCCTTAAAAATTTCAACCCAACAAACATAAAATATCCATAGTTCTCTCCACCGCTAACTCGGTGTCAACAATTTCAATTCATTTTCGAGACTCAATGAGCTAACTACATAAACATAGAAAATTTTAAAAATTACTTCAAGGTTACATTACTCAAGAAAACTAATCAATTTCATAACTTAATTTAAAATCCTCATTTCATAACTGAGTTGTTAAAAAAAAACATCATTTTGATCCCCAAGGTCTAACTAAGCACACTTGCAAAAGTCTTCTTAACTTTCCTAAACATTAATAACAACCATAGAAGTGATAAACAAGCAAGATTAAAACTCAAAACATAAAAATAAAAATGAAATAAAATAAATCACTTTTTCCCTCTATATATGTATGGTTACAGGTTTAAGAGAGTAGAATGGAGAAATAGCTACCTCAACTAGTGATTCTTAGCTCTTTGCAATCCTCTCAAGTAGTGAAACAATTTTGTAGTTGGAGATTTTGTGGAGACTTCTAAGTTGCTCAAAAATGAAGGAGAAGGTTTGGGTTTGGAGAGAAATTTTGAAAAATTAAAGAAATTGATAGTAAGATGATGATGATGATGATGGCCATGAATTGCTTTTATAGGGAGGGGGAAATGTTTTTTCTCCTTCCCTTAATTAATCTTATATCTCAATTATAAATTAATCTCCAAGACACAAAAATTAATCACATAATTTTAATCATAAAATCTCACAATTATCCTTCATGACACTTAGTCATAATCACATCACTCACTTCCAGATCTACTTTAGTAATATCTATTCTCATCACATTCCAATTGATAGATAAATTTAAAAATAATGTGTGATGTCTTAAATTATTTGTCGATAATAATCCTCTGAATTCGATTAAACTATTTTTCGACGAAAAATTTTAACCGGTTCATACAAAATATTTTACTAACCCATGATTTCCCATCTAATATTTCTTCCACAAGTCATTCTAGTCCACACAAAAAGAGACAGTGAAGTGGCTCATTTTGATCCTTATAAAGTCTAACTATATAGTAAGAAAACATCTTGATATTTTCACTAACCTATCAATAAAATATTAAAATCCTAGAAAAGTATGTAGATATTTTGTGACTTTATGTCACATCATCATCTTTCTCAATGTTTGAGATTGTTCTTAAACGAGTCGCATTTCACTCACAAATAAATTCATCGATAACTAAAATTTTTTATAATAAATCTACAAATTAAAACTTTTTAAAATTTCACGAATAAATTTTTATCCGAAGAAATTTTTGTTCCTTAGCATAGAAAAATATAAAAGATTAAATTATCATTATAGTTGATATATAAAACTCCCGGTTAAATTTTGGTGTCATTCGGAGTTCGTCAAAATTTAAACAGCGGATTTATCTTGCATGTTTTCAAAAAACTCAGTAGAAAATTATTTTTGAACTTTCAACAATGTCAAGACATTCATATAGTCATTTAACATCACAACTCTCCTTGTGTATGTAGCTCTGCTTGAGATGGGTCGTATGCTCAAGCAATTGGTGAGTGTCGATCAAGGAAGTCTAACAATGTTTATGTCATCAGGGTAACCGTTGGAAGAATGAAGTCTAGTATCATCTGAGGGCAAAGCCCAATTTCCACAATAATGTAAAGGGTCACCAACCGAAATTAACAATTAACATTTAAAAATTATGTCATAATAATAAACAATAAACAAGACATGGATATACATATATCATATCATAATAAACATGACTCACATGTCAAGCACCCTAATACAATGCTTATATGTCACTCCACATGATTCCGGAATTTCAAAACCCTCATCAAGGGGTGTAAATCATAAATGTACCGCCTCTCACAGACCAATACTAATTATCGATGTGCCACCTATCGCAGATCAGCACAATACTAGAGTGCAATCTATCACAGACCTACACGACTCAAAAATCTCTATAAAGATAAGTTGGACCAATCAACTCATTGAACTACCCCATGGCCCATCACGATCACCACTAACATCGTGGCCCATCATAGTTACTGCTAACTATGAAACGCATAAGCATACTCTATCTCTTTCACATCAATTATGAAGGTGCAAACACGAGAAACGGGATTGAATTGTGTTTGACTAAGTTGATAAATTTTTCATTATTTGATTAAACTGGTTCAAACTTGATGATTAACTTGGAGTAGAAGTAATAACAAAACTATGGAGTAAAGGAATAAAGTGACACAAGTAATTTATCTTGGTTAACCACTAACTTGGCTACGTCATGTCCCTTTGCTCCAAAGGATTTACATATGAGTTTATTTTTTTTGCATAAACAGAAAAAGAGAAAGAAAGAAAAGAACATGTTTTTAAAGGGATGCAATACAAAGACTAATAAGAAGAAATTAGAGAAGCAATAAGAAAGATATCTTACTACTTAATTGGTTTTTTGCTGGACTGATTTTCCTAAGACCAGATTCTCTGCTCCTCTTTTGTTTATTATTCTTTTTTTTTTTTTGTGCTCTCAAATTGTGTTCTCTTTCTCTACTTTTGCTATCGACTATTTATAGATTTTTGGGTATAGGTTACAAAAGACAAGGGAATAATTGTCAATTGATCACCATTTTTATTACTATTAATCTCTTTCTTTTCGGTTTCTTTTCATTCAAATGATCATCATTATACCGATTTTTATGACCATCAATCCATTTCTTTTCGATTTCTTTTCATTCAATTGATCATCATTATACCGATTTTTATGACGATCAATCTATTTCTTTTCGGTTTCTTTTCATACATTTATTTTTTTTATTTTTTTTTATATTTTAGAAAAGAGTCTGAACAGGAATTAGAGGCAAACAAGAACTAGAAACACTTGTGATTGTCTAAAGTTTATAGCCCTAATTATTTATTGATTTAAATATGTTTTTGAGACCAAAAAAATGTGCACAGCCGAAAGAGGCAAGTTTTTCGGGACAATATACAAGACTAATTAATCTCATTTATTCCAAGAGTTGAATGTTGATACATATATACCATAATTACTCTTTGCCAGGCTTCTCTTCATAACTGACCAAATTGTGTAGCCTCAACCATATATGTATGATAACTCCAACACTGTACAATATTATACATTTGTGCAAACTATTTGGGAGCTAATCTGACAGGACAGATAGAGAAAGCAATACAACGAGCAGCTTTTGCCAACATAAACCGCTCTTTTTCATTCAAAGGCCTTTCAATCACCTTTACAACGTTGGCATCCTAGAACAACAAAAATCAAACAATTAAGTGAATTGTCATTGAACTTTATTGTAAGAAGAACAAAAAAACTCTAAGTTAATCGGCATTGAACTTTGTTGTAATAAACAAACAAACTCTCACATAATATTTAGTGCATGTTTGAAATCATGCTGAGTTTGACGAAATCAGAATGACATCTTGATTTTGTTAAAACTCAAATTTAGATATTTTGTCAAAATCACGGTGACACACTGTAATTTTACCGAACTTAACGTCAATCAAAACATGTACTTAATCCTTTATATGAATGCCACAATCGTGTGCAAATCTAGATTGAAAATACAGATTGCACTCAAGAATTGGCAGGAATAAGCTGATGCAGAAAGCAAAAGCAATACAACTTCAAATTAAAAAAGATAATACATTTAGGTTAGTAGGTTTGCCGTCCTCAAAAAGTAGCAAGGGAATAATGGCTTTATGCAGAAACCAACATATTGAACCATTTATGTAGAAATATCAAAATGCAAATATTGAAAGTGAACATACTTTTTGCTGTTGCTGAACAGAAGGCCGAACGCTGGCAGTTTCACCGATCACAATAATATTGTTAACATTTCCACTATCATCCCTTTCAGCCGGTGAAGCAGTTGAATGCTTCCATTGTCCATTAACAATGAACTTGTAGTAATACCTGAAGGCAAAGGAAGATGTCACATTCATGTGATACAAAAATCTTGCACGAAGAAGAAATCAAGTCACTTTGTTGGGTATTGTTTTGGGTTTTTGAGAGAGGGGGACAACTGTATGCTTTTGACACAAGTAAAATAGAAAGAAAAAAAAAATAGTCAAATAAATGGCAGTGTTTAGTATAAGAATTTTTAGCCAATTAGGTCGTCAAGCTGAGGTTTCAGATGGAAAAATAATAGACTTGGAATCCATATAAAGAATTATGGTAAAAGTAGCACACATACTTTGCTTGTGGAAGTTTAACTTCTACTTCATGTCTTGATCCACCCTGATGCTTTGCCTTAAGCGGTTCTTTCCAATTTCCAGTAAAGTCTCCAACCAAATTTACATCCTCTCCCTGAAAGAATACAAGAAATTTATATCACAGTACCATACTGTTGGAAATTAGAGTAAAAATATATTTAGTGAAATATACCATCTCAAGAATTAGAATAAAATTATATTTATTGGAATTGAATAATTGGCAATACATCAGATATATATTTATACTAGATTACTAAACAACCAAATCCTAGTAGTACTCATACATAACTAAATCCCTATTAGTACTCAATATAACTCTAAATCCCTACTATTACTCCTATTCAACTGAATCCCTATACTTGAGGGATATTAAATAGAAACAGGATTTTGACACCCCCCCTCAAGTTGGGGGATAGGTGTTCTCTATTCCCAGCTTGAATACAATTCTTTCAAAGTTGCTACTCTTTAGCCCTTTAGTTAGAAGATCTGCAAGGTTGTCATAGGAGGAGTTATATGGAGTGCAATTTAGGCCAAAAAGAAATCTCAAGTTGCTGCAATGAAGGCAAAACCGCAATGAAGGCGAAACCGCAATGAAGGCGGCGAAAAAGGACCACAATGAAGGTGGCTAACCGCAATGAAGGCGACACCGCAATGAAGGCGGCTAACCGCAATGAAGGCGGCAAAAACGGCCACAATGAAGGTGGCTAACCGCAATGAAGGCGGCACCGCAATGAAGGCGGCAAAAAGGACCACAATGAAGGTGGCTAACCGCAATGAAGGCGGCACCGCAATGAAGGCGGCAAAAAGGGCCACAATGAAAGTGGCTAACCGCAATGAAGGCGGCACCGCAATGAAAGCGGCACCGCAATGAAGGCGGCACCTCAATGAAAGCCGCACCGCAATGAAGGCGGCACCGCAATGAAGGCGGCAAAAAGGACCACAATGAAGGCGGCACCGCAATGAAGGCGGCAAAAAGGGCCACAATGAAGGTGGCTAACCGCAATGAAGGCGGCACCGCAATGAAGGCGGCAAAAAGGGCCACAATGAAGGTGGCTAACCGCAATGAAGGCGGCATGTTTATGCGGAAGCAAAGGGCCACAATGAAGGTGGCTAAATTTACCGCCATAAAGGCAGCTAGGGTTTATGCGGAAGCAAGGCTCTCAATGATCGAGAGCTCTGATACCATGTTGGAAATTAGAGTAAAAATATATTTATTGAAATATACCATCTCAAGAATTAGAATAAAATTATATTTATTGGAATTGAATAATTGGCAATACATCAGATATATATTTATACTAGATTACTAAACAACCAAATCCTATTAGTACTCATATATAACTAAATCCCTATTAGTACTCAATATAACTCTAAATCCCTACTATTACTCCTATTCAACTGAATCCCTACACTTGAGGGATATTAAATAGAAACAGGATTTTGACACATACACATAAAAGATCAAAAATAGAATACAGGAGCTTCACTGTTGTGGTAACTACTAAAAACACAATGCAATGGCTTTATGCGTAGTGCCTAGGGGCAGCTATCCAACACCATGATTGACTACAGATATCCTACATGTGTATATTAACAATATTATTATCTTAGCTGATGGCGTCGCTCATAAAAAATTACTACACCAGATAAGCAACTAAACTGAGATGAAGGGCCTTGGAAGGTGGAAATTTAGTTGCATTGAGAAGTAAAAAATAAATTGTGTTAGTATGTCGGGCGCAAGCCCAAATTAAATTAGGCCCGTATGTAATTATTAGTATGTGGTGTGTTTAAATAGAATAAGGATGATTCTTGAAAGGCATCTGGTGGTCATTTTATTTGGTTTGGGAGAGACTAGGCTCTCTAATTCCTAGAGGATTAGTTATTAATGCCAATTTCTGTTTTATGTGACAGATTGTAACTTGTGTAACTGACCTTTTGGAGTTAATAACAGCCTCATCTTATGGGCACTTTTTATCATTATATCATACTTGTAATGTTTTAGTCAATTACATGTTCACAATTATGCTTATGTGAGTAATTAGTAATTTATGTGTATAGAATAGAGGACGATTAATTATATAGTGTTAGTGTATTATATTAAATGAAATCTAGACTCCAAATATCCCTTCAGTACCCAAACAAAACACACACTAATATATTATTATCTACAGAAATCTATTAAATGACCACTCGTGTTGCATGCAAGATTACATTATATTGACCAACCAATCCTCTTCCTTCCTTGCCTCTAAGTTCGTTCAACTAAGGGAATGAGGGATGGCCACTTGACTCATTCCCATCTTTGTGAATCAATAAGCTTCATTTCATTACTCTTCCTTCATCCATTTTTCTGTTCGGCCCCATTACCATCCCAACCACCCTTAATTCTTCCTTCCACTATCACAACTACCCTTAGTTCTTCTACCATATTTACTACCAACACTTATTCATAGATTCCACCAAATTAAGACCACAACACATACACACGCAAAAGTCTCATCACTTCTATTAAGTTCGGCTAAGGAAAAGAACAACGAGCAAACAAACACAAATTTCAATTCCTACCTCAAATATAATGAAGAAAGGGCAGTGAGAAATTAAGCTATGAAGGGAAGAAGAATAGGATTCACTTTGGAGTTGTAGAGATCAAGAACAAATTGGGAATTTCCACTATCTTCTCCTAAAATCCCTAAGGTAACATAGAACCCCAACTAAAAACCTCTCTAGAGTGTGTTATGGTTTTAACTTAATTTTGAAAGTAATAAAGTAAATAATTTTCTATTTCCATTCTTGAATTTTAGCTTTTTAAGTCTTGCATGTGATGTGTTTGTTGAATGTGCTATGTCAAAGTCTGTTTCATGAAATGCATGTTGTGATGAATTTTAGATATAAATTGTATGATTGCTTTGTTTGTTATTTTTGGCATGCTATTGTAAGATGGGTTACATGTAGCTTTTTTCTAGTTTAAATGGTGATTAAAATGAAATTTGAGAGTTAGAATGGGAAGGAGTAGTAGTGCTGAAATTCGTAAAATAGGATTCACAGTTAGAGTCTTAGTCTTAGGAACTGTTTCATTTATGTAAGTTCTTTAATGTATATCTATTTTAGCCTATTGTATCAATTGCTTACTTTTCCATTCGAATCAAGTTTAAGGAGAATCGACTGATTACCATACAAGTGCTCCTAATCCTCTCTAAAAATGAAAAAAAAAAATGCCAAAAAACAGCAATGAAACTATTATTGACTAGTTTGTTACCTCATGACCATTCCACACAAATGTGACAGCATGAGTGGGAGGACCATCATGTTTGCCCTTTTCAATCATAGCTATAAGATCCCATGTTGCCCATGCAATTGCCGGCCTGCAGTTAAGTTTATATGAAATGCTTTCTTAACTGAAAAAAAAAATGAAGAATGGAAAGAAGACCCCAAAATAGTTACCAAAGGAGGAAACAAAGGAAAGACAGAAGCAATACTTCAGATGTCATAATAATTTCTGTTTGAATTGTGGGTTATCGTGTTATTGTGCTTTTCGTATGAGTTGAAACAGTAAATCACATAGGGTGACGTACGTATTTTAAGAACACGCCTAATTATAACACAAACTATGAGCTCCACGAACTCTCAAGTCTTGAGATTGAATGCATACTAATTTATCCATCAGCATCTTCAATTTGTTCAAATACTATTGTTAAGAGTCCCACATTGTTAAGCTGGAAAATGTGCTTACAAGCAGGGGCAGTACTCACCTTACAAGTCGGTTTTGATAGGGTTGAGTTAGACCCAACTTGAATTCTAAGATGGTATCCGAGCTTATCCAAGATCCGCTAGGCCACCTGTTATTCGGTCACCGCTATCGGGCCACTCAGGTCACGCTCCAAATATCAGTCCTAGGAATAAGTGGGGGTGTTAAGAGTCTCACGTTGGATAAGACCTGAAAATGTGTTTATAAGTGGGGAGCAGACCGACAGTCTTCACTCACAAGCCAGTTTTATAAGGGTTGAACTAGGCCCAACCAAAATTCTAATAACTACTTTTCAAGACACGGAAGAAAACTTTCTTTAGCCTATAATGTAATCTATATAAAAAATAAAGAAATATGCTGCAGACTCGTTCATGACAAAGTTGTTCTTTGGAATAACCAAAGTGGGTAAATAATTAATTGTCTTTCCATTGAGAAATTTAAACCCAAATTTGGATTTTAGGAGTGAAAGCGAAAAAACCCAATATTACTCAAAGGCAAGGAACTCGATGAATGAACAAGTTTTGATGCAGAAGAGTGTAAATTGCAATTGCAGAAGAACTATTCTAAGTCGAGAAAGAATACGAGTTTGTTTCTAAAATGATGATTGATTTTTTTCTTGGACCACTTGGTCATGTTATGATATAAACATGGGCAATTGGGAGAATATTCTAATAACCTTTCTCACTCAAGGAAAAAATATCGGCAAAGTTTGAGAAGAAGGACCTTCGATAATTCAAGTATTTCTTGGAGATTGAAGTGACACTAAAAACAAGACATTTTTATTTCTTAAAGGAAGTTGATCTTTTGCAAGAAACAAGAAAACACAAATGTAAACCTGCAAGTGTTTCCAATCAAGCAAAATCCTAGCATAAGCACATAAGAGGAGAGTGTCAAGGTTGACAAGGGTCAATATAAAAAATTGATGGGGATGTTTATTTACTTGGCACACACTGGACTAGACATGGCATACGCAGTCAATCTTGTGAGTTAGTTAATTTGTTCATGCATGACCTGAGGATAAGCCACTTGCAGGCTGAAGATCGTGTTTTGTATCTCAAAGTCACTCTAGGAAGAGGACTCTTGTTCAAATAGAGATGAAAGCTTGACTATGTAGACTAATACTAATGTATATTATGCAAGCATAGTGAGTGACAGAAGACCCACTTTAGGCTAATGCACTTTCTTGAGTGTAATCCTTGTCACTTGGAGGAGTTGCAAGCAAAGTGTAGAGGCTCAACCAAGTGCTAGGTAGATTTTAGATCTATGGCACAGAAAATATGTGAGCTATTATGGATGAAAATTGTGTTTGATGACTTGAAGATAAAGTATGACGGCCCTATAAATTATTGAGGCAAAAAATCAGCTCTCAGTATTACTTATAATCATGTTCAACATGATAAAACAAAATAGATTAAGATGGACCAACACTTCATCAAGGAAAAATCAGATACTAGATCGATAACAACTACCTCCATCCCATTAGGGCACAAGTTGGAAGATGTGTTGACAAAAGGCGTGTCAGTAGAATCATTCAACAAACTTTCATGCAGTTGGAACTGGTCAATATCCATTCACCAACTTGAGAAGCAGTGTTGTAAATATATAGTAAATACGTAATTGTCATAACTGGTAGTTATCAGTATGACATACTCCATTAAAACAACATCTTTCTCATCAGTTTCAAACTGAAGACCTTGGTAAATTCTGCTACTCCTTTGGTATTGAGGTAGCCCAATCCAAGGATGGCATAGTAATTTCACAAAGAAAATATGCCATGAATAATCTTGAAGAGACAAGTTTATTGAATGTCAAGCTGGTTTATACTCCTATGGATCTAAATGTCAAACTTCTACCTAATCAGAGGCAGCAACTATCAGATTCAAGGAGATACAGAAGATTGATTTGCAAACTAAACTACATCACAGTCACTCGTCTAGACATTTTGTCAAAATCCTGTTTCTATTTAATATCCCTCAAGTATAGGGATTCAGTTGAATAGGAGTAATAGTAGGGATTTAGAGGGAGAGTGTTAGAATATTAGAAAATATCTTATAATATCTATTATATTATATTAGAGTATCTTGAGTTATTTCCTAGGATCAATTTATATTCATAGAGTATCTTAGAATATCTCTCATTATTATTATGGTTTGTTCCTAATTTAGGATTTAGTCTATGTTTCTCTATAAATAGAGATTAGTATTGAGTCTTTTGTAATCAAGTCAGCATTATGCTATATCAACAATATTCAAACCCTAATTATTTTCTCTCCTCCTTTTCTCTAAAATCCCACAACTTCAACATGTATTGCCAATTATTCAATTCCAATAAATATAATTTTATTCTAATTCTTGAGATGATATATTTCAATAAATATATTTTTACTCTAATTTCCAACACATTTCATTTGCAGTAAGTGTGGTAAGCCAATTCTTAAGCTCTCATTTCCAAGAGCATTGGGATGTTGCAATACAGATCTTGAATTACTTTAAGGGTGCTCTAGGAAAATGTCTAGTTTATGAAAACAAAGAACGTGCTCAGATAATTGGTTACTCGGATGTTGATTGGGCATGCTTTCACTAATTGATTGGCAATCCACTTTTGAGTGTTGTGTACTAGTTGGAGAAAACTTGTAATGTATACTTGTTGGAGGAAACTTGATATCATAAGTAAGAAACAAAGTGTGGTTGCAAGATTCAATGCTGAAGCTTAATACAAGATCATGACATTAGTGACTTGTGAGCGCATTTGGTTGAAACAGTTACTCAAAGAGCTTAAATTTGAAGAGGAAACACAAATAACAGTCATTTTTTATACTCAAGTGTCATTGCACATTGCATATTGCATCTAATCCGGTTTTTCGTGAAAGGACTAAACATGTTGAGATAGATTGCCACTTTGTCAGGGAGAAGATCAAATCATGCGATATAACCACTAGCTTTGTCAATTCCAATGATGAATTGACGAATGTCTTCACTAAATCTTTGAAAGGTCCTCAAATTAGTTATATATGTAACAAGTTTGGTGCATATGATTTATATGTTCCAGCTTGAGGGGGAGTGTTGAAAATATATTATGATCTTTGTATTTATTGTATAGGCATATCGTATACAATCATCTAAGTAGGGATAGTATCTTTTATATTTATCTTTGTATTTATTGTCTTGAACATATATAAAATCAACTCCACTATGTAGGTCAGTCATTCAATAGTAATTATTAGATTTTTTTATTTAAGCCCACTAATTAGGTCCATTAGCTAGAGTTTGTCTATATATTGAGATTAGTGCTTGTACTCTCAACATAAACGAAATACTATACAAAAATATTTTTCTACACTATGGTTGATACAATGAGTATCCAAGCAATTGGAGAACCCTCCCTCAAAAGCTAGTTATAAAGGGAGAAGAATCAACCCACTTAAATACCCCACCGTGCATCTCATACTACTCAATGTGGGACTTGGGCATCTCATACTACTCAATGTGGGACTTGGGCACCTGATAATATTCAAGTCTCTAGTAGAAAAAAAAAAAACCTTCAATTTTTTCTATTTATTTCCATTTCAAGGCTTTATTGTTGATGGGCTAAATTCAAGATGATAACTCACTGACTATATAGCATACGTAACACAATCTATATGCAAATTTCACTAGCCAAGCTGTTGAACTCTTTGCTTTATGAAAGTACTTGTGAATTAAGAATGGCTATAAGAAAGAGACCATTGGGAAATAGGAATAGAAGAAAACACATCTAATAATAAAATAGTGGATAATGGATATGTTCCGAGAAAATCAGGTGGTAAGTGGTAACCAATAATCTTCCATTGAAATTCTTCAGGCTGAGACAGAACTCGTAGTAACTTATCAACACGCACCTCGAAAGAAAAAGAACTTGTATTGTTCCTATATTATAAAATATACAGGACTACATAGCATGCTCTCATGCCATTTTGAACAGAAAAATTTAACTTACAGTCAACATGCGAAACAAAAGTGTTCACAGTTTAGCAAGAATAACCTGTCAGGCCTGCACGTGTGCATCCCAGTGACCCAAGTATAGGCTGCATGAAGGGAAACATCTGTCATCCAATGTAGGTATGCAATCACACAAGCAGGAGACCGATCAAATCCAGAAGTGCAAGTAACAAAAACACGAAGATTCTTTCTTAGCAACCGTAATAAAAGCCCAACACAAAATGGGAGTTTTTTTCTCATGTCATAAGAATCCCCTTCCCTGAAAACATAAGTAAGGAAAACTAAATCAAAGAAGAAAAGAAAGTTTAAGAAGAAAAATCAGGATAGAAGTTCTGATGCCAGCTTCAACTTTTACAAGGAAATATTTGTTATTCACTTCAATTTAGAATTAGTAATAGATTTCTAAAATACCAAAAATAAAGGAGTTGAATCATATTCAGTGCTTAGAAATCTATATCATAAATTGAATCTTGAGTTCTTGACACTTGCAATTTCTTGTTCATCAGACTATCATTAATATAGACAAGGTTGAAAATTCAGATAGAAATATGAGATTAAGATATTAGAGTAGACAAAATATCTTAGATGATTTCTTAAAAAAAAAATCAGAAAAACTGACATGCTTTGAACACTATATTACCGTATAGGATAGTTGATCATGAGAATATTATTCCTTTGACAAGATTCATTGATTGATTTTACATTGACTCCCCAATTTTCAGCTTCAGTTCCACTTTGGAAGTTCAGCACAGCAGTAACTCCCTGTACCATTAATTTCCATTATAATGACAGAAAGATATGATTCTTAAAAAGCTTTACATAGAAAGAAAAAAACATCAAAAAAATTACTATAGTCAAAAAGAAAAGATAAATTTTATGGGAATTTAAGGACAAAAGAAAGAGATGTTTTAAGTGCTAGGCTAGCACTCTGTTTCCTTAGGAGTTATACAATATCTGCTCACTAACCACAACAAGATATGACACACTGACAGTCTGACACATTTCAAGAATCCAAAATTTCCATGTTACAACATGATACCTTTGACTTTAAACATCTTGGTTAAATGCTTTGTGTATTTCAACAATGTTATGGATTTAAAAGTAATATAACTTGTGTTTTAGGGTGGAGCTAGGTTAAAACATGAGGGAAGGAAAACTTCTTATTATTGTTATTGAAACTGAAACAGTACAAATATATATATATACAATGCTGCCAGGTATCTAATGAATGCAGAATAAAGTAAAAATAAATTAGAAAATAAATCAAATCAGAGTGATTTGATTATTTCCCAAAATACAAATAAACTTAAATAGAAAATCAACTAATAAACACAATCATATCAGATCTGATTGCTATATGTCAACACTCACCCTCAAGTTGGTGCATATATGTCTAGCATGCCCAACTTGCTTACAAGAAATTCAAAACTGGGTCTGAACAGTCCTTTGGTAAGGATATCAGCAACTTGTTGTGAAGTAGGGACAAAAGGCATGCAAATCAAACCTGCATCTACTATCTCTTTTATAAAATGTCTATCAATTTCAACATGTTTGGTTCGGTAATGTTGAACAGGATTTTGAGAAATACTAATTGCTGCCTTGTTGTCGCAATACAGCTTCATTGGAAGATTTATAGGAAGTTTAAGCTCTTCTAAAATTCTTTGAAGCCATAGGATTTCACAAACACCTTGGGCCATTGCCCTATACTCTGCCTCAGCACTGCTTCTAGCTACTACATTTTGTTTCTTGCTCCTCCAAGTAACTAAGTTTCCCCAAACAAATGTGCAGTAACTAGATGTTGACTTTCTATCAGTGATGGACCCTGCCCAATCTGCGTCAGTAAATACCTCAATGCCTTGTTGATCAGTTTTTTGGAAAAACAGTCCCCTTCCGGGGGGAACTTTTGAGATACCTTAGAATACGGTAAACAGCCTCTAAATGTTCTTCATGAGGTGAATGCATAAACTGACTCACTAAGCTAACAGCAAAGGCTATATTTGGACGAGTATGAGATAGATAAATTAGTCTTCCTACTAATCTTTGATACCGAGATGTATCCACTGGATCACCACTGCCATCACTACCAATTTTCTGATCAAGATCTATTGGAGTATCAGCTGGCCTACAACCCATCATCCCGGTTTCTTTTAGACGGTCTAAAATATACTTCTGTTGTGATACAACAATCCCTTTCTTTGATCTTGCAACTTCCATTCCCAAAAAATATTTTAAAGACCCAAGATCTTTAATTTCAAATTCAACAGCAAGAGATGCCTTCAAATTATTTATTTCATTAGAATCATCCCCAGTGATAACAATATCATCTACATAAACGATCAATATAGCCATTTTACCTTCAGAAGAATGTTTCACAAACATGGTGTGATCGCTTTGACATTGAGAATATCCCTGCTTCTTAACAAATTGGGTGAATCTTTCAAACCACGCTCGAGGTGACTGTTTCAAGCCATAAAGAGACTTCTGAAGCTTGCAGACCTTTTG
This sequence comes from Cicer chorassanicum, assembly GCA_037974735.1. Lineage (NCBI taxonomy): Eukaryota > Viridiplantae > Streptophyta > Magnoliopsida > Fabales > Fabaceae > Cicer > Cicer chorassanicum. The sequence goes on from JBBPBP010000003.1 coordinate 21,210,655, forward strand.
GTTGAATTTAAATTCAAACCCTGGGGGTGAATCCATATAGACTTCCTCCTCTAAATCTCCATTTAAAAACGCATTTTTTACGTCTAGCTGTTGTAATGGACAATCCAAGTTAACCGCTAAAGATAAAAGAACTCTGATGGTGTTAAGTTTTGCAACAGGAGCAAAAGTTTTTGAGTAATCATTACCATAAGTTTGTGTAAAGCCTTTGGCAACTAGCCTGGCCTTATACCTCTCTACTGATCCATCAGCCTTGTGTTTTATGGTAAACACCGATTTGCACCCCACAGTTCTCTTTCCCCTAGGTAGATCCACCTCTTTCCAAGTTTGATTTTTTATAAGAGCACTCATCTCCTCCAAGACAACTTCTTTCCACTTAGGAACCCTTAGAGCTTGTTGTATATCTCTTGGGATCTCTGTTTTTATCAGTTCACAAGTAAAAGCTCTAAAAGTGGGGGACAATTTGTCATAAGATATAAAGTTACTGATAGGATGTTTTGTACATGCTCTTATCCCTTTTCTAACAGCAATGGGTAGACTAGAATCATCAAAAGTAGGTTCTAAAGGAACAAAATCATTGGGAACAGGTTCAGCAAAGACAAGATTATTATGATCAAAATTTTCATAATTTTGAAAGGGTACAACAGAATTAGAAAGACTCGTACCTGTTGGATCCTTGGATGTTTGGCAGTGTTGAAGTTCTCTTCTCTGAGGCACTTTTTTTCTTAAGTATACGTGGTCAAATGGTTGGATACCTTTGTTACCAATCTCAACTGTCTCATTCTCAACTTCTGGTTCTGTCAAAACATTTTCTTGAATATTATGTTCATGGCTTTCTTGACTAGATTCACCCAAAGATTTTGTTTTGTTATTTTCCTCAATTTCTAGTATTTTCAAATAGGATTCTGTTATGTTACTTTTCTCACAATATGTTTTTTGCAAATTGTTTAGAAAATCCAAATTTGCAATTTTTAAATATTGAACATCATATTCTTTAATTATCCCCCCTTGTAGATGATTACCAAAAAACAGAGTTTTTTCAAAGAAAGTGGCATCCATAGTCACAAAAATCTTTTTGGAAATAAGTTCAAAACATTTGTATCCTTTTTGATTGGATGCATAGCCAATAAAAACACATTTTCTTGCTCTAGGCTCAAGTTTTCCTTGATTCGGATCATGAATATGAACAAAAACAGTACATCCAAATATCTTTAGGGGTAAAGTGTATGAAAGTTTATTATTAGGAAATAGACATGTGAAAACATCAAAAGGAGTTTTGTAATTTAAAATTTTGGTAGGCATCCTATTTATTAAATATGTTCCAGTGAGAATTGCTTCTCCCCAAAGATACTTTGGAACCTTATTTTGAAACAACAATGCCCTAGCAACTTCAAGGAGATGTTTATTTTTTCGTTCAGCCACTCCATTTTGTTGTGGAGTATCCACACATGAACTTTGATGAATGATACCTTGTTGTAGGAAAAACTCATTTAAGTGTTTATTAAAATATTCCTTTCCATTATCACTACAGAGAATTTTGATTTTTACTTGAAATTGGGTCAAAATCATTTGAAAAAAACTTTTGAAGATACTTTCAACTTCAGATTTTGTTGTCATTAAGTAAACCCAAGTTAATCGAGTGTGATCATATATGAAGGTAATAAACCATCTTCTTCCATTAGGTGTAGGGTCCCTACAAGGTCCCCAAACATCACTATGAATTAATGTGAATGGACTAAATGGTTTATGCACCTGAGGAGAATAGGAAGAACGATGATGCTTTGCAAATTGGCAAACTTCACAAAAAAACTGATCTGAATTTTTATTCTTAAAATACTCGGGAAATAAGTGCTTCAAATACAAAAAATTTGGGTGTCCTAGCCTATAATGCCATAACACTATTTTTTCATTATTATGAACCAAAACTGAGTTGAGACAATTACTATGAAATTCCTCTTTAAGATCAGCCTCATTATCTAAGAGATAGAGACCATTGACCTCTTTAGCACTGCCAATCATCCTCCCCGACTTCAACTCCTGAAATTGACAATTAACTGGGTTAAAAATAGCCAAACAGTTAAGATTTAAGATCTTGTGTTAATTTGCTTATGGACAGCAAGTTACATGACAAATTTGGAACATGAAGGACATTGTGAAGAGTTAGAGTTTTAGAAATAGGAATAGAACCAACTCCAGCTATGGTGGAAAAAGTACCATCAGCTATCTTTACCTTTTTATGACCTGCACAAGTACTATAAGTGGAAAACAATTTTGAGCAATCTGTCATATGATCAGTGCCTCCAGAATCGATGATCCATGGAGTTTTTGAATTTGGTTTGGAACTCAAAAGAGCAGAAGAGAAAGAGATACCTTTTTGAACAAGAGAGGATGAAGAAGTAACTGACATAGAGGTAAAGAGCTTATACAGGTGCTCTAGTTGTTCCTTAGAGAAAGGAGATGTCTCAGAGTTAACTTTATTCTCCACATTTTCTCCATTTGCAGCTTGGAAGGCCTTACCCTCTCCATTTGGCTTCTTCTTCCAGTTGGGTGGTTTTCCATTAAGTTTCCAACAAGTTTCCTTAGTGTGCCATGGTCGTCTACAATGATCACACCAAGGTCGTTTTTTTCTTTCTCCATCTGCTTCGTATCCCTTTGCAACCATAGCCGAACTCTCAGTTTCTTGCACCCTTGTACTATCAGAGTTTTGCAGCATAACTTTCCTTCTGGATTCCTCCCTCTTTACTTCAGAAAATACTTCCCTCAATGAAGGCAACGGTTTTCTGCCCAAAATTCGACCACGGACTTCATCAAGTTCTAGATTGAGTCCTGCTAGAAACATATAAACCCTATCATTCTCTTCTCTTTTCTTAAATCTGTTTGCATCTTTGGAATTCTCTCAATCATCCTCATAACATTGGTCAAGCTCCTGCCAAAGGACAACCATGAGATTAAAGAATGTTGTGACATCTTTATCTCCTTGTTTGGACTGCCACAAACGAGTCTTAAGTTCATAAATCTGTGAGGAGTTCTCCAAGTCGGAATAGCAATCGCGTACAGCTTCCCACACCTCTTTTGCAGTGGAAATGAATAGGTAGGGCTTCCCAATGGAAGATTCCATTGAGTGAATCAGCCACCCAATGATTAGGGAGTTCTCTGACTTCCATTTTTGGTAGGCTGGATCGGTCTTCTCTGGTTGAGGAGTATCTCCAGTCAAGTAGCCTAACTTTCCCTTGCCATCAAGAGCTAACTTCACAGTCGGGGCCCATTCAACATAGTTTCTGCCATTCAGCTTTTGGATTAGAAGCTGTAAACCAGAGTTTATGGATAGTGGATCATTTGTGGTAGGGGTTGACACGATTTTAGGGTCACCAGAATTTTTTTCTGGTATTGTAGTAGTGGAGGAACAATTTTTTTCAGTTTGTAAGGACATGGTGAGCTGCCACAGGATCAGAGCCGAAGCTCTGATACCATGTGTTTTAGGGTGCAGCTAGGTTAAAACAGGAGGGAAGGAAAATTTCTTATTATTGTTATTGAAACTGAAACAGTACAAATATATATATACAATGCTGCCAGCTATCTAATGAATGCAGAATAAAGTAAAAATAAATTAGGAAATAAATCAAATCAGAGTGATTTGATTATTTCCCAAAATACAAATAAACTTAAATAGAAAATCAACTAATAAACACAATCATATCAGATCTGATTGCTATATGTCAACATAACTAAATAGAATGATAAACCAAAATGGTGAAATGGTACATTAATAACACAATGAATCAGTAAATGAACAATGGTTGGAGATGAATCTCCTTACAAAATGAAGAAAGTATAGGATACTCTCATCAAAGAGAGCACCCCCTCTTAGATGGGAAACAACCCCAATACTCAGCCCCACTAATTCCACTTCACACTCATCATCCCCCTCACATCTGTTCCTTCCCTTTTATAAGGGATTCGATTATATACACTCATCTACATTAATAATGAGCCTATCATCAATAGTGGGCTTAACAAAAGGTATAAGCAGTTAACTGAAGTTATTTCCCTGGTGCACTGCAGAAATGAACTAGATAGCAAATAGTGACTACAGTACCATTGATTCAATAACAGAGAGGAAACAAAAATATGATTGTCTTCTGACACAGACAAGTTTTGCAACTGAATCGAGTATTAAATTATTCATTTGCAATCGTCACTGTCAATGCATAAAACTTGGATTTGGCTTGCTAGGAATGCATGAAGTCAACATTGTTACCTCAACTTTTGACAAGGTTTCCACGTCATCTACTGTTTGTATACAGGATCCCACATATATTTGCTCTGTAATCTAAGAATTTACAAGATAACAATATTTTACTAAAAATTGCAGAAATGTTCTAATAAACAAAACAAAACAAATCGTAAAGAAAGTAACAAACAAATCAAATAAATCACATTACAAAATACAGTAAACCACATACCTTACTATAACGCATACCAAGAGAGTGATTATAGTACATCTCATCCTTGGAACGATCTAGAGCCTGAATATATTCCTCAAGTGGAAAACTTCCGTGAGCCCAATCTCCATCTCCACACGCTTCTTCAGTGAAAACACAAGCAAGTTGTGTCGTGTGTTCACTAACGAAATCTTTTTCACCATGAGTGATGGCATGTTGATTTTGAATTCCCAATAACTTGCTTCCATTTGATTTAAGAAACTTTGAGTTAAACATCAAAAATCCAGAATTCCCACAGCTCTCGCTAGATGGTTGTAAATTTGATGCCAAAAGAGTCTTGTTCCATGTGACAATAGGAACTCGACCCCTATTATACAATATTTCAAGATCATTCATCTTATGCAGTAATTGAATGGGAAATGTAGATGTGGGCCTCTCAAGAACCAAGCTAAAAGAATTTGTTTGCTCCTTTAGCACCTTCCTGAGGAAACCAAAAGACTGAAAAATGAAAACAAAACACTGATGAACTTTACAAATTATAATGATGAGGATGAAATAGTAACTTTACATCTTTCAACGGAATCTTAGAAATAAGGGCCTATTTGTAGTACAAAAAAAAGAAGATATTGAAGCTGTTAAAAACCAAAGTCACGGAGCAAACAATGACAGGAAAATATAGACAGAAAGTATAGAGAGAAAAGGGCTGAATATAATTGATGATGAAAAAGTGAAAGAAAATGCAGTGGCAGAAACTTCTCCGCCATCAACAGAAAATGATTCCCTATAACACAATTGTTCTCACACCCCATTCTCTCTCTCTGCCACCTCATCATTGCCTGCCTTCTATTCTTCGTCACATATACTCTCCAAACTTTGAGCTTATTCTGCTGACCAATTGGGCCCAGATCTTCACTTTTGGTCCTAACATTATCCCCTCCATGAAAAGCAGACTCGTCCTCAAGTCTGAACCTGGGGAATTGTCCTAGAGTCGAACTTCTCCTCCCAAGTAGCTTCTTCCACTGCTTTGCCAGTCCACTGAATCAACAATTTTTCACAGATTCGCCGCCATTGTTAATAACACAGGTAGCTAAAACTGCCACAAATTCCTAAGGATGTCAGGAATCACTCTCCACCACAAGTAATTCCTCCTCCACTTGATAGTTGCCAATGGCTTTCTTTAATAAGGACACATGAAAGACCAGCTACATGAGAGCCACTTCAAGGAGTTATCTTTCACTGCTCCAATTTTCTCAATAATTTGGAAAGGACCGTAGTGTATCTAGGAGCGAGTTTGGGACTAATGCAATAGGAGCGAGTTTGGGACTAATGCAAATTCTCAGTGACTGACTGACTCTCCCACCTCAAAGTGTCTGTCCCCTCCTATCCTATGATGACCAGCTTGGTTCTTGATCCTGACTTGAGCCCACTGCAATGGTACTTGAGTTGGCGCAACACTTCATCACATTCCACCAAACTTGCTGAACCGTCTCTCCCTTTGTCCCCTTTGTAAAATCCGAATGGTAATTAGAGGCTGCCTCCCATATACTGCCTCAAAAGGCAAAAAACCCGTGGATGAATGAAGAGTAGTGTTATACCAATACTTTAGTTACAAGCAGCAAACATTTGTTCTCTGAAGGAGCTTAGCTCTAGGAACTAAGAATACAATTAATACATACATCCGCAATGAAATATAAGCAAAAAGGTACCTGAAAATTTGATGTATCTGGTCTTAATTTAAGACAAGATACACCAACTTTTCAATTACTCTTTTTGCTATCCAGAGGGAGTATTCCACTGTAATCACTTCATTTCGAAAATAATACACACTTCCTTTTTCATTACTAATTTTTTTTCATCCATCTAACACTAGGAATTAGAACAAGTTCAACAAAGCAGTTTTATTAAACAAAGAATTCAATACATAAACACATATAGATACAAAAATTTCTTAAATTGTTTTTTAGTGACCGATTAATAAATTAATAAAAAAACTAACGAGGTGTCCGAAAGCAAAAAAATGCTAGGAAGCTTTAATAGTGACACTGACACAGAGACAACACTAACACGTCCACACCAACAATAATTTAAGAAAATGAATTAATTCATTGTAATCATGGTGTGAGTCTTGCGCCGGTGTCTCAGCTACAAATTTCGGACACGGACATGCCTTCAATGAGAAGTGTCAGAGAAAAAATGAGAAGACATACTGTGTATCACCAACGTCATGAATCTGGAGGAGAGTATTGTGAGAGGAATCACCAGCTTTCTTCAAAGTGTCACCCACCATAATTATCCTGGACTTGTCTGCATTACCCCCTTTGGTGAGAGAGTGAACGATGATTCTTCCATCGGAAGTAAGAGCGAATCGGATACCGAGGGGCTTTTCGAGAGTAACAAGGTACTCGTTGAGATTCATCTTGAATGAAGAAGAGTTGTTACTACTACTAGACATTGCGAAAACCCTATGGTTGTTGTTGAGGGTTCTTCTGAGTTTGTTGGTGTAGAAGAAGGATAGATAAGTGGGAGAGATGGAAGAAATGTTGGTGGTGGTTGTAAGGAGTGGAGATGGAGGAGGAAGAGGAAACATGGTTGTGGACATGTGGAGGAAGTAAAGCGTGTGTGTGAGGTGAGAGAGTATGTTTCGATTTTTGAGTATCTAAAAAGTTTTTAAGGAAGACAAGGCACGGGGTTGCTGCTTGGGAGAGATTAGTGTCCAATGCATCAATTTCGTCGTTTACTTATTCTCTTTAGCACGTGATATTTTTTTTTCGCTTAATTATTCATTTGGTGTATGAATTTAATTCATGGAAAAGTTTGTTTTTTATTTATATACTCCTTTAAAATTAAGATAGTTTTAAAAATAGTCCTTAAGTAATAATTTAAATTTAAAAAATAATGAAATGGACAATTCACAATGGTATGATTAGGGGTGTTCAAAAAAATTAAAAATTGAACTAAACTGAAGAAATAAATCGAATTATTTTTGAACTGAACTGATTTATAAAAATTAAGAATCAAACTGTTTTTTTTTTAAATATTTTATTAACCGAATTGATTTTTAAAAACTAGAATCGAACTGAACCGATTTTCAGTTTGAAAAAATTGAACCGAACCTGTTTTTAGTTCGAAAAAATTAAAACTAAATTTATTTTTTTAGAAGTAATTAGAGGTAATTATGTAAAATTTGGTCTATAGGAATAAAAAAACTAAGTTAAAATCAGTTCGATTCAGTTCAGAGTAATAAACCGGTTCACCGGTTTATAGAACAATTTGGTTTGGTTTTTTAAATTGAAAACCGGTTCGATTTAGTTTTCAAACAGTTCTTATTCAGAATTGAACTTTATCCACCCCTAGGTATGGTTGTGATGAAAGTAAATGATAGGGTTAATTATCTCGATTCATTGTAGGGATTAAAACATAAAACAATTAATTGAATTAACAATTAAATATTAATTAAAAAAATAGAAAAGAAAAGGGATTATAGGAAATTGGGGGGAAATTAGGGTTTTGGGATTTCAAAACACGCGACACGAAGAAGAAAATAGAAGAAGACATAAACGCGACATGAAGAAGAAGGAAGAGTGGTTGTGGTGTCCAGTGATGCTCAGTAATTATGGTGGCTCATGTTGCTCGTGTTATAGTTGTGATGCGAAAAAGAAGGAAGAGTGACAAGTTGAACCTTGAGACACAAATAAATAGTGGAACACAAATTTTAAATTTGGAAATGTCAGGTAATGGAGTTTGTTCATCCATGGCTTATTCTCGACATGGAATGATATCTTCGTGTGGTTGTCAATTACCCATGAGGATGTATATATCATACAAGAATAATAGGCGTCGACTTTGGAGATGTTCTAACTAGAATGTGAGTATGAGTTTCTGAATTTCTATTCTGATTTGTAATTTTTTTGGTTATGATTTGTTATGAATGATACCTTTCTGAATGTTGTAATTTCTGTTATGATTTGTAAAAGAAAGTCACTTGTGAATTTTTCATATGAGACGATGAGCTTGATGCAAACACAAGACCTATGATGAATGTTTCAAACTCGATTGAGCAATCAACATTGCCTGAAAAAGTTGATAATGCAATGGAAACTCAATCAACTTCAAATTGCAATTGTGTTGATTTTATGAAGGATTTTGACAAGCTTTAAGATTGATAGGATGAAGGCAAAATTGGGAAAAGAGAAAATGCAAGTGAAATGGTTCACTTGGATGCTTGCAATTAGTTGGGTTTTTTTTCCCCTTCATGTATGGTAAAAAAATGGGATGTGTAATGTTGTAATGTGTTTGTATTATGGTTCTGTTAGAAGGCCTCACTTAGAATGCTTTGTTTCTTGTTCATGTTGTTCGCTTAGGTTGGTATGTTATGGTTGTATCTTTTTAATGTTTAATGTTGAATAAAATTGAGTAAAATTGGCTTATTGCAATTATTGATCAAAAGAAAACAAAGTCATTCATTTGAGGTTTAATGTTGAATGTTGTAATGTATCTTTTTAATGTTTAATGAGTCCTTCGTTTGAGGTTCAAAAATAGTGATTAAAAGTAAAAAACAATTCCAAAAATAGTGGTTAAACTTCACAACATTAAATGTTAATTAGTATAGTAAGGAAATAATATGAAAGTTACCTTGCATTTGTGTTCTTCTGGATTAACAGTTTTGCTTTTACCTAACCTACTATTGTGACCAAACTTGTTACACTTAGTGCCCGAGTAACTTGTATTGAGGTGACAACATTTGTACACATTGGACCATAAGCCACATGTCTTGGCCATTTATGTAACTCACACTAAAACTATAACATCGTTTGTAGGTATTCCTTGAATAACATTGGTCTACAAAATCCTCAGAATTTTGACTTCTCTTAATTTTGCAGTGGTATAAATCAAAAAGAAATTTTTGCAGGGACTAAATTCAAAATAACTCATATTTAAGGGACCCAATTAATAATTAAGCTTTTTTGTTTTAGGATGCAAAAATGATTTTATTTTATTTTTATTAAAAAATGATATTAATTTGAAATGGTACAAATTACATCGATAAAAAATTATACAATTCAAAGTTGTTAAAAAAGAAAACAAAAATTAAAATTGCAAACAAATTCACAACACTTAGATGAACGCGTTGACGGAGTCAAACTTATTTATTGAATATACATTAGATTGAAGTTGATATATCAATATGAACCAACGAACATCGTAGCAAGACAATAAACTCAAACAGTGACGGACAAACAATGTCGCACTAAGATGACAAAATCATGAAATAGAATGTTTGGCTTTTTTGTATTATACCACTAAAAACAAAATTAAGTACTATAATACTATCATTTTTCAAATTATGTACCATACTACATCATTTTTAAAATTTAAATTTTAAAAGTGAGAAGTTGCATTTGCTGCAACCGATTTCTCACAAGGAAATTTTTTTAAAAAAATTGGGTGAAGAGAAATCGGTGAGGCTGGAACCGATTTCCCAATTGCATTTTTTTTAGTTTTTTAATTATTAAATATATGTCTTTGTTTTTATTAGTAGTGCTATTTAGTAAGCACAAATATATAAAGTTTGATCAATTAACGTACGAGAGAGTGGATAGTTATAATTTGTAAACGTGAGATAATGCCACATATTATTTTTTGTTATTATATTTCGTAATAATAAATATACATTATATTAATCAATAATTATTATTTTAATTAAATAATTAATTTAAGTTTCATTAATTATTAATTATTATTTTAATTAAATAAATAAGTACAATGTTAATTTTTTTAATAATAATTATGTAATTAAATTTTACTTTTTATAATTATTAAAAAACTTAAATAAAACGGAGTCCATAAAAATAACAAAATTTAATTAAATATTATAATTAAACATACAAGTACAAAATGAGTGAAAAAAAATAAACACAAATTTTATTACAATGTTTTTAATACATTAATCTCCTATATGGTGTCTAGTCCCACATCGTGGTGGTCGACGAATACGACGTGGACGACGTGGACGACGTGAAGGTGGGTTTTCTTTGTCAATTGGGGCATGTGTCTCCTGTACATTTTCACTTAGTAGGTCGACATGCATCGAAGAAGTAGGATCTACTTGATTGGGGAATGATGGAACACCAAATGAGTACACGTTATTAATATAACGAACAGCCGACTCAAGCGTACCTAGGTCTGCACCAAATAAGTTATTAATAAAATCTTGATCACTTGAATGTAGAGATTTTTGGTGATCATCTTGTTGAGTTAACGTGAATTGAAATGATCGTCTTGGTGGTTCAAATTGTTGTTGTGTTGGGGTGAAAGAAAATGAATGGCGATGTGGTTCTAGCGCTTCAATTTCAATAGTAACAGGGAGAGTCAGTAGGCGAGGTCTATTACGCCTTTGTCGGTGTGATGGTTGAGTTGGCTCTCTTGCAACACCATAGCGTGGGTCCCGCAGTAGGTGCGGAGCTGATAGATACAGATTGGTGTTGTGTCTAAACCACACCATATACTCCTCTGTTGGTATTGGGTGTCCATGTATCGTTTGACCGGTAAGACAACATTTCGATGTTTGTTCTAAAATTAAATCCATGCAGCATGTTCGTCTTTCCAATTTTCCAGATGATTCCCTCTCATATCTTGACAGTGAAGTGTATCAATATTTTCAGGTTCATCTGGTATTTCCTGGGAAAGTCCAAACTGCAGTTTGACTCTATATGTTTGATGCCATTCAACAGTTGAGAAACAAATCAAAGCGGTTTTGGCAGTCCATATCATTGAATCCTAATATGCTTGTTGTGGTATGACGTTTTCAAGACCCCTGTAAGGCATCCATATGAACTAGAGAAAACAAAAGACATATTAGTAAGGCGACACAATTATAAGTAGTATAAATTTTGTTGAATAATGTAATTTTAAACATGATAATGTTGCATTTGATCAATGTTTGATCTATAACTGACAAGATCCTCGTATGGAGTTCTAAAATGGATTAGTCCCCTGCCAATCCATCTAGTAAAGGAATATAAAACTATTATTTAGCAAGTTTGACAAGTATATTATACGTAATTTATTGGGCTAATATGAAAAGTGTTTTACCGTTTTGCTAGTAGAAATGATATCTCTCTAGTGCAACAAGGGGCAATGAACGGCATGCGATACCATACCCAAAATTGAAGAAAGAGGGACACATGCCCAAGCAATGATGGCATCAGGTTTGATTTACTCAAATACAATCATTCAAAATCTTAACAAGGAACGGGCAATATCAAATTCCCATGAAGCTGTTATTCATAATCGAGCTCATAGTATCTTTACAGTTAAGGAGTTGGTTCGTCCACCAAGCGGTCGTCCTGTAGGGACATTCAAGGTAGACCTCGACAAAAGATGGTGTGATTGTGGTGAATTTCAAGCATCACACTATCCATGTTCACATGTCATCGCCGTTTGTTCGTTTATTCACTGTGACTACATGATTTATGTGTCTTCCAAGTATAAATTGCAATGTATTTTTGACGTTTACAAGGAAGAGTTCTCAGCAATTCCTCTTCAATCATATTGACCAGAATACAATGGAATAGAATTGTGCCACAATCCAGCCATGAGAAGAGATCCAAAAGGTCGTCCACAGTCTACTCGCATTCATACTGAAATGGATCAACGGGAGAAAAATACACACCCCAAGAGATGTGGTTTGTGTCGGAACGAGGGACATAGCAAGAATAAATGCCCTTATCGTACTAATGCTCCCGATGGAAATTAGTTTATTATAATAAAATTAGTTCATTTTGTATTTGTATGTTTAATTATAATATTTGATTAAATTATGTTATTTTTATGGACTCCATTTTATTTAAGTTTTTTAATAATTATAAAAATTAAAATTTAATTAGATAATTATTATAAAAGAAATTAACATTGTATTTATTTATTTAATTAAATTAATAATTACTTTAATTAATAATTAACGAAACTTAAATTAATTATTTAATTAAAATAATAATTAATTAAAATAATAACTAATGAAATTTAAATCAATTATTTAATTAAAATAATAATTATTTATTAATAAAATGTATATTTATTATTACGAAATATGTTAACAAAAAAATAACGTGTGGCATTATCTCATGTTTACAAATTACAACTATCCACTCTCTCGTAGGTGTGCATGTCAATCAAACTCCCTATATTTGTGTCTACTAATTCACTCTCGTACGTGTGCATGCCATCGTAAATTGATCAAACTCCCTATATTTGTGCCTACTAAATAGCATTACTAATAGCACTACAAATAAAAACAAAAAAAAATATTTAATAATTAAAAAAAATGCAATTGGGAAATCGGTTCCAACCTCACCTATTTCCCTTCACCCAATTTTTTTTTAAAAAAAATTCCTTGTGAGAAATCGATTCCAGCAAATGCAACTTCTCACTTTTAAAATTTAAATTTTAAAAATGATGGTAGTATGGTACATAATTTGAAAATGATGGTATTATAGTACTTAATTTTGTTTTTAGTGGTATAATAAAAAAAAAGTCTGAAATAAAAACTAAATATGAGTCAAAATCACTTATTTAGATAAAAGAGAAAAAAAAACATTAGATGAATAATTTCAAATTAAAAATTGGTCATAAACTATCCTTCCTTAATGAAGAAAAGAAAGAGACGACTAATTTTTTTTTTTTTTATCGAGCCACTAAGTTAACAATAAAAATGAATTATATAAAATGAGGTTTAAATTTAAAATCAATCATAATAAGTGTATTTGTTTCAAAGACACACAATTTATTCCCAAATTAACATTGCCAGGAATAGAAAAGCTGAAATCATATTCCCTTGGAAAATGTTAAAAATTGTGTTTGGTTAATAATATAACAATTTTGCTACCAACACCCCCTAAATTACTACCCACACTCCCCTTTTTTTTAAAAAAAAAACAAAATTCCCAAATTGCCCTTGTATTACAATTTTTAACTTCATTTCTCCATTCATCACCTTTTCTTAACACCCCATCACTCATAATCACAAAATCACCATATCTCACCAACTCTAACTCATAATTATTCAAAACTTACATAACTCACTCACAATCTACACACCCCATCAGTTTCCTCTTCACATTGTGGTTAAAGTGACCTAAAAAGGTATGTATGTTGTTCTGTTTTTGAGGTTGTTGTTTTTCTAAATCTGGGGATTGTATGCAATCTCAATTCACGTACGTTTACGTGAATTGAGATTACGTACGTTGAAAAATGAAAAACTCCATGGATTACGCAATCTCAAATTCACGTACGTTTACGTGAATTGAGATGACGTATGTGTTAAATTGCAAAACTCCATTGATTACGCAATCTGAAATTCATGTACGTCTACGTGAATTAAGAATGCGTTTTTAATGGGGTTTTGATTTTTAAACACATACGCAATCTCAATTCACGTACACGTACATGAATTTGAGATTGTGTAAGTTTACGTGAACTAAGAATACGTAAAGGTACGTGAACTGAGTTTCAGTATGTGAAAATCATGAAATTTGTGTTTCTTTTTGAAGATAAATGGACCAAGGGGGAGACAATAGTGAAAAAATGTAAGAAGGTTTGGAACCTGAATTTGATGATGTGGATGATGATTTGGAACGTGACTTTGACGAAATATATGATGATTTTGATGCAATGAATGATGGTGTTGAACCTGAAATTCAATACGATATGAACAACGGAGGTGAACCTGTTATGGTTGATTTGACTGATGAGTTTAGCACCGACACGGTGTTTGACGCGCGAGATGATTTATTGAAATGGGCTAGAAATGTTGGAAGAGAAAATGGAATTGTCGTTGTTATTTTTTGATCTGAAACTGCGACAGCACGACCAGGAACAAAGACAAAATTAATTATTGGTTGTGAAAGAAGCGGTAAATATAGACCTTGGAAGAATCCTAACCTTACGAGGAGTACTTGGAGTAGAAAATGTCAATGCCAGTTTAGATTGAGAGGAAGACCATCAAGTGTTGGTGATGGATGGTATCTGCATGTAATATGTGGTGTCCATAACCACGAATTGGCCAAAAAATTGACTGGTCATGCTTTCTTAGGCCGATAGTCTCAAGAAGAGAAAATTGTACTTGGTGATATGACGAAGAACATGATCAAACCTAGAAACATACTGATGACACTAAAGGATCATAATGTTAAAAGTTTGACAACAATAAAACAAGTTTACAATGCACGTCAAGCATATCGTTCATCACTTAGAGGTAATAGAACAAAAATGCAACATCTTTTGACATTGATGGAACGCGACAAATACATCTATCGATATAGGAAGGTAGAGGGTTCAGACGAGTTGAGGGACATATTTTGGGCTCATCCAGACGCTATCACTCTTGTAAATAATTTTCACACAATATTGATTATGGATAGCACATACAAGACATGTAGGTATCGCATGCCATTACTTGAAATTATTGGTGTTACATCTACTGAAATGACATTTTGTGTGGGATTTGTGTATATACAGTCTGAGCGTGCTGATAATTTTACGTGGACACTACAAATGTTGAAAGAACATATTACAAGTGGTGAAGTTGAAGTCATCGTTACTGATAGAGACCTCACTTTGATGAACGCAGTTGAATATGTTTTTCCAAAAGCAATAATTGGATTCATTTATTTAACATTTCTAAAAAGTGATTTTAAATATTTTAACATGATAAAAATTATAACTGAATATTATAACTAAAAACTATAATATTAAATATAACTAAAATTTATAATACTATAACTGAATATTATAACTAAAAATTATAATATTAAATATAACTAAAAATTATAATATTAAATATAACTAAAAATTATAATATTAAAACTGAAAATTTAACTGAATCTTATTACTAAAAATTATAATATTATAACTGAAAATTTAACTGAATATTATAACTAAAAATTTTAATATTATAACTGAAAATTTAACTAAATATATTAAATATTCAAAGTTATCCACAAGAGTACATATCCAAAGTTATCCACAATAGTACATATCCAAAATATACCTAAAAAATTACAAAATATTACATATCCTAAGTTATCCAAAATATTAAAATAAAATCCTAATTCTGTCTATTTCTCGTACGATACGGTACTGTGTTAGACCAATCTCTACCACCACCCTTTGATTTCGCATCATCATTATTAACTCCCTAACGAGTGCCATGTCATCAGGTAATACTAGTTGTCGACCAAGAAGCTCTTCAGCATTACCTGCATGAGCGGCTGATTCTTCCTGGGCTGGTTCTCTATGAATGATGAATGGATGTGAAATTCTGCAGAACCAGTCCATGTAATCATTTGAGCAGAGGACATGTCCCTGCCCAAATGTGCCAGCATCTACTACATGCACAGCGTACTGCGTAAACATGATGTCCATTTCCTCTGGGGTTGTCGTCCGACCCACTATATCTAACGGTGAGTCAGGAATGGTTTGATGATGAAATTGGTGATAATGATGCTAGTGATCATGATGATCAAGAGTTAAATGGATAGTGATAAGCTAATCCGAAGAACAAATATGTTTCATTTTGTTATGACTAAAATATATTATATTTAAACTAAAATTTTATCTGTTTTTTTTTTTTTTGAGTACTTAGAAATATTACTTAAATATATTATGTTCTTTAGTCTCGTACATTGATATGCTTAGTGCATTTAAATGAATTTGGTGTATGAACTTTTCAGATATTGAAATCTGATTAAAAAAAATTGTTTTCATTGTTTTTTTAGACATTAAAGTAATGAATTTAAAAAAAAACTGTAAAGTTTAGAGAAAGAATTAGTGGCCAAATATTTAATTAAAATCATAGCTTAAGTCACAAATTTCGTCTCTAAATCAGTGGCTAATGACATAGAAAATTAAATCAAAGTGGTTGCTAAATCGGTCTCAAAATTTAGCCACTAATTCAGTCACAAAATCAATCACTAAATCTTGGTCGCTGATTTGGTCGCAACAACTAGCGACTAGTGATTTACCAACGAATTTTAAAAAGTAGCTAATTCAGTCACTAAAAGTCCGACTGATTTTTGAAATAATAGCGACCGATTAATCGGTCACTAAAAGCGAAATTTCTAGTAGTGTTTGGTGATAAGCATAGCAGCCCTCACAACATCTAAAGCGGTTAGTCCTTCTATTTCTTTAATATGGAGACAACTTGATTCCTTCTTTCAGTTGTGTGTTTCCCATGCAAAAAACAAGAGAAAAGTTGTTTGATGTTCTCAAACACTACTAGCATAAAACTCACCTAACTTGTTCACTGAAGTTAATAAGCTATCAGAAGCACCATCATTATACTTCACCCTTTCCCCCCACGTTTTACAGTCCTTTGAGTTGTAGCATCACACTGCGATTGATATATTGGATTTGCGATGAAATTTTTTCTTCCTGCGAAAGGTACGTCCCTAGAAACTTGCACTCATTATTTTGCTGCAAAACAACATAGAGTTTCTTTTCATAATACTGGTCCTCATATGAGGCAAAATATTCTTGATTTATTTCATACTAATCTTTGTATGATGGGTAGTAAATCTCTTAGTGGTGCATCATATTTTGTTACTTTTATTGATGACCACTCTAGAGAAGTGTGGGATTTTCCTTTAAAATCCAAAGACCAAGTACTTGGAGTCTTCAAGCATTTTCATGCAAGTGTTGAAAGAGAAAAGGGAAGAAAATTTAAATGTGTTCGATCAGATAATGGTGGTAAGTAAAGAGGTCCATTTGAAGAGTATTGTGGAGAACATGGAATCAAGCATGAGAAAACAGTTCCAAAGACACCTAGGCATAATGGTGTTGTAGAGCGAATCATACAATTAATGACAAAAACAGATGTATGCTCTCTCATGCAAAATTATCAAAATCCTTTTAGGGTGAAGCAATGAAAATTGCAGTAGATTTGATCAATCTTTCTCCTACTATTCCACTTGATGGTGATGTTCCAAATAGAGTGTGGATAAGGAAATATGTCTCTTATCGTCATTTGAGAGTGTTTAGTTATAGATGTTTTGTTCACGTTCCAAGAGATGAGAGGTCCAAGCTTGATAGTAAATCCAAAATGTGTGTGTTTGTTGGTTATGGTGGTGAAGAATTTGGTTATAGATTGTGGGATCTAGTTGACAAGAAAATTATCAAAAGCCAAGATGTGATATTTCTTGAAGACCAGGCTATTGAAGATTTTGATAAAGCTAAGAAACATAAATCAAATTCCACAAGTTACATTGATGTTGCACCTAAGCCCCTACAGAAACTTTTCTTAATGGGGGAGATATATAGGTAGATGATGAGAATGTAACTAATGATCATGTACCTCACTATGATGAGCAGGTTTCAACTGAGCCACCAATTGAATTATAGTTGAGAAGATTTACCAGAGAATGTCAACCTTCTCAAAGATATCCTCCACACAAGTATGTGATGATCACTAATAGTGGAGAGCCAGCGTACTACCAAGAGGCTATTACAAATGTTGATAAAGAAAACTGGTTGAAGGCCATGCAAGAAGAGATGAATTCCTTGCATGAGAATCACACATTTGATTTGGTAAAGTTGCCTAAGGGCAAAAAACACTCAAGAACAAATGGGTATACAAGATAAAAACTGAAGAAAATAGTTCTCAACCAAGATAGAAAGCAAGATTGGTTGTGAGAGATTTTAATTAGAAAAAAGTATTGACTTTGAAGAAATTTTTTCACCTAAAATGAAGATATCATCTATCCGAGTTGTGTTTGGGTTAACAGCTAGCTTGAACCTAGAAGTTGAACAACTTGATGTGAAAACTACATTCCTTCACGGTGATTTCGAAGTCAAAGGTAAAAAGCAGCTTGTGTGTAAATTGAAGAAAAGTTTGTATGGGCTTAAGCAAGCACCTCGACAATGGTACAAGAAATTTGATTCTTTCATGGAGAAACATGGGTATGGTAAAACTACTTCTGACCATTGTGTGTTTGTCAAGAAATTCTCTGATAGTGATTATATTATTCTCTTGTTATATGTGGATGACATGTTGATTGTTGGTCATGACACTAATAAGATTCAATCTCTAATGAAAGATTTGAACAAGTCTTTTGCAATGAAAGACTTGGGTCCTGCAAAGCAAATTCTGGGCATGAGAATTACTCGTGACAGGAAGAATGATAAATTGTTGTTGTCTCAACACAATTACATTGAAAAGGTGTTAGAGATGTTTAACATGAGCAATTGCAAACCTGTTAGTACTCCACTTGCTATTCATTTCAAATTGAATTCTGATCAATGTCTTACAAGTGAGAAAGACAAAGGCAAGATGAAAAAAGTTCCTTATGCATCCACAGTTGGTAGTTTGATGTATGTTATGGTATGCCCATGGCCAGATATTGTTCATGCAGTTGGAGTTGTTAGTCGGTTTTTCTCTAATCCTGGTAAAGATCATTGGCAAGCAATGAAGTGGATTCTCAGAGGCACTTCCAAAGTGTGTTTATACTATGGAGGTGGTGAACATGTGTTGCATGGCTACACAGATACACATATGGCATGTGATCTTGATTCTAGAAAATCTACTTCTGGTTATATGATGACATTTGTAGGGGGAGTTGTGTCCTGGCAATCAAGGTTACAAAAGTGTGTTGCTTTATCCACTATTGAAACTGAGTACATTTCCGCAACTGAAGCTTCCAAAGAACTCGTGTGGATGAAGAAATTCCTACATGAGTTAGACCTTAAGCAAGACAAGTTTGTGTTATTCTGTGACAGTCAAAGTGCGATCCATCTCAACAAGAATCTGACTTTTCATTCAAAGTCAGAGCATATTGAGGAGTGGTATCATTGGATACGAGATGTACTGGAAATGAAGTCATTTTCAATTGAAAAGATTCTTACCGATGAGAATGGTTCAGATATGATGATGAAGGTCTTTCCTGTATTAAAGATGACATGTTGTAGAATGAAGGTCGACATGATTGAGTAGTACCTTTTCATTTGAGTCGTGAGGGGTAGATTTGTTGGGTGGGCTCACTCCCCAAGTGGAACCCACCAATTTTATTATTATTATTATTATTATTATTATTATTATTATTATTATTATTATTATTATTATTATTATTATTAAAGAAAAAAAAGATATGTGTTTATTGGGCTTGGCCCATGTGAAAGAAACAAAAAGGAAGGAAATGGATTTAAATTCACAAAGAGAAGGATTGGCCGCACTGTAAAAGAAGGAAGACAGTGTTGGAAAAAGAAAACAAGGAAAACAATGTGATGGTGGGAATGGAGGTTTGTTGAGAAGGGGATGAAGAGGTGTGAGGTATATGAAAAAAGTGTGATTTGGTGTATACAATATATAATAGAATATAATATGTGAGTTTGATTAACTTAATGACTCTTATTTGTAGACCATGGTGGTTCATCGATGAGAGACTTGTTGGAACTCTCACTCTAGAAGCCACCATTTAAGTTTAATAAAAACAAAAACGTTAAGACAAAGCTTAGATCTAGTTGACTACTTACTAGTCTGAATTAGTCCTCTCTTCTTCTTCTTCATCGTCAATCGAAGATGATAGTTTAAGGCTATTTTTTTGGAGATTTATCCCTCAATCTCTCTCTATATTCTCTATTTCTCTTAATTTTACTTTTTTTTCTTCTTCAATTTTTTTGTATTGAATTGAAAGTGTATTTCATATAGATCAGAAATTTTACATGTATGATCTATATGATATAAATATTTAATCTAACAAAAAAATAAATTAAAAGTAAAATTAAAATAAATAAAGAAAATTGCTAGATATTTGGATTGAGATGATCCAAATTCATTTTATGGCCAAGAATCACTCATCTAAATCCTTTTTCCATTACAATTTTTATGAATCATTTCCCACATCAAACAAAAACTATTGGTGATATCCAAATAACTATCATACATAACTAAAAAAAACTAAAATTATGCAGAAAAATGCAACTTTTGAGAATCGATTCCAAGACCACGTGTATGAAAATATTGCATTCTCATTGCAAGACATCTAATAGTTTGTAAGCATTACAATATATAACTAATATTTAAGGTTATGTGTTTGAAAACAAAGAAAGGGGATAATGAGTTAAAAAGGAAGAAGACGAGTCACGTGTCTCGTTAAAGAAAGATTTTAATTAGAACCATATGGTTAAATCAAAGGGTTGAAATTGATTCCTCTCATCTCTCACATTAAAATGTCGTCTTACTTGATATGGCTATATATATATATATATATATATGAGTTTTACAATGAAATAGTGTAAGAATTAAATTTTGACCACCCAATCATACATGAATAGTAAAAAAACTATTATTCAATATAATTTCATAATAATAAAGCTACAACATAATCTAAATTGAATTTTTTTTTTCATAACACACCTAGTTCAAAATAATCAACTCTTAAAAGCAATTCATCAATCTCTTTCTTCAACTCCTCATTATGAACTCCATTGTCCAGTCCTGCATCTGGAAGCTTGTTCAAGTCCACAACTCCTCTTTCACATGGTTGAATTTTCTTCTGGCCCAAAGACAAAGTTTCATCACGGACTTTGTTCAAGTAAACACTTTCATTCATGAAGGACTTTGTTCAAATCAAAATGGTGCTTGAACTTTCCTTCGAATACTCCACCTTCAATCTAATTGCAATGGTAGAGCTTGACTAAAAAGTTTGGGGTAGCCAACATAAAATTATAATGTATAAATCAAATATGCAAATAATATTATATTGCAAAAATTTAAGTTGTAATAAACACAAAGTGGAGTATCAAATAATTTAACTGCATGACTTAAAAATACCTTAAAATAATGCTCTACATTATTTAATTAACTTGAGATAATCAATAATATACTTAGAACTTATACTTGCAACAATTTCCCTTTCAATATAAACCGGCATAGTATATGCAAAAAAAATTGCTTCCATCTTGTTTCTTAACCTAGACTTAATAATTTTCATTACTGAAAAAGATCTTTCAATTGTGTTAGTAGAAATCAGAAAAGTCACGATAAGACGAAGTAGTCTGTCAATCAAGTAGAAATTTTGCGTCTTTTCAGTTGCAACCAAACATGACCACAATTCTTGGATAGTTGATAAATTCTTCAAATTTAAATCTTGACGAGCATCAACCAATAAATGTCGGAGTTGGAATTTCAAATTAATTTTCTCTTGCATATTGAAATCTATGGGGTAATATTTTTCAACTAGAGTGCAAATTTTTTCAATGTTAAAAGCTTTATAATTATCCTTATGAGTCAAAGCACAAGTTAGAGTTAACAAATCCATTGCTTGCTCGCTAAATATGTTATTCAACTCTTGTAATTGTTGGCCAATGACAGTAAAAAATATTTCAATTCTAAAATAATGCTCTATGGTAACCTAACCTTGTTGAAAACGAGAGTGTCCAAATCTTGTTGTTGAATGAACATCGTCGAGATCAGGAATCTCAATATCATGTTTTTCACATAAAGTCTTCACTCCAGTAAATAATGCATCTCAACCATCTTCTCTCAAAGCTTGAATAAGAGATTTTGTTGTTCTAACCAAATACATGACATTAACTACATCCTGAGATTGTTGTTGTAAGGCTTGACAAAACATATCAATTATCCCCATAATGTCTTTCATTAAATGCAAGATAAATATAAAATTAAAAGCCTTTAAATAATTATAAGCCATATCATCATCCCCACGTGTAGAATAATTTGCAGAGAATATATTCGTGGATTCTTAAAGATAATTTCAAATGTAGAAGTTATAATTTCTTCATCTTCTTCACTCTCACAAATTTTTCTCTTGAAAAAAGAATCAATTCTTTACTCTTCTTCATTCTCACAAATTTCTCTAATACAAATAAAAAAATTTAAATAAATCCACAACCATAAATCAAAATAATATGCACAAATCAGAGTCAGAGTCATAAATCAGATATTTAGAATGATGCATAAACATAATCAGATTCAACCTCATTTTATTATCAATTGAAACAAGTTATCAAACTCAAAGGGAGTATCAAAATCATGAGATGAGTGACTCACGTCAGTGTTGGGCAGTAGGCACTGGGGAGAGCAGAGACGACTGACGAGTAAGGAGAGTAGGACGAGTGGGCCGAGGAGAGAGACGGTGTGTCGAGGACGAGTGAAGATTGAGATGATGGAACAAAGACATGAAGACATAGATGAAGACAAAGACGATGCCCACGATGGTGCCAAGACAGAGACGATAGCGCGGACGAGAAAACGGGAACCGAGACGATGAAAATAAAGATGACAACGTGCGGTGGCTGATCAATAATGATTATGAATATGGAAATGGAAAGCCGAAAATTGGAAATGTCGAGAGAGAGAGAGATTGGAGAAGATACAAATTTTAGGGGTTAAGGTATGTTTGTTATTTTTTAATTTTAATAAAGGTATTTTAGTCATTTTACCTTTTTTTTTTATATATGGCCTTTTTTAATATGGACCCCCATAAAGCCTCGGGTGAGGATGATTTCCTAGCCATTTTCTTTCAACATTTTTGGTATGCTCTGACTATTTCTCTTATGTGCTATGTTCATAAAGTTTGAGATGATCATTCTCGTATTGTTTCAGCCAATAACACTTTGTTGGTGTCCATTGCTAAGATTGATCATCCATAATTCTTAAGTCAATTTCGACTTATCGCTATCTACAATGTGGCCTACAAACTTGTTACAAAGATTATTGTCAACAGAGTAAAGCCTCTTCTAGGTGGTATTATCTCACCTTTCCAATCTAGTTTTATTTTTGGGCATAACATTCATCATTATATTATTATTATTGTTATTGCTATTGCTATTGTTATTACTACTGCTATTGCTACTGTTATTATTATTATCATCATCATCATTATTATCATTATTATTATTATTATTATTATTATTATTATTATTTTTTATTATTATTATTATTATTATTATTATTATTGCTTAAGAGACGGTTCATTTTATGAGAAGAATGAAGGAAAAAATTGTTTATGTTCATTATGGTTGATCTTGAGAAAGCTTATGATAGTCCTAATTTGAAATTTGTCCCCCTATCTTTTGAAATTCACTCATTCTCTACTCATTATTACATAGTTATATCATATAATAAATTTGATAACTCCTATTTGTCTATTAAAATCATTTGGTTTTACATTCTAAAATTGTACTGTAGCTTAAGTTCATCATATCATAGAATTTTGTGTCCTCCTTGCCTTCATTCTCCTTTTTGCTTCCTCAATAACAACTATTGAGTTCTAATTACGGCATCCAATTATACATTTGCAATATATTGCAAGGGTTCATTCAATGATTAAGTTGAAAGAGCTCAACACATGAGTCTTAAAGCTTTATTGTTATAATTTCTCAATTTCTTGAAGTTTATGATGTATTGGTTTGGTAACTTGTATATTATTAATCTAACTTATTATAATTTTATTTTTTTCTTAATATTTTAAAATATTTTTCTTGAAACAAACTATTTAAATGCAATTGCATAGTCCTGATTAATGTTTCTTCAATGATGTAGCAAGTTTTATGAATGCCCCATTTATAAACTATTTAAATTTTGATGTTTTATTTTCCTGTATTTTAATATTTACAACTCATAAATTTCATTTCAAATTGTTTTACTTCTATCATATGTGTATCATTGAAAACTTTCAAAATGTTATATAAAGAAACCGATCATTTTTTATCTTAGAGAAGTATCATTGGTTGAATCTCAAATATATACCGTGAGGTAATTTGATTTATACAAACTCCAACATAACTCTTGAAATGCACTATCTATTTTATTTAAATAGTTCAAAAGATGATAGAAATTTTAGTACATGGATAGAAGGTAAATTATCTTCTGAGTATATGATACATATTTAAATATGAAGTAAAAAATAATTAGTTCAAATAAATATAACTTCTATTTTTTTAAATAATTCTCAATCATTTTGAACACATTCAAGAAAATGTGATAAAAAAAGTACAATAAACATCATACTAAAGATTATTCACATATTTATGATATTTATGATGTACTTAGGATTAGTTAACTATGTTCTACTCAACAAACCGTCTCATTAGTTGTTTTTCTTGGGCCCTTTATTGTATTAAAAAATAGTTGGTTGGTAATGGTTATCTTTTTACGAGAATAAAACATTTTTCTCTCTTCTAAGATCGATT
>JBBPBP010000003.1:21237436-21397216 GCA_037974735.1 Cicer chorassanicum
GATTATCTAAATATTTAATATTAACTATTTAGACTGACTACAATTTAAAAACTTTAATTTTGAAGATCTAACACTTCAGTCTTAAATAATTAAACTAAATATGACTTAAAAATTCTAATTTTAGTGATCCAAGTGTTCATTCCAACTTAATTAGATTATCTATGATTGAAATATTTTATTTTGATGATTCGATAATTCAATCTTACTTAATCAAACTAACTATGATTTAGAAATTTAATTTTTTACAATCCAACAAACGAATTAATATTTATTAGTTATAATGGCTATGAATTCTAAATTTTGATTTCAATGATTTAACCGTTTAATCTAACTAATTAGACTAAATAAGTCATTGAAATTTAAATTTCAACGATCCAATAGTTCAATCTTAACTATTTAGGCCGACTATGAATTAAGAATTGAAATTTTGCTATCCAATGGTTCAGTCTCAGAAATTTAAATTTCGATCATCAAACGATTCAATCTTAACTATTTAATACTACTTTAGAAGGAAATATAAGCAAAACGGGTAACTGAAAAAGTTGATGTATCTGATCTTAATTTTAAACAAGATAAATCAACTTTTCAACTATCATTTTTATTTATATTTCATTTCAGATAAAGTATATCATATATAATTATATAATTTTAATATATATATAAATATATATATATATATATATATATATATATATATATATATATATATATATATATATATATATATATATATAGACACACACATGATTATACTTTTCTATTTTTTTGTCGATAAATATTATATTTTTCTTTTAGTCTTAATAAAATTGAACTAATGTAATATATATTATATTTGCTCAATTTTTCCATAAGAAACTCTTTGGTTTTTGAACTTAAGATAATAGGTTCTATCCCAGAGATAAATGGTGTGAGGATGGGCCTTTTGTAGAAATCTAACTGCCTTGCCTTAGTTCGGTAGCCTTTGATTTGCTGCCCTATGTTGACGAGTTACACGAGCTGCTTGCTCCTATTCATACTACAGTTTGCTTGTCCGATAGCTGGACTTGGCTTGCACATAGAGTGCATGGTTTGTGTGGAAATTTAACTACCTCAATTCGGTAGCCTTTGAGTTGTTGCCCCTTGTTGACGAGTTACACGTTGCTTGCTCCTTTTCACACTACAGTTTGCTCGCCCGATAGCTGGACTTGGCTTGCAGATAGAGTGCATGGTTTTACTATTAATAATTGTTACAAGGCTCTCAATGGTAGCATCCCGATTGAGGCTTCTGATTCGCTTTTACGTAATGCTATGCAAGCTCTTTGGAAAAATAAGGTACCTTCCAAAATTCATTTTTTGGTTGGAAACTTTTGTTGTGACAAAATCACTCTCAAATATTTTAATGATAACAAAATTGTTTCAAAGATTTTGATTATGTGTGTTATCTAACTTGTGCTCTTGAGTATATCAATTTTAGAAAACAAGTTCCTCACCTTCTTGATCAGATGAAATGTTTTAACACATATTAATATGTCCTCTACGACAGAGGATAAACAAATAAGAGGATGAAATTATGACCTCTATAACAGAGGATAAACAGTACTGAAGAGAGGATGAATTTATGTCCTATATGTCAGAGGATAAACAACTAGAAGAGAAGATGAACTTCTTTTGTCTATTCATCCTCGCACATGGGAAAATGAGTAAAAGTACCAAAGTACAAAAAGTGATGTACTTGACTCATAAGGCAAGACACTACAGTTGTTGGAAAAGAAAAAAGTCTAAAAGCACAAGTCACATCACTTCTATAAATTCAGATGATCTCATTTTCATTACACACAACAAACATCATAAAAGCAAAAACTTAAAGATGTGTAAAGCAATTTCATCCTCAACATACTTTCTATTAATCTTAATTATATCTTTGATATCATCCTCTTATAAAGTATATCATAGTGGAAGAATCCACTCTTATCAATTTTCTCAAACAACATGTATATCCTCAAGTTAATATTAACTTGCTGATAGTTGTGTAAGTGTTGTAAAACAAGAAGAAAAATTGTATATGTAAGCCTGGTGAGGCTAAGAAAATACATAGTGAAAATCCTTTCAAGAGGACGGGCATTTTTGAGCCATTGTGAAAAACTCACAAGTAAGTGAGGACTGAATGTAACTCTGAATTTAGTTTTAAGCTTATATCTTATAACATCCATCTATTATCCTCACACAGAGGATACAATTTTAAAAGAAAAAGAAAATTAAGAAAAGTACAATATCTCTATTCAACTCCCCTTCTAATGATATTTTAGTTACTTCAACTTTTGTTATCTAGGTTGCCAACTCGTGATGAATTATTGAAAAAGGTAGTCCTTAATACCCACTTCAGCTTATCTTGTGTGTTATGCTTCAGAGCACTTGAGAATTGTTCCCATTTATTATTTGAATGTGGTGTTACTAAGATTATTTGGTTGAAAATATTTGAGTGTGAAGATGTGCATGAAGAGGTTGATTACCTTCATTTTATTTGGTTTAGGTCATTGAGCAAAAGGAAAAAGTTGAAGCATGTGAAAAACCTCATTTGGTTAGTCACTGTGTGATGTATTTGTTGGCTCACAATAAGATCATTTTTTGGGGTGAAGTTAAGAATGTAGATAACATTGTCTTTGGTATTAAAACTCTATCTTGGATATGGTTGTTATGTAAATTGTCTTTGTACTCTAGCTTTGGATATGCTAATTTATATAATAACTTGCTTGTTTGTCTTCGAGGTGGTTGAATCCTATCTTGTAATGGGTTTGAAGTGCCCCTTGTACTTCATATTAATACATCTTAGGTTTAAAACAATTTTGATTCCTCTATTTTCACCTATGTGTAGAATTAATCATCTTATTTTAAAACTTGACAATTTTGATATATACTTTTAATTTTTTAATTGAAAAATGGTGATTCGACATATGTTAAATTATGTGACTTATGAATAGATGATTCTGAATGATTAATACCCGATAAATTGCAATAAAACCCTCTATAAGCATCAATTTGAAATTATGTAATTATTCATTTTTATAATTTAATTAATAACATATAAATAATTAATACATTTAGATGATTGTATATTATGAGATCATGTGCCACATCATTATAATTATGTCAAATCTCCCGTTTTTAATTAAAAAGTACGATAAAGACCAAAACTAACATATTTAAATCTGATGATTAATTTGTAAATAAGTGAAAATAGAAAAATCAAAATTACAATTAAAACTACATCTTAATTATAAAAAAAGTTAACTTAGGGACTTAAGTGCATTACAAGAGTGAAGAATACACTTTTGACATGATTTTATTAAATAAAATAAAAATCAACTATTAGTTATAGATTAAGTTTCAATTATTTGTCCACTTCACCTTAGAATTCTAAAAAAAAAAAAAGTTTAATTGAAAAAAAATAATTTAAGAATTAAAAGACTCGTTTAATTTTTTTTTGGCAACACTTGTGGAAAATGAAAGTGAAGGCGGTTTGTGGAAGGAAGCCAGTAATATTTAGAAGTTAGAACGTCTGTCTGGTTGGTAGCATACCGTAATTAACAAGAAAATGGGAGTTCACGGTCTCTGGGAACTACTCGCTCCCGTGGGTCGCCGGGTCTCCGTTGAAACCCTCTCCGGGAAAACTCTCGCCGTCGGTACGCCCTAAAACCTAATTTTCCTCATTAGTTTCAATTAACTAAATATAGTCCCGTGTCAATCGTGTACCTTTTTGTTCAGACGCGAGCATATGGATGGTGCAGTTTATTAAGGCGATGCGTGACGAGAAAGGTGAAATGGTTCGCAACGCTCATTTGCTTGGATTCTTCCGTCGCATCTGTAAGCTTTTGTTTTTACGGACGAAGCCTGTTTTCGTTTTTGACGGCGGAACCCCTACACTGAAGCGCCGCACTGTTATTGCTCGCCGTAGGCAGCGTGAAAATGCCCAAGCTAAAGTCCGTAAGACTGCTGAGAAATTGCTTCTCAATCACGTAAGACTTTTTTCTTGCACTTAACCATGAATGAAGCTGTCACTCTCTGTGAAACAAAGCTGTCACTCTATGTGAACCATAAACTGTGATGATAATAATTTAAGAAAATGTAAGATGCTGTTTATTTTGTGAAAACATTTTTTTCTTCATGTTTGTAAAATGTGTGTTTAATTTTAACATGGCGAGAAACTATTATTGTGGAGAGAAGATGAAATGTTAGTTAATAAAAATGTATTTATGAAAATAATGAAATAGTTTCTTTTTACATTTTCATTGTTTCTAGAAATGTAGACACTTGTTTACTTTAAAAGTTTCTTATCTCTTTATTAGCAAGTAAAATTAATGCAAATAGAAAATGAAAACTGGAAATGTTTTCGCAAAGTAAACTGTCGATAAGTAATTGAATATGACCATACGTGGTAGACACTAAATACACCTTCAATCGAAATACCGACACGGGTCGAACATCAGACACACTTTCAAGTATGTAGTTTACTGTCTTTTTATTTATTTTTTATCTTTTCTGTTAGTTATACAAGGCACACGTTTGGTTTCAGAA
Organism: Cicer chorassanicum; assembly: GCA_037974735.1. NCBI lineage: Eukaryota > Viridiplantae > Streptophyta > Magnoliopsida > Fabales > Fabaceae > Cicer > Cicer chorassanicum. Next base: position 21,241,988 of record JBBPBP010000003.1, read on the forward strand.
AAAAAAAACTTTTCTATATTCTTGGTCTACAGTCACTTTTAATTACTTGTTTTTAAGATTTGTATGAAACAAACAGAGATATTTTCACCATTTTCTGTTGCCGTTATGTTATGAATAGTAAATTCAGGTAATGGAAACTGGAAAAGGTTTTCTTGAATCAGATAGTTACTAAATTTTATGGCTTCGCTCGCTTTAATTGATATTTTAAGGTTACAATAGAAGGAAAAGTTATTTCACATTTGCATGTTAATAGAAATTTGTTGGACAATGCACCCAAAATGAAAAAAAAAGAAATTTGTTGGAAAATTCGAAGTTGAGTGCAATTTGTTTACACTTTGGCATACAATTTTTTGGGTATTTATAGGTGTACCAAAGTGATTGAAAAGTGATTTTTAGATTTTACACTGTACTAACAGCAATGAATGAAAGTCAAGAGCTTTTCTATGACTCTATTTCACTCCATCCAATTTGCTACCTCCTCAACTCAAGCAAGCAAGCCCTATTGCTACGTGCTAGTTTGTGTATTGTATTTTTAATGACGAATTTGTGGAAATTTGTGTTGATTCTTTGATTTTAGAGGAACTCTTGTACTCAATTCTATGTTAGCTGCAAATTTAAAATCATTGAGTTTATTAAACCTTATATGTGATTTTATGGGTCACTTCACGGGTTATCTGTGGAAGATAGATTCGGCACCATTTTTGTTAATGGAAATGGTGCATTCGATCTATTTTATTGGCTATGTATTGTTCTATCTTATCTTTTTTGTTTTTTAATTTCTTTTGGCAGTTAAAGGCATTGAGGTTGAAGGAACTGGCTGATGATATTAAGAACCAGAAGCTGAAGCAAAAGAGTGGCACAAAGTGTCACGAAACATCTAATCAAGTGGACTTTGTTTGTAGTGATTTAGGAAGAAATAACACGATAGAGCTAGAAGAAATGTAATCTTCATATGCTGCTGTAAATATTAGAAGTTCTCTTCAATCAGAATTTTATTCAATTTTTGAATTATTGATTTAGGTCTGCAGCTATATCTGTGCCTAAGGAGGGCAGAAATCTATCGCAGAATATAATATCGACAAGCTGCAACCAAGAGGAGCTTGATGAAATGTAATCCACCTATTTCATTCCAAATTAAGGATACAAAAAGCTGTGGAGTATCTCATATATAAGTTCCTTGAGTTACTTTTTTTTTTTCTAATATTAAATCTTGAACATGGTCAGTAACTTCCTATGATGTTTGGATGAGTTAATTTAGGCTGGCAGTGTCTATAGCTGCAGAGGAAAGTGGAATACCATCCCGAGAAGGAGTGGCATCTACTGTAATGAATTCTTCAGATGCAGGCGAAGAGACGATACTGGTAAATTTTCAGAAATATGGAATGATTACAAATAGTAATTGCAATCATATGGGTTTCTATTAATTTGTGTACCATTTTTTTGTTTATTTTGTAACTTATACCTTTCTGAGAACAAAAATGTAAATAGTGGAGTCATTGCAGTTAATAAAGGCAATATTTGGTCATTCTTATAGTTGTATTGTAATTCTCTACGTTGATGCTCCTGAATCTGTTGTTGAATCTTTTTCACTTCTTGTTTCAATATGTGTAAATTTTTTTTCCTCTCAGCCATCAGACAATGCGGAAGTTGATTTAGCTGTTTTAGCTGCTTTGCCACACTCAATGCAACTTGATATTCTTGCGCAGGTTAGATTTTAGATGATCTTGCCTTTTCCCTTTTTATTATTTTTCATATTCTTGTATTATAGTTTTATTCTTTTATTATAGTTTTAGCTTGTTACCCTTTTAACTAACATATTAAATGACGGGCAATAAAAGGATCAGATAAAACATATTCAAGAATATCGCACCATATAATTTAGATAGTATTTGCTTGAAAACATCATTGTTAGAAGATCAGCTTACAACTTATCTGGCATATGATATATCGATTTTCATTTGGATTAAAAGTAAAATGTTTTAGTTTATTGTTTGATAATAGCTTAAAGGGAAGAAAACAGAAGGACTAATGAAGCAAGTTGACCACCAGATAAGACATGAGGTCGGTGATTGTGGCAAGGGTAAAGGCATTATTTTCCATGAAACTGACATGGTTGGGTGTAGCTCAAGATGTGATGTCAATGTGACATCAAGGAGTGACAATCAAAACAGAATTGATGAAATGTAAGCTTGCATAAAAAGTCATAAATTTGAAATTGTAGTAGTGTCTTTTGATTGTTTATCAGGTTTGTTTTGGATGATTCTATTAGGTTAGCCGCATGTATTGATATGGAGGAAAATGCAAAATTAGTAAATAATGCATCAAGTTCAAGTTTTCTTGGGGATTCCACCATTAAGGAAAATGATGATAACTATGATGAAGATGAAGAGATGATACTGGTCAGTTTATAGTTCAGGAAACAGCTTGGTCATTTTCCATTTTGGTAATCTTAACATAGAAAAGCACAATGATTTTGAGCTTCACATTTATTTAGTCATGATTGCTTGCAATGCTGTAATAAAATAGAAGCCATGATGAAATGGTGTGGCGGATTTTGTGCCAGCTGCTATGGGCAATTTGTGCAGGGCACCTGCCAGCACCATAGGCTGCAATCTCATGTTTATATGGCAGAAGTTTGGCCATCTGCCATAAAATGCCATAAAATGTAATCTGCCATTGACAGCATAGCTTCCTTTTCACCTACCTCAAACTCGAAAATTGTAGTGTCATGTAACATCTAGTCTTAAAGAACCACAACAGTGTGTTTATTTCACTTGTTTTTTTTGGCAGCCAGCTATGCACAGTGAAGTTGATCCAGCTGTTCTGGCCTCTCTGCCTCCATCAATGCAACTGGACCTCCTTGTTCAGGTAATTGAGTTGGTAAAGTATTTTCTAGCTTAAGTACCTTTTCGTCTAATCAGATGTTAGTTATTGCATAATTATTTTGCAGATGAGAGAGCGATTGATTGCAGAGAACAGGCAAAAGTATCAGAAAGTCAAGAAGGTTGGTGTAAAATATTCAAATCCATTTGAAATGTGAAATACATACAAATTAGAAAATATAATGAAAAATAAACTTGAAAATATTGTAATAATAAGAAATAAATTTCACCAAAGTTATCGTAGTAGACAATCTTAGAGGATATCACACTATGCTTCAATAGCTCCTTTAATCTTTCAAAACCTTGTTCATACTTTCTAATTGACATTTTCTATTACTACAAAGAATAAGAATAACTTAAAACAATAAACCAATACAAATAAAATAATTTCTTAGATGGAATAAAAAATGATGAAATGATACGACATCAAATTGAAAAAATTGCACGTTGATAGTATGTGTCACAAATCTGCAACAATTCATCTCAAGTGTTCAAAAGAATGTCAAGTTGATGAGAAAGTGAGAGAAATAAAAAGCTGCAGACAACATGTTAAATTTTTATATATGTATATATATAGATAAAAAAATAAACACAACAATTCAATTTTTGAAATGTAAAATGCCATTAATGCATGCACGATTAAATTAAACTGAAGCACTCAACAGTTGTATTACTAAATTTCATCCACTCCTATTAAATAATTAAATGCTAAGCTACTACTATTTTATATATATATATATATATATATATATATATATATAGGGGACATATACGAGTCCCTTATATGAGAGTGAGAGTCAATTATTAACCAATGGATTCCCTTATATGAGAGTGAGAGTCAATTATTAACCAATGGATTAAAATTGATGGTTAAGATTAAATCCTTTATTAAGTGAGTCACGTGACACTCTTTCTTCCCTCTATTTGTATGGCAAACCCAGGAACCTTTTCATCTGCGATCGTTACGTTCTTTTTTGTTCATTCTTAGCCTTTGCGACTCCTTCCCTTCAACCACTATGGCAAAAAAATATTCTCAATTAAGTCATATTCTTTTAGTTTCTCCAAGAACAAAAATCTGCTTATTACTTGTATAAACTAAGTCAACATTTGTTGAAAGAAATATTTGAAATACGTGAAATTGGGGTTTAGTCTCAACCCCATTTATTAGCCATTGGATTAATCGGATTCAGTTATTATGTGATTGTGATCCTTTTTTGATGTAGAAACGCACAAACCACTTTTCATTTCCAAGAAACTGTTTGGTTTTAAACATGGAGGGGAGGCCCACTAATGAGTTAGGAAGGAAGACGACTTTAGCAAGGTTGGCGGCGAAGGAAGAAAAAAATGGTGTTCAGAAAAATGGTGAAGGTTATGTTCATAATGGTGAAAGAGAAGAAGATAATAGAGATTTTGAGAAGGAAAGTGAACCCCGATGAAAAGGGTCACGGGTTATCAAATAGAAAAGAGGAGAGATAGTCACGTGAGTCACTAATAAGACAATTTAATCTCAACCATTCATTTTAATCTAATGACTAATAATTGACCCTCTCACTCTCATATAAGACACCCCTTTCACACTAGATATGTCTCTCTCTATATATTTATATAAAAAATTTAAAAATTATGGGGCCTAAGGCTAAAGCCTTGATGAGTGAAATAATATGCTAGATATTGAATTGATATAAAAGACTAAAACACTAATCCCTATTTATAGGGATACAAGACTCTAGTACAAAATAGTGAAATCAAGAAACAAAACAAAATAATATCCAAGTATTATAAAAACTAATACTAAGAGAAAATCTAGGATACTCTGATATTATAAACAAATTATAGGAAATTAGCGTACTGACGAGCACTCCAGTGTCTGTTTGTCTGCTTTTTTTTTTATTGCGATAAAGTGTGTTCATAAATGTGTTGTATTTTTTTATATAATTTGTTTTAGCTTTTGATGTCAAAAAGTAACCTCTGAGGAAGTTATCAAAGTGAAACATGTGATTGAAAATTTTAAAAGAAAAAGCTGCTAAGGGTAAAAATCTTAGTAAAATAGGCAACACAAAAACAGTCTATTCCCTTTATATATAGTATAGATAAAATCCGATGCTCTAATGTACTATAAAAGATATTATAAGTTAGTATTTTATAATATTTTAACAAGTAACAAGTTCATGTTCTTTTAGTGATTTAGTTTAACATTACTGATGCTTGATGGCATTGGTATTTTTTTTTCTTCATTTACTATGTTGTATAACTGTTAAGTCTTATATTTATTCTTTTTGCTAAGAAAATTACTTTTCCTTGGTACTAATTAGTGCTACACAGTGAACATCTATGTGAAATTAGGAGTAATAACCAATTGGCTACTTTCAGGATCCTGCGAAGTTCTCTGAGCTACAAATACAAGCTTACCTTAAAACTGTTGCTTTCCGTCGTGAGATAAATGAAGTGCAGAAAGCTTCTGTTGGAGGAGGAGTAGGTGGTGTACAAACTTCACGGATTGCATCGGAAGCCAACCGAGAGTATATATTCTCCTCATCATTTTCGGGTGACAAACAGTGAGTAATGTATTTTCAATGAGTTGGGCTTTTGGTTAATAAAATGTTATTCACAATAACTATTGGCCTTAACATGGCTGGGAGCTTTTCCGGTGCATATGATGTCTTACATATTTTCAATGATGATAACTTTTTTTATCCTCGCTTATCTAAATATTTCAGAGGACTTACCTCCACCAGATTAGAGAGAAATGTCGAAGATACACAGCAAATGGAACGTGGAAAACATCCTTCCCAGAGTTTTATAAATAACATAGCAGCAGGAAATGTTTCTAATACTTCAAATGGATTGGTTTGCAATGAACCTAGTGAGCCTGTTGATGAAAGTATTGAGACATATCTAGATGAGAGGGGTCGATTTCGAGTTAGTAGATCAAGAGCTATGGGAATGCGTATGACCCGCGATATCCAAAGAAATTTGGATTTGATGAAGGAGATTGAGCATGAAAGAACACATGCAAACAAGGTTGATAACATTCAAACTGTGCTGACTGCAGAAAATAGTCCATCAGAATGTTCTGGGAACCAGCTTGGTGATAAAGCACGAGAGGTGAATTTAGGCTTGGTTGGAGAAAAAGTGCAAAATGAAAAATTGATGCTTGGTAAGGATACTTTAATAGAGGTATCCTTTGAATATGATTGCAAGAATGAATTTGTAAGTGGTGGGGATGATATATTTGCCAGTTTAGTAGGAGGAATATCTACGGCACACTCTCATGCTGATGATACTGTGGTGGAAGTGCAACCTTCTGGTTCTGATTCAGATTGTGATTGGGAAGAAGGAATTGTTCAGAGTCGGAATACCATTTTTCCTGGATATGATAAAGTGGAATTAAAGTCTTCTGGTGCATGTGAGTATAATAATAATGAAAGCGAAGAAGAATGGGAAGAAGGGGATTGTAATGGTACTAAAAGCACCGTATTGTGTCCAGCTGATTCGGGAAAGTTGGCATCAAAAGGGAGCTTGGAAGAGGAGTCTGATTTGCAGGAGGCAATTAGGAGAAGTCTTGAGAGTACACAGGATGGGAAATTTAAATGCATGTCATCTGTAGATGAGCACTCAAGTGCTTACGAGAATAAATTGGATCCTAATTTAGAACATGGTGATATAGTGAATCATATTGGCCCAATGGATTTAAATGATTATGTGGAGGGTTCCGGTTTGCCTAGGGAAGGTTGTACTGAACAAAATGAATTACATGAAACTGTAGGAGACAAAAAGGAAAATCATGTGACTAGAAATAGCCTGGAAACTTTTGTGACATTTAATTCCAATAACACTGATATATTGATTGGCGAACCTAGCAAACTGGATGGACACTTTAGATCTGAAAATTCAATTTCAGATGTAAATGGCATGATGATGGATGACATTCCTAATCCTATTGTTGCAGAGGAATTATTGGATAATCATGATGATGGTAAAGCGTCTTTGTGCTGTAACAATTCGTCCAAGGTGGATCCACTTGGTGTGACTGAAGAGGAGAAAAAGGAATATATTAATGAGTCTGAACCTTTGAGTAATTCTGACAATAGAAAGAGTGCCATTCCTTCCATGGAGTCATCCTTGAAAGGAGCTAAAGAAGACCTAGACATGGAGCTAAAATTGTCTTCAGTTAACAATGGTGGGAATTTATCTATGAAAAGGAATAGTAACCTCTCCCAAGACTCAATGAACGCCCCAGGAGATTTTCCTGTACAATTGGATGAGGTTCGATTGAATGAAGAAATGCAAATTCTTGGTCGGGAATATATGAACCTAGAAAATGAGCAGAGGAAGCTTGAGCGTAATGCAGAATCCGTTAACAGTGAGTTATTCACTGAATGTCAGGTAACTGAAGTTGGTCTATACATAATGAAATCATGAATAACTATTACTTTTTTCAGGAAAACTGATGCCTGTGTTTCATGCTTTGTCTGCCAGTTTTTTTATTTTATTTGAAAAAGCAAAAGTAATATATTAATATAGCACAAGATGTGCAAAAAGATACAAATGAGTCCAAATACTACATAAAATTTGAGAATGGTACCGCATTGGCCAATTCGCACCCCAGCCATGCAACCAAGATTTGCATGACAAATTGCCCACCCAATTTTCCATCCAGCACCCTTATACCTTATGCTAATTTGCTGATCTTCTACAATGATTGTATCAGTACCTGCACAGCCCTTAATTTTAATGCAGACCTGATTTATATCCCCTTGAACACTGCTAATCAATCTGGTTATACCAGAACCAACAATTCTCATAAAGTCCATTCAACTGCACCTCTTGCCAATCTTGCACAAATCCTCATTAGCTATATATGCTCCTGCTTCTGTAGACCTGACAATAGCTCCTCCCAATCTCCTACGTTTTCAAGCAGCATACCCTCCCTGCAGCCCCTATACCGCCCGCTCCTCATACACCAAGCCAAGGCAAGCCCTTTATGAAGATAGAGGTCAATAATATTGCATATTTTGATCATTATTTCAGGCATACTGATGAAATTTTATGTATGTTTATCATTTGTACAACATCATATTATAAACTGTTGTTGCATTCATTAGCAATCATTGCCGATGTCATATTTTGATCGTTTTTATTTCTTAACTCATTCCATTTTGTCCCTAAATAATGGTTGCCTTAAGTTATTCCTGCTATTCTTAAGTCATTCCTGCCTGGTTGATCTTGCTAGTAGTCATATGCTTTTTCTGCTAGTTTAGTTTATTTTTTCTTGATCTTTGAAGATATGGGCATAATACCATTCTAAAAACAAAATGTAGTTCACTTTTTGCATTCTTGAGGCCCCGATTTAACACAACATGATTTTATTCTTGAATAGGGAAGCAAATAATCTTTGCATTGAGAGGGGCAACTAGGATGGAACTCTTGTCTTTCAGAAAAGAACATGTTTAGAAATGTTACTGGCACACATTAAACTAGAATTACAACAGAGTTGTTAAAAGAACAAAGACTGAAAATCTTTCTATTCACTGATGATAAACTGAAGGGACTACAAGGAAATTTATAGGGGCAGACTTGTTTCTTAATTAGGAAACAATTCTGTAGACATTTAAAATAAAAGATCCTAAGGAAAGAAGTAAATGAAATAAAAGAGGAAGGAAATCAGATATGAAATCATATCATATCGCAACCTGGTTTATACTGTGTTACAGTAAGGGTTGCAATATTGGGCCTTTTATCAGAGAAAGCCTACAGCCCAATATATGTTCTTTAGCCTATTGCAGTTGGTTAGCTTTTCAGTTGTTAGTTGTAACTAGCTTTGACTTCAGTCTAAATGAAAATAATGTAAAACAGCTAACTGCACTCATCATTGATTCATTTTGGAATACAATTCAGAATTCCTGCATTAATCATTAATTCAGCATACAATACAACAATCCAGAATTGAATTCGGTAATTCTCTCTTACTTTCAAGTTTCTAACAATCAGTGAAGTCATAAAAATAGATGATGCACAAATAGGTGTTACAAACTTCATCTTGTCGAATTCAGTTTTAAATTTTTTTAATAGTTTGATGTGTGTAAGATCTTACACTTTTTTAGTAATTTTTTACATGCTATTGAGGCACCAGGTGACTGAAATCTTGACTTTAATGCTGTTAAAGAACATGATTAATTGGCCATGGCATCGTCCTAATAATTTACATTTTATTGTTTGGCTTCTTAAACATTTATTGCTCAGACATATGTGATAATAAACTTTGTTTTTCATTTTCCCTTTTTCTCATTCCATATATGTATACTTATAGATTATTGATTTTCTACTCCTACAGTATGTTAATCACCTATGTTTCACGCTTCTGATACCCTGTAGGAACTTCTGCAAATGTTTGGCTTGCCATATATTATTGCTCCTATGGAAGCTGAGGCACAGTGTGCTTACTTGGAACTCTCAAAACTGGTTGATGGTGTTGTGACTGATGACTCTGATGTCCTTTTATTTGGGGCACGCAGTGTTTACAAGAATATATTTGATGACCGCAAATATGTGGAGACATACTTCATGGAGGTCTATATCTGCTAAACCTGGTGCCCATGATAAATTTCTGATTATTTTTATTTTTTATTTTTATCGTTTTTGAGCTTTTATCAATGGTTCAGGATATTGAAAAGGAGCTTGGATTGACCAGAGAAAAGTTAATTCGCATGGCACTACTTCTTGGGAGTGACTATACTGAAGGTGTAAGGTGTGACGACTATTTACCTTGTTCTTGTGCATAAGTGTGGCTACTGATGCTAAAGAGATATGCTAATGTTTCTTTTCTCTATCAAACTAGTAATAAGATATTTTCTATATGTCCTTTCCCTGCATTTGTAGCAGGATATCAGTTATATACTTAAATATACACTTCACACTTATTAACATGACGAGATATATTTGTGGTAATGTAGTGGGATTGGCATTGTTAATGCTATTGAGGTTTTAAATGCATTCCCTGAGGAAGATGGCTTCCTGAAATTCCGGCAGTGGGTTGAGTCACCAGATCCCACCATCCTAGGAAGGTTGGATGCAAAATCAGTATCAAATACCCAAAAGAAAGGGTCAAAAGCTGCATCAGACCAGAACATCTCCCATGCCCAGGAAAAAAAGGAGTCACCGGATAACATCCACCAAACAAGGCAAACTTTCATGGACAACCATGTAATTGATTTCAAGCTTTTGGGCTTTCCAGTAATATGTTGACAGATAATTTTTCACTTATTTTATCGTGCTTTGATTTGACCTATCTGCTTTTTGTTTTCTAAATAGAGAAATGTTAGCAAGAATTGGCATATTCCTTCTTCTTTTCCAAGTGAAACAGTTATATCTGCTTACGTATCTCCACATATTGACAAGTCGACTGAGCCTTTTACTTGGGGAAAGCCAGATCAGCTTGTTCTTCGCAAGTGAGTTTTGTTTTTTTTTGTTTTTTTTTTTCTTATCTTGTTTCCACCAAATTATTGTTGAAAAGAATGGGTAAAAGCTGTTGTATTATTCAGCAGGGAAAGCACTCCTTAAATAGAAGAATTACAATTAATGTCTATTCCTTAAAGAAGGGAATAAAAAATAAAATACTGATCTTAGAAATGATTGAGAATATCCTAGTAATAGAAAACAAATAAGAGCAGATTTGTCCTGTTAATTCTGCGATATCTTCTAGATTTACCATTCACTTTGTTGATGATTATATGTAACTTTGGATAGGCCTTGACAAGAGTTGGTATGATAGGCTGGCTTTTCATATCTCCTCAATCTCTGAGCTAACAGCAGTTTTTTCCTGCAACTGCTTACTGTTCTGGCAGGGAGTTGCGGTTATATTGGAAGGCCTCCGATCCTTCATATCCCTGTTTCCCACTCCCCCTTTGGCCCGTAATGCCTCTCTTAAACCCAAAAAAGGATAGGGGGCATGCATTCATATCCCTCATATCCCTGTTTCGCACTCACCCTTTGGCCTGTAATGCCTCTCATAAACCCAAAAAAGAATAGGGGGCATGCACTCTTCTTGCTTTCAGAAATCATTATTAGGGCTCAATCCTTTTGGTATGTATTTTACGAAAGCTCACCTTGCTTGATGTGTGTTAGCATTGGGCCTCCAATTGAGAGTACTTATGTGAGGTACAAATACAATAATGATTAGTCAGTCTGATTGTGTTTGTAACAGGTTGTATTTGTTGTGGGTCATGTGTTTGTAACTGTTTGACTTTTGTGGTAACTATCTAGGTTCACATATGAACAAATGAATAAATAGAATAAGGGAAGGGTAGTTTGGTTTTGGTTATTCAGTTATTCAATTAGGAGATGGTTGTTGGGAGAGGACAGGCTCTCAAAAACCTTTAAGTTTCAGTTGTAAGTTTGTAACTGCCTATTCCTTTCTTTTCTACAGCATAGGACTCTCTGTTTTCTGGTTTTGTAGACTAATCTCTATTTTCTGGCTCATTGTCATTTCTCAATAAATGAATTAATACTTGGTGGTATCTTTCTGTTCTACCAGTTCTATCAACGTGAGTCTTTAATTGGTCAGCAATTTGTTGGGACTATTTGGAGTTTGGGTTTTCTATTAGAGTAGTACCTCAAAAATTAACAGATGGCTTCTTTATTTCTAGATCAGAATCCTAGGATAAATCCAATGCAGGGATAGACTAGAAGATACAGTTGGTAACATTAGAGAAATTTGACAAAGTAGTACTCTCCTACTTGCTTTTCAATCTTCATAAAAGACCTCCCCAACTCTCCCTAACTAACTAGTTCTGACAAGTTCTCTAACTAACTATTCTTTAGGTCAGTTTGGGTCGTATTAGACCTTATTATTAGGTTTTAAAGAATATCAGGAAGTGATATCTATATATTGAATTTACATTGAATTAGGTACATTTCAGTGTTTATACTACGAGCTACATCTAACTAACTATGGCAGCTGTTTAACTAACTATGACAGTTACACTGCTGTTACTGAAATGACAGCTAAACCTAAGAAAAGATGGAGGGCAAAGAGGTATAGATTAATAGAGAAATGTATTCTCTCACACAATGATAGGAACCTAAATTGAAGAGAAAAAGAAATATTATTGATTAAAAGAAAAATATTACAGCAGATTAAGCACTATAAACCCAAAGCAAATGCTCCTCATAGAAGAGATGATTCTCTCTATGCCCAAACCTCTAAGGTTCTATCTAATTGAAGGATGATTAATTGTAACTTCCCTCTCTCTCCACTACCCCTTATAACTAATTCCCCCACTTCCTCTGCCACGTCACCTTCTTTCCTTCCCATTTCCTATAATTTCTTAACATCTTTCCCACTTAATGGACTTGGGAAACTGATTAACTAACTGCCTATTTGGGCCCACCTTCTCATATTTGGTCCTAACGCACAACCCCACAAGCCCAACGTGGGTGAGGTGATGAAAGAAGCTCAGTTACATTGAGCTTGTCCCTCAAATACTTTGCCATGCTTAAGCGTTAGAGAATAATATACTAACAGTCTTCCTAGAAATTGATCCTTTTCTATCGATGTTATCACACCGAACATCATTGTCCTAATTTTTTTTTTGAGACTCTGTATATTGATCTATTGATCGTACCATTGGAATGTTATTTACCTTCTTGTTTTGAAAATGTATGTGTTTCAATATTCAATAATATTCTGAGTTGCTTCCTGCATACAGATTGTGCTGGGAGAAATTTGGGTGGACTAGCCAGAAAGCCGATGAATTGCTGTTACCTGTTTTAAAGCAGTACAACAAACATGAGGTTCGAGACTTTGCTTTATTGTTCTGCTCCCTTTTTTTACTGATTATATTTTTTTGTTGTTGTATTGATCGACAAAATTAATTTGATAGATCACTATATAGGCAAGTTTTCTTGTTGGTTATTTATTGTCTTGTTAATATTCCTACTTATTATTAATATCCTGATATTGAATCTTATAATGTAGACTCAACTGCGGTTGGAGGCATTTTACAGTTTCAATGAAAGATTTGCAAAAATTCGTAGCAAGAGAATCAAGAAAGCAGTAAAAGGAATTACTGGTAAGCCACCTTCAGATTTAATAGCTGATTCTGTGGAGAACATGTCCAAGAGTATGAAAAATGGGAGAGGGAGTCCTATTCAAGCCGTGGATGACAAATTGGAGACTTTGAAGGGAACAGAGGAAAGTCTTGCAGGTAGGAAGAAATCAAAAACTAAAGAGTCAACGAAAAGGAATAATGATGGGGATACTGTTGCTAAGCCAAATACAAAGAAAAAGAAAATCAATTATGATTCTTCTGCATCTGAGGTTGAGCATTTACAGCCATATATGAAAACAGAAGGAGCACATGATGGGAAGGAATTTGTTTGGAATAAACGTGGCTGTGAGAAAGGAAAAGGTATAAGTGTAGGAGTAAAAATAGGCAGGGAGAAGAGAAGTCGTCGTTTTCAATCATCTGAAACTGAAACATCATCTAGTAGTAGTGATATTGACAATCATGAGCCAAGCGCACAATGTGATGTGTCAACAGTTCCAGAAGTTGTGCGAAGGGTAAGCTTCTTTCTGATTAAATTTTTTGACTTGTATAATCTTAGTAAACAAAAAATATATAATTAGGTGGTTTTCAATCCTGTCAACTTAATGACATGTCTCTGTTATCTCTATTGATGTTTTATAATGAAAACCGATTAATGTTGTCATTGGGCCTGCCTTTGATATTTCTATTGTTTATGATTGATTTTTGTTGTAATCTGTTATTTTTTCCCACATCTCAGTTACTTCTATGAAACAGAAACATGTTTTCTATTCCAAAATACAGATTAAGTTTAAAAGGTTTATTTATGGCCTATTAAGATGCGACCTTGAAAACCTGTCAACTATTCTTTCACGGATAACAATGAAAAAGGTTTCTTTAAATAGCAAGTAAATAAAAGGTCTTATTTACCTTTTTACTTTACAGTCAATGCGTTCTCGGAAACCTGTCAACTATTCTTTCAAGGACCTTGAAATTGAAGATGATGTTGATTCATTTGATGAGAGCAATCAGACTTGCTTGCATGGAAAGCTATTAGAAGGAAAATCATCTTGCAGTGATGATGCAGATGGAGATGGTTTCAGTAGAGGGAAAGAAAGCGGTATGACAGAAATTCCTCTGAAGGATAGCTCGTCCGCAGACTATCTAGAGCCAGAAACAGACGCTGGTGCAACATCACCAAGGACTCACCCTTCAAATGACTATCTTGAAATGGGAGGTGGATTCTGTGTAGACGATAGTGAGATGGATAACAGCAATGAAGCAATCGACGGAGACATGAACACAGCTACCACAAACTGTCCACCCTGTTCTGAAGTTTTGGGTGAAACTGACCATGATAAAAGTAGTTCAGATATATTATTTTCTGGTGCTGAAAAGGCTGCAAGTAAGATACAAGATGGAGGGAAAAATGAGCAACTTCTAAATGCTGACATAGGGGTCTCGATACCAGAGAATGCTCATCATAATAGTGAGAGCTCGAAGGTAGCTTTTAGTGCTATGCCGTTTTTGAGGAGAAAAAGGAAGAAATGAAACATTCCTAATTCTGAATGTCTCAGTTCATCCAGCACTGTAAATTGTTTTGTAATTATTTTTATCTTCCATCTGATTGTGAAGAGAGGGCCGTATTGAAGTGATGGGTTTTATACAATTGAGATGTTCTAATCATTTGCTTACCTGTGGGTTTGTATATACATAGTTTTAATAGTTATTTTTAAACTATTTAGTGGTTATATCATTTGTATAAGCTTTATTTAATATTTGAAGTTGATATATAATTACTTTTCACAACAAAAATAGATAAAATGAAAATAGTAAAAATTGAGTGTAACTAACTATATAATTAATTGTCTAACATAAAAGTTGAAGAGAATATTAAAATTTTAAATGTCAATATGGAATGAAAATGATTTTTTCTTTCATAAATATCATTTGTTTTATATACTTCTCAATTGTTTTAGTTGAAGAATTATTTATAAATGTTTTTGTTGAAGAACTTATGAGCATTTTTTCTTTCATAAATATCATTTGTTTTATATACTTCTCAATTGTTTTAGTTGAAGAATTATTTATAAATGTTTTTGTTGAAGAACTTATGAGCATTTGTATTAGTGATGATGATTATTGTTGATGTCATACAATTAAAGGTATTGTAAACTTGAAATTGGAGAGTTGAGATTGAATAGCCTCATTTATAGCTAAATTGAAAAGGTAAGACATCGTCGTGATAAATTGTCTTCTCAACTATATTTTACCTATAATTAATTGTAGCACTATAAAAAATATATTAGTAGTAATAAAATGAAAACAACGATAATCATATAGTTGGTGAAGACAGCTAAGCTCCTCTAAAAGATCAAATAATCTATTTACTTATATTGACAAAATGAGGTTATTGTTTAAATATTAAGAGATTGAATCAATATAATACTTTTGTAAATACAATTAATTAATTTATATATTTTTCTGTCGAACATATGTTAGCAAAACATATAAAAATATAAAATCAATTATATCGTTGATTTAAATTGTGAAAATGAAAATGTGTTGTAATATATATTGCTTTTTTGATGTAGCACAGGGAAGGGAAAAAGGAAACAATTGTCACGTGTACATGATGTACTTGATTTTTGTCTTTTGTGCCTTCAAGTGGTAACATATATAAAGAATGTTCTTTCCCAAAAAACGTGGGACAACATGTGTATGTCAAAGTGTGATTTGGTTTTCCAATATTGCTCTAAATAAAATTTGAAAAACGGTGTTAGAACTGAAAATGGATCAATCAAAGCCGTTATGACATGTTGTTTTGTTTTTCAATATGTCTTAAATGATTTATTCTTGAAATGACTTCAACTACAAAATTGATCCTTGTCCATTTTCTGAGTTGACTGAAAACCATTTAAGATGATGAATCTTGCTTTAATATGAAAAGGAAAATTATGTCAGAAAATTCAACAAAGAGAAGGTTCTTCTTGTGCAATTTTAAATGATGCTTTGTTCTTTTGTGAGTGAAATACTGAGATTAAAATCAAAATCTGTTTTCAATATTTAAAATACTCAAAAACACAGGCTAGATCATAAAATGATCAGAATATTAAAATATAATTTAAAATGTTTGTTATCTTTAAAACATAAAATTGGAATTTTGCCTCAACAATCTCATTCTTTTTAATGATGATAAACTTCTTGAATTAGAATTTTAATTTATGATTTTGATTTTAATTTTGTGTACCATAACTGTATTTCATTGATATGAAACGGGTATAGTGCCATAATTGATTTTACATTAACCATAATTATGATTCAAAAACTTAAAGGTGCACATGTAAAAAATGGAAAACTTAGTGTAAAAAATGGAAAAACAAAGGAAGTAAAAAAGCAACAAGGTGCACAAAACATTACGTCTTAAAAACCTAATTTTGATTTTAAAACATAGTACCCTCAGTATGCTAATCCTAACTCTTTCTCTCCCTTTGTCAAATCAAAAAGAGAAGGAGTAGAAAACAACAACTTCAACTAGAGAGAGATGGTGTTGAATCACCAATTCTTCAAACCTTAGGAATGTCTCTCCTAGTCTTTGAATTACTTTTCTCAATTTGGTTCTATTTTGAAGGAGAACATTGGTAGATTGACTTTGTGAAACGCTTGAACATTTAGCAATGCAGAAAGTGTTCAAGGATCCAAATTTGTAAGGTAGGGATGGAAGATAATAGGTGGATGGTTGAGCTAGTGGGATAGGAATAGTAAAATCAAGGCTTGGAGTTTAAAAAAAAAGTGTGTTAGACCCAAAAAGAGAAGATGAATTGTTGGTAGGAGACACGAAGCCTATTGAGGGATCAAAAATAGGAACTCAATTAGATTGAGTGAAGCCTATTGTCATGGCTGTTAGAGTGATTGTAGACATGGAGGTGTATTCAACAATCATTTTACAATTGATTGATCATCGTTTATTGCATGATCAAAATACACAACATTCTCTAGCATATCTGTTAAGGTAAAATTCCTAATTAATGTTTTGAAGATGATCAAACATTTATTTATATTTGTTAATTATAATTCTAATCTTCTTAATTATTAACTTGTGTTTTTGAGTGTATTGATTTAGACAGAAAATAAAAAACTAGCTAATTTGTGATATGTTGAAGTATACATATTCATGCAAGATCGCATGGTCAGTTCAAGCAATCAAGAAAGATTTCATTGTCAATTCTGGTCTCATATCATGCACACATCAAGACAAGAACAAATTTTTTGGAAGAATGAAATGATATGGAAGATTCCTCAAAAGAATGTCAAACCAAGTTGATAACATAATGATTGCAGAACAGTATGGTTTTCTTATTAAAAACAAGACACAAAATTGATCATTTTGGGAAATCCAAATGAATGTTCAGATTAGGAAATTTGCACACGGGGTGTCCAAACTTAATGGGCATTAAAAAGATACACAGATTTAAGGCCCACATGCACAACACTTCGAAATTGATGAAATGGAAACAAGGACAAAAGTATACAAGTACACTGCATTGTCACTATTACTGCATCAGTTGGGCATGCTTCTGACATTAAATGGTCCTTATGGTCCTTTTACAGCTCACTCTAATTATTACTCACATTATCTTTAGACCAAGTCAGAACGTTTTGGTATCAAGAATGTTCTGAACAGTTACAACATGAAAAAGGAAAATTGAAGAAAGCAAGATTGACACATGGCATTAAAGGCCAACGACTATATTTTGTCTTAACTGAATACTCAAGCCTCTTATCATCTATAAAAGAGAGATGAATCAGAAGACAAATACAAGAGTTTCCAAAACAATCAATCTATTCTTGATCATTTAAACTCAAATTGCAAAGCTCTTCTATTTAACAAAACTCCAGTTCTCTCATTATATTCGTGGATCATCTTACTGAGTTCTTGCTGTTAATCAATCTCAAACAAGAGTTGAGAAGTGTTTAGATCCCAAACACTTTTATCATACACTTCATTTTGTAATTGCTCAAAGTGTGATCAAGAAAGATAGTGCAAGGTTGAAGGTTTTGGTGCTAAGCACATCAGTGGAAAATCTCATAGACTGTGAGAATTGAACGTAGCCCACTTTGGGTGAACCATGATACTGAAGGTGCGAACACGAGAAGGGGGGGTTGAATTGTGTTTGCACAAAGTTGATACCTTTTTGATAATTTATAAATAATTAAAAATTAGTTTGGATTTGGTGACTTACTTGGAGTAGAAGCAATCGAATTTAGAGGCAGCAATCAATGAAAGCATAAATAATTTGACGCGTAGAATTATCCTGGTTCACCACTAACTTGGCTACATCCAGTCCCCTCATTCAGAAGGCTTTAATCCACTAATTCAAAAACCTTGAATTACAAAGCACCTGACCCTCCAAGCCAGTCTTCCCAAACAGCCTGACAACCCCAGACTTTTGAGGAACTAACCACCTTTACCCTACAAGCCAAGTCTTCTCCTAACAACCTGACGACCCTAGATTGAAGAAGGAACTAAACCACTATCGGGTTGGATACAAGAGATTGAAACTTGAGAAGTTGCTTCTAACAAAGCTGATAATAACAATAACTCTTACACTTTAAGAAAAGAACACTCAAAAGATATTTCTAACTTGAACAAGTGTTTCTCTCTTTGAACTCTAAGATGAATTGAGAACTTTGAGCTAGAGTTCCTCTTTTATGCTTTTCAATACTTTTCTCCTTCAGCCTTGAGTGTCTATTTATAGTAAAAATTTGGGCTTCAATTTAGTCCTTATATAATTCTGAATTGTATCTTGTTTATATTGAGTTTGTAAATTCTTCAAATTGATTCTGCTCTTATTTTGTGTAGATTGACTTTGTAAATTCTTCAAATCAAATATTCTTCAAATCTTCATTAAATGTTGATCAAATATTCTTCAAATCTTCATTAAAATGTTGATCAAATATTCTTCAAATCTTCATTAAATGTAGATCAAATATTCTTCAAATCTTTTTCAAATCTCCATTAAATGTTGATCAAATATTCTGCAAATCTTCATTAAATGTTAATCAAATCTTCACTAAATCTTCTTCAAATATTCTTCAAATCTTAATCAAATCTTCTTTAAATATTCTTCAAATCTTCTTCAACTCTTCATTAAATGTAGATCAAATATTCTTCAAATCTTCATTAAATGTTAATCAAATCTTCACTAAATCTTCTTCAAATGTTCTTCAAATCTTAATCAAATCTTCTTCAAATATTCTTCAAATCTTGACCATATCTTCTTTTCAACTTGGTCAAAGATTTTCTTCAATTATAAATATGAATCAAATCTTATTTTAGATTTTCATCAATTATAAATTTGAATCAAATCTTATTTTAGATTTTCTTCAATTATAAATTTGAATCAAATCTTTATTTTAGATTTTCCTCAATTATAAATTTGAATCAAATCTTATTTTAGATTTTCATCAATTAGAATTTGGAATCAAATCTTATTTTAGATTTTCTTCAAAAACATGAATCTTCTTTCATACTCTATGAAGTCAAATATATTGTTCTCATAAAATATTTTTGTTAACATAAAAACTCTAAATGTAAAACCAACTTGGTTCCAACAATCTCCCCCTTTTTGATGATGACAAAACTTGTATTTTTTATAACAATTTTTCTTTATATTTCTTTGACTCCCCCTAACTTAGGGCTCCCCTTAAGTCTTAATATCATTTTCTCCCCCACTTTATCAAATATCTTTCTCCCCCTTTTGTCATCAGACAAAAAGACTTGAATGTGAAACTTTGCTTTTTTTTTTTTCTCTTTATCTTTTTTTCTTTTTTTTTGAACAAAATAAATATAACATAATATAAGAAAATATAATAACTAGTGTAAACAAAACTACTTTGAAGTGATCACAACATCAGTCAGGTATGAAGGTAAGGTTTATGTTTTTTTTTTTTGATGAAGTCAAACCTATGTTCAGGTAGTGGTTTGGTGAATATGTCAGCCCATTGGTGTTCAGTGTCTACAAATTCAATGTTTAGTACCCTTTTTTGAACAAAGTCCCTAATGAAGTGGTGTTTGATCTCTATGTGTTTAGCTCTATAATGTAAGATAGGGTTTTTGGCTAGACAAATTGCAGAAGTGTTATCGCAATAGATGGGAATGTTGGATTCTAGGATGTAGTAGTCTTCAAGTTGATGTTTCATCCAAAGTAGTTGAGAACTGCAGCCAGCTGCTGAAATGTACTAAGCCTCTGTTGTTGACATTGCAATGGTGTTTTGTCTCTTACTTGATCAGAATATTAAGTTGTCACCTAAAACTGTGCAGTTACCACTAGTGCTCTTTCTCTCAAGTTTATCTTCAGCATAATCAGAATCACAGTATCCACTCAGATTGTACTTATGAGATTTCTTGTAGAACAAGGTAAGGTTGGTAGTGCCTTTTAGGTATCAACAGTTAAATGTGATTCACTAGGGTTACCTTGAAATCTTGCACATCAAATATGATGTCAGGTCTGGAAACGGTAAGGTAAAGTAGGAATCCTATCATTCCTTTATAGGTTTTTTTTTGGTCAACTTTTTTTGCCTGAATCATCATTTTCAAGTGAACAAGTAGGGTGTATTGGTATAGCCATAGGTTTGCAATCACTCATCTTAAACTTCCTACGAAGCTATTTTGTATATTTAGTTTGATGAATGTATATACCCTTTTTACTTTGCTGAATTTGTATCCCTAAGAAGAACTTAAGTTCTCCCATCATACTCAATTGAAATTCAAGCTGCATCAATTTAGAAAATTATTGGCAAAGAGTGTCATTAGTAGATCCAAAAATAATGTCATCAACATAAATTTGAATAATAAGAATGTCATCTAAAGAGTGTATTATCAACTTGTCCCTTTTCAAAGTTATTTTTAAGCAAGAAGTTACTAAGTCTATCATACCATGCACTAGGTGCTTGTTTTAGGTCATACATAGATTTCCTAAGTTTAAAAACATGATTTGGAAATTTAGAACTTTCAAAACCTGGGGGTTGTTTAACAAAAACTTCTTCACTTATACAATAATTTAGAAAATAACTTTTAACATCCATTTGAAATAATGTAATGTTATTATTTGCAGCAAAAGAAAGTAGAATAAGAATAGCTTCTAACCTGGCCACTAGAGCAAATGTCTCAGTGTAATCAATGCCCTTTTGCTGACTGTAGCCTTGTGTGACAAGTCTTGCCT
The DNA here is from genome assembly GCA_037974735.1 of Cicer chorassanicum. Classification (NCBI taxonomy): domain Eukaryota; kingdom Viridiplantae; phylum Streptophyta; class Magnoliopsida; order Fabales; family Fabaceae; genus Cicer; species Cicer chorassanicum. The sequence continues at coordinate 21,263,120 of JBBPBP010000003.1, forward strand.
TGTTTCTGACCACTTCACTGGTTTCTGAAAACCCACTTGGTTTCAATAATGTTGTTCTTTGGTCTAGGTACTAGATCCTAAACATCATTCCTCTTAAATTCTTTAGAACCTGCAAAATACTTATCTAGCTTTGATTTTTATAATCAAGCTTCTTGTTATCACAATAAACATAATATCAGACGATAATTACATTTAAAAAAAATATATCACCTATATGTTAACAATTTCAGTTTCACTATGAAAACCCTATTAGTTCTTCTTTTTTGGTTTTCAGATTCTGAGTTTGCATATTCTCTGATTAGAGAGTCTAGATGAAGGGATTTGAATTCCCATCCAGGTTTGTAGTCTTTATGAATTTGATTGGAGTGTTCAAAGAAGTCTCCTGATTCTGACTTTTAATCTGCCACTTCTATTTCTGCTGATGTATCGGGTTTCTCTGATGGTAATTATCATTCTTCTTGTAGTTCCAGTTTTGTTGATATGTGTGATTTCTCTGCCAGTTTTGAGTCTGTTGATACTCCAGATATTTTTGGTTCATCATATGGTTATGGTTATGGTTATGGTTCTGATAGGAATTGTGCTGACTAGTCCTTCTTCCACCAGAGTTAGTTGGCTTCTGTTTGTTAGGTCTTGGAACATAAACCTTTTTGTCTTCATATATTGCAAGCATCCATTGACCAGACACCATGACTGGTGTTTCAATTTGGTTGCTTAGAACATCTGCAACATAAACAATTTTATCCTTTGGTACCCAAATTTGATTGGGTCCTGGTTTGTTAGATCTTAAAGATTTCTTGTCTTTCCATGTGGTTAGCATAAGACAAGATATTTTAGTGTGACCTTTTTATAGCAAATAGTACATAAATCATCAGAGGTAATAAACTTAGATTCAATTACTTTTTCTTGAAATCCTATTCCTCTTTTTACCATTCCTACTAACCCCATCAATCATTAGATGCATACTTGCTTCTTTTTATACCATTATCAATAAAATCTTGAAATACTTCTTCATGCTTATTAGAGTTACATGTGGTATTTTCAATTGATGTTGAACTATAATTACTTTTCAAAGTTAGATTTTCAGCCTTATGTTCAACAATATTAGTTTTCAGATTTGCATTTTCTGTTTTAAGTTTTAATATCAGTTTTTAGAGTTGCGTTATCTGTCTGAAGTTCAGTAATATCAGTTTTCAGATTTGTATTTTTTGTTTTAAATTCAGTACTTTGATTCTTTAAAACATTAACTTTTTCAATTAGATTAATATTTTCTTTCCTAAGTGTTTTTAGTTTTAAAGACAATTTGTGATTAATATTTAAAAAATCGTTTATAGCAATAATTAAATCAGATCGAGTAAATTAAGAAAATACCTCAATTTCTTCATCTGCTTATTCACTTCTAGAGTCAGAATCTGTGTTGGATCCAGAGGTAGAGTTGGTATGAGCCATCATGCCCAAATCTTCTTATTCATAGTCAGAGGATTCCTCATAATTATCCCATGTAGCCATCATACTCTTCTTCTTGGGTATGGAATCTTTCCTCTGGTGTTTCTCTTTCTCCATATTTGAAAATTCTGACTTGATATGTCCAGGTTCATTGCATCCATAGCAAATTATGCTTTTCTTTTCATATTTATCATCGTTTCCTTTGTTGAATTGCATGGAATATCTTTGGGGAAATTTCTTCTTTCTGTTGTGCCACATCTCCTGAACTTTTCTACATATAGACGCTAGTTCCTCTTCCTCTAAGTCTTCATCCTGATCATCTGAATCATCATCCTTTGATCCTGCTGTTGCGTTCAGAACTTTCTTCTGCTAGGATTTAAAAGCCACGGTTGGTTTCTTCTTCTTGAGCTCTTCCTCTACAAGCTCAATTTCATGTGATCTGAGAGAGATGATTAATTCTTCCAGCTTAAGAGTATTCAGATCCTTTGCTTCTTGAATGGCAGTGATCTTAGGTCTCCATTTGTTTGTCAGACTCCTAAGAATTTTCTTCACATGGTCAGCAATAGTATAACTCTTCTCAAGTACCTTTAATCCTAAGACCAGGGTCTGGAATCTGGAAAACATTGTTTCAATGTCTTCATCTTCTTCCATCTTGAACAACTCATACTTTTTGACTAGGAGGTTGGCCTTTGCTTCTTGAACTTGCTTGCTTCCTTCATAGGTTAGAATCAGACTATCATAAATACTCTTTGCTGTCTCTTTGTTGGTGCACTTGTCAAACTCCTTGAAGGTGATTGCATTTATCATGAATGTTCTGGACTTATGATGCATCTTGTACATCTTCTTCTGATCAGCATTCATCTCCTTTCTTGGAATTTCAATACCATCTTTATTCTTCGGAGCAATATAACCATCTTCCACCAAGTCCCAAAGTTCAGGATCTTGTGAAATATAGAAACTTCTCAGCTTGTCTTTACAATACTCAAAACGTTCTCCATCAAACAGAGGTGGTCTGTTGATATTTCCTCCAGTAGCTTCTTCATTGAATCCAGACATATTGAACCCTTGGATCTTTTCTCAAACACTGTAAAGTGCTCAGCCTTGAGACCGAGCTCTGATGCCAATTGAAGGTGCGAACACGAGAAGGGGGGGTTGAATTGTGTTTGCACAAAGTTGATACCTTTTTGATAATTTATAAATAATTAAAAATTAGTTTGGATTTGGTTACTTACTTGGAGTAGAAGCAATCGAATTTAGAGGCAGCAATCAATGAAAGCATAAATAATTTGACGCGTAGAATTATCCTGGTTCACCACTAACTTGGCTACATCCAGTCCCCTCATTCAGAAGGCTTTAATCCACTAATTCAAAAACCTTGAATTACAAAGCACCTGACCCTCCAAGCCAGTCTTCCCAAACAGCCTGACAACCCCAGACTTTTGAGGAACTAACCACCTTGACCCTACAAGCCAAGTCTTCTCCTAATAACCTGACGACCCCAGATTGAAGAAGGAACTAAACCACTATCGGGTTAGATACAAGAGATTGAAACTTGAGTAGTTGCTTCTAACAAAGCTGATAATAACAATAACTCTCACACTTTAAGAAAAGAACACTCAAAAGATATTTCTAACTTGAACAAGTGTTTCTCTCTTTGAACTCTAAGATGAATTGAGAAATTTTGAGCTTGAGTTCTTCTACTTTTTGATGCTTTTCTCCTTCAGCCTTGAGTGTCTATTTATAGTGAAAAATTGGGCTTCAACTTAGTCCTTATTTAATTCTGAATTGTATCTTGTTTAGATTGAGTTTGCAAATTCTTCAAATTGATTCTGTTCCTATTTTGTGTAGATTGACTTTGTAAATTCTTCAGAATGATTCTGTTCCAATTTTGTGTAGATTGACTTTGTAAATTGTTCATATCAAATATTCTTCAAATCTTCTTCAAATCTTCATTAAATGTTGATCAAATATTCTTCAAATCTTCATTAGATGTTAATCAAATCTTTTTCAAATCCTCACTAAATCTTCTTCAAATCCTCACTAAATCTTCTTCAAATCTTAATCAAATCTTCTTCAAATATTTTTCAAATCTTCTTCAAATCTTCTTCAAATCTTCTTCAAATATTCTTCAAATATTTTTCAAATCTTCTTCAAATCTTCTTCAAATCTTCTTCAAATCTTCTTCAAATATTCTTCAAATCTTCTTCAAATATAAATATGAATTAAATCTTATTTTAGATTTTTCATCCATTATAAATTTGAATCAAATCTTATTTTAGATTTTCTTCAATTATAAATTTGAATCAAATCTTATTTTAGATTTTCATCAATTATAATTTGGAATCAAATCTTATTTTAGATTTTCTTCAAAAACATGAATCTTCTTTCATACTCTTTGAAGTCAAATATATTATTCTCATAAAATACTTTTGTTAACATCAAAACTCTAAATGTAAAACCAACTTGGTTCCAACAGATACATCTTTGTGTGATCTTCTTATACCTTATCTTTATTTATCTTGCACTCACTAATCACATTTCACTTGTTTATAAATTGAACTATTTTATTTAAACTAACACATCCATATTGTTCTGGAGATTAACTTACTTCAACTAAGATTGTTCTTGAGTTAATTAAAGTTAAATGCATGAATTAAATTTTTAAAAAAGATCACAATTGAAACCCCTTTTTCTTGTGATTGATATTGCTACTTCAATATCAACATTAATCTCATGGAGAACGTTCTGTTTCTTCCAAAATTGCTTCAAACAATTGGTCTATTTTGTTGACTTGCTGAGTTCTCTCAACCTTTTTCTATTTAGAAGTCCCTTGATCATCCGTGGGATTAGTATCTTCAAGAGAGGATGAAGCAACTCTCTTCCTTGTAGGATCCTTTTTCATATGGCTTAAATTTTTAAAGGTGAATTTTGAAAATGAAGTGAGAGAGACTTCGTCTTTGAGAGGAATTTTGAAAACCTTGAAAGTTTTTGTTAGAACCATGCCATATAGGACAATGGTCTTTTTGTTGACAACAAGGGCTGCAGACATCATATGATGAGAAATCATGTAGGGAATATTAATATTTAGACCATGAAAGAGATGGTACATGAGCAAGAGGTCATAATCATAGACCTTATTCTTGTTTCCTGATGTAGGAAGTAAACAATGTTGACACATGTTTTGTAACATTTTGAAATCAGGTTTGAGATTAGAGGAGTAAAGAATGGTTTCATCCACCAACATTTCCTTGATGACCTCATTTTTGTCAATGTTGAGTGATTGGTACCAAGATTCATCATATAGCGTAGGTCCTTCAATAGGAAGTTTCAAAATTTTGGCCAAAACATCAGGGATAAGGGTGATGTTTGTTTCCTTGAGAGTGGAGATGAAAAAGTTCTTGTTTGTAAAAACTTGTGATCTGAAGCAATAGCTTTGAATGACTTTTAGGTAATACACTTCTTGATTTCAAAGAAATTTGTCCATAACAATGGATTTGTATACTTCATTAGATCAATCCCTTTGAGAAGAAGATTTCCAAAGCTGAAGTATCGACCTATTCCAATAGATCTATCAGTCCATTTTTCTTTGAAGATTAGATCATAACCACTATAAAAAATAGGTGGTTCTTGGTTTCTGTTTTTTGAAATTATAGTTTTTGGGGAGGTAATGAGAGAGTGGTTTTTCCTTTGATTTTGATTCTAGTTTTTTCCAGATGATTTGGTTGAAGAGGATTGGTTCTTCGAAGGGGTTTTATTTGGTTTGTCAGGGATTGGTTCAGAAACTTTGAGAGTACGTTTGTATTTTGTTTTTGAAGTTGTTTTAGTGGTGCAGAAGAGGATGATTTTGGTTTGGTTTGAGATTTTGCAGGGGAAGGTTTTTGTGATGGTTTAGGAGAAGGTTTAGACGAAGACGGAGTTGGTTTTTTAGGAGAAGGTTTGGGAGAAGGGTTTTTTTGGTGGAAATGAGTTGCTTTAAAGTCACTATCATGAATGATGTGTATAGTGGTGTCTTTCACAACGTTCTTCTTTCTACCAATTCCAACTTGAATGCATGAAAATCTTCTGGTTTTTCCGAGATCAATATATTTGGTCTTTTTGCGTTTAACCAAGTGTGGAGGAGTGATTGTAATGTATGGAGTTGAGGTTGTAGGATTGGGAGGAGGAGCCATCGCCAATGGTTCCATTTTAATAATGTGATCCAATGTAGGACTTTTAGAAGAAGGAGGTGGTGAAGGTGAAGGTGATATTGTTGAGAGTGGAGATGAGGGAGATGGTGATCTCGAAGGAGGAAGACCTTGAACCATCTTTCTTATAGATTCATTGGTTCTTTCCATGGTGATTCTTTGATTTCGAAAAATGAGGAGAAGAAAGAAGAAGCTAATATGTTTTGAGATTAAAGATTGACATTATAGAGGCAAGTACTATTGAATAGTATAGTTGTTGGAAATCTAAAAAGTTAAACTAAAAGATATTGATGCCATATTTGATGTAGTCGCTTGAGCCTAGTAAGCATGCTCCATGACAGTTAGAATGATCACCAAATGGCTATTTTAGTATTTAAATTTCGAAAGTTTGGTTTGTAAAAAAAAAGTGTAAGATGCTTCACATTCCAAGAGAAGAGAACATTGTCTTCTTTGAGAAGAATGTTATAGATGTTAAAAAATCAAGGATTTTGCTCAATCAATGTTGAATAGATTTTTTCACAATTTCAATTTTTCCTTGATAAATTCAAAATGATCATCAGCAAGAGGTTTTGTAAAAGTATCAGACAGTTGGTTTTTAGTATTAACAAAAATTAATTCAACATCTTTTTTGTCCACATGATCATGAATAAGTGATGCTTAATCTCAATATATATATATATATATATATATATATATATATATATATATATATATATATATATATATATATATATATATATATATATATATATATTGAATACTGAATGGGGTTTTTTGACCAATTAATAGCACTTGTATTATCATAGAAAATTGGAATATTTGTGTTCCATAAAGTAAAATCCTCAAGTTGATTTCTTATCCATAAAACTTGTGAGAAACAATTTGCAGCTGAGATATATTCAACTTATGTTGTTGAGAGTGCAATAGTGTTTATTAGAAGTATATAAGAAGTATATAATGAAAACTGTAAATGTGGTGTGATTAATGTGTAAGAGTAAAAGACTAAGCTAAGGAGAATCACATAAAAATTTATCTTGGTTCACCCTTAACCTTAGACTACATCTAGTGCTCACACCTTGTGAGATTTTCCACTATTTTGTTGAAGAGAACGTTCTTTCTGTTAAGCCAAAATCCCAAATCAAGTGTTTTGAGGATAAAGAAACAGTTAACTAATTACTAATTATGTTTCTGATTATATTTCCATTGAACTTGTGTTTTTGAGTGATTTATTCAAAGATAGGTGATCAAATATATTCATGCGAAAATCAATGGTCTCTCTATGAAAGAAATCAAGAACATCATGTCTTAAATGTCAAACTGAATTGTAGATTGATCAGAAGAACATTCTGGATGTTCCTTTTTAAAGACAAAGTCAACTAAAATCATTTTATATAGTCCACACCATAAGTTAAAGAATATCAAAACTACTTAAATTAGTGGTCAAGCCCAAAACTCGAGTTGAAGGCCTAAAGGAGGAAAAAACAAGGACACAAGTACATTGTTGTTGCACCTTTTTTGCAGAAAGCTCTATATGCTTCTGAGCTAAAAGACTGACATATTACAACACACTCACTCATTCATGTTCTTCATAAAACTCAGAAACAAGAACGTTTTGGGTTTATCAAAGAACAATATGGACAACATTGAACATGTGTTTAATAGATTTCAATCATAACTAACAGCCATCTAAGGTTCAATAACGGCTATATTCAAACTGATATGAGTCTTTCAAACCTCTCTTATTCTATAAAAGGAACATCAAGGATAAGCCAAAGGCAAGAGGTTTTAAAGGCAATCAATCTACACTTGAACATTCATTCTCAAGTAACAAAACTCTTCTCTCAAGCAAAACTCCAGCTCTCTCTCATTATACTAAAGGATCACCTTACTGAGTTCTTATAGATAATCAATCTTAAACAAGTGTTAAGAAGTTTTTAGATCCTAAACACTTTTATCATACACATCATTTTTAACTCAAGTCTATCTCTTAAGTTAGTTTGAGTAAGTTGAAAACATCATTTTAGTTATTAAAAGGTACTATGGTGAAAGCTGCAATTGATCAAGAGTGATTAAGAAAGAGAGTGCGAAAGCAGAACGTTCTGGTCTTAAGAACACTAATGGAAAATCTCAGTTTGTGAGGATTGGACGTAGCCCACCTTGAGTGAGCTAGGATACATCTTTATGTGGTCTTCTTATCCTTATCTTTATTTATTTTACACTCACTGATTACATATCACCTAGAACTAATATGTTTTTATCTACTTCTAACATATCCAATACGCTCTAGACATTTTGTTGCAGTTAAGATTGATGTGAGTTAATTTAAATTAAGTACAAGAATTAATTTTTTTAAAAGGGATCACAATTCAAACTTTTTCCTTGTGATTGATATTGCTACTTCACTTTCAACACGCTTTTATTATATTTTCTTTAGATCACAACTTTATCTAATGCACCATATATTATCAAAGCCTCAATAGGCTTACAACTTATATTATCACAACCTCAACAAGCTTACAAACTTAGTCTAAACAGACTTAATACAACTTCGCTCTCAACAATCCCAAAGGAAATACTTTGAGAGATTTTTTTACAAGTATATGAATAAGTGTATGGGTTCTTTGCTTATGAAAAACTTATTGAAAAATTTGAGAAGCAAAGTAAATGTATCAGCCCACTCAGAGATATGTAGCTCAAATTTGCAGATCTGAAATTGAAGTTTGTATTATAAAAAGAGTCTTGAGATTAACTTGAGAATAAAATAAGTGATTGATGATTTGTAGCTTAGACTCTTGTCCTTCATTAATTCCTATTTATAGATAAGGAGAACTTTAGTTTGTTGAATGAGAAAAGAGTTGTTGGCACCAAGATGATTTTATACTTGAGTTTTGATGATAACAAAAGTATTTTATGAGAACAATATATTTGACTTCAAAGAGTATGAAAGAAGATTCAAATTTATAATTGAAGAAAATATAAAATAAGATTTGATTCAAATTTATAATTGAAGAACATCTAAAATAAGATTTGATTCAGATTTATAATTGAGGAAAATCTAAAATAATATTTGATTCAAATTTATAATTAATGGAAATCTAAAATAAGATTTGATTCATATTTATAATTGAAGAAAATCTTTGATCAAGTTGAAAAGAAGATATGGTCAAGATTTGAAGAAGATTTGTTCAAGATATGAAGAAAGTTTGATCAAGACTTATCTACAACAAAATATAAATAAAATCAATATCAAGAATTTACAAATGCAATCTGAATAAAATATGAACATAATCATTCTGAAGAATTTGCAAACTCAATATAAACAAAATAGGAACAAAATCAATCTGAACAAGATACAATTCAGTATTAAACAAGGACTAAATTAAAGCCCAAATTTTAAATATAAATAGATAGTTAAGGCTAAAGGCTAAAGAAGAAGATCATCTAAAAGCAGAAAAGAGTAGAAGAACTCAAACTCAAAATTCCAAAGTTATATTTTAGAGTTCATATAGAGAAACACTTGTTTAAGTTATAAATATTTTATAAGTGTTTTTTCTTAGAGTGTGAGAGTTATTACTATTATCAGCTTAGTTAGAAGCAAACACTTAAAAATCCCATATTTTGTATCCAACCCGATAGTGGTTTAGTTCCTTCTTCAATCTGGGGTTGTCTGGTTGTTAGGAGAAGACTTGACTTGTAGGGTCAAGGTGGTTAGTTCCTCAAAAGTCTAGGGTTGTCTGGCTGTTTGGGAAGACTGACTTGGAGGGTCAGGTGTTTTGTAATTCAAGGTATTTAAATTAGTGGATTAAAGCCTTCTGAATGAGGGGACTGGATGTAGCCAAGTTAGTGGTGAACCAAGATAAATCTATGTGTCAAATTATTTATCCTTTCATTGCTTGCTGCCTCTGAATCTGGTTACTTCTACTCCAAGTAAGTCACCAAAACCGAACCAGTTTTTTTTATAATAAATTATAAAAAATTTATCAACTTTGGCAAACACAATTCAACCCCCTTCTCGTGTTTGCACCTTTAGAGAATCCATAAAACGATTTTCATGATAGGTGTCTTCATGTTTTAGTGCATGTTAAAGAGAATGTTCTCTTTCAGAAAAGAACATTCTTATGATTTTTTTGACCAAAATACATCTTTGAAATATGAGCAACAGGACACTACAAGTTGCTTTTCTGATGGAGCATGGAGAAGAAAAAAAAGGCTACAGGTGTCACTAGTACTTGTATGTACATGATTTTGTCTTTTGTGCTTGCAAGTGGTAGAACAAAGAGAATGTTCTTTTCCAAAATTGTGGGACGACATGTGTTTGTCAAAGTGTGAGTTGGCTTGCTGAAATTGGTCTAAATGAAATCTGAAAACAGTGTTGGAACTAAAGATGGATCAATCAAAGCCTTTATGACATATTTCTTTGTTTGATACCATAAAGAATGTTCTGCCACTATTGCTCATTTAAGCTTGTTTATGCGTTATGTCTTAAATGCATTATTCTTGAAATGAATTCAACTACAAAGTTGATCCTTGTCCATTTCTAAGTTAACTTAAAATCATTTAAGATGATGAATCTTGCTTTAACATGAAAAATAAAATTATGTCATAAACCCAACCAAGAGAACATTCTTCTACGTTAGGTAGACCGTTCTTTCTATATAATTTTGAATGATACTTTGTTCTTTTGTGAGTGAGATATTTAGATTATAATCTAAACCTGTTACCAATCTATATATCACCCTCAAAAGCATATGTTAGATCACAAAATGATTAGAATCTTAAAAATGTAATTTAAGGTGTTTGTTTCTTTAAAACATCACATTGGGATTTTGTCTCAATATTTCACACTTTTCCATGTTGATTTTGTTCACTGGATTGAACAGAACAATAACATTAACAATTTTTTGCCGCTCTTGTACTTTTGTACTATATGCATTAACCTTCTAAAGACATGAACTTTTTGAAGTTCATGAAGTTGTTGGTTGAACCTTCTCTTGCTGATTTGTTGCTTTCTCATATGCTAGTGTTCGTTCTGAGCTATTTTGAAGACATACGAAATAGTCTGATAATCCTTTTGCATGTGCAATCATGTTGAGAATATTCTTTGTGTCTTCATTCCTAATTTATGATGTCAATGTCTTGAATATTGTTCATGTTTTTTTTTTTTGGGACATCTTTTTCGCTTGTATGAGCAGTGCAAATGTTGCTTTTGTTCCTTGCAAATATAGGAATAGTCAAAATATATTTCCATTCACTTTATGCATGAACATTATGATATATGTTCTTGTTTGACAAAACCTTATGAAGTTTGTCACGAACTTTTTAAAGCCTAGAGAAAGTTGTTTTATATTTAATGTTGCTTGAGATTAATATAGTTTTTCTTTATCCTTTTGAGACATAACTTTCTTAATTAAAATACTCAAGAGCACACATTAAATAATAAAGTGAATCAAAATCTATTAATCATTAAGTTTTGTTGTCATTAGAACATCATTAAGGATTTTGTCTCAACAATAATTTATCTAAAGATTCCATTAGGTTAATCATCTTTACCATCCATGGTTTTGAGAGTCTTGAGCTCTCAAAACTTGATCAAAAAGTTATGCTTCAAATATTATGAAATTGACCACAAGAAGTTCTACTTTTGAATATAAAATTCACAAGACTAAATTACTATATTTTCCCTAATGTCGGTGGTTGTAAAAGATAATAGAAGGATTGAATAAAGATCTATAGAGTTGAGGATGTTTGTGTTGGAATCAAGTTGGTTTTATACTTAGAGTTTCTATGTAGACAACAATATTTTATGAGAACAATAAATTTGACTTCACATAGTATGAAAGAAGATTCGTGTTTTTGAAGACAGTCTAAAATAAGATTTGATTCAAGTTTATAATTGAAGAAAATCTTTGACAACGAAAAAAAGACATGGTGAAGATTTGAAGAAGATATGATCAACATGTTATCAACAATAAGATATGAATTATTTACAAGAAGATTTGATCAAGATTTATCTACAAGAAGATATGAATTATTTACAATAAGATTTGATCAAGATTTATCACAAGAAGATTTGAATTATTTATAAGAAGATTTGATGAAGATTTATCACAAGAATATATGTATTATTTACAAGAAGATTTGATCATGATTTATCTACAATAATATATGAATTATTTACAAGAGGATATCTTCAAGAACTGCTTACAAGAAAAAACACTCACAAGAAGATACATTTATTATTTGCAAAGATATGATTCAGATTTTGACAAAGGACAAAATACAAAATTGGACTTAGTCATATTCCTATTTGTGAAAGTTCAAAAACCGGTCCAACACTATGTTCCTACCCAAATCAAAGCAAGAAATAGGAAGAAAGTTTCATCTGAAGAATTTGTGAAAGCAATCTTAACAAAATTCGAACAATATCAATCTGAAGAATTTACAAACTCAATCTTAACAAAATACGAATAATATCAATTTGAAGAATTTACAAATACATTCTTAACAAAATACAAACAATTAAATATGAAGAATTTAGAAACTCAATCTGAACAATACGAACATAATCAATCTAGAAGAAATGCTCAGATTGGATTCAGAAATTAAGAATTGGCTAAAGAACATATTGTCAAAAAGAATCTTATTCAAAATTACTTTTGAATAATATCATTGTTGACCAAGCTAAGAATGAAGATACAATTCAGAATTAAAAAAGGACTAAACTAAAACCCTAATTTTAACGATAAATAGATACTCAAGGTTGAAGAAGAAGATCATCGAAAAATCAAAAAGAGTAGAAGAACTCAAGCTTAAAATTCCAAGTTCATCTAAGAGAGAAACACTTGTTCTAATGAGAAATATTTTTTAAGTGTTTTTCTTAGAGTGTGATAGTCATTGTTATAATCAACTTGTTAGAAGCAACTACTCAAGTTCCAAACTTTTGTACTCAAACCCGATAGTGGTGTTAGTGTGCCTTCAACAATATGGGGTTGCTAGATTGTGTGGAGAAAACTTGGCTGGTAGAGTCAAGGTGTGTGTGTTCCTCTAAAGTATGGGGTTTTCAATCTATTTGAGAAGACTAGCTTGGAGGATCAGGTGCTTTGTAATTCAAGTTGTTGAATTAGTTAATTAAATCCATCTAAGTGAAGGGACTGGATGTAGCAGAGTTAGTGGTGAAGTAGGATAAATTACTTATGTCACTTTATTCCTGCACTCCTAAGTCTGATTGTTGCTTCCGCTCCAAATAAATCATCAAGTCTTAAATAGTTTAATGAAATAATGAAAAAATTATCAAATTACCCAAATACAATTCAACCCCCTTTCTCGTGTTGTCACCTTCAATTGGTATCAGAGCTTAGTCTCAAGGCTGAGCACTTTACAATATTGGATTTTGAGGATAGATCCAAGGGTTCAATATGTTTGGATTCAATGTAGAAGCTGCTGGAGGAAACATCAATAGACAATGTCTGTTTGATGGAGAACATTTTGAGTACTGGAAGGACAGGTTGAGAAGTTTGTTTATTTCACAAGATCGTGAACTTTGGGACTTGGTGGAAGATTGTTATATTACTTCAAAGAATACTGATGGTATTGAGATTCCAAGAAAAGAGATGAATGCTAATCAGAAGAAAATGTACAAGATTCATCATAAATCTAGAACATTCATGATAAATGCGTCACTTTCAAGGAGTTTGACAAGTGCACCAACAAGGAGACAACAAAAAGTCTTTGTGATAGTCTGATTCTGACCTATGAAAGAAGTAAGCAAGTTCAAGAAGCTAAGGCCAACCTCCTAGTCAAAAAGTAAGGGCAATTCAAGATGGAAGAAGATGAAGATTTTGAAATAATGTTTTCTAGATTCAAGACTCTGGTCTCAGGATTAAAGATACTTGAGAAGAGTTATACTACTGCTGATCATGTGAAGAAGATACTAAGAAGTTTGCCAAGCAAGTGAAGACCTAAGATCACTGCCATTCAGGAAGCCAAGGAATCGAATTCTCTTAACCTAGAATAGTTAATCAGCTCTCTTAGATCACGTGAAATTGAACTTGTAGAGGATGAGCCCAAGAAAAAGCAACCAACCTTGGCTTTGAAATCCAAGTAGAAGAAAGTTCTTAAGGAAACATCAAAATCTGAGGATGATGATTCAGAGGATCATAATGGAGACTCAGAGGAAGAGGAATTGGCTTTCATATCCAGAAAAATTCAGAAGATGTGGCACAGCAGAAAGAAGAAATTTCCCCAAAGATATTTCAAGCAGTCCAATAGAGGAAAGAATGATAAATCTTACAAGAAAAGCATCATCTGTTATGGATGCAATGAGCCTAGATATATAAAGTCAGAATGTCAAATATGGAGAAAGGGAAACATTAGAGGAAATATTCTAGACCCAAGAAGAAGAGTTTGATGGCAACATGGGATGATTCTGATGAATCGTTTAATGATGAAGAGCAATCATATTTGGCTTTGATGGCTCATACAAACTCTACCTCTGGATCCAAGATTGATTTTGACTTTGGAAGTGAATCAGTAGATGAAGAAATTGAGGTATTTTCTGACTTAACTCAATTTGATTTAATAACTGTTATAAATGACTTCTTGAACAAGAATCATAAATTGTCTTTAAAATTGAAAACACTTATGAAAGAAAATGCAAACCTAACTAAAGAAATTAATGTTTTAAAGAATCAAAGTGCTGAAATTAAAACAGAAAATGCAACTCTGAAAACTGATATTGTTGAGCTTAAGGTTGAAAATCTTACTATGAAAAGTAATCATAATTCAACATGAATTGAAAAGACCACATGTAACACTAATAAGCATAAATAAGTATTTCAATATGTTCTTGCTAATTGTATGGAAAGAAGCAAGTATGCTTCTATGATTTATGGAGTTCGTAAAAATGGTAAAAGAGGTCTAGGATTTGATGAAACTGTAACTAAACCTAAACATATTCCCTCTGATATCTTGTGGACTGTTTGTTCTAAGAAAGTTCGCTCTAAATTATCTTATTTCATGTTAAATACCTGGAAAGACAAGAAATCTTTCAAGGCTAACAAACCAAGACCCAACCAATTTTGGGTACCTAAGAACAAAATTATCTATGTTGCAGATGTCCTCAACAACTAAGTTAAAACACCAATCATGGTACCTAGACAGTGGATGCTCACGATATATGACGGGAGAAAAGTCTATGTTCCAAGAAATAACATTGAGCAAATGAGGCACAATGACTTTTGGAGGAAAGCAAAAAGGTCAGATCATTGTCAAGGTACAGTTGGTAATGGTACTTCTCCTTCCATTAAAGATGTCTCGTTTGTTAAAGGTCTTAAGCAATGCAATTAAGTGATGATAATATTGATATTATATTTAATCAAAAAACATGCAAGGAAATTAGTTAGAAGGATGGATCTGTACTATTTACAGGTCAGAGGTAAAACAACATTTAAAAGATAAATCTGTTTAGTCTAGAGAGACAAGAGGTTATGTGTCTTATATCAGTAAATGAAGAGAAAATAATTTTGCACAAAAGGTTAGGTCATGCAAACCTTAGATTAATTTCATAACTGAATAAACTTTAACTAGTCAGAGGTCTACATAAAATTAGTTACAAAACTAATGTTATGTTTGAAGCTTGTAAAAGGGAAAACAGACAAAGAACTCTTTTACCCCTAAGAACTCAATCTCTAACTCAAAGCCCATTGAGCTCTTACATATAGATCTCTTTGGGCCAGTGAAAACAACCTCTCTAAGTGGAAAGAAATATGACTTTGTTACAGTAAATGATTACACTAGGTGGACACGGGTAAAATTCTTAAGAAGTAAGAATGAATCCCACAAAGTGTTTATCACATTTTGCAAACAAGTAATGAATGAAAATGGTCTTAAGTTTGTAATAATTAGAAGTGATCATGGAGGAGAATTTGGAAACAAGTTCTTTGAAAGTTTTTGTGACGAGAATGGAATCTCTCCCAACCTCTCTTCTCCTAGAACACCCCAACAAAATGGAGTTGTATAAAGAAAGAATAGATCACTCCAAGAAATGGCCAGAACCATGTTAAATGAGATGAATATTGTTAAGCACTTTTGGGCTGAAGCAATTAATACTGTATGTTATATTTAAAATAGAGTCTTAATTAGGTCTATATTGAATAAAACACCATATGAATTATGGAAAGGTAAAAAGTCTAACATCTCAAAAGTGTTCCTTCATTGGATACTCTAAAAGATCTAAGACTTATAGAATGTTTAATAGGGAAACTCAGATTGTGGAATAATCCATACATGTTAAATTTGATGACAAACAACTTGACCTTGAAAAGTCAAAACAAGTTGATGATAGTGCATGTTTACTAGAACAAGAGGAAGTAGATGCACACAAACCAAAAGAACCTTAAAAATCAGAGGATACAAGAAAATCAGAAGAAGATGACAAACCTTCAGAGGATGAATCTGATCAAGTCACAAACAGTCAAGATGAGTTAGTAGGAAGATCTAGATGGAAGTACAAGTCATCTCATCTTGAAACTCTAATCATTGGAAGTGCAAGTGATCCTTTGAGGACTAGATTATCACTAAAAGATACCACTTTGTTTGGCTTACTCTCATCAATTGAGCCTACCTCTGTTGATGAAGCATTGACAGATGATGGATGGATTCTTGCAATGCAAGAAGGGTTAAGAAATCTATGTTAAACAACCCCCAGGTTTTGAAAGTTCTGAATTTCCAAATCATGTTTTTAAACTTAGGAAATCTCTGTATGGTGTAAAACAAACACCTAAGGCATGATATGATAGACTTAATAACTTTTTTCTTAAAAATAACTTTGAAAAAGGACATGTAGATAATACACTTTTTTGAAAATAAATAGGAGATGACATTCTTATTATTAATATTTATGTCGTTGACATTATTTTTGGATCTACTAATGGCAATTTTTTCCAAGAATTTTCTAAATTGATACAACTTGAATTTCAAATGTGTATGATGGGAGAACTTAAGTTCTTCTTAGGGATACAAATTCAACAAAGTCAAAAAGGTATATACATTCATCAAACTAAATATACAAAAGAGTTTCTCAAGTAGTTTAAAATGAGTAATTGAAAACCTATGGCTACACCAATGCACCCTACTTGTTCACTTGAAAAGGATGAATCAGGCCAAAAAGTTGACTAGAAAACCTATAGAGGAATGATAGGATCCCTACTTTACCATACTGCTTCCAGACCTATCATCATGTTTAGTGTATGTGTATGTGCAAGATTACCTTGTTCTACAAGAAATATTATGAGTACAAACAAAATGGGTATTGTGATTCTGATTATGCTCAGGATAAACTTGAGAGAAAAAACACGAGTGGAAACTGCACATTTTTAGGTGACAACTTAATCTCTTGGTCAAGTAAGAGAGAAATCACAATTGCCATGTCAACATCAAAAGTTGAGTACATTTCAATAGCTGGTTGTAGCTGCCAACTTTTTTGGATGAGACATCAACTAGAAGACTACAAAATTCTAGAAACCAACATTCCCATTTATTGTGACAACACTTATGCCATTTGCCTAACCCAAAACTCTATACTTCATTCTAGAGCTAAACACATAGAAATAAAACACAATTTCATTAGGGACTTTGTTCAAAAAGGTGTGCTTAATATCCAGTTTGTAGACATCGAACATCAATGAGCTGACATATTCACCAAACCACTAGTTGAAGATAGGTTTGACTTCATCAAGAAAAACCTAAACCTCATTCTTTTACTTAACTGATGTTGTGCCAACCTTAGAGTAGTTTAGTTTCATACTTGGATGAATTTTATGTTATTTTCAATATATTAAAAAAAAAGAGGCAGATTTCACTTTCAAGTTTTTTTGTCTAATGATAAAAGGGGGAGAAAGATGTTTGATAATGTAAGGAGAAAAAACACATAGCAAAATACTTAGACTTAGGGGGAGCCTTAAGTAAGGGGGAGTCAAAGTATTTAAAAGAGAAGTTGCTATAAAAAGTACAATTTTGTCATCATAAAAAATGAGGAGATTGTTTGAACCATGTTGGTTTTATACTTATAGTTTTGATGTTAAATAAAGTATTTTATGAGAACAATATATTTGACATCACAGAGTATGAAAGTCGATTCATGTTTTTGAAGAAAATCTTTGACAAAGTTGAAAAGAAGATATGGTCAAGATTTGAAGAAGATATGATCAACATCTAATCAACAATAAGATGTGAATTATTTACAAGAAGATATGAATTATTTACCAGAATATTTGATCAAGAGTTATCACAAGAAGATATGAATTATTTACAAGAAGATTTGATCAAAATTTATTACAAGAAGATATGAATTATTTACAAGAAGATTTGATCAAGATTTATCACAAGATATGAATTATTTACAAGAAGATTAGATCAAGATTTATCTACAAGAAGATATGAATTATTTACAAGAAGATATGATCAAGAATTGTTTATTAGAAGAAACACTCACGAGAAGATACATTTATTATTTGCAAAGATATGATTCAAATTTTGAGAAAGGACAAAATACAGAATTGGACTTAGTAATATTCCTACTTGTGAAAGTTCAAGAACCGGTCCAACACTATGTTCCCGTCCAGATCAAAGCAAGCAATAGGAAGGAAGTTTCATCTGAAGAATTTGCAAAAGCAATCTTAACAAAATACGAACAATATTAATCTAATGAATCTACAAACTTAATCTTAACAAAATACAAACATTATCAATCTGAAAAACTTACGAACTAAATATGAACAAAATACAAACATAATCAATCTAGAAAAACTGGTCAGATTGGATTTAGAAATAAAGAATTGGCTAAAGAACATATTATCAAAAAACATATTGTTCAGAATTATTTTTGAATAAGATCAATGTTGACCAAGCTAGGAATGAAGATACAATTCAGAATTAAACAATGAGAAAATTGATGCCCTAATTTTATCTATAAATAAATACTCAAGTATGAAGAAGAAGATCATCGAAAAATCAAAAAGAGTAGAAGAATTCAAGCTCAAAATTCCAAATTCATCTTAGAGTTCAAAGAGTGAAATAATTGTTTGAATGAGAAATATTTTTTTTAAGTGTTTTTCTTAGAGTGTGATAGTCATTGTTATAATCAACTTGTTAGAAGCAATTACTCAAGTTTCAAACCTTTATATTCAAACCCGATAGTGGTGTTAGGGTGCCTTCAACAATCTGGGGTTGTCATATTGTGTGGAGAAGACTTGGCTGGTAGAGTCAAGGTGTGTGTGTTTCTCAAAAGTCAGGGGTTGTTAGGTTGTTTGAGATGACTGGCTTGGAGGGTCAAATGCTTTGTAATTCAAGTTGTTGAATTAGTAGATTAAATCCTTCTAAGTGAAAAGACTGGATGTAGCCAAGGTAGTGGTGAACCACTACAAATTACTTGTGTCACTTTATCCTGCACTCCTTAGTTTTGTTATTGCTTCTACTCCAAGTAAATCATCAAGTTTGGACCAGTTTAATCAAATAATGAAAAAGTTATCAACGTAGTCAAACACAATTCAACCCCCCTTCTCATGTTTGCACCTTCAATTTGTTTTGAAATTTTAAGAGATGGTATAAACGAAATCAGAGCAAACGAACGTTAAAAATCTACATTTTGATAGTTTAAGGTAAACGAGGGTTTTCGTAAAAGAGTTTGATAGACTTGTGGGGTTTGTTTATGGATGTGATCTATGTGATATGGTTGTTGTTTGAATGATGTGCAAATGGTTGATGTAATAATTTACTAGTAAATATTGCATTAAAGTGAGATGTGTGAATTATGTCATATGGTGTTAGTGAAATATGGTTGTTGAAAGGAGAATGAAGGTTATGGAAATGTTAATGATTGTGAGTAAATAAATGACCAACAAATATTGGTAACTATTGAAAATAATTTCGGAACTTACTATCTAACAAACTTGAATATGTATACATATTGATCATCTCTTGAACAAACCATCTTAACTATTGAAAATTGACTCCAACAAATAGTTTCCTTCAATTCTACAAAACTTTTACATGTTTTAAATTATCTTATGTTTTTCAGTGTTAAAAATTAATTTACATTGTTATCTTATTGCTTAAACTTCATGGTCATTTATTTATTTTAATTCACTATTTCAATTTATACAAAATAATTATATATTTACAATTATTCCATTAACCAAAACTACAGAAGGCAAATGTAGAGGGTTTTCAACCCCAAACCCAATACAACTCCAAAGGAAAACTGTTCCCATTTGCATGTTCTCTCAGCAATTTAATCAGAAAGGACAAACTATGATACACTAGATACTAACTCGCGCGTTGCACGATTGAATTTAATATATTACTGAATATAAAATAACAATAATATGTAATTTAAAAGTAATGTTAATTTTGTTTTACAATAGAATATACTCAAGTGTTTATGTATTTAAAGGTAAATATAGTTTTGAATAATTATATATAAGCTAGGTTTGCTTTAGTAAAAGAAAATGTAAAACATTGTTGAAACTAATACAATTCATGCAAAATATATTTAAATGTGGAATTAGTTTATTCAAGCTTTTTGATTTCATTGAAGTGGTTCTTCTAATAATATATTTGTTAAATAGTCTTCTAATAATATATTTGTTAAATAGTTATGTATTTCTTTATTGTTAAAGTTATACATTTAGCTATAATATTTCTTCATTTTATATAATTTATATTAGTTTTGAAACATTAGATTTATAAACTTATGTACCTTTTCACGTTTTTAATTTTATATGTTCATCGTAATTCTGTCAATCTCACTGTCGATCTAAGCATGCACTAAATAATATTATGTGTTTTGTGATATATTATAACATTCATTCATGAGTGATAGTTTGTTAAATTCAAAATATTGAAACAATTCATTCGTGTGTGCCTTGAAATTTTCAAATAATTATTTGACACGGTCAACAAACTTCAAGAGTGGTTGAAAAAAGTTATAGATAAGAAAAGTTTGTGAATGTTTAGGACATAAAAAGTTTCGAGTGAATAATAAAATAGTTAGAAGTTATTTATTTTCAAATATTTAATATTATTCATTTTTTTGTTGTTTCAATTACGATTTGTGTTTTTTTAATCATAAAAACAAAAAATGTTATGGGAGACACATTCAACATAGGAAATTTTTTTTATTAACATGAACATCTATTTTAATAATTAAAACAGAACCCAAAATTCTTCATTGTGATGATTTGAAGATATTGGATGGTTTGTACATTTTTGTATGAGTTATTGAAATGAAAATTTTGATGAGTAATTAGAGCTTTTTAAGTGTACTGATGAGTCATTGAGTGATAAATTAAAGCTGAAATTATATAATATATGAAATAATTGTATTTGGACAAATATGTTTTGCATTATATATTGAAGAAACAAAACATAATAGAATAGAAGATGAATTTGGAATGTGCCATATCAGAATTTTGGTGAGTTGGCAAATATTGGAGGATGTGGCATAGATGAAGAATTTTGGAGTTCTGTTTTAATTATTATAATAGAATAATAGATTCATTTTATATAATTTATATTAGTTTTGAAACATTAGATTTATATATTTATGTACTTTTTCACGTTTTCAATTTTATATGTTCATCATAATTCTGTCAATCTCACTGTCGATCTATGCATGCACTAAATAATATTATGTGTTTTGTGATATATTATAACATTCATTCATGAGTGATAGTTTGTTAAATTCAAAATATCGCAACAATTAATTCGTACGTGCCTTGAAATTTTCAAATAATTATTTGACACGGTCAACAAACTTCAAGAGTGGTTGAAAAAATTATAGATAAGAAAAGTTTGTGAATGTTTAGGACATAAAAAGTTTCGAGTGAATAATAAAATAGTTAGAAGTTATTTATTTTCAAATATTTAATATTATTCATTTTTTTTTGTTGTTTCAATTATGATTTGTGTTTTTTTAATTATAAAAAGAAAAAATGTTATGGGAGACACATTCAACATAGAAAAAAAACTTATTAACTTGAACATCTATATTAATAATTAAAACAGAACCCAAAATTCTTCATTGTGATGATATGAAGATATTGGATGATTTGTATTTTTTTGTATGAGTTATTGAAATGAAAGTTTTGATGAGTAATTAGAGCTTTTTAAGTGTATTGATAAGTCATTGAGTGATAAATTAAAGCTGAAATTATATAATATATGAAATAATTGTATTTGGACAAGTGAAAATGGTTTGCATTATATATTGAAGAAACAAAACATAATGTAATAGAAGATGAATTTGGAATGTGCCACATCAGAATTTTGATGAGTTGGCAAATATTGAAGGATGTGACATAGATGAAGAATTTTGAGGGTTATGTTTTAATTATTATAATAGATAATAGATTCTTCATAGCACACTAGGAAGAGAGGATACACAAATTAGAGATCATACACAAAAACAAACAAACACACACACATTAAATCCAAGACAGTACAAAGATTGTATTTGGGACTAAAATGATTGGGTTGTTGTATTGTGTCGAACTTCATGGTATGGGATGGATAACTACTTTTCCAGTAGGTCTGCCAGTTTCCAGATAGGAAAATGCTTCAACAGATTGAGAAAATGGAAATGGGCTTTTGGGGTCAAGCACTGCCTTCACCTTTCCACTCTCCAAGTAAGGATTTAGTTTCTCTAAGATAGCCCCATTTGAAGAGAGTAAGAAAAATATTGCTGGTGGAAATCCTGGTGGTACAATTGTCACAACTTTGCCACCTTCTTTCAGAGCCTTGAATGCCCTCTCAGTTTCTCCTGTTAAAAATCAGATGAGAGATCGAACCTGATTACTTTCAGATCATGGTTTAATTGGTTTAATCGGTCAAACACAAATAAATAAATACAAATTTAAATGTATTAAAAAAAGTAAAAATAAACAAATAAAAATATGCAAAATATTAAATACGGTTGAACCAACTCAACCAACTGCGATTCAATTCTAGTTCAATCTAATTCAATAGCACTATAATATTATTAGACTTAAATCAACTGATAAACCGTTCAAGCAGTCAATTTGGTCCAATTTTTAAAATATTGATAACTGCATAGTATATTATCTAACTCACCTCCTAACACTTTCTCAAGGCAGAATAGATATATATAGAGAGGTTGATTACAAATCTTACCTACTGTATCAAACACAACATCAAACTTCTCAGGCAAGTCTTCAAAATTCTCCTTTGTATAATCAATAGGCAAATCAGCTCCCAATTTGCTCAACAATCCCAGTTTCCCAGTGCTAGATGTAGCTGCTACCTTGGAAGCGCCAAAAACATGCTTGGCAAGCTAAGCACGTCCAAAAATGCATGATTATAACTTATAAGTAAATTATAATCATAATACACTTAAGAGCATGAAATCAATGCTCATGACGGAAGATTTTGAGAGTACATGATTCTATCTACGAAACACGCATAATGACACGAACACTACATCGACACTGACACGTTGACATCGGTAATAATTTGAGAAAAAGAATTAACTGAATGTCATCAATGTGTCGGTGTTGTATCTGTGTCCGACAATACGTGTTGGACACTAGAATACGCCTTCAATCAAAGATGTTGGTGCTATTATCCATTATCCATCTGTATGCAATATAATTGGTAAAGAATTTCAGGTTCGGAATCTACACGAAGGATAAACATCCCTTCAGTAACAATCATGATTTTAAATAAAGTTCTGCGACCACAATCTGGGCCTCAACATCAGGGTTTTTGATGTCTCTGTGACCTCAACGGGACTTCAATTGAAGCCACATCGGTTGCATTTAACCACAACTCCTCACAATATGAATGCTCGTTATGACCACGACCATTACCACAACCATCAATTAGCTCCTTGAATCACTATAAAAAAACACATTTAGGTTTGAAGCAACGAATCGATACCTGAATAACATGGGTTCCAACTCCACCAGCACCTCCAAGCACAAGTATGGATTTATTAGCAGAGAAGTCAGTTCTTTGAAGACCTTCATAAGCAGTCTCAATTGTTAGAGGAAGACTAGCAGCTTCAGCAAAGGTCAGATTTTTGGGCTTATGAGCCAACAGTTTCTCTTCAGCAGCAGTATACTCTGCCAGTGAACCAGTCACCTTTGGGTATTCCAAAGCACTCCCATTGATATCACCATAAACTTCATCCCCTACCTTAAATTTCTTCACTTCACTACCAACTTTAACCACAACTCCAGATACATCATACCCTGGAGCAGTCTAGATCAAAGCCATTAGCCATACACACCCATTAGCTATTCATTATCTTTATTCATACATAAAAACAACATATTACTACATCAAAATGCTTAGAACTTAATTTAAAGTTTCAAATAGTAGATCTTTCAACAGTGTAAACATTTTTTAAATACCCTAGATATTGTTAGAAGTTAGTTATAGTCAGTTAGAAGTTGGTTAGTATTTGAGTACAATTTAGTTAAGATTACTTAATTTGGTTATGATCACTATATATAAAGTGTATTCATTGTAATTTTAAATTGTAGTCAATACTAACTAATTTATAACAAACTACAATAAACTTCTAACAATATCTAATAAAATATATACGATAAATTTTACAATAAAAAAGCATTAAAAAATGTTTGTAACTTTAAATTAAGTTAAATTAACTATAAATTAGACGACTCTAAATTATGACTGAAGCAATCTCTAGTTCCCTCATGAAATGAGCTTTGATAATGGAGAGTTAAAATCTGATTAAAAATTGTTCCAGTCAATTCGACTTTCACCTTTCATTGAAGTTATTTAATCACTTGAGGTCAAATAAATATATAACTCTAAAATAAAATATAAACAAAAATGATAATCGAAAAGTAGATGTATCTAGACTTAAATTAGGACCAGATACATTGCTTTTTAGTTACTATTTTTGCTATATGGAGAATATATTTAAAGAAATGATTACAGGTAAAGGGGAGTCAGAGTTCTTGAAGGCGCCTTCCATTCTCTTATAATCAATGGGATTAAGGGAAGCAGCAGCAACTTTGATGAGCACTTGATCATCTTTGACATCAGGTAAAGGAACGTTGGGATCAAACTTGAGAACATCAATGGAGTGGCCGTATTGAGAGTAAGTCCAAGCTTTCATTGTAGTTATTGCAGCAGCCATGAGTGTGTGTGGAGATGGAAGTGAAGATTATCCGATAAAACGTACACTAGTAATTTGAGAAGAGAAAACTCAAGCTTATTGACCACGCGTTTAACGAGATGAAATGAAATAAAGTCAATAAACAAACCTATATAAAGTAGTGCTTTTGGGAGTGAATGGCCATGTGCTTGCTTGCTAATCGTCGGTAAAGGTAATCACATTATTTCTTTTTTCATATATTCCCTCCAGCGATGTTAATCCAATTTAAGGCGCAATCTCATATGTAGTAATCAATTTTTTTAATTATCTAATTATTCCGTCTAAAATGAAATATAACAAAATTAATAATTAGTTAATGTATTTAAATTGAATTTTTAACAAATTTTTTTTTGGATAAAGATAATTCAACTTTTGAATCATTATTTGTATTTATATTTCATTTTAATTTCCAAACAAAAATAAAAAAATATTTATTAGTATTATATATTTATCAATCATATTTAAGTCGTATTAAAAATAAAATGTGAATACTTCTCCTAACCACAATTTAAATTCGAATTCACTATATAGGGAGTCTAACCTCTTCTTCTAAATCCAACCCTGTTTGTATTTGTCTATGTTGTTGTTGTATATGTTGTTGGCTATGTTGTTGTTGTTGTTGTTGTATATGTTGTTGGCTATGTTGTTGTTGTTGTCGTCGTCTATGTTGTTGTTGTTGTCGTCTATGTTGTTGTTGTTGTTGTTGTTGTCGGGTATCGGGTTTTGTCAAAACCGACCCAACCCAACCCACGTACACTCCTAGATATAATTTAGGCTAAATACTACCCGTAGTCGCTTAACTTAATTTCAGTTAAAGATTTAGTCATTTATCTTTTTTTTTTTCCCGATTTGGTCCTTTATGTTTTTAAATAATTTCAGCATTACCATTTAAGTGAGATTTTGTTAAGAAAAATTAAAAAAAATCCCTCCTTCGTGTTCAGAAAAAGTTATCTTTTATGTTTTGAAGATATTTCAGAAAAATATTCAAAGTTTGTTCTAAGTTTGGTAGTAGGATTGATTTGTTAAAACTGAAGTTATGAGTATTTATACTCCATAGACATCACTTCAGATCAGTGATAATCGTTCCTAGAGGTTTGATAAACATATACAATGATCTAGATGAGGGATTTTTTAACTTTTTCTTAACGGAATCCCATTTAAAGGGTAATGCTGAAATTATTTAAAAAGATAAAGGACCAAATCGGGAAAAAAAGAAGATAGAGGACTAAATCGTTAACCGAAATTAAGTTAAGGGACCACGGGTGGTATTTAGCCTATAATTTAATATAATTTTAATATTGCAACTAATAAAAGATGTTAACTCTAAATTATAATTTTAACTATAATAATAATGTCGTTTATTGCTTACATATATTATATATTAATATTTTAGCTCCTCCAATATGAATGTGTAGAACTCAATGAGTATTTTAGTATTACTATTAATTTTTGAAACTTCAATTATCATAAAATATTGTTAAAATTGATGTATTAAATCTTGACTTCTTTTTTATATTTATTAAAAAAAATTGGAACTTACTTATACAATTAAAATATAAAATATCATTTTGATTTATTATGATATGATTTATTTGGAACTTCTAAATATATAAGTAGAATAAGTATATAAGCACAACCACAAATAAATTGAATTAGTGTATAGTAAAAGATACTATTTAAATGTATATTCCATTGCATCTAAGGTCATGATAACTTCTTTATAAAAAAAATCATGTCAATTTAATGAAAAAAATGAATATTCAACAAAAACTAAAAATATTATTAACCACAATATATAAATTAAATTAATACAATTCTCTTCTAATGATTATGATTCATTCTAATTTAAATTAAATTTTAAAGTGTCTTACTTAAAAATAATATTTAAAATTTTTAAACCTAAATTACAGTTTACTGCAACTAAAGATCATGACAATTTTGATTTGGAGAAAGGCTTACAAAATAATTAACCATGATACAAATTAAACATTTTTTTACTAAAAAAAATGATATTTATCGATTCAAGTTGTAGAATATATTGATTCAATACAAATTCAAAATTTTTAAAAACAAGAAGGGTGAGTTTGCGAACAAACTCACAACACTCAAATTAATAGCGTAAAACGACTATAGCACAAAACGACATCAAATCTACAAATATGAAAAAAATTAAGTGTCTGAAATACCTATACCTCCAAATTTGTAACATTGACGACGCCAAAGTCATTGATTGAAATTTGTAATAGATACAATACAAGTCACTATGTCAATATGAACCAAAACAAACATCACTAAAAAACGGAAGAACTAAAAAGCATCACATCAAGACAATAAAACCGAAAAACATCGATCTCATATAGAGGTGGGAATAGGCCAGGCCAAGTCAAACTTTGAAAGTCCTGAGCCTGGCCTACGGCCTATCATAGGCTTTTTTTTCGGCCTGCTCTGACCTTTTTAAAAAGTCTAGTCTGCCCTGAAAACCTATTTAAAAGTCTATTTCACATTAAAACATTTAAATAGTATATTTTATATTTTTGTAAATAGGCTAAACTAGACCTTTATATATAACCAAATCTAAAAAAATTATAACTAGCAAGTATGCAACAACCTTTCAAAAAAAATATAAAAACAAAATGAACTCATAATTAGCAAAATTAAAATAACAAATACTAATATTAATAAATAATAATAAAAATAACAATGTTAATAATATATATATATATATATATATATATATATATATATATATATATATATATATATATATATATATATATATATATATATATATATATATATATAGGCCGGCCTAATTGGTTTTTTTATGAGTCTGAACCTGATCTATTTAAATAAACAGGTTTTAGAAAAAACATGAGTCTAGTCTTTTTATTAAACAAGTCAGGCCAGACCAGACCACCATACATCCTTTACGGACGACCTAGCCTATTCCACCCCTAATCTCAGACGACAAAATCACAAAATTATGAAATAAAAACTAAATTTGTGTAGAAGCCATTTATTTAAATAAAATGAAAGAAAAATTTATTTAATTGGGTGATTCAAGAACAAAAATTAATCTACTCTCTAAGGGAGAAAGAATAAGATTATCTAAGGTTTATTTGGGAGTGGCGGGCAAATTCTAATCATATAAATTAAACTTATGCACTGATATAAAATTCATTTTGAATTGATCGATTACTATTAAATCAAAAAAGAATCAGTTATTATCTTTCATTTCTTTATTTAAATTATTCTCTTAAACTTTTTGTTGTCCAATTTAATTCCTTTAATTAGTTACAATCTTTCAATTGTCTAAACCCAATAAAGAATGTCTATATAAGTTTTTTCCTACATAGGTGAACAAAAAACAAAAGAGATTTGTAATATAATACTAACTAAAGATGCAATCAGGACAGAATGTTGAGGAAGCAACACATAAATAAGTTGATATGTAAATTTTTGTGTACTCGAACTTTGAATTTCTTATATATGCTTTGTAAATACAACATTTTATATAATAAATGTCGCATCTGGTTTGTTCGGGAAAAAGGAGTCGCCACTAATTTTATTTTTTTTAAAAGGGAAAATTAGATAAAACCTAAAATAAAATTCTTGAACCAAAGAAATGGATTCGCGAGTCGATTACGAATAGGGAAAGTAATATTACGTCGTCCGTTAAAACAGTTACCCTATAATTAATTATATACAAATTATTTATTTATTTAATTATTTATTTTACCCCTTAAAAAATAATAAGAAAGAAAATAGATTATTTACAATAATAAAAGAAGATTTTTTTTTTTTATTAATTTGGTTTGACAAGGGGAAGACCTTGCTCCTACATATCCCCAAGTGCAATAGGGAAATCAAACTAAACGTACTTCGGGTAGAAAATATTTATGTGTTGTCCGATTTTTATTATTACTCTATTTTAATTATTTTTTATTATAATAATTATTATATACGTATCTAATAATAAAAATGTAATAATAATAATAATAACCCAAAAAAGAGGTGAGATGTCTGTTCACGGACTGTATCTTTTTATTTTTGTTTTAAAGAAAAATTGATTTTTGTTAGAAAACAACGTGACACAACGGTATGTGAACGAAACAAATGGACGCGACAGTGAAGCAACCTGTTAAAGGATTTGCTCGTGCGTTGTCGGATCTGTCACGACATAAAGGCCACCAATAATTGGGGGTGAATGATGTGGCGCTGTGAGCGAGGATGAATTTCATCCGACAGCAGCGAATTCTAATCCTAAGGGAAAAACTATTTATTGGTTGTTATGATTTTTTTTGAGTTATTTGATAAAGATGTGATATGAGTTTTTATGTTATATTACAATAGGGTGAAATTTGTTTTCTTGGTGATTGGTTTATAAACATCAATTAGTTATATTTTTTTTAGTATTTTGTGTTGCAAAGAAAATAATTTTAGGAACAAACAACTTTAGAAATATGAAAGCTTAACATATGAGTTTATTTTTGCATAAACTAAAAAAGAGAAGAAAAAAAAAAAGAACATTTTTTAAAAAGATGCAATACAAGACTAACAAGAAGAAAATTAGAGATGATACCTTACTCCTCTTTTGCCTATTATTCTCTTTTTTTTCTGTGCTCTCCATCGTGCTCTCTCTTTTACTCTTACTATCGATTATTTATAGGCTTTTCGGGTGTAGGTTACAAAAGACAAGGGAGTAATTGCAATTGATCACCATTTTATTACTATTAATCTCTTTCTTTTTGGTTTCTTTTCAATCAATTGATTATCATTATACCGATTTTTATGACCATCAATCCATTCAATTGATCATCATTATACAGATTTTTATGACCATCAATCCATTTCTTTTTGGTTTCTTTCATTTAATTATGTACCTTTATTTATTTAGACTTTTTTATTTGATTTTTTCAATTACAATACTCTTTTATAGCAATGATGATAAAAGTTGACGGATATCAATAGTCCACAGATAAGTGATGGAGACCAATACTTAGATTTGTTAAGATCGTAGTTTAAGGGATGAATTAGAAGTATTTGGGAGAAACACTATTAACTTCATATACATAACTGTTAGTTCTTTTGCCAATTAAAATATGCATTTAAAATGAATTTTTTGGATTATGAGGGATTCTCTTTACAACATTTAAAATGTATTTTGCTTATTTTTATGAGGTTTTTAAGTTTATTGACTATATATTAATATATTAATGTATGCTTTAATTTATCTCTTAATTTATAGACTATGAATTGTAAAGTGTGTGTTAAAAAGTACAGACTACAGTGAATATGAAAATGACTTTTATGGTCAATTTGAAGAAGTTATTCAAATTGAATGTTCTGAAACACCATTAAAAAATGTTGTGTTGTTTAAATTCAAATTGAACGAATAATACAGTATCTTCAAATTCGACATAATCGTCATTATGAAAAATATGATCCATTTATTGTTGCAAACAAGGCAACTCAAGTGTATTTTGCTCCACATCCAATAAGAATAAGGAGTACTGCAGGTTGGTGGTTTATAATCAAAACCAAAGCTAGGGGTGTGATTGAGGATCGACAAATTGGTGCATTTGCATATCAACAGGATTTCCAACATCAAAATAGTAGTAACATCTCAATTGATATTAGTTTGCCCAATACTTTATTGGATAATGATGGAAGATTTGACGAGGTCAATGAATTTAAAATGAAGATCGTGGGTTGATTAACGAGGATGTTATGGACGATGACAATGTGGAGGAAGAAGAAGAGATGATGGATGGTGAGCGAGATGAAGATGAATGGTTTAGTGATTAATGTAACAAAGAAGAATAAATTTGTATGTTTTAATAGTTGTAATGATGTTTTATTATTTTAAACCTTAATATATCATTGCTGTGGGTCAAGATATTATATAATTTCTTTTATTGAAGTTTGATATATGTTTTTATAGGTTTCAATTTAATAATTCTTTTGATGTCATTATTTAGATATAAATAAATTTTTTTATTTTAGATGTCTGGTAGAGGTACAAATAGAGGTGGAAGGACTTCATCCTCTCGAAGTCGACACTCATGGTAGAGGAAGAATTGCTTTAAAAGTTTCACCTACTATACCATCTCAACATGTGTAACCAAATCAATAATTATTACATGTATTACCTACACCATCATCACACATAAACACTACTCCATCACTATCACTATCACCAACCCAAACTACAACACCACCCCAAAATCCAACTCCAACGCCTTCACCATCCCAAAATCCAACTCCAACACCATCACCTATTCTACCTCAAACTTCTGAACAAAATTTGTCACACACCCAATCATCATCCATTGAATCCGAGGAAGATGAACAAGGTGAACAAGAATGCATGTCTTCAAGAAATAGAGCCTTATGGAAATGAGTAAGTAACATAATATGATTTTGATAAAGACATAAACTTATATCTTGTATCGAATTATCAATGCGTTTGCGCTAATAATATGTTTGTATTAACATGTTTAATCTATCAACTACTATCTATTTCCTGTCAAATTCCATTAAGAGCAAATTTGATTGGTTTTGTCCTACATGAAGACATGCAACAAATGATATACGAGATTTATGGTTTTCTGAATTTAAGGTAAATAGATAGTTAAACTCTAATATATTTAATTGTTATATTGTATCAAAGACACTTGGAAATTTTAAATTGCTTACATGTTATCTGAGTTAAATTTTGTAGAAGTATTGTAGATGCGATCCTGAATATGATGCAAGGATTCGCCAAATTTTTTATATTAACGGAGAATCTCGATTTAGAGGTATGATGTATGAGAGGCAAAATTATGCAAAAAATCCAAACTACAAACCAAAATACATTCCTACACCAATATGGAATCAATTAATACATCATTGGGCATCAGATAAAAATTTTAAGAATTTATTTGTGGCAAATATTGCAAATCGTAATTCAAGCAAAGGTAGCTCTATACATACAGGTGGTTCTATATCTATGGGAGATCATGTATGTAGGATGGTAATAGACTTGATATTGCTTTGCTTGAACATTTACTTTTTAAATATCACGCTGATTGAAACTTATCACATTGAATATAACAAAAATTGTAGGAATAAGCCACAAGAGTCAAACCTACTATGGAGGAGATATTTGCTAAATGTCATATAAAAAAGGATAGGTCTTGGGTTGATAATAGAGCTGAGAAGGCCTATGTATGTAGTGTTTATTTTAATTTATCTATAACTTTTTAGCATTACAATTTAAGAATGTTTTTTATTGAAATTACTAACAACATTCAAATGAAATATTTTGTAGGATGATTTTAGAAAGAGAAAAACAGAGCTTTTGGAAGTATCTTTGTCTCAAAATGAAGATGGAGAAGGATTGTCATGTGAAATCCAGAATATGCCAGATGATTTGACTATTTGGAAGGAAGTAGTTCCTAAAAGTAAAAAAGGAAAATTATATGGTTTAGGTTCTATTGGTACAGATGTCTCTTCAAAGTGTACTAGTGGTTCATTCTCAATTTCCTCTAAGGAAACAAACATAGAACAAGAGTTAGTAAAGTGGAAAGAAAGGGTGAAAGAGCAAGAATTTATTAATCAAGACCAAAAACACAAATTGGAGCAACAACAAAAGAGAATTGAGTCAAATGAAAGCATGCTTGTTGCTTTATTTGGAAAGTTGAATATGTCATTGCCTCCAAACTTTGCTTATTGGAAACCTGTGCAAGATGAACCAAATGAAATTGGTGAAGCCTCTAATGGAAACAATGATGATAATTTTGGATTTGATTGATAAATTTAATATAGATCTATGAAAGTCTTTAAACGACTTTAGTATTATTTTCTTTTGATATATACTTAAGAGCACTTTAATAACTCTAGTTGGTGTTTTTTTATTTTTGAATGATGAAAGTATCACACTAATTTGCGTTATTTTTCTTACCAATGAAACTAAGATCATATTAGTTTGTTATATTTTGTGCTAGTACGTTGAACACTTATATGAATCTAGTTTGTATTATTTTGTTTTTGAATAAAATAACATTTGATTACTCTTTTTATTTGTGCGAAATTTATTTTAAAACAAAAATGGTTATTTGAGCCGCAGAAAATCTATGTGAAACAAGTTCAAAAAAATCTGTCTTAAAAGCGTAGGATGTTTTACTGGATTAGGTCTGAAATACGTCGAAACATTATCACATATCACACAACTTTAGATTTTAAAGTTCATATGAAAACCTTCTTAAATCTGTTGGAAACATATTTGAAATGGAATTGGGAAGAATGCATTAATTTGTGACACGAGTTTTTTAGATGGCCCCCGATCTGTCCAAAATTGTTATTTTGTCTGAAGTCTGTGTGAATGCTGTCTGATTTACATCCCAAATCCGTATGTAATACCATTCAAAAATAGCTATTTTTCAGTAGTGATTAATGTATAACATACCCATATATTTGAATAGAATTTCAAGTATATACATAAATAAAGGTGATTTTAAGTTTATGATTACAACTTTTCTTTTTTTCTTTTAATATTAATTCTCAATTGTAGAATAAATGATTATTGTGACTAACATTAAATGATACATTGTTGATATATAATCATTACAACATCACTAATCATTATATTTTTCACTCTCCTCTTATGATTTTTTTTTATGTTGCTAAATATCAATAGAAGTTGAAAAATTAAGAATACTTTAAAACAATGTTAATGTGCATTCATTATAAATATATAAAAATAATTGTTTTTTAAATATTTATTATTATAAACATAGTATAGTAACCATCTAACAGGAATTATATCCATGTCTTTTCACATTCTTTCATTATTTATTGATAAAAAACATCCTTCATTGTTTAAAATTACTAAATAAAAATTCTTTTCAATAAATAATACATATAAGAAATTTGATATTTTATTCATGTCTTTTTACATTAAATGGGTGAATGACAAGTTATCAACACCTATATTTGAATTTACTACGGTGTCCCAAGGCAAGTGAACACAAAGCTACAATTATAAGCTTCTATTTCAATGAACGTCCGCCGATTTCAAACGTGGAAACAAACATACTATACATCAAATTTAGTTTTTATATATATAACAATATATTTTTGAACACCACTGAATTCTGAATCTCATCCATCAAAATAACATTGATTCAAGTTCAGATACAGAATGCGGTAGTGTTGAGGATTCTTTGGCTGGTGGGGGGTGTGTAACTTTTAGAACTAAGTTGATTTGAAGAATTATGCCAATTACTTGTTTTGATGATAACAAAAGTTATTTTTTGGGAACAATTTAAAGCACTAATTAAGTGTGGAGTTCTTTGATCATGCAATCTTAAATGACTTTACACTGTATCTTCTGATGATTGGACAATTTAAAGGAACACCAAGATAGTGCTATGAAAATCGTATTTGACTCTGATGAACATGTTCTCAAATGCGCCTTTGGTGATTTTGTTTTTGCAAGCAACACTCTGATAATTCTGCGTCTAATAATTGTGACAAGCATTTAATCGTCTGGCTCTGATACGAGTCAATGCTCTAATAGAAAATGTTGTTTTTTATTTTTGAAAATTGTTTAAAAATCAATTTATGCCACTTAACATATTACTGAGTTGAGTCGCGGACTAGGTCGCTCTCTTTAAGACGTTTCGCGGCACTGCCTAAATTGTGCAAGGCAGACTATCAACCACGAAATCCCTAGGATAAAACAGCTCAGATACACTGTATCGGAATTTTATTGCACCGTAGAAATCTGTTCTAGAATTACACCCTCAATATGGCAATCTAATAGCTGCCATTCGTAATATGGTACTATGACCACTCGAAAGAAAGAGAAGAAAAAGAAAGATAGGGAGAAGTAGAGAAAAGTCTCATATTTCAGAGAACTTTTGGTGTGTTTTTCCAACTAAGTAGAACCCTCTATTTATTGAGGAAATATGCAACT
The DNA here is from genome assembly GCA_037974735.1 of Cicer chorassanicum. Classification (NCBI taxonomy): domain Eukaryota; kingdom Viridiplantae; phylum Streptophyta; class Magnoliopsida; order Fabales; family Fabaceae; genus Cicer; species Cicer chorassanicum. The sequence continues at coordinate 21,297,915 of JBBPBP010000003.1, forward strand.
AGATGAGAGAAAAATGTTTGATCCATTAGACCAGATCCACAGAAATGTGCACAACGAATTTGTCTAGGTTTTTGAATGGGCAATGAACTGATTCATGAGTCCACAACATAGCAAAAATAGCTAGGGTTTGACCGGGAAAACTAATGCGTGAATCGGGGGAAGGAACTTACCAAATCAAATGTTGAATATTGACTCGGTGGAGGGCAGACACGTGTACACCATATCAATGAGAGAAAAACGCACACATTTATAAAAAATATATATATTTTTTTTAATTTTTTTCGGATACTAAAAAGTAATGCACCACTTAGCTTAAGCCCGCTCGAACCGAGTCGGACAAACGACGGCAGCGGCGCACGCGTGGTGGTCTATTTGCATCTGTTGTTCTCCATTCACAAAATTGGGGTACCCCTTGGGGCACACCCCGATTTCCATACCTCCACCTTATAAATACTACTAGTGTTTGTCATCCTTTCTATATGGGACTTCCTTCTTTTTTTCAATTCACACCAACTAGCTGTCATTAATATCATCATCATTTCCAACAATCCCCTACTTGAATTTAAAAAAAAGTTTCTGAAATAGCGTCAAATGCTTCTATAAGATCGTGCATAAACAAATGTGTCTATTGTATTGAACCTTTGCATAACAAGTAAGATTTAGATTCAACAAGAGTGACTCGTAGTCTTGAACTCCATCTCTGACATCAAACCCACACACAAACTTTTCATTGAGTGTATTCTCGAACGCCCGTGCATTAACGGCCCTGCACGTCTATCCCAGTATAGTGAACGGTCTAGGGATTTTTCCTTAGAATTCCATAGGAAGCGGCCTCTACTTCTATATTCACATAGGTGAGTCTATCAAGAGTACTCATGTAGCTAGGTACTCCACTCCATACGGAGTATAGATCTCATTAAGAGTTTCTATTACCTTATCCTTTCATCGCTTAAGAATCATGCTTCTTTGAGATATAATAGCATGTTCATCTCATATCACTATGACTTCTTATTACTCGTTGAACCTAATTCTTGGTTTCTCCAATCTTTTAGGTCGGGTTACCATCATGAGTGACTCATTGATCTATAGGCATTAGTCCCATCCTTTTGGATGTATTTACGACTTTCTCTCTAGCTAATCCTTTCGTCAAAGGATTCGCTAAATTCTCATCAATGTATACATGATCCACTATAACAGCTCATTTAGAAAATAGTTCTCTAACTGTATTGTGCTTACGACGTATATTTTTTGTCTCTTACCGTTGTAATAATGATTCTTAATCTTTGCAATAGTTGCGGTACTATCGCAGTGGATCAACATAGCTGACAAAGGTTTTTTCCATAAAGGAATTTCAGCTAGCAAGCATTTTAACCAGCTTGCTTCTTCACTAGCAGTAGCTAGTGCTATCATTTCAGACTCCATAGTGGACTGAGCCATTATCGTCTGTTTCTTCGATTTCCAAGATACGACACCACCGACTATACTAAAATTATAGCCACTGGTTGCTTTGGAGTAATCTAATAAGGTGTTCCAATCAGCCTCACTGTATCCTTCAACTACAGTAGGAAATCTTTCATAATGTAATCCGAGACTCATGGTCTTTTTTAGGTATCTCATGATTCTTTCGATAGCGTGCCAATGCTCCATACTAGGTCTACTGGTAAACCTGCACAACAGTCTCACGACGTAGGCAATGTCAGGTCTAGTACAGTCAGTGGCATACTTGAAGCTGTCAATGATTGTAACAACCCGTTTTTATTTTTTTTAAATAAACTAAACAAAATCGAATTCATAAATAAAGAAAGAAATACCTTTGGATAAAATATTTAAGTCGTAACACAACGACAAAGTCAACAAAATTACAAACAGCGGAAATGGTTTTGAAATGAAAGTCCAAAGTATTTAAACAAAGAAAATACACTGGGGATATGAGTCCTATCAGACATAGCTCATACCCCTGAGGTATTCTCGGCAGACACCTGTACAAAAGCACTGCCCCAATAATTTTAACTTTTCCACGTCCCTTCAAAAATGGTGCAAGGATCCATCAAAATAAAAGTCAAGATGACAATATAAGGTATAGGTACAGTCTTACACAACGAAATAAATACAACCACAATAGAAAGACATCTAGCCCCTATACAACCATCTAATCTGATCATGCTACAAAAAACTATACCATCCAGGTGATCTCCATGCGCTTCGCAAAAAAACCTCCTGACACAACTTCGGTCAAGTATGACTAACTACCTTCCCATCTCCAAGGTACTAACCGGTAGGACGATTCTGATTCACATATGAGTGCAAAGCCCAGATTTCCACAATAATTGTAAAGGTCACCAACTGAAATTAACAAATATCACATAGCATTTAAATTTTAAATGCACAAAATAACCTTTCAACTTAGCATACATCTAGAAAGGGTTTTCATATGCCAACCATGCATAATCAAAGTTGAAAAATGAAGTTTTTAACAAAATTACATTGTCGTATTCGAATACAACATCATTGTATTCGAATACAGTGCTATTTCACAAGTCAGAAGCAAAAACAGCACAAATGTATTTGAATACAGTACTGTTGTATTCAAATACAAGTGCGAAATCAGTAAAAAATCCTACACATTTTGTATTCGACTACAACATCCTTGTAGCCGAATACAAGTGCTAAGTCAGTGGCAAAAATTGGATATCTGTATTCGACTACAACCTCCTCGTAGCCGAATACAAGTGTGAAATCATAAGTCAGTAGCAAATATAGCATAACTGTATTCGAATACAACAGGAATACAATTGTGAAAATTACAGATTTTCAGTTTTGAAAACGTTTCGAACTCATTCAACACTTTCAACACCAAGTCAATCAATCACACTTATCAATAACAACACAATCACAAACAACAATCGAGTATGTATATACAACCATCATAGTATATCAAACATGACTCGCGTGCCAAGCACCCTAATGCAATGCGTATATGCCAATGCACATGATTTCGGAATTCCAAACCAAAACCCTCCTCGAAGGGGCGTAAATCATAAATGTACCGCCTATCACAGGGCTTAGTACTAATTACCGAGGTGCAGTCTCTCACCGGCTAGCACGATTTACTAAAGTGTCGCCTATCACAGGCCTTACACTGTTTTCTAGAGTGCAATCGCTCACAGATCAACACATTCTAGAGTGCAATCTCTCACAGATCAGCACGACGCGATAATCCTCGTGAGGATAAGATGAACCAACAATACACATGGCATCATCCTGTGGCCCATCCGGTCACCACTATCACCATGACCCATCCGGTCACCATGTACTATGAAAACGCATGAGCATACTCTGACTCTTTTCACCAACCATTAAGTAAATGCAGCTATTAAAAGATTCCCCATTTTTAATACTCATTTAACACTAATGATTTTTCAAATTCAACACAGAGCATACTCAAACATATTTAACTCATAATCCCACCATTCACACCAAAACATATCAATTCATTTTTCCACAAAATCCACACATCAAACACATCTCATAAAATCACAATATTAATTATGAACCCATCAATCACACCAAACATGAATCACCACAAACCACACCTCAAACACATTAAATTCAAATTCCACAATTTCACCCATAAACACATTAAATTCATTTTCCACAAATCTACACCTCAAACACATCAAATTTATTTCTCCACATCGTCAAACATAAACCAACAAATTCCATCTCCACAACTTCACATATAAGGTCCTAAATGCAAACTAAAAGTTTGGAAGGAGCCCTTACCTCAATGGTAGCTCTAACCACCGATTACGACACCGCGATTAATTCCGGTAAAAACTTTGCTCGCGACGTCACTTCCAAAGTTGGCTCACTAGCATCGTAGCATGGAGATGAGCAACTCTCCCTTCTGTCACTTTGCGAAACGAAGCTTAGAACTAGGTGAGAAGTGAGGGTTTGTGTTTGGTGGTTTTGGAAACCACTAACACAATGGTTTTCACGAACAGAGGAAGAAGAAAAAGAATTTCGCGAAGCAGGGGAAACGTTTTCTTGCTCTGTTTCCAATTCTTCCTTGCCTTCACTTATACACACACACACCACACACACACACACACACACACACACACACACACACACACACACACACACACACACACACATATATATATATATATAAACCAAACCAACAAATATCAACATACACATCCACACGTCACTTCACTCATATCTCAACTATTTTGATAAAAATATCTACTCTCGTTGCAACTCAATTGACAGATAAAATTTTCAGCAACCAGAGATATTTTTAACAAAACTGTCTGGTAATAAATTCTTCGTAAAGTAAATAAATTACTTTTCGACAAATAATTTTAAACGGTCTCAAAAAGATATTTATGGCATTCAACACACCAAATACCAATAAAATATAATTCAACATAAAAATACACTAAAATACAAAAATTACAATTTAAAACTACGGGTCTTACATTCTACCCCCCTAAAATTAGTTTTGTCCTTGAAACTACGCGTCGATAAACAACTCAGGGTGTTGTTCTCTCATCTTGCTCTCCAACTCCCATTTTTTGTTCCTTAATCGCTTAATCTTCCTGTTATCAATTCTCACAGGTAGTACTTCGAATGAAAAGTTATCCTTCAGTTGAATTGTGTCCGGTTTAATCACATGCAACAGGTCTGAAATGTATTTCCTTAATTGCGACACATGAAACAAATCGTGAATATAGGACAATATCGGAGGCAAAGCAATCCGATAAGCTACTAGTCCGATTCGTACAGAAATCTGATATGGTCCAATAAATTTAGGAGTCAATTTCTTCGATTTCAAGGCTCTACCAACTCCATTCGTAGGCGTGACTCTCAGAAACACATGGTGACCCTACTCGAATTCTAGAAATTTGCGACGCTTGTCCGCATAACTCTTCTGACGATCTTGTGAAATCTTCATTTTCTCCTTTATCTTCTTTACCTTATCTGTAGTCTGTTGTACCATCTTAGGTCCTACAATCATACTTTCATCGTCCTTATACCAACACAAAGGCGTTTGACACTTGCGCCCATATAAAGCCTCATATGGTGCCATTCAATACTTGCGTGAAAACTATTGTTGTAGGTAAACTCAACCAATGGTAGTACATCATCCCAACTTCCTCTATCATCTAATACACATGCTCTTAATAAATCTTCCAAAGACTGATTTGTTCTCTCAGTTTGTCCATCCGTTTGCGGATGGTACTCCGTGTAATCTCACAATCTCAGTAATACGGTCTGATACAATACTCGAAGGTACTCCGTGTAATCTGACAATCTCAGTAATGTAGATTTTAGTTAGCTTATCTACCATATAGGTGGTCTTCACTGGTAAAAAGTGTGCGGATTTAGTCAATCAGTCCATTATCACCCATATAGAATCATTCTTTCTCCTTGTTTTCGGTAATCCAGTTATAAAGTCCATGGAAATGTTGTCCCACTTTCACTCAGGTATATCTAAAGGTTGCAACATTCTAGCAGGCTGCTGATACATACTCTACTACATGCCTTTTCATTCCTGACCAGCAATAATTCTGCCTCGAATCCTGATACATCTTTGTTGCTCCAGGATGAATACTCAATTTACTCTTATGAGCCTCGTCTAAAATTGTTTTCCTCAGATCTGCAACTTCTGGTACACAAATTCTCCCATTACATCTCAAAATATCATCTGGCCCAATCTTAAACTCAGTCGTTTTCCCTTGCACTATTAGATTCCTCTTCTTTTGAATTAAAGCGTCATTTTGAAAATTCGCAATGTCTTCAAGTAGTCCACTCGAAATCTTAATCATTTCGAATTTCAAAATTCCCGGTGCAAACTCTACATTCAAGTGTAGGTCTTTGAATGCTTCCGACAACTCTTGTTGTCTAGCCATCACTGTTGAAGACACCGATACACTCCGTCTACTCAACGCATCAGCCACTACATTGGCTTTCCCAGGGTGGTACTGTAGTGTGAAATCAAAATCCTTGAGAGTCTCCATCCATCTCCTCTGGCGCATGTTCAATTCCTTCTGATTAAACAAATATTTCAAGCTTTTATGGTCATTGAACACTGTGAACGTGCATCCATATAAGTAGTGCCTCCAGATCTTTAATGCAAAAACTACAACAACAAGCTCTAAATATTGAGTAGGATAGTTTCTTTCATGAATCTTCAATTACCTTGAGGCGTAAGCTACAACTTTCTTGTGTTGCATCAGAACACATCCCAAACCTTGGTGAGACGCATCACAGTAAACTTCATACGGTTCTTCTGGTTGCGGTAAGATCAAAACTGGTGAGGATGTCAACTTTTTCTTTAGTAACTGAAAATTTTCCTCACACTTCTCCGTCCATGCAAACGGTTGATCTTTTCTAGTAAGTTGCGTCAACAGAGCTACAATCTTCACAAATCCTTCAATAAACCTCTTGTAGTAACCTGCCAGCCCTACAAAACTTCGTATGTCATTGACGGTCTGAGGCTGTTTCCAAGCAAGAACTGACTCAATCTTTGCCGGATCCACAACGATTCCTTCCTTAATTATCACATGACCTAAGAAATTCACTTCTTCCAGCCAAAACTCACACTTCGACAAATTAGCATACAACTGCTTCTTGCGTAAGATTTCAAGAACTAGGCGCAAATGCTCTTCATGTTCTTCCTCAGTTCTTGAATAAATCAATATATCATCAATGAACACTACAAAAAATTTATCTAGGAATGGACTAAAGATTCTGTTCATGTAATCCATAAAAATTGCTGGTGCATTGGTAACTCCAAATGGCATAGCCAGATATTCATAATGTCCAAAACGAGTCCTGAAAGCAATTTTTTGAATATCTCATTCTCTTACTCGGATCTGATGGTAACCCGACTTCAAGTCAATCTTTGAAAATACCGCGGCTCCTCTCAATTGATCCATCAAATCATTAATGCGCGACAAAGGATAACGATTCTTAATAGTCACCTTATTAAGCTGCCGATAATCCACACATAAGCGTGAGCTTCCATCCTTCTTCTTAACTAGCAATACCGGAGCTCCCCATGGTGATACACTTGGTCTAATAAATTTCTTCTCCAACAAATCTTCAATTTGGCCTTTGAGCTCATTTAATTCCAATGGCGACATTTGATACGGCGCAATCGAAATTGGTCCGGTTCCTGGGTGCAAATCAATGAAAAACTCAACTTCTCTTATCGGGAACTCCGGAACAAGCACCACGTCTTCTATTTTCACATTTATCCTTGCCTCCATGTTAGCCAAAGATAAAAACTCATGAGTTCCTTCTCTTAGTGACACTCCGAGTTTGTTAGCAGCTAGATACTTAACAACTTCTGGTTCGGGAAAAAGAACTAGTTTGCGAGCACAATCCAAAATCACATAATGGTACGACATCCAATCCATACCGAGAATGACCTCGAGTGATTGTAGGGGTAAACAAATCAAATTAATCAGGAAATCCCTATTCTGGTTAGTTACTTGACAATGTAAACATGCAATATTTACAGTCAACGTCTTAGCAGGCGTAGAAACAACCAAATCAAAAGGTAGAGGCGACATAGATAACTTCAAACGATTCACAAAATCCATAGCAATGAAGGAATGGGTTGCCCTCGAATCAAAAAGAGCATTTAGATTGTTACCCGCAATCTCACAGTCACGTTGAATTAGATTGTTAGATGGACTTCCAGCTTTAGCACCCATGCAATAAATGCGTCCTCTAGCAGTAGAACGAGTAGTCCTAGTTGCATTCACAACTGGTTCCACCTTCGGAGCCTTGCAATCCCTTGCAATGTGCCCTGGTTTTTGGCAATTGTAGCAAATGAGATTCCTAGGGTTACAAGCATTAGCATAATGTCCCTCTTCCCTACATCGAAAACATCGAGTCACTTGCCCCACTTGTCTTCCAAAGTTATGGTTCCCTGAGTGATTCTGACCCCTGTTGTTGTTTTGCGGTCGGTTATAGGGCTTAACAACTTGTTTCCCTTTGTTGCCCTGATAACTCACCCGACTAGGCCCTCCTGAATTAAAATTCCCTCATCGGCTAGCCCTCTTATTCTTCATATCATCAACTTCTCTACATTTTTCCACAAGAACCTGGACACGATGACACATGAATGGTTCATCAACCTCTTCACGGAAAAATCTGAAATGCCTTGACAAGGACTCAAACTTAGCGGCATATTTGCCCACGGTCATATTCCCTTGATGAAGTTTTAGAAAATCATCACCCAGCTTAGTCCTGGTACTCATCGGGAAGTATTTGTCTAAAAAATTCCTTTTGAATGATTCCCAGTTCACCTCCTCGTGAGTTGGTCCCACTAACAGTCTTGTACTCCTCAACCAATACTTAACATTCCCTAGCAACAAATAAGTGGCATAGTTGACCCTCACTCCTGCCTGACAATTAATCATCTCAAAGATCTTTTCCACTTCTTGGATCCATTGATCCGCTTTCTCTGAATTCTCATCACCCTTAAACTTGGGAGGATTGTAACGACCAAAGTCCTCTAACCCCCTTGACTCAGCGACACGAATCTCTCTTTCTCTTTTCTCTAGATCCCGCAGAGTCTTGGCAACAGTCGGTGCAACAACAGAAGTAGCCATGTTATTCATAGCTTCCGCCATTTGGTCATCCTCTAATTACATTCACTTTGGCAGCGCCATTCCTTCTTAGTAGCATTTTTTCCTACAAAACCAACATCAAGAAGATGTCTCAACACCACTTCGAAAAACTCCAAAAATAACTTCCGACTATACCAACACAAAACTACACTGAACCCGACAACTTGGACAAATCACCCCGACGCATGATCAGATGACAACCCCCAACCTACAGGTTGGCCTACAATTTATAACCAAAAGCTCTGATACCAAAATTGGTATAGCCCAATTTTTTTAAAACAAAACAAATTCTGATATAAAGAAATACTTTTGGATAATATATTTAAGTCGTAACACAACGACAAAGTCAACAATAATTACAAACAACAGAAATTGTTTTGAAATGAAAATCCAAAGTATTTAAACAGGAAAATACATCGGGGTTATGAGACCTATCAGACATAGCTCATACCCTTGGGGTATTCTCGGCAGATACCTGTACAAAAGCACTGCCCCAAGAATTTTAACTTTTCCACGTCAAATAAAAAAAAATGGTACAAGGACCCATCAAAATAAAAGTCAGGCTAACAACATAAGGTATAGGTACATTATTCCAAAATGAAATAAATACAACCACAAAGAAAGACATCTAGCCCCTATACAGGCATCTAATCTGATCATGCTACAAAAAAAAAACTATACGACCCGAGTGATCTCCACGCGCTCCGCAAAAAATCCTCCTGACACAACTTCGGTCAGGTATGACTAACTACCTTCCCATCTCCAGGGTACTAACCGGTAGGACGATCCTGATTCTCATATGAGGGCAAAGCCCAGATTCATCAACACAAAAGTTTCAATGACATCATTGTCAATGATGCTCGCATATTCAGCTTGTCTAACACCTTCACTAGTGTTCTTGAAAAGTTTCACACTTGGATCATATGGTGTGCAAGCAGATTTACAGTCAAAGTATTTGTATTTCTTTAGGATCTTTTCAATATAGTGAGACTGATCCAAAGAAATACCATTTTCTGACCTAGTAATATTGATTCCAAGGATTACACTCGCTTCTCCGATGTCGTTCATATCAAAGTTGTTGCACAACAATGATTTCACAGTATTTACAACATGAATGTTTGGTCCAAATATGAGTAAGTCGTCTACATAGAGACATATAATAGTGCAAATGCCATTTTTAGATTTGTAATAAATACATTTGTCACTTTCATTTACTTTAAACAAATCGATGTAATCAAGTTATCAAAATTTTCATGCCATTGCTTCAGAGCTTGTTTAAGACCATACAAAGATTTATCTAACCTACAAACCTTGTCTTGTTGTCCATGAATTACAAAACCTTTAGGTTGTTCCATATAGATTTCTTCTTCCATATCATCATTTAAAAAAGCTATTTTGAAATCCATTTGATGTATCACCAAGTTATGAATAGCTACTCGACAAATGAGTACCCTAATGGATGTAATTCTAGTGACCGGTGAAAAATGTGTCGAAGAAATCTATATTTTCTCTTCGTCTTAAAATAGTTGTTTTTGATTTTCCAAAACTGTTTAAAAATCAATTTATGCCACCGAAAATATTAATGGGTTGAGTCGCAGACTACGTCGCTCTCTATAAGATGTTTCGCGATACTACCCAAATTGTGCAAGGAAGACTATCAACCACGAAGTCCCCCATATAACACAGCCCAGATACACTGTATCGAAATTCTATTGCTCTGTAGAACCCTATTCTAGAATTACACTATCAGTATGATAGTCTAATGGCTGCCACTCGTAATATGGTACTGATTCGCTGTCGCACATGGATCCAATACGATTGAAAATAAGGGCAGAAAGGGGTAATAACCCGAGTCGTTTCGCAAGGACTTCTGATATAATGATATTAACTAAGTTGAAATTCGAAATTGGGGGTTTTTATAATGATTTAGTTTGAACAGATGAGCAAGACGATTAATCCACTTATTCGAGTTTCGGACCTATCACAGATTCTATCAATGAGTTTTAATTAATTTCTAATTCGTGATTCTATTCTTATTTGACTACAAAATTGATCAAACAAGCGTACAATCAATCCTACGTGAGTTCGGTTTCATTGACTGGATTAAGCATCACAATCATCAAAATATTACAATTAACGATCAAATGTCGCAGAATTGTAATTCAATTAAATTAGAGATTGAAACCGAATTCTGTCAAATAAATTTAATCGATCCTATTGAAATTCAATTTAAGCAATCAGAATATCAATATAATCAAATGAACGAAAATAGAATCATGAATTAGAATCGACGGTATAACCTGAACCTCCAGGTGAGATGAAACTCTGAACTCGTGGATTAATCTGATGAAATTAGCCTTCCATAAAAAAAATGTTTATATAATTTTCTGGTCTTAATTCGAAAAACAAAGCTGCCTAAGAAAGGAAAGAAACCCCAAATATATAGTGCTCGGATTTTTGGGCTTTAAAACAAGTGACCTGCTATTTAAAATTATTACAAAGGTCTAGATTACGAAATCTACAATTTAGGCCCAGTAGAGTTTGACATTGAGATTTTATTCGAACACAAAAGTTGTAGCTCTAATTTTTAGCTTTCCAACGACTGCTCGCATGCTATAATTGAAACACATGCACATAATGATCAAAAGGTCTTTATTCAGGTTGTAACGTGGCCAAGGTAAGGGTGGGATAATCCTAAGGAGACTAGGGCTAAAAATCAAAGAGGATAAAGGAGTAATGATCAAGAGAGAAAAATAACTTTTAAGAATTAACTCAACAAAATATCATTGACTTTTATTATCAACTCCCTTTGCTCACAACACAACCATTTTCCTCATTTTATTTTTCATTTCATTTTTTTGTTTTTTATTATTATTATTTTTTTTATTTACATATTTTTTTCTTTTATTTTTTCTCCTTTTTCTTTATTTTTTTTATAAACCTCAAATTTAAAAAACAAGTTGAGCACCCCAACACTTATTTAAGGAAAGACTCCTTTATCCCCCAAGATTAGGTCAATTCATTGTTTTTCACTTTTAGGCTTGTAATGAGCTATATAACAAAGAATGGAATAATTAGGCTCAAAGGGGCTTAAACAAATGGATAATTGAAGGGTAGGCTTATTTGGCTAGTAGCTTAACAAGAAACAAATGCCTAGATCATTTCAATATATGCATGCGGACAAGAGTCAAGTCAAGTTCTAGCGTAACTAGCAATCATGAGTGAGATATCACACAAAAAAAAAAAAGATGGAAAAATGTATTCCATTCATAATAGGTTCAAAATCTCACAAGGGTTAATGACCTATCACAAATGATACACAATTTAGAATTTTAATCCAACTTCTTTTACCAAGAATGCAAAGATACTATCCAATCATGCCAGTCCAAACAAACTCACAACATTTACTACCACAAAATCTGATGAAAAAGCATGCAATGCAATGCACATTTTTATTTTATTTTATTTTATTATTATTATTATTATTATTATTATTATTTTATTATTTTTTTGAAATCCTATAACAAATAAAATCCTAAATACTACCCCCACACTTAAATTACACATTGTTCTCAATGAAAGTAACAAGTATGAATTAAGAGTAAGGAAAGGGAGCTCCCTGTTCAAACTTCAGGGAGCTCTAATAAGCTTCTAGTCTAAGCTCTTCAAGTTGCTGCAATTGAATCTTTCTCTCTAAACCTGCTTTCTCCATCTCAAGGTTGTAGCTTTTAACAGCCCAATAAGCACGGTGCTCTATTTCCACTGGGAGGTGGCATGCCTTACCAAACACAAGTCGATAAGGGGACATTCCTATTGGTGTTTTGTAGGCTGTTTTGTGAGCCCAAAGAGCATCTTCTAGCCAATGACTCCAGTTCTTCCTATTTGGTTGCACCATCTTTTCTAAAATCTGTTTGATTTCCCTGTTTGAGATTTCAGCTTGCCCATTAGTCTGGGGATGATAAGGTGTAAAGACTCTGTGCACAACCCCATACTTCCGAAGCAAAGCGTCCATGGTGCGGTTGCAAAAATGAGTTCCTTGATCACTTATGATGGCCCGGGGTATTCCAAACCTGCAACAAATATTAGTTCATTTACTCGAACAACAGGGCGAGCATTGCTTCTGTTCGCCAATTGAAAGGTAATACCTATACTCTGTAAAGGTCCAAGAGCAAGAGAGTTAAAAATAGATGTGGGCATAACATTAATAGAAGCTCCTAAATCTAACATGGCATTTTTAAATTGACTATTGTCTATGGTACATGGAATAGAACAAGTTCCTGGATCTTTGCATTTCTGGGGCATGGGCTGAATGAGGGCTGAAACATTACGCCCCATGCTTACTCTTTCATTACCTTTTAACCTTTTCTTGTGTGTGCACAACTCTTTCAGAAATTTGGCATATCATGGGATCTGTTTAATTGCTTCAAGGAGGGGAATGTTCACTTCCACCTTCCTAAATGTATCCAAGATTTCCCTGTCCCTGTCTGCCTCGTCCATTTTCTTAGTCTTCACTACCCTTTAAGGAAAAAGAAGTGGTATATTTTGCTCAACATCAACAGTTTCAGGTATCAAAATTTCTTCAGCAACCTTGTTATTTTTCACAACAGTTTCAGGTACCTTTGGTATTTCAACAGCTTTCCAAGACCTCAATGTAATTGCACTGACATTAGGGGCATTTGGATTTACTACTGACTGGACAGGTAGTTGGTTTGATCCCTGAGTCTGCATTTGATTAATTGAAGTGGCCATTTAGCCAATCTTTGTCTCCAAATTCTGAATTGTGGAATCTGTTCTTTGTTGAAATTGAAGATTTTGGTCAGCCATTTGCTTGACAAGGTCCTCTAATGAAGGTGTACTGTTTTGCTGCTGATGTGGAGTGTTCTGCTGATGCGAGCTGTTTTGTTGCCTAGGTTGCTATTGTGCAGATGAATTCCCCCATCTCAGGTTGAGATGGTTTCTCCAACCGGGATTGTACCTGTTAGACGACAAATCATTGTTGGCTTGAGGGGTGAATATTTTTGCTGCATATGCTTGAGGAGCATCAGTAACTGGATCGTCTTGCAAAGTAGGACATGAATCTGTAGGATGTTTTATAGAAGTGCAAAGTAGGACATGAATCTGTAGGATTTTCTAGGCTTTACCTACTGCCAATTTCTTTACCAAAGATGTAAGCTCACAAGTCTGCTTTCTAGATTCTTGTGGGAAGAAGCTTGAATCTCATTCACTCCCTTTATCAAAACTGCTGAATTGCTTCTAGTTGTAAACTGTTGGGAATTAATGGACATGTTCTCAATCAAAGCTTTTGCCGCTTCTAGGGTCTTATCGACAAGTGCTCCCCCACTAGCAGCATCCAAAATACTTCTATCCATAGGTAGCAAGCCTTCATATAAATATTGGATGAGCAATTGATCAGAAATCTGGTGGTAAGGACAACTAGACACTAATTTCTTGAATCTCTCCCAATACTCATGTAATGATTCCTTGTCAATCTGTCTAATGCCACATATTTCTTTTCTGATTGAAGCATCTCTTAAGGCAGGGAAGAATTTTTCTAGAAACAATTTCTTCAATTCATTCCAACTTGTAACAGAACCTGGCTGAAGGTAGTATAACCAATCCTTGGCTGCATCTTGAAGTGAGAATGGGAAGGCTCTCAGCTTGATATGATCTTCTGTGACTCCTTGAGGTTTCATGGTAGAACACACCACATGGAACTCCTTCAAGTGTTTATGGGGATCCTCACCTGCAAGACCATTAAACTTTGGAAGCAAGTGTATTAAACCAGATTTAAGTTCAAATGGTACAGTAACTTCAGGATATTCAATACACAATGCATTATAAGTAACATCAGGTGCAACAAGTTGTCTTAAAGTTCTATTATTCATATCAGCCATATTGTGTAGCAAAATGTCACTTTTTTCACTATCACTATCTAACTCTCTATCTAACACGTTAGCACTAGCAGCAGTTCTATTAAGTCTACAACGTAAATGGAGGGTCCTATCTATTTTAGGGTCAAAGGGGTGCAGATTCACAGAGCTAGCCCTAGTCATGCATCATCATAACAATACAATGCAAAATCACAATTATGAAAATTCCAACAATGTCCCTATTGCTAAAATTGAAATGAAAAATCGAAAACACTATCAAATAAAATCCAAAAAAACCACCAAAATTCTCTAAAAATCAAATAAAGGCAACACAAATTTTTTTGGATTTTTTTGAAAATATCCAAAATTCAAAAAATTAAAAAAGTGGTCCAGATGAAGGAATTTGGGAATTTGAGCGTCAATCCGCCACAGTCGCCTGAAAACCGGATTTTTTTGGACTAGCAACGTGCCTACGAGCTAGCACAAACCTATCTGACCTGTAGAACAACAAAGCACAAAGAAACAATTGTTAGGATGGTTAGTAATACTCTAAAACTTGTTAATATTGTTATCAGAGAGTCCCCGACAACGGCGCCAATTTGATATGTTGTTGCACACAGATCAAATACATTGAAAATAAGTGCAGAAAGGGGTAATAACCCGAGTCGTTTCGCAAGGACTTCTGATATAACGATATTAACCAAGTTGAAATTCGAAATTGGGGGTTTTTATAATAATTTAGTTTGAACAGATGAGCAAAACGATTAATCCACTTATTCGAGTTTCGGACCTATCACAGATTCTATCAATGAGTTTTAGTTAATTTCTAATTCGTGATTCTATTCTTATTTGACTACAGAATTGATCAAACAAGCTTACAATCAATCCTACGTGAGTTCGGTTTCATTGACTGGATTAAGCATCACAATCATCACAATATTACAATTAGCGATCAAGCGTCGCAGAATTATAATTCAATTAAATTAGAGATTGAAACCGAATTCTGTCAAATAAATTTAATCGATCCTATTGAAATTCAGTTTAAGCAATCAGAATATCAATATAATCAAATGAACGAAAATAGAATCATGAATCAAAATCGACGGTATAACTTGAACCTCTAGGTGTGATGAAACTCTGAACTCGTGGATTAATCTAATGAAATTAGCCTTCCATAAAAAAAATGTTTATATAATATTTTGGTCTTAATCCGAAAAACAAAGCTGCCTAAGAAAGGAAAGAAGCCCCAAATATATAGTGCTCGGGTTTTTGGGCTTTAAAACAAGTGACCCGCTATTTAAAATTATTACAAAGGTCCAGATTACGAAATCTGCAATTTAGGCCCAGCAGAGTTCGTCATTGAGATTTTATTCCATCACAAAAATTGTAGCTCTGATTTTTAGCTTTCCAACGACTGCTTGCATGCTTCAATCTGATATCCAAAGCTCAAATTATGGCCTACAGAGCGAGCAGGGGTCAAAATGCAAATAATAAAATTATAATTCAATTTCAACCCAAAGTTTAGAAACAAGCTAAAAATTTTTTCTAAGCTATAAAGTGATTTTAAAAAAAATAATTAAAAAGCTAAAAACATGTGCCCAAGTGCTATGATCAGTACTATGACCACTCGAAAGAAAGAGTAGAAAAAGAAAGATAAGAAGAAGTAGAGAAAAGTCTCAGATTTCGGAGAACTTATGGTATGTTTTTCCAACTGAGTAGAACCCTTTAATTTTAGAGGAAATATACAATTGGATGAAAGAATAAGGTGTGACCCATCAAAAAAGATCCACAGAAACATGCACTCTAAATTTGTCTAGGTTTTTGAGTGGGCAATGAACTGATTTGTGAGTGCACGACATAGTAAAAATAGCTAGGGTCTGACCGGGCAAACTGATGCGTGAATCGGGGGAAGGAACTGACCAGATCAAATGTTGAATGTTGACTTAGTGAAGGGCAAACACGTGGACAACGTATCAACGAGAGAAAAATGAACGCATTTATGAAAATGAATTTTTTTAATTTTTTTTGGATACTAAAAAGTAACGCACCACTTAGCCCAAGCCCAAGCCTGAACTGAACCGAGCTGAGCCAGCCAGACAGCGGCGACGGCGCGCGTGCGAGTGTGTGAAGGTCTATTTTCATGTGTTCTTCCCCTTCACAAAATTGTGTTACCCCTTGGGGCACACCCCAATTGCCATACCTCCACCTTATAAACACTACTATTGTGTGTCATCCCTCCTATGTGGCACTTCCTTTTTTTCTCAATTTACACCAGCTAGCTTTCATTAATATCATCATCATTTCCAACAATATCTTATTAATATCATCATCATTTCTAACAGCAAGTCAACACTCTGAAGAAGTCAAATTTTTTCATCCTATGCTCATCATCTTGAATCTGTTATCTGTCTGAAAAACTGTGTGACATATTCTGATCATGGCAATCTCAGCTTTTCCTGTCTCCTTAACAAGATGCCTTAATTCAATTATGATGACATGTTTGGACAAGTTTTAATGGAGAATCAATCTTAGAAGATTTGATTCAAAACATTATGATACATGCTAATTTCTAACAATCACGACAACAGACAAAAACCCGTAACCCTGAGTTTTAAACATAAAAGGACTTGCAATCTTCACGGAAAGAAATATAACAACAAATACTACGAAAAGCACAATATTATCGTCTCTACAAAAACTGTGTTATTTTGTGGTTATCGTTTTTATATGTTCTATTTTATTTCTTTGTTTTAATCTTGCTGAAATATATTTTTAAGATAAAACACAATTCAACTGCCCCGACCCCCCTATTGTGATACATGCTAATTTCTAACAATCTTGACAACAGGAAAAAACCAGTAACCCTGAGTTTTGTGCATAAAAGGACGTGCAATCTTCACTGAAAGAAATATAACAACAAATACTACAAAAAGCACAATATTATCGTCTCTGCAAAAACTGTGTTATGTTTTGCATTTTTATATGTTCTGATTTATTTCTTTGTTTTAATCTTGCTGAAAACATATTTTTAAGATCAATACCCATGATAAAAAGAAATAGAAATTGTTAGAAATCTATTATGGGAAATCCTAAAATCCCAAGACAAGGAATGTAAGACCCGTAGTTTATTTATAACAAGAATTAGGGCTTACTGTCTAATTATACTTTCTGTTGTTTATTAAGTTGTTTGTTTACCGTTTTTATTGTATGCAGTTTGTAAAATTGTTGTAAGTGTCTGACTTGCAAATTAATCTATGAAAAAATTATTCGGATGTTTCATTGATGGTAAACGACTATGTGAATGTCTTGACATTGTTGAAATTTCAAAAATAATTTTCTATTGAGTTTTTTGAAAACGGGCAAGATATACCCGCTGTTTAAATTTTGGCAAACTCCGAATGACACCAAAATTTTATTGGCTGTTTTATATATTGACTATAATGAGAATTTGATCTCATTATATTTTTCTAAGCTAAGGATCAAAAATTTTGTCGGATAAAAATTTATTCACGAAATTTTGTAAAGCTTTAAATTGTAGATTTATTATAAAAATTTTAAGTTACCTATAAATTTATTCGTGAGTAAAATGCGACTCGTTTAAGAACGAACTCGGAGATTGAACGACATGAAAAATATCTAGATATTTTTGTAAGATATTAATATTTTATTGAGTGGTTAATGAAAATATCTATATATTTTCTTACTATGCAGTAAGACTACGTAAGGACAAAAATGTGCCACTTCACTATCTATTTTTGTGTGTTGACTAGAATCATTTGTGTAAGAAGGATTAGATGAGAAGTGATGGGTTGGTAAAATATTTTAAAAATATTTTTAGAGACCCACTTAAAATTATTCGTAGGAGAATAATTTAATCGAATTATAGAGGATTATTATCAACAAATATTTTAAAATGTCGCACATTATTGTTAAATTTATCTGTCAATTGGACTGCGACGAGAGTAGATATTTTTACTAAAGTAGATCTAGAAGTGATGTGATGTGATTATGACTAAGTGTCATAAAGGATATTGTGAGATTTATATATGATTAATTTTTATGGTTAGAAATTTTTGGAGATTAATTTGGAAATTGAGATAGTAGATTAATTAAGGGAAGGAGAAAAAAAAAATTCCCCCTCCCTATAAAAGCACTTCATGTCCATCATCATCATCTTACGATCTCTTTCTTTAATTCTTCAAAAACATATCTCATTTCTCTCCAAACCCAAATCTTCTCCTTCATTTTTGAGTAACTTAGAGGCTTCCAATCACAAAACCTTCAACTACAAAGTTGTTTCACTACTTGAAAGGAATGCAAATAGCTAAGGATCAATAGTTGAGGGTACAAGGAAATTGAGAGGTGTCTTTGGAATCGTCAGATAGGTTATGTTGGCGTAGCGTAAGTTTCTTGTGTAATAAAGCACTGTCGAGGTAAGGGCACTTTCTAACGATATTATATATGCTTGAATGCATAGTGTGTATGTATACATGTTCTTTGTGTTTGTGGTGAATAAAGGTGCACACGATTGTTCAGGTATTTGATGTGATTATGTATTCTTAACTGATAACATGTGTTATGAATTTTATTGACGAGAATATGTCTTGAGTATGCTCTGTGAAAAAGTATTAAAAATTATTAGTGTTTAATGAGTATTAAAAGGGGAGTCTTTTAATAATTGCATTTACATAATGATTGATTTGAAAGAGTCAGATCATGCTCATGCATTTCATTGTTAGTGGTGACCATGATGGGCCACAATGCTAGTGGTGACCGTGATAGGCCACAGTGTTAGTGGTGACCGTGATGGGCCATGGGGTGGTTCCTTGAGTTGATTGGTCCACCTTATCCTTACTTTGGAGTTGTGTAGGTCTGTGATAGACTGCACTCTAATAAATCGTGTTGATCTGTGATAGGTGGCACATCAGTAATTAGTACTGGTCTATGAGAGGCGATACATTTATGATTTGTGGCCCTCGAGGAGGGTGTGGAAATTCTAGAATCATGTGCACTGGCATATAAGCATTGCATTAGGGAGTTTTGTCACACGAGTCATGTTTGTTATATGATGATATTTATATGAATGTTTTTTTATCACTTGATGCCATGCCATGTTATGCTTTCGTGCTTTGTATTTTCGTATGTATGTTGTTTTTAAATTGTGACCCTCTACTATTATTGTGGACCGGACTTACGCCCTAGGTTCTTATTGTTTTGAGTTGTGCTGGAATTGCAACGACGTCAAAGACACGACATAACTATGATTTTGGATTGGTAATCGGAAGCAGTGAGGCTTAATGCCACTCGTGGATCCTCAGTACCCAGTCACCATTAGTTAGATTAATGATCAACTTAGGGTTTTATTTAAGAATTTTATTTATTCTCCTTTTCTTATTGTAATGTTGTTGTCGCAATGGAACTTATGTATTTGAAACAATTGTAATTGTTTTAGTCAACGTGAATTGTTCGGTTGTAAGCAAGTCTGTTGTGTCGAAACCATTTTATATAATGAAATAATAATTTAATAGTCACTTTTGTAAAAGAATTTTACAAGTTAATATTTTACCCTGATTTAAATTACAGTACGATTATGAATATTTTATCTAAAAATGTTTTGTTGTTTTAAAAAAAAAATTTACACTCTCGTTGTTAAAAGTCGGGGTGTTACAAGGAAGATCTACTAACACATGATCATAGTAGAATCACAACTTAAATATAAAAGCATTGGAAATATAAAATAATAAAATAAAATAATAAAGTAAAAATAGAAAACTGAATATTATTGAAACTAGAAATTTGCTAAGAGAAATACAAGAATAAAAACAAGAGTAACAAGAAATTGTGAGTAGGAATTTGTGTCTAAAGATGAGTATTTTCATCTTTTTTTATAGCTCTAGGTGCCTTCATGAGCTTTAATTACAAGAAACCATCATAATTTCACAGAAGAAAAACAGTTCATCAGCAAAAGAAGAGCATATTATGGCCATAATGGCCATTACTGCCAGACAGTAATCCTTGATGCCTCGAGTTTCTTTCATTTTCTTGATCAGGATGAACCATGACTGCACCAATTGTTTCAGGTAAAAGTTATGGACGAATAGACACCATGAATAGGGAACTCAACATTCAGTTCAAGTGTAGGCAATATGCAAATTCCAAAACCAAAGGATAACCAACTTTGGTTCCAAATTAGTGACTTAGGCTGCTTTGGAAACATAATCATCATCAATAGGACACTCAACTCTCAAATTCTCTCATTGGTTCAGGGTAATGAGAATTTACTCAAAATTTCACCAATACAAAGTGTCCTACCATAGGCTTGAATATTAACCGAATCTCCACTATATCTTTCATGAGAGAATATATGAATCAAAAACACTTTTTAAGGTTGGAACGGTGCAAATGGACAATAGGTGGGGAAAACAAAAAAAATATATTCCAAAGGCTATTTAAAATGAAACATATGATTATAGGTAACCTTTCTGAATAATTGGATCTCAGCGCATTCAAACAATCAGTCGAAACTTCGTTCATCAGTCAAATATGTTACTCTAAGTGGAGCACCTTATTGTGTTCTTACAAACTGGGAGTAACAAATTTTGTTTTTGTTCTTTTCATTTTCTTTTCTTTTCATTTTCTGATTCTTTTTTCTTCTTTTTTTTTTTATTTTTTTAATATTTTTTTATTCTTGTATTTTTAAGTTGCTCCACTTTATTCAAAAGGACACCTAAGAATGATTTTATCAATAAAACAAGGGACCAAGAAAGATAACTCCTGTAAGGCTCAAAGTGGGCAACTAGTGGAAAGTATGAAACAAAACAAAACAAAACAAGTCTTGAGGCCTAAAAAAAAATTAATCCTATAATGTTTTTTTCTTCAAACATGATCACAAGAGAATTTAGCCTTAAGAAGGTTGCAAGACAAGTTCTAGAGAACGCAATCAATGGTGAATAATCACTCAAAACAAGGAAAAGGGCATAAAAACCCCTATATAAGCCCCAAACTCACATTTTGTAGCTAAATCAATGAGAACATGCTATCAGAGAATATGCTAATTTATCAAACTGAAAGTGTGGCATCCAAAAGTGAGTTCATTGCCTATTTAACAACAACATGCACAAAAATTATGGTTTCTTATCAAGGACATCAAAAGATTTTCTTTCAAGCAATGAGAAAATTTTCAATTTTTTTTTTATTTAAAAACAAAATGGAATTAACATGCTGAGCAAACAAGAAAATCTACTCCCCCATGATTGGACCATACATTGTTCTTAATGTAAAAAGTAAAATAGTTACGAAAGGTTTAAGAAAGCTCCAAAATATTATGGCAGTGGTTGAAAGTGGCCATGAGAGATGTGGTAGTTGTACATTGCGGTCACCATGGCATTCAAGCCATCCAACACTTGACCTTGGCGCTTATGTTCAATCTCTATATTAGCGCTCCATTCTTGAAATTCTAGTCTTTCATGATGAGATGATTAGGGATAATCACTGTGATGTTGGTGAGGGTGGTGTTGTAGCTCTTGTGGCTTAGATCAGGAGAGATCTTTTGGATCTTCAAGATTAGACAACGAGTTACTTTTATCCCTGATGGTAATTCTTGCGGGATTGGGCAGAGAGATGGAGGAATTGCCACAAATCAAAATTTGTTTGTATTATTAACTTTAGTGAAGAACTGCATGGCATGACAGGATTCCAATTCAATTGTGTTGCCTAGAACCTCGGGTAGCTCAAAAAATGTCTCCCTCATAGCCAAGTGACTTTACAATAGGTGTGGTTAATCCACCAACCACAATATCCCCCTTGCTTACCTTTGCAACTTTGTGAAAGTGTTTTGCTAAGTAGGAGCTGGTGTTAATAGGCGAGTTATTAATCAATGTACAAAGAAAGAAAAGCTCACTTTGTCTAGCAACACCTGCACTCTCTCCTCGCCCAAAAAATGCGATGGCCATAACTCTCTAAATGTATCTGAAACAAGGATTATGAATTTAGGAAGCTTTGGCCAAAGCAGACACACATCCAGATTCTCCTGTAATCTCTATCCAAAAATCCACGTCTACTCAAGTACTTTGGTATAGTTTGAGCGCCTTCATTTGGAAAAGGGTAGACAACACAAAACTCAAACAAGTCCATGGCATGCTCATAATTAATTAATATGAATGAAATATTACCTGCTTCACTATCTTTACCCCTAGTACATGCTACTACTTCAACAAAACTCATAAACTCCAAAGTTATTTTTGCAAAAGTGAGACTTTTCAGAGACATAAAGTGAGTTCAATGCAATTGATTAAACATCTAGAAAACATCATCAAACAAACCCAAAATACCTAGTGCAGATTCATCAACATAGCGTGTGAGTAAAATTCTTCTCTTAGCAAGCATATCATACTTATCCTTTTGAGAGGATGATGCCTTGTTTGTTCTTGCTTTTTTGGAAGCCATAGATGAATTAGAGAGGGTGAAGGAGATTTTTGACAATGGAGGATGGTATTTTTTTTTTGGAAAAATAAAATAGAAAACGATGGTGAGAGGTGTTTGAGTGGTGTGGGTCGTAGAAATGGAGTGTTGATGGTGAAAATAAAGGTTGGAGAAAAAAGTATGGGATGATTTTTTTTATTTATAACAATGCAGGTTTGTGTGTTATTAGGTTGAAGAAAAGGTTAGGAAAAAGAAGGTTTGGGTTGTAAAGGTGGAGTGTTGATGGTAAAGGTAAGGGTTGGAGGAAAAGTATGGAGGAATTATTTTTTTTAATATAAAAATGGAGGTTTGTGTTGTAGGTTGAAGATGAGGTGAGGAAGGAGAAGGTTTCGATGGATGAGGGGTTTTGAGAAGGGTTGTTAGGTGTTAAATATATTTTTTTGTAAACGTACACAAATTAAGACCGTAATGGCCATTACCGTAATTCCTACTATGCAAAGGATAGGACTTACCCTTTTTTCTACTGGATTCCCAATTACATAATGCTTCAATCTTTGACCATTCACAGTGAAAACTCTAGTGGCCTCACTCCAAATATCTACTGCTCCAAACTTGAACACCTTCCGTATTTGAAATGGCCATGACCACCTAGAACGAAGTTTACTCGGAATCAACTTAAATCGTGAATGGAAAAGTAACACGAAGTTACCCTCTTTGAATTCCCTTCTGGTTATGTGCTTATCATGCCATTTCTTGGTTATTTCCTTGTAGAGTTTAGAATTCTCATAAGCGTCCAACTTCAATTCATTAAGCTCACTGAGTTGAAGCTTTCATTTTTCCCCAACAACCTTCAATCTAAGTTAAGAATCTTTATTTCCCAATATGCTTTATGCTCGAGCTCAATTGGGAGATGACAATATTTTCCATAGATCAACTTGTAAGGAGTCATACCAATTGGAGTCACTTATGTTGTACGGTAGGCCCAAAGCGCATCATCTAGCTTCATGGACCAATCCTTCCTTGACACAGACTCGAGAATGCTCTTGATCTCTCTATTGGAAACTTCTACTTGTCCACTAGTTTGAGGGTGATATGTCGTGGCAATTTTGTGCTTCACTCTATAATTTTTTAGCAGGCCATCAAACTATTTAGCTATGAAATGAGAGCCTCCATCACTAATCACCACCCATGGCACACCAAACCTCGGATAAATTACCTTTATAAAGAGCTTAATCACAACCTTAGCATCATTTGATGGGGTAGCCACAACTTCAATCCATTTGGACACGTAATCAACTGCTAATAAGATGTATTGATTTCCAAGAGACGAGGGGAATGGTCCCATGAAATCAACTCCCCAAACATCCAAGATTTCAATTTCGAGGATATTGTTCAAAGGCATTTCATTTCTTTTTGATATGTTTCAGGTACGCTGGCATTGATCACATTGAAGCACAAAGTGATGCATATCTTTGAAGGGTGTGGGCTAGTAGAAGCTTGCTTGAAGTATCTTTGGTGTAGCTTTTGAGGAACTAGCATGTTCGCTGTAAGTAGAGGAGTGATAGTGAAACATGATTCTTCTTCCAGGACATATCTTCTTGAAACTCCATCAGTCCCTGTCTTATAAAGAAGAGGTTCATCCCAATAATAGTGTTGAAGATCCGAGAAAACTTCTTCTTTTGTTGATAGTTCAATCTGGGGGTAGTACTCCAACTAGCAGGTAGTTCACAAAATCAGCATACCATAGTGCTTCTATTTGTGCAAGAGCAAAAAATTGATCATCAGGAAAGGAATCATCCAGGGGCAACTCATTTTCATTTTTTTCATGTAGCCTTGAGATGATCGGCCACCACATTTTCAATCCCCTTCTTGTCTTGAATTTCTATATCAAACTCTTGGAGAAGTAGTATCCATCGGATCAATCTCGACTCAACATCTTTCTTGCTCAAGAGATATTTAATGGGTGCATGGTTTATGGAAACAATTATCTTCAATCCCATCAAGTAGGAATGGAATTTGTCAATGGCAAACACCACTGCCAATAGCTCTTTCTCGGTTGTGGCATAGTTAGCTTGAGCCTCATCCAAAGTCCTGATGGCATAATAGATTTCATGTGTGATGCTAGCGATTTGAGCATCACACATGATTTCAAATGGCCAATATCAAGTCTTCTTTTAACCTGCAAAGTGAATCAAGACAAAATTCATCAAAGACAAAAGCTTCATCCTTTAGGAGCGGACTGGTTAGAGGCTTAGAAATCTTAGAGAAATCTTAGAGAAATATTTAATGAATCGGCGGTAAAATCCCTCATGCCAAAAAACTTCTCACTTCTTTTATAGAGGTGACATTTTCTCTATTACCTCAATTTTTGCCTTGTTTACCTCAATACCACGCTCATACACCAAATGTCCTTGAAAAATTCTTGCTCTAACCATAAAGTGGCATTTCTCCATATTTAACACAAGATTAAATTGTTCACACCTTTCAAATACCTTTTTGAGATTGGCCTAACAGTTATTAAAACTAGATCCATACACAAAAAAGTCATCCATGAATACGTCCATTAAATCCTCAATTAAATCACAAAAATTGTCATCTTGCAACGTTGAAAGGTAGCAAGGGAATTACAAAACTAAAAGGCATTATCCTATAAGCATAAGTGCCATAAGGATAAGTAAACATAGTTTTCTCTTGGTCGCTAGGATGAATGGGAATTTGAAATAAAAAAAAAAAAACAGAATAACCATCCAAATATCAAAAGTGTGAATGCTTTGCTAACCTTTCTAACATTTGGTCAATAAAGGGGAGCGGAAAATGATCTTTACGAATTGCTTTATTGAGTTTTCTGTAATCTATACACATCCTCCACCTCGTTACTGTCCTAATTGCAATGGATTCATTTATTTTTTTTTCATTTTTAACAACAGTGGTATATCCCTTTTTAGGAACTACTTGAACGGGACTAACCCATTTGCAATTAGAGATAGCGTAACTTACCCCGACATCTAGAAGTTTAAGTACCTCTTTTTTCACAACTTATTTCATGTTAGGGTTTAACCTCATTTGATGCTCAATAGAGGGTTTATAGTTCTCTTCAAGTAGTATCCTATGCATGCAGGTAGATGGATTAATTCCCTTTAAGTCCTCAATAGTATACCCAATAGCTTTTGGGTACATCTTGAAGACTCGAAGCAATTTTTCAGTTTCTTCATCATTTAATTCAGCACTAACAATGACAGAAAACCTGGAATTTTTGCCAAGGAATTCATACCTGAGATTTGAGGACAAAGGCTTAAGTTTTACTTGTGGAGCCTCTTTTGGGAGAGGTGTTGAATTTTATGTTGCCAATGCCTCAAAATTTAATATATATTAGACCTATTTTTAATAAGACTCCTTATGAATTGTGTAAAAGAAGTAAAACCCAACATTTCATTTTTTTCATCAATTTGGTTGCATATGCTATATTTTGAATAGCAAAGAAAATCTTGGCAAGTTTGATTCACAATCTCAAGTGTACACCTTTTTGGCATACTCTGAAACGTCTAAATCCAATAGAGTAAACAATAAAAAAAACAATGATTTTTGAGGAATCGAACTATGTCAAGTTTGCTGACAAAAAGCTTGACCATAAAAAGTCAAAGCTAGATGTAGTTTTTGTATATTTACATATATGAGAGGAACAAGAAATGTCAGAAGATGTACTTGACAATTCAAGGACAAGAAATAATGAACCGTCTACAAGTAAAAGTCATTGGGAACCCAAACTTGAATGGAAATGTAAATGATCCTCTAAAAATCAATTATGCATTTAAAAAAACATCTATATTTGGACTTTTTTTTTTCTAAAATTGAACCTACAACAACATACGAACACTACAAGAAAAAAAAACGTTTTGCGGCGGTTAAAAATGCTGTTTGCGGCGGTTATAACCGCCTCAAAAACATGATTGCGACAGTTCTGCAACTTTCGCATATTCGTGTGTCGCGAGACCAGTTTGCGACGGCTCCAAAAACTGTCGTTCCAACCGTCGGTAACATTTGCGACGGTTTCTAACCGCCTCTACAAACCATTTGCGACAGTTAAAACCGTCACTAAACACAATTAAATTTATTTGTTTCTAAAAAATTGCGAAAGTTATCAACCGTCGCTATATTTATTTTGAGGCAGTTTTGAACCGTCGCAAACCTAATAATTTTAAAAAAAAAAAATATGATACAATTTTTTCCTATTTTTCATTTTAATTAATAAAAAATATTCATAAATATCATCCACATAATTTAAATACATAATTATATAACTATTGTACTTAAATCCAATTTATATAATTTTTTCAAAAGAAATAACATCAATTCATACATTGAAGTTAACTAAAACAATAAATAAAATAGTTTAAATATTCAAAACATTAGTGGAGTGGCTAAACATACAAAACAACTTCATCAAACATAGAAGTTCATCCAAATATCTAATTAGTCCCTAATGATGTTGTTCCACGATCATCAGGTTGGTGGCTAGACTCAGATGAACGTCTACCATTTATTGGTGATTCTATGTCTGTTGCCTGAAAAAAAAAAGTATTTAATAACCTCAATGAATATTGATAAATATTGCCAAATACTAATTAACAGAATCATTACACAATTGATATTTTTAACCAAGGACAAACAGTTCTCACATGATTTTTTAAATAGGGTTGCTATGAAAACGTTTTACCTGTTTTTCTCTAGAATTTTGCATTTGCAACAATAAAGCAATTTGCTCTTTCAACATATCAACTTCAGAATCCCTTTTCTTAAGCCTATCGATTTCAGCTTGCAT
Organism: Cicer chorassanicum; assembly: GCA_037974735.1. Taxonomy (NCBI): domain Eukaryota; kingdom Viridiplantae; phylum Streptophyta; class Magnoliopsida; order Fabales; family Fabaceae; genus Cicer; species Cicer chorassanicum. The sequence continues at coordinate 21,325,676 of JBBPBP010000003.1, forward strand.
TTTCTCCATCTTCTCATTAGCTTCGGAGGAGGACATTGATCTTACAAAGTGAGAAGTATATGTAGTAATTTGAGACGGTGTTATTCCAAGTCCCATACAACGAACATATCCAGGATGTTCTTTTCCAAACACATTAACAAATGCTTCATTTGGAGAAGGAGTCTTCCCAATTTCAGCTTGCAATTGTTCCTGCGCAAACAGATGATGCAAACTAAATTCCTCTCTAAAATAGAAATGTCTAACTTTGCAACTCACTATTACTAACCAAATAAGTAATTTTAAAGGTTTGCAACTCACTATTACCAAAACTAACAGTTGGATTTTGATTTATAAAGTGGTCAATAAGAAATAGTTACAATCATATAACACTTCTATTATTTACACTTACATATTTTTCCTTGGCCTCGTCATTGACATATGACCCAATAGACTTTTTATGAAAAATTGAATACATTTCACCCCTACTGTATTTTCGACCATCTCTCAGATCCTACAAGTAAACACATGTAATAAGTACCTGTTCAATTAAGTATGCAATCAATAGTAGATTGCGTGAATCCTACCAACTCATCCCTCTTCCTTGCAAGCGTCTTAGAGCCTAATGTATGAAGGATCGTTAGCTTTTCTCTATTTGCAGCATTTTTATCAGCCTTCTCCTGCAGTGATAACAAATGACATCAGAAAACTAAACAGTAGAAAACAAATGACAACACAACAAAAGAATGGTTACCATTGTATCTATCTTACGCTTGTATTGGACAAAAATAGTCCAATGGTCTTGATTAATAGAACGAGGATAATTTTGTAGGTTTTCCTCCAAAGAAAGATCCCACTTATAAAATTTCTTACACAACCTACATCGTGCATCTCACCATTTCTTTCCAAGGCTTGTAAGGATATATTTTTTGTTGTCTCCATCATCAACAACAAATTTTGACTAGAATAATTATAAAAAAAAAGTTAGTATACAATCAAAACAATAAATAGAGAATATTTAGTTGTTTATCATTGATACCTGTATTTTATCCTTAAAAATTTCATTTTTTCTTGTCGCTGGAACTAGTTTCCAATTGTCGTACATTATAGGAAAATCCTTAAACTTCCTTGCAATTTCACCCAAAAAACCACCTAACAAACCAACAGCTGATCCTACTGGTTGCCCATTTGAATTCCATCTAGTTATTATTCTACTAACATTTGGAGGAGCTTCAAGCACGTCTGATACCCTTAAGTGTGTCTTTGAAATATGTCTCGCCTCATCTAACACATAACTCAACAAAATATGTCATACCACAATCATGTAAAACAATTAAATTTTATAAATATAATTAGACATTAGATAACATACTAATAACTTCTACATCCCAATATGTAGAATTCCTTTTTTGAGAAATTTTTGGCTCATCTTCTACCACATCTTCAGAGTGAGAGGATGTCTCTTGGAAAGGTGTTTCTTCTGTCGCTTGCACTGCTCTTGGTGTTGTCACCATAGAATGTGTTGCTTCTGTCACTTGCACTGTAGTTGGTGGTGTTGTCACCAGTGAAGGCTGTGGTTCTATCGTTTGCACTGCTGGCGATGTCGCTTGAGAAGGTGGTGGATTTGTCGGATGCACTGCAGTTGGTGTTCTTGTCAACGGAGATGGTAGTGGTTCTATCGCTTGCATTACTGGTGGCGTTGTCACCTGGGTAGGTGGCAGAGCTGTCGTTTGGACTGTTGGTTGTAAACCATGTCTCCGCAGGTGCTTCATTTTTGCTACTTCAAGATCTCCAGGTAGTATAAGCCTTAAGCGACCCTTCGTGAAACACTGCAATCATTTATCATCCATGTAAATAAACAAAAATCAACATATAATACGAATAAGAAACATGTTATATTGTTAGTATTTTTAGTTATTAATAACCGGTGAGGTTTTTGAAATGGTAGAAGAAGATTTGTGAAGGTATTGAGAGAGATGAATTAGATTGAGAGCCTCCATCCTTTTTCTTACTCTGTTCCATTGTTTTGCGCCGAATATCCTCATATGATGATTCCATTTTGTTCGCAAGAGTGAGACTCCAAACACACTTACACTGCAAACATTGATGACAACTAAGTTAGACTGATGCAAATAGCTAAACAAATAGGATTTTCAAAGATGTCAATCATAATTATGCCTAACACAAAAACGAACACAATAACAAAAATGAGCAAATTAAACCCAACAATAAAAAAAGTAGTAAAAATATAACATAGATCGAAGAGTACCATATCATAAACAACAAACTAGAATTATTAACAATCATAAATTCATATCATGATTGTTGTCATCAAAATCATCATTAAAAGTTGAAGTTTCAGGATCATCATCTACAAGCCATTCTTGCCAATTGTAAATGTGTGGTTTCATTAGAAAAAAATTGTTCCAAATTTTGAGATGGGTATGCTTCAATGGTTGCCATAATTTAATCATCTCCACCCATGTCATACAAGTCTCTTGGCTTTAAATGTATAGGTATGATCAATCCTTGTTCCTTTTCATCATCCACATAATAAACCATTTGAGCTTTTGACGCTTTAATGTATGGCTCATCATCTTCATGCTCTCTAGTATGTATTAGTCTTGCAAAATTTATAGAGGTAAAACCCAGCTTATCCGTCTTAATGCCTCTTGGATTTGTGGTATTCGCCCATTTGCATTTAAACATGGGCACTTTGAAGCCATCATAGGAAAGCTCAATGATATCTATCAATCTTCCATAGTAAGGCACCCCTCCAAATCGCATTTGTGCATCACTATTTCTTGCGTAACTTTCTGTTCTGAACATGCAAAAAATTCCACTATTTTGAGTTTTTAATAAATTGCCAATGTTCGAAATTTAAATCCATTGACATTAAATGCAGTGAACCTTCTAACTTTATCAGAAGGACCTTGAGCAAGACTAACGAGAACATTTTTATCTGATCCACTAATGTTGTCGAGATTGTTGCAAATCTGAACACCATAAAATATACAACTAGTCAGATTCTTATTAAAAACCAAAGCAACTCAATCACCAATTTTGTCATGAACACTAACACGATTGTGGAACCGATAAGGAAACTCTCTATGAACCTTCTTGTCTACCTCAGAAGCACTCCTTGCACCACTCCTCATTTGGCTTCGAATAATACTTCTATATTGCCTATTTGGTTATTTCAAATTAGATGTATAGAAAAAAAAACTTAGTGGTAAATAATACAAATAGAATAAATTACTTACCTCAAATAGTAGTCAACTATGATGCAGTTTGTTAAAACGTGTCTATGAGCCTGTAACTTTTCAATTGGTGTAAGGGTGTAGTATGAAGATCCACCAACAAATTTTCCATCTCTAGGAAATAATTCGGCTACACGTGAGTCAGTTTGTATCTTGTTAAAGAATGTTTTGAAGTTGTTCAAGAATTTGAAGCCCATATAACATTTTAGGTGGACCACACATATCTTGTTAACCATCAAAGCGGACCTTGTTCAATCTAAATATATGTATCTGATCAAGAAAACGACGACGACCCTTAAAACACCATTTTCTGCTATGAGGAAGACGACGAGGAGTAGAGTCAATGTTACACGATGGGCAAGCAAGTCCGGTGTAAGTGTTCCACCCAGAAAGTGTACCCCGCCCCGAAAAATCACTAATTGTCCACATCAAAGTTGCATGTAATGTGAACATCTCTTTTTTAAAAGAATCGTATGTATCGACACCTGTTGCCCATAACTCCTTTAATTATTTGACTAGAGGTTGTAAGTAGACATCAATATCATTTCCTAGAATTTTTTTACCAGGAATTATGATTGACATTATAAAAGATGTATTTTTCATGCACACCAATGGAGGAGTGTTGTATGGAATGAGAGTAACTGGCCAAATACTATAATTTGTACTCATCGTACCAAAAGGATTAAAACCATCACTAGCCAATGCAAGATGCACATTTCGCGGGTCTGATGCAAACCAAGTGTGTGTCAAGTCAAAATGTTTCCAAGCTTCAAAATCTCTAGGATGCCTCAACATTCTATCATTCTTACTATCGATTGCATGCCATCTCATATCCTCGGTAGACTTTGAGGACAAAAATAATCTTTGTAACCGTGGTTTTAATGGAAAATAACGAAGAACTTTTGCAGGAACTTTCTTTCGATTATTGCCATCACCAGACACTCCAATTGCACCAACTTTTGCTTTTGATTTCCATTTAGAAGTGTTACAAATTTTGCAGGTCTCCCTCTCTTCATATTCCTTATTACCCCAATAAAGCATACAATTATTCGGACAAACAGGGATCTTTTCATAATTTAAACCAAGCTTGGTGATTGTTTTCTTGGCTTCATAGAATGATTTTGGTATATTTGCAAATTCAAATGCATCTTTCAATAACTCTAAAACCATTGTCATGGCTTTATTAGTCATTCCACATAAACATTTGATGTGATACAACTTTACCAAAAAAGATAGTCTTGAATATTTAACACACCCTTCATACAAAGGTTGTTCTCCCTATCTACTTAATTCATAGTACTCTTTGGCTTCTTCATACCTTTGTTGACTTGCATTTGGCACCATATCTTCATTCTAATCAATCTCTACATTTGATTCAATGGGTACTTCGTTTGCATGATCTTCGACTCCAAAAGCATCATTGATCATGTTCTGCATATGATCATCAACGACAACTGTGTCTTGAACTATATTTGAAACAATACTAGGTGAGATAGTACTAGTTTCTCCTATGGACTCTCCATGATGTACCCAAAGGGTGTATCCCTTTGGAAATGGTTTCCACTTTAAGTGATCGTACATTACACTTCTACTCTGTGGTTTTTTGAAACCACAACGTTTACAAGGGCATATTATTTCGCCATTTTCTAATTCAACGCGAAAGGAAAAAGTAATAAATCCCTTTATCCCTTGATCATATTCAGCCATGACTTATCCATAGTTTCAAAGAAGATTAACATATGTTATTTTGACACACAAAGAACATAATTCAACTTAGAACAAAAAAGAGATTAACCTTAAACATAATAGATTCACTATGCATAAAGGAACAAAACATGCAAAAGAGTCATAAAGCAGATTCACAAAACAAATGTCCTTAAAGAAGAACAAGTCTAAATAAACATAAAAAATGCAAAAAAAAAAAAGAAAGCCATTAATTAACCTCATACTCATGCTTTGAACCATTTTTCTTAATTTCTTTCATGGTTTCAAATCATCTCAAATACCAATCAAATGAAGAAACTGATAGAAAATGATAGCATTAACTAACCTTAGCAAGCTCGTAAAGTTTATAACCTTCAACAATACTCACTTCTAAACTGAATACAAAAATCTTTTTAGCAGTTGTTTTTCCAAAGACTCAAAACAATAGTATTCTACCTGCAACATTAGTGATGAAATAAGCTACTAATTCAAATATTGAAAAATATAAAATATAAAACAACAGTTGTAAGTTCATTATAATGATATTAGTACTATTTATATATAACCGAAATAACAAAAATAAGCATTTTTTTTCATCCAATTTTTTTTTATTTACACTTTACTAATTGGTTTTATTGGTTCACTGGAAGTAATTAATCACTAGAAGTAGTAACATCTACCAAATATACATTCATTTTGCTTCTAATTATTTTCCAATGCCTTTTTGATGCCATTCTGTAAAAAAGCAACAATGAAACAACTTATCAGCCAATAATTTAATTTTAGGAACACAACATATGTTGCATGCTTGTTTCAGATTTGAGTACTAAGCTAGATTCTTCTACATCTATAAGTCTCATTTCAAATTACTAAATATGTTTATCATTTTTTGCAAATATACTCTTAATTAGTACTATTAAGTGGTTTTTAAATACTAAAACTAAATACATCAATACATACATATTTTAAGGATAATCACATATATAATGGACACATTAAATACACTACCTATTTTTCATTTTGTTGTGGACATTAAACGAAATTAGAAGGATATGTGAAGAATCTATTGGAATGCCAATAAAATTCCTACAACATTCTGTGATGGTATTAGAAGTGTGAGTCCATCGCCAAAAAATTCCAACAATTGGAAACAGATTACTTTTGAAACATAGCTTTCAGGAATTAGATTTTGAATGTTTGATGGCCTTAGATTTCAAAAGACACACCTCTGCATCTTCCCACTGTGAGAGACTTATATATACATTAGCAAGATCATGCCATATTTCCACTTCGAAGTTCCTAGCATGATCTCTGTTGTCTTGTTAAAGTATGCAAAAAAATGGGTAAGGAGTTAAAAGTAACGCTATTTCTGAAATTTATCAGACTAGCAAAAAAAAAAAAGGGATAAATAAGGTATGCAGATTCAATGGTGTTATCTATAGAGTATTTTTCAAATGGCATAGTAATCTGTAGCCACCATAGTTATAATCAAGAATATATAATATATAACCAAAGTGCCTTTGAAAATCAGTATATGATTCCACCCTTCTATGGCAAAGACAATTTGGGACCTAAATGGTGTTATAATCATCATTTTGCAGCAGCACCACCATTGTTTTTTGAATGTTTTAACAATAGAGCTAATGAAAATGTCATCAGAATCAGCGAATATCGATAGGTTTATACGTGTAAAATCAAATATTAATATGCAATATTTTTTTTAGTAAAAGGACTACAATTAAAAAATTTAGAAATTAGAAAGTCGAGTATTGTAATTAATATTACTAAATTATTACTAAATAATTTCAATCAGTTTGGTTCAAACAGTGTGACTTCTCCAGAAACCTAATTAAGGACTTACAAAGTTTAGTAACAACAACTGAACCTATTGCATTACCATTATCTAGACTGAAAAACTGTGATTATTCCATCTGAAATTTTTTTAGTCCAAGACAAACTAAGTTACATAATAAGGCTAACCTAGAATGCTACTCAAATAGCTCCATCTTGATCTACAATATATATTATTAAATCCAATTACTTAAATTTTATGCACAAGTGAAAATCGCTATGAAGTTCAGAACAAAGAAGTAGAAGATGTAACCTAACCCCACAATTAGAATCTTTAAAGCAAGTAAGGAGCAAGTGTGAAAATTTAGCTCATATGCATCAAAAACACATAGACCGCCAAACAATAATCAATATGAAATATGGATAACATGAATTTAAGGTTATGAAGAACAGAGTAAACAAATTCATACAAGTACAAAGAAGTAGAAGATGTAACCAAACCCCTCCTTTGGCCTTTGGAACATGATAAAGTGACTGCCTGAAGCCGAATTTTAGAAGAATGAAAACAAAACAATGATTGCCAAATATGGTGCTTGTAAATTATAGAGTGAGCGAGGGACTATCTTAAACCTTTATTTAAAAATTTAAATAAAACATAGCAATGGTTTAAAACATATATAATGACTTAAAATAGAATAATGCACAAAATTAAACACATATTCATAACTAATCATCAAAGTTCATTGCTACTAATATTCAAACCTAATATTAAGCAAAATAGCAGGGATTGTTGATGCAGAAATTCAAAATCATAATATTAAGCACACACATGATTATTACAATCCAAGCCATTATAACACAAAGAAAGGGTTTTTAGTTTTTGTCAAAGATCGAAGTGAGAAACGGTGCCATCGGAGTTATCAGTTTTTGTTTTTCACTTTTAGCAATTTCAAAAATTGATAGATTAAGAGATTACCTTTGCAAGAGCTGATTTTGTTTCCAAGATGATAAATCACCTTCTTTGACAGGTGATTTCGTTTTTCTTCAAAGACCGATTTCGTTTACTTCAGCGTTGACAAAGGTAGAAAGATTTGGGGGTTTTCAGAAATTTTAGGGCTGAGAAAGGAACACACGCGAGACTGGAAAATGAAATGTGGGGTTTATGCTTTAAACGGCGGTGGTGGTTGACAAAAACCGCCTCAGGAACCGTCGCAAAGTCGTGGAAGTGTGGAAAATGGGACGCGTGTGTTGTAAACGGCAGCGGCGGTTGACAAAAACCGCCCCAAGAACCATCGCAAAGTCGTGTTGAGGGCAGTTATTTCGAACCGTCACAGGCCAAGTGTCGCAAATCTGAAAAATTCTTGTAGTGGAAGCTCTATCAAATTATGGATGGATTATGGTCGTGCAAGAACAATTGAATCAATTCTTAAGAAATGGTGTATGGGATCTTGTACCCAAAACTAAAGAAAAGAAGACAATTGGAACCAAGTGGATTTTTAGAAACAAACTGAATGAGAAAGGTGAAGTTATTATAAACAATGCTAGACTTATAGCTCATGGATTGTGACGGTGCAAACACGAGAAAAATGGGTTGAATTGTGTATGACTAAATTGGATTCTTTTTGCTAATTTATTTAAATCTAGTTTGGGTTTGGTGACATACTTAGAATAAAAGTAGTAGAATCGTGTTAAGTGATCAGAGGCAGAAGTAAAAGAAGAATTGCAGAATTAAAGTGACACAAGTGTGTTTCTTTTGAGCAAGTGTTTCTCTGGACCTTAACCTTATGAACTCTAATGACTTAGGAAATTTTGTTTTCTTCTTCAGCCTCGAGTATCTATTTATAGAATAGGTTAGGGTTTCTCATTTGTCCTTGCAAAATTTGAATCATATCTTTGCAAATAATAAATGTATCTTCTTGTGAGTGTTTCTTCTTGTAAACAATTCTTGATCATATCTTCTTATAGATTTTGATCAACTCTTCTTGTAAAGAATTCTTAATCATATCTTCTTGTAAATAATTCATATCTTCTTGTAGATAAATCTTGATCAAATCTTCTTGTAAATAATTCATATCTTCTTGTGATAAATCTTGATAAAATATTCTTGTAAATAATTCATATCTTCTTGTAGATAAATCTTGATCAAATCTTCTTGTAAATAATATCTTCTTGTGATAAATTTTGATCAAATCTTCTTGTAAATAATTCATATCTACTTGTGATCAATCTTGATTGAATATTCTTGTAAATAATTCATATGTTCTTATTGATAAGATCTTGATCCTATCATGACCGTATCTTCTTTACAACTTGATCAAAGATTTTCTTCAGTTATAAATCTAAATCAAATTTTATTTTAGATTGTCTTCAAAAAAACGAATCTTCTTTCATACTCTTGCTTGATTTGAGTTGGAATGGATTCTGTAAAATACATGTTTTTGATGAAGACAAAAGACCAACGATGAAGATGATCAAGACAACAAGCTCAAAAAGAAGAAGTCCAAAATATCTTATTGATAAACTTTAACATACTAGATGTTTAAATGTAAAGGTAAATGATACAATCACAAGATCAAGTACATGAGAACTTTTCATCTTTACATATGCATAAAAAGTATTTTCAAAAGTCAAAATTACATTTACAATGTATTAAAATTAATATTTTTGACAAAATACAAAAGTGTATTCGAACACAACATAAGTGTATTCGAATACAGATGAAAATTGCTAAGTCAGTAGCAAAAGCCTGTCATCTGTATTTGACTACATCCTGATGTATTCGAATACAACCAACAAGTCAGTGGCAAAATTGATCAATCTGTATTCGACTACATACATGTGTATTTGACTACACAGTGTTAAATTTGAATAAATTTGAACGTTACAAAGAGGTGTATTCGAATACATACATCTTGTATTCAAATACAACTGGAAATAATGCAATTTTTCAATTCTGAATCAACTCTAAATCATTGCAATTGTTCCTCAAACCTCTTGGATCAATGGCCACGAATATGAAGAGATGTTTATGGAGTATAAATACCCCATAACTTCATATTAATCGTAGAACAATCCCACAGCCAAACCTTGACTTTGAACCACTTTTCTATTTTTTCTCAAAGTCATTTTTCATAATCAAGTACTTGCATTTCATTTTCATATCCTTGACAAAGGTTCTCAAAGTACTTGAAGCAATATTGGATTGTTATCATTATACCTCTCTTTCATATTCCTATATCCTTATCAAATCACATTATTTGTAAAAAGAAAGTAGTACTTTCTTTAAGTAGTTTTATCTAAGATAGTGGGGTGCTATCTTGAACATTATCTAAGATAGTGGGGGTGCTATCTTAGAGGTTTTGTTAGAAGTTTGTAGCAGAGATCCTAGGGTGGGATTTGTACATTTTCTAACAATAGTGGAGAAATCTCATGTGGTGTGCAAGAGGACTGGATGTACCCTTGGGTATAAGGGGAACCAGGATAATATTGTTGTGTTCATTTTTTTACTGCCATTTACGTTATCTTTTACTATCCGTAAGCGCAAAAATCGATTGCTAATTCGCTGAAAACAAGAAATACTCTTAAACACCTAATTCACCCCCCCTTCTTAGGTTCACATCTATACTTACAATTGGCATCAGAGCAGGTTCAAGGTAACTTACTCGTCGATCAATAACTAATGGCTTCCACACAACCTATTTTCAGAGACGGTGGCAACAGTATCAAACCACCATGCTTCGTTGGCGAGCATTACGATTTTTGGAAGATACGTATGCAAGCGTATCTTGAAGCATAAGGAGACGATATATGGGACGCTGTTGAAAATGGTCCTTACATTCCAACAACAGTCATCAACAACAAAGAAGAAATTAAGATAAAGAATTCTTGGACCGATGACGATAAAAGAAAAGTGTTGTTTGATAAAAAGGCTAAAAACATTCTACAATCAGCACTAGGGATGGATGAATTTTTCCGCGTATCTCACTGTAAAACAGCCAAATAAATATGGGACACATTGGAAGTAACCCATGAAGGCACCATAGAGGTAAAAAGATCTAAACTTAATACACTTTCTCAAGAATATGAGTTATTTCGTATGCAGCCCGGAGAATCTATCTTAGACATGCAGAAAAGATTTTCCCACTTAACAAATCACTTGACGGCTCTTGGAAAGATTTTCTCCAACGATGAACTAAATCTGAAAGTATTAAGATCACTAACAAGGGCTTGGCAACCAAAGGTGACAGCAATATCAGAAAAGAAAAGCTTATCCAAGATGTCATTTTCTGCATTATTTGGAAAACTCCAAGAACATGAAATTGAACTTGGAAGGTTGGAGCAAAATGAAAGTCTAATAAAGAAGACCAAAAACATTGCTCTAAAGACCGAATCAAAGGAACAAACCACAGATGAAAGTTCTGATGAAGACGAAAACATTACTTCCCTTGTTAGGAAATTTGGAAAGTTTCTTAAAAATGATAGAACTTTCAAAAAGGAAAGTTTCAAGAAAAAGGATAATTCTACTTCAGGCCAAAACTTCACTTGTTTCGAATGCGGGAAACAAGGACATATCAAAGCAGAATGTCCAAACCTCATCAAGAAAAATGCCGGTAAAAGGAAAGACTTCAAGAAAGCATACATAGCTTGGGAAGATAACGAAGTAAGTTCATCATCAGAAACAAAAAGTGAGGAATGCGCTAATGTTGCACTAATGACATCACATCAATCATATGATGATGAAGAGGTTAGTAACATAAACTCTCTTCATTATAATAAAACTAATAGTGAATTAATTATAGAATACAATGACGCTCAAAACGCCATTAAGGAACTTCTTATTGAATGTAAAAATCTGTCTAAACAAGTGTCAACACAAAAGAGACAAATCTCAAGTCTTCAAGAAAAGGTTGACATTATGGAAAAGGATGCTGAAAAATCAAAGCAGAATTTTACATGCAATAAATGTGATTCCCTTTCATTCAAGATTGTTCAATTAAATAGAGTAATTGAACGATATGAAAAAGGACAAATAGGATTGGAAAATGTTCTAAACATGCAAAGATACTCAAACAATAAAAGTGGTCTTGGATTCTCTAAATTTGACAAACCAAGCTTAAATAAGACCATTTTTGTCAAAGCAAGTACTCAATCCAATCAAGGAAAAATTACAATTTTACAAAAAGGTCATTCTTATAAGGAGAAAATCACTCAAAATAAATTTCATACATATGCTATTAAAAATAAATTTACTCCTACTTGTACCTATTGTGGTCTTCATGGTCACACACCTAATGCCTGTCATGTGAGAAACGTTAGTGTTCCAAAAGGGCATTACGTGTGGATAAAGAAAGGTACTTTGTCATCACTCTTCAAAATTTAAAATTTTTCCTCTTGATAAGTTTCTAGAATTAATTCCTTGATATATATCATTTATTAATATATGAATATGTGCCTTACATGTTGTATTTTCTGAAAATTCATTTTTAAACAAAAACTTGAAAATGTAGTTCGTATACTAGGAATAGTTTTTGATGAAGCTTGTTTAACGCTTCTTATCATGTTTTTTTTCCTTTTCAATATGTTTTCGTTATAATACCTCAACATGATTTTGGGTATTATTTGATATTCGAATATTCTCTTTTATATCTTAAAATTACTTGGATTCTACTTTATATATTGTCGATATTTTCCTTCTTTTTGATCATGTCAAAAGGGGGACAAAAGTTTGGTATTTTGTTGTTTTTAAAACTGTTTGTAGGTCTTTCATCTTTTTCCAAAATGATCACAAACATTCAAGTTCAACGGGGGAGTACGCATAAATTACGGGGGAGTAATTTTCCGATGATACAGTCTCTCCAAACAACAAAAGTTTTGTCATAATCAAAAAGGGGGAGAATGTAAAATAAATGTTTTTGATGAAGACAAAAGACCAACGATGATGATGATCAAGACAACAAGCTCAAAAAGAAGAAGTCCAAAATATCTTATTGATAAACTTTAACATACTAGATGTTTAAATGTAAAGGTAAATGATACAATCACAAGATCAAGTACATGAGAACTTTTCATCTTTACATATGCCTAAAAAGTATTTTCAAAAGTCAAAATTACATTTACAATGTATTAAAATTAATATTTTTGACAAAATACAAAAGTGTATTCGAATACAACATAAGTGTATTCGAATACAGATGAAAATTGCTAAGTCAATAGCAAAAGCCTGTCATCTGTATTCGACTACATCCTGATGTATTCGAATACAACCAACAAGTCAGTGGCAAAATTGATCAATCTGTATTCGACTACATACATGTGTATTCGACTACACAGTGTTAAATTTGAATAAATTTGAACGTTACAAAGAGGTGTATTCGAATACATACATCCTGTATTTGAATACAACTGGAAATAATGCAATTTTTCAATTCGGAATCAACTCTAAATCATTGCAATTGTTCCTCAAACCTCTTGGATCAATGGCCACGAATCTGAAGAGATCTTTATGGAGTATAAATACCCCATAACTTCAGATTAATCATAGAACAATCCCACGGCCAAACCTTGAACGACTTTGAACAACTTTTCTATTTTTCTCAAAGTGATTTTTCATAATTCAAGTACTTGCATTTCATTTTCATATCCTTGACAAAGGTTCTCAAAGTACTTGAAGCAATATTGGATTGTTATCATTATACCTCTCTTTCATATTCCTATATCCTTATCAAATCACATTATTTGTAAAAAGAAAGTAGTACTTTCTTTAAGTAGTTTTATCTAAGATAGTGGGGTGCTATCTTGAACATTATCTAAGATAGTGGGGTGCTATCTTAGAGGTTTTGTTAGAAGTTTGTAGCAGAGATCCTAGGGTGGGATTTGTACATTTTCTAACAATAGTGGAGAAATCTCTTATGGTGTGCAAGAGGACTGGATGTACCCTTGGGTATAAGGGGAACTAGGATAATATTGCCGTGTTCATTTCTTTACTGCCATTTACGTTATCTTTTACTATCCGTAAGCGCAAAAATCGATTGCTAATTCGCTGAAAACAAGAAATACTCTTAAACACCTAATTCACCCCCCTTCTTAGGTGCACATCTATACTTACAGATTCGGTTTGTTCTTGGATCTTCACAAGTTTTTTGATTTGGTTAAGTCTTCTTTTCATATTTAATTCTTTCAATTTCAGCCATTGACTTTCCATCAAAGGTATTGACTTTCATGTTGGAGTGAGATGTTGCGTTTCTTGAATAATGATAGTCAGAGGCAGAATTTCATGACTTATAATTAGTGGCATTTGTCAAATCACCTTGTCGAAACATCAGAGTTAGTGCAATATTAGAGGCTGAGGCTGCATATTAGAGGCATAATTTGTAGTGTGTTGCACCATTTTGATCAGCAGATTGTGAGCATTGAATTTATGATTTGAATCTCTTTAGAATTAATTATACCTTGATAAGAACTCTTCAGAGGCATGTTGAGTTTGTGCACATCAGAGGCAGTCTTTAGACTCAGTTTCAGAGGCAGTCTTTAGATCCAGTTATCAGACCCAGACTTCAGACCCAAACTTCAAAGGCAATCTTCATAACATTTAGAGGCACGTTACTTTTAGAGGCATATGTTCAGAGGCAAATGCGTATACTTTGTGTTCCTCTGATCTCATCCTCTAGTGACTTCCTCTAGCCGCATCCTCTGCTTGCTTCCTCTAATTTTCTTCATCTAGTACCTTCCTTTGATTTTCTTCATCCAATTTTTGCACACTTAGTGAAACCATTAATCCAAATTTATTGTTCTCATAAAATACTTGTTAACATCAAAACAATAAGTGGAAAACCACATTTTCTACATGTTTCTGGCTTTATACTATAAAATTTCAAAGCTCTTTTCAGCCTATGAGTTTTAATGTAATTATTTGCATATTGATCATTGCTCGCTCTGTAGGTCATAACTTGAGCTCTGGATATCAAATTCACGCGTGCAAGCAAAAGTTGGAAAGATAAGAGTCAAAGTTACAACTTTTACGTTGACGCAAAAACCCAATTTGAAGCTTTACTTGGTCAAAATTATTTATTACGTGACCTGAGATTTTGTAATAATATTTAGTATCGGGCCACTTATTTTTGGCCCTGCTGTTTTTAGAGCAAGGCTGTTTTTCTTTAATTTGAAAGAGATACAAATATAATAGATACTCATACAGTTTTTTTTTATAATAACCTTCTATTTTCGGATTCTTGGATGGAAAGCTAATTTCTAGGATCAATCCACTGTTTTAGAATTTCATAAAGATCTTGAAGTTTATTTTATAATGTAAGTTTCGCATTGATGATTCTATTCATTTTCATTCGATTATATTGTTAATCTAATTGCTTAATTCGAATGTCAATAGGATTGATAAATATGGTTTGACACAATTCGGTTTCTAAATTAATTAATTCTAGCTTTTCGATGTTTGATTGTTAACTATAATGCATCAATTACTGTAATGCTTAATCCAACCAAAGAAACATAATTCACATAAGGTTGATTTACGTTTGTTTGATCAATTCTATAATCAAACAGTAATGGAATCACAATTTAGAAATTGAACCCATTGATAGAATTTGTGATAGGTTAAAAATTCTCAAACTAGTGTATTAGTCATTCCATCATACGTTATTGTAATTCATTTTGTTAATATGTTCGAACCTAAATTCAAAACCTCCTCTTTGTTTTTTATCGGTTCTAAATTCTGTTAATATTGTCAAAAATCCTTGCAAGACGACTCGAGTTATTTCCCTAAGCTACATTTTTATTACTCGTATTTGATCAGAGAGTAACAGTGGATCATGGATACAGTCAACAGGAAGTTGATGTAGAAAGAATTTGAGATGAGCATGATGGGAATACTAAAATTCTCTCTTGGAATCCAAATTTATCAAAGCCCAGATGGTATATTCATTCATCAGACCAAATATACAAGAGAATTCCTTAAGAAATTTAAAATGGATGAATGTGAACCCATGTTTTCACCTATGCATCCAACATGCTCTCTTGATATGGATGGACTAGGTAAAAAGGTAGATCAAAAGGTATACAGAGGGATGATTGACTATCTTCTTTACTTAACTGCCTCTAGACATGATATTGTGTTTAGTGTACGTCTGTGCCATATTTCAATTTGATCCTAAAGAATGCCACTTAACAGTCGTTAAAAGGAACTTTAGATATCTGAAAGGTACTACAATTCTTGGTTTGCGTTATAAGTCATCCTTTGAGTACAGGTTAGTAGACTTTTGTGATGCTGACTGTGTTGGAGACAAGCTAGAGATGAAAATCACCAGTGGAAACTGTACATTCCTTAGTGAGAATCTAATCTCCTGGTAAAAGAAAAGACAGAGGACTATTGCTCTATCAACATCAGAAGCATAATATATTTCAATAGCCAACTGTAGCACTCAAATGTTATTGATGAAATATCCACTAGAAGATTTCAAAATCAATGAGAGTAACATTCCTATTTTTTTTATAATACTTCAACTGTATGTTTAACAAAAAATCCTATTTTATATACGAGGGAAAAACATATAGAGATTGAACATCATTTTTTAAGAGACTATGACCAGAAGGGTATTTTAGATATTAACTTTGTTGACACTGATCATTAGTGGGCAAATGTTTTTACAAAACCCCTTGCTGAAGACATATTTAATTTTATTAAGAAAAATCTAAACATTTTGTTTATAAAGGGATGATGATGAAGTCCTTATATATTTTTGCCTCTAGTAAAACAAATTAAATGGTTAAATATACGTGTTCTACCTCTACTAAAATTGAATTTGTTTTGTGCCGCTGGTCAATTAAAATTCAATAAGTTATAATATGAACATTTTTCTTGTAAAATGTATTTGGCAAATCTACTTTGTTGTGCTTTTTCTACTAAACTCTTTTTATCTGATGGCAAAAGAGGGAGTATAAGTTTTTGAGAATAATTACTGATGTTTAACAATTTGTATTATCATAATATCATTTTTCACTCTTACCTTTATACATGCGTATATTAAGAGGAAACTTTGTTGTGATATTTTATATAACTTTATTCTATTAAAATTAAAAATTAATCACAAAAATAGATGTTTGCCGTCATCAAATAGGGGGAGATTGTTAGAACTAAGGTGGTTTGAAGAACTATGCCCCTTACTTTTTTTGATGATAACAAAACTTATTTTATGGGAACAATTTAAAGTAGTAATGTTTTTATTTAAGTATGTAGTATTCTGATCATGCAATCTTAAATGACTTTATGTTCCATCCTCTAATAATTGAACAATTTAAAACATCTGTCTGAAGAACTGTTTGATATACTCTGATCATGGAAACCTCTGATCTTCTTTTATCTTTATCAAGATACGACATATCAATTATGATAACATATTTGGACAAGTTTTAATGGTGAACCCATCTCTTAAGATTTGATATAAAACATTATGATACATATTGATTTCTTGCAATTACAACAACGGTCAGAAACCCTAATAACCTTGAGTTTTCTCTACAAAAGGACATGAAATCGTCGTTGAAAGAAATATATCAACAAATACTACGAAAAACACAATACTACCATTTTTACTTTCTGAGAGCATAGCTTTGTAAACACACTCTTGTGAGAGTTATTAGAAGAAAAAAATGCCTTAAACATTTTTTGTTTGTAATCTAACCCAGTAGTGGCTGCGCTCCTCAACAGCTTAACTCTACTATGCGAGAAGGTTCCGAAGACTTGAACCCATTCAGATTGACTAGTAGGTGCTCAATGGACGTGCGATATCGTTGGTGAATAGTTGATTTAATCCTTCGGTTTAAAGCAAATGTATGTTGCTACCATGTGGGTGGTGAACATTGTGTTATCGTTTTTATGTTTTATGTTTTATTGCTTTTTTTAATCTTGCTAAAACCCTTTTTTTAAAAATAAAACACAATTCAAACCCCATTTCTTGTGTTTCTCGTTCTACATAATCTCATTTAGATGGTGATGAGGGTTTGGATTTGAAATGTGGTGGAGTTGAGGAATGTTTCGGTGGTGTGGGTGGTGTTACTCATGAAATAACTTGCAATAAACTCTAGAAGCGGGGTTGAATAGAGTTCGACCTTTTCAGAAACTATTTTGAACTTTTTGTGTCACATAGCGGAAATTAGATTTTTAAACGTGTTGGGCTCGCGTATGATGCGTATTATGATTTGTATTTGAAATGTCAAGTGTATTGAAACTAAGCAAGTAAACACCAACGACAATTTATCCAAGAAAAATGGAAATTTGATTTAAGAGTTTTGAAATATTTTAAGTTTCAATCAAATTGGTATAGATATCTAAATAACACCTAATGAATCATAATTAATAGAAACAATTAGAAATCAAAATTAGAATTTTTAATTTTACACTAGTATGTTGAGAACAATGTAAAATTATAATTTCACTCAACACTTATAAATCAAGACAATATTCAAATCAAAAAAATTTTAATACCACAATCTTTCTATCAATTTCACGCAAAATATAAATTCACCACCGAATGCCAATTATAAAGAAATCAAAGAACAACCACATAATCAACAATATTGAAAATAAAGAACATAATTTTGAAACAAATATGCAATCTTCTTTTTCCTCCTTTGACATTATCAAAAAGAAAATAACAACCACAATTTCAACAAAATAGAATTGATGAAAACAATAAGCAGAAAAATAGAATGACACAACCAATTTATCTTGGTTCACCACCAACACGACAGCTAGATTCAGTCCTTTCAACTTGAAAAATTTAATCCGCTACTTCACCAACTGAATTATACTTCCACTGAACACCTACCAGTCAAACTGACAGTATTCATATCTTCTCAACCTTATAACTTAGTACAGTCAAGTTGTTGACGAATGTAACCACTACAGGGCTAGGTGACAAAAGAACAGGTTTAAGCGTTTTCTAAATAATTATCACAAAAAGGTGTTTACAATGTTGTACTCTAAGGAAAAATATTTATCGGCACTTAGACAAGACAAAATATTGAGAGCAAGAGTGCAGAGACGGTTGTATTGTGCTTATTGTGGTACGTTGTTGCTTGTGCTTTTCAATAAGGGTTTAACGTCCTTTTATTGCAAGAAATCAACATGTATCATGAAGTTTCGTATCTAATCTTCTGAGATTGATTGTCAAAGATATCCTTGAAATTGATTATGCGAATCTTGAAATGACGACAAAAAGAGCAGAGGATATTATGATCGGAGTATATCACATAGACCTTCAGACAAATACGAACTCAAGGTGTTAAGTAGAGGATGCGCAAAAGCTTTATCTTCTTCAGAGCATTGTATTTTCAGAGCATTGACTTTCATTAGAGCATATACTATCGATAGAGTCAGTCAATCAGATGCTTGATGTGATTATCATAGGTAGATTGTTGTTGGAACCAAGTTGGTTTTATACTTAGAGTTTTGATGTTAAAAATATATTTGACTTCACAGAGTATGAAAGAAGATTCGTGTTTTTGAAAACAATCTAAAATAAGATTTGATTATGATTTATAATTCAAGAAAATCTTTGACCAAGTCGAAAAAAAGATATGGTCATGATTTGATAAAGATTTGATCAAGATTCATCGCAAGAAGATGTGAATTACTTACAAGAAGATTTGATCAAGATTTATCTACAAGAAGATATGAATTATTAACAAGAAGATTTGATCAAGATTTGTCATAAAAAGATATGAATTATTTATAAGAAGATTTGATCAAGATTTATCTACAAGAAGATATGATCAATAATTGTTTACAAGAAGAAACACTCACAAGAAGATACATTTATTATTTGCAAGGATATAATTCAGATTTTGACGTATGACAAAATACTAAATTGGACTTAGTCCTATTCCTACTTGTGAAAGTTCAAGAATCGGTTCAACATTATGTTCCCGCGCAGATCAAAGCAAGCAATAGGAAGGAACTTTCATATGAAGAATTTGTCAAAGTAATCTTAACAAAATACGAACATTATCAATCTGAAAGAATTTACAAACCCAATCTTCACAAAATACAAACAATGTCAATCTAATGCATTTACAAACTCAATCATAACAAAATACAAAGAGTATCAATCTGAAGAATTAACAAACTAGATCTGAACAAAATACGAGCAAAATCAATCTAGAAGAATTGCTTAGATTTGGATTAAGAAATAAAGAATTGGCTAAAGAACATATTGTCAAAAAACATCTTGTTCAAAATTATTTTTGAATAAGATCATTGTTGACCAAGCTAGGAATGAAGATACAATTAAGAATTAAACAAGGACTTATTTTAAACCCTAATTTATTCTATAAATAGATACTCAAGACTGAAAAAGAAGATCATCAAAAAATCATAAAAGAGTAAAAGAACTCAAGATCAAAATTCCAAATTCATCTTAGAGTTCAAATAGAGAAACTCTTGTCCGAATGATAAATATTTTCTAAGTGTTTTTCTTATAGTGTGATAGTCATTGTTATAATCAGCTTGTTAGAAGCAACTACTCAAGTTCCAAACCTATGTATTCAAACCCGATAGTGGTGTTAGTGTGCTTTCAACAATCTGGGGTTGTCAGATTGTGTGGAGAAGACTTGGCTAGTACAATCAATGTGTGTGTGTTCCTCAAAAGTCTCGGGTTGTCAGGCTGTTTGAGAAGACTGGCTTGAATTGTAATTCATGGTTTTGAATTAGTGGATTAAATCATTCTAAGTGAAGGGTCTGCATGTAGCCAAGTTAGTGGTGAACCAAGATAAATTACTTGTGTCACTTTATTCCTGCACTCCTTAGTTTTGTTATTGCTTCTACTCCAAGTAAATCATCAAGTTTGAACTAGTTTAATCAAATAATGAAAAAGTTATCAACTTAGTCAAACACAGTTCAACCACCTTTCTCGTGTTTGCACCTTCAACTGTCACTTTCTTGTCAAGGTTATCACATGCAGAGAGATCAGATGCTTATTGTGATTATCAGAGCAAGACTAGTCAAAGCATTGCTTGTATTAGATGAAGTCACTAGAGGCTCATTTTAGAACACGTTCACCAGACTTTGAAGGCGGATAATAAAGTGGAGTCTTGGTGTTTGTTTAACTAGGATCAGAATATCATAGGATGAAACTTGAACTCATAGAGAATAACCTGATCTAGAAACTACACACTAAAACAAAACTTTAGTGCTTTAAATTGTTCCCACAAAATAATTGTTACCATCAAAACAAGTAAGGATCATAGTTTTTCAAACCAATTTGGTTCTAACACACAACAACCTGAGAAACATTCTACTATCATTTCGATCCTGAAATAATAGTTATATTCTTATAACATACTTTGTAACATTCTCTTGTGAGAGTTATTTAGAAAAATCATTAAACACTTTCTTTACCTAGCCTAGCAATGGTTGTTGTCCTCAACACCTTGACTGTACTACAAAGCTAGTAGGTTCAAAAGACTTGAACACAGTCAGTCTAACTAGTAGGTGTTCAGTAGACTTGTTTAAAATTTGTTGATCAGTGGAGTAAATCCTTTAGGGTGAGGGATGAACGTAGCTGCCTTATTGGTTGTGAACCAGGATAAATTCTTAAGTTTTTAGCATCTGCTTTCAAAGAAAAGTATTAAAAAAAATTCAAACCCTCCCTTTCTTATGTTTTTTACTCTCCAATCATCAAAACATGAATTAAGGGTCATTTTTTTACTCTTCAATTCAAACCATCCATTTCTTGTGCTTTTTACATACCCCTGTTAAGAGTTTCTTTCTTTAATATTTGATTATGAACTTTTACAAGATCTTTCGGTGATTGTTACATACACATGCATACAAATCCTTTCTAGCTACATGCTCTTGATACAAAATCTTAGAACGGTCCTACGAATTCTGAACACACGTATCTTCAAGTGGTGGTGAGGATTGGTATTTGAATTGTGGTGGTGTTGAGGATTTTTTGGGTGATAGGGGGTATGTAATCATCTAGTGGTGTTAGAGACAAAGGTTTGATATGAAGTGAGATAAACGGTAGTAGATGATGATTTCTAGCTACTCTCTTAAAGTTACAAATAAACGAAGGAAATTTATTACTTCTATGAAAAGCATAATAACTAGAAGGAAATGTGTCAGATCTATTGTCACTATAGTAGGATAGAATTGGACATTAAATCGGTTTTGGGCAGGTTCGGACCCAAAAACATTAACTTGTCCAAACCGCGGATGAGGAACACAGACCCAATGTAGTCTACATTTTTTTTTGTGTGTTGACCAAGTTTTGGCCCAATTTTTGTATCTATATTGGGGGAAATTATTAGACATATTTTATAAACTTTGAATATTTTGTCCAATTTTACAAGTTTGGTAGTTTTCTATCGATGACCCATTTGGGCTACCCTGTCCAATTTGGTCATTATAAATGGGTCAATCATATCTAGAAATTTGAATTTTCACATGTTACAGATTAATATCAAAATAAACATACACAATTGATCAATATGAAATACCCGATACAATGACATATAAGTTCTAATAGAAATACTCAACAATATGAATGTTGAGACACAATATCAAGTTATAAAATCATGCAATAACTGATTGTTTGAGTTTAAATTTGACTCATGTTATGCAAGCACACTGATTATTTCAAATGACAATATGACAATGGACAATATTATAAATCAATACAAATTATAGAGATGAAACTATAATTACCATCAACTTGTGATCTTTGCTGCACAACCTAAAAAATAGATAACAAATGTAAGTCAATCTAAATTATTACGAGAGTATAAAGGGAATGATTATACAATTTACTGTCACATTTGTTAATGGCTTGACATTGAACCTAGTTTAAATAAAAATTCAAGGTTTGAATAAAACACAAACAAGGGCATAAATTAGAGAAAACAAAACAAACAAGAGTAAAAAGAAAAGTTCATTATGCTTACCTCATCAAACATAAATCAGTAATAACACTGACACCCCAAACAACAATACAATGAAGATAAATTTGAATTGAAAACATCTAACACAAATTAACACCACAAAATCAATTATATTTGCTTGATGGAATACTTACTAATTAACAAGTATTTACTAAATTTATCTAACAATCATAAAATTTTATTTACAAATATTTACTAAATCATTAATCACAATGGTACCCCAAGGACAATGAAGATAAATGTGAATTGGAAACACCTAACACCACAAATCAATTATATTTGTTTGATTGAATACTTACTAATTAAAATGTATTTATTAAATGTATCTAACCATCATAAAACTTAATTTAAAATAACAGAGAATAATGTGCCTACCTGTAATGAGTCTAAAATCTGAATGCAGAGTATGTATGTCTCTAGTTGTAAGACCCTTAGTTTTAATTTGTACTTTTTGTATTTTGATGTGTTTTGATGTTGAATTATAAGGCTTTTTAGCCAATTTTATTGGTATTTTGTGTGTTAAATGCCAAAAATATCTTTTTGAGACTCATTTAAAATTATTTGGTGAGAAATAATTTATTTACGTTACGAAGAATTTATTACTGGACAGTTTTGTTAAAAATATCTCTGGTTGCTGATTATCTTATTTGTCAATTGAGTAGCCACGAGAATAGATATTTTTATCAAAATAGTTTACGATGTGTGTAAGTGTTTTAATTATTTGTTGGTTTGGTTTATATATATATATATATATATATATATATATATATATATATATATATATCTGTGTGTGTGTGTGTGTGTGTGTGTGAGAAGGTTAGAAACAGAGGAAGAAAAACGTTTCCCTCCCTGCCTCGGGACTTCAGTTTATTTTTCTTCTTCCTTTGTTCGTTCAAAACCAAGTGTTAGCGGTTTCCAAAACCACCAAACACAAAATCTCACTTCTCACCTAGATTTAAGCTTCCTCTCGCGAAGTGACAGAAGGGAAAGTTGCTCACCTTCACGCTACAGTGCTAGTGAGCCAACTTTGGAAGCGACGTCGCGAACGAAGTTTTCACCGGAATTAATTGCGGTGCCGTAATCGATTGTTAGAGCTACCGTTGAGGTAAGGGCTCCTTCCAAACTTTTAGTTTGCATTTAGGACCTTATATGTGAATTTGTGGAAGATAAATTTGATGTGTTTGAGGTGTAGATTTGTGGAAAATGAATTTAATGCGTTTTATGGGTGAAATGGTGGAATTGAATTTAATGGGTTTTGAGATATGGGTGGTGGTGATTCTTGTTTGGTGTGATTGATGTGTTCATGATTAATATTATGAATATTTGAGATGTGCTTTATGTTTTAAAATGTGGGGTTTTGAATTAAAGTGATTTATGTGTGGTTTTGTGGAAAATGAATTGAGGAAATTTGGTATGTATTGTGGATTAAATTTGATGTGTGTTTGAGGAAAATCTGTTTTGAGTGTACTCTGTGAAATGTTTGAAAAATCATTATTGTTAAATGAGTATTAAAAAAAGGGAATCTTTTAATAGCTGCATTTACGTAATGTTTGTGGTGAAAATAGTCAGAGCATACTCATGCATTTCATAGCTTGTGGTGACCGCGATGGGCCACGGTGGCAATGGTGTCCACGATGGGCCACGAAGTTAAGTGGTTTCCGTGATGGGCCACAGGATGGTTCCATGCGATAGTTGATCCATCTTAACCTTATGAGAATTTAACTTAAAGTGTAAGGCCTGTGATTGGCTACACTTTCGTAAATTGTGCAGGCCTGTGATAGATGACATCTTGGTAATTTGTACTAGACCTGTGATAGGCAGTACAATTACGGTTTACGCGCGTCGCTGAGGGTTTTTGTTTGGAATTGATGTGTAAAGCCTGTGATAGGCTACACTTGAGTAAATTGTGCGGACCCGTTATAGGTGGCACCTTAGTAATTTGTATTAGGCCTGTGATAGGCAGTACGATTACGATTTACGCCTATCGAGGAGAGTTTTTGGTTCTACGGAATCATGTGCATTGGCATATACGCATTGGCACGCGAGTCATGTTTGATATACTGTGATGGTTGTATATACATACTCGGTTGTTGGTTGTATTTGTGCCGTGATTGATGAGTGTGATTGATTGACTTTGTGTGGTAAGTGTTGAATGATTGTGAAACGTTTTCGAAACTGAAATCTGCAAATTTTAGCAGTTGTATTCGGCTACAAGTAGTATGTAGTCGAATACAAATATTCAATTTAGCCACTGACTTGTGAATTCGCACTTGTATTCGGCTACGAGGAGGTTGTAGTCGAATACTAATATCAAATTTTTGCCACTGACTTCGCAAATGTATTCGAATACAAGGAGGTTGTAGTCGAATAAAAAATGTGTAGGATTTTTCACTATTTTCGCATTTGTATTCGAATACAAGGAGGCTGTATTCGAATACAGTGATGTTGTTTTTGCTTCTAACTTGTAAAATAACACTGTATTCGAATACAAGGATGCTGTATTTGAATACGACAGTGCAGTTTAGTCCAAAACTTCATTTTTCAACTTTGTTTATGCATGTTTTGCATATGAAAACCCTTTCTAGATGTATGCTAAATTGAAAGGTTATTTTGTGCATTTAAAATTGATATGCTATGTGATATTTGTTAGTTTCGGTTGGTGACCCTTTACAATTATTGTGGAAACCTGGGCTTTGCCCTCAGATGAGGATCAGAACCGTCCTACCGGTTAGTACCCTGGAGACGAGAGCGTAGTTAGTCTTATCTGACCGTGGCTGTGTCAGAAGGATTTTTGGGGAGCGTGTGGAGATCACCCGGGTTGTATAGTTTTTTGTAGCATGATCAGATTAGATAGTT
The DNA here is from genome assembly GCA_037974735.1 of Cicer chorassanicum. NCBI lineage: Eukaryota > Viridiplantae > Streptophyta > Magnoliopsida > Fabales > Fabaceae > Cicer > Cicer chorassanicum. The sequence goes on from JBBPBP010000003.1 coordinate 21,351,214, forward strand.
GTATAGGGGCTAGATGTCTTTCTTTTGTAGTTGTATTTATTTCATTTTTGAAGACTATACCTATACCTTATATTGTCAACTTGACTTTTATTTTGATGGGTCCTTGTACCACTTTTTGATGTGACATGGGGAAGTTAAAATTCTTGGGGCAGTGCTTTTGTACAGGTGTCTGCTGAGAATACCCCAGGGTATGAGCTATGTCTGATAGGACTCATAGTCCCGGTGTATTTTCTTTGTTTAAATACCTTGGACTGTCATTTCAAAACCGTTTCCGCTGTTTGTAATTATTGTTGACTTTATCATTGTGTTACGACTTAAATATTTTATCCAAAAGTATTTCTTTATTTATGGATTTGATTCTAGTTTAAAAAACAAAATCGGGCTATTACACTAGCTCTCTACATGCCAAAAAATTAATTAATAAAATGACCCAAATACCTAACAAAAATACTATGACAACACCAACATTAGAAGTTTACACTAAATTGAAATACATTTGGATTTACAGACAAAATTAGCACCATGAAACTAAAATAGCAGCAGCAACATTAATAAAGACTAAAACATTAGCATCATTAATAAACTTATAAAGAGATGTCAATAGCATACATTCGTTTTAATCAAGTAGATGGTTGTGCCTGTAGCTATGATGATGAGCCATCTACAACTGCATTTCCTAATGACATTCCTTGAAACTCTAAAATAAAGAACATGACATTTTATTAGAAATATACAATTTTTATGAATTGAAGCTAATCAAATATACATGAATAATTTTACATGCTATAATTTTTTCAGAAAGATCAGCCTTTTCCGTGAGATTCAAGTCTTTGAAATAGGTGAAGGAAGGTTTCAACCAACTTTAGGTACAAATTAATGCCTCTTCCATTATTGGGTTTAGAGAGGTCATGAAGGTTTCTATTACTCTACCCCCAATGTTGAAAGCACTTTTAGAAGCAATTGTAGACACTAGTATGGCTAAAATGTCTTTGGCTATTAAGGATAAAATCGGGTATTAAGCTGAATTATGTTTCCACCAAGCTAGGATATCAAATTTGTCACTCATTTTCACACATTTACTAACATGATACCCCTCAAGCTCTTTTTGTTGGTTAATTGAGTCTTTTTCTTTTAAATGGTCTTCAAATGCTTGCTTGCGCCCTTGCCATTTGAGAAAGATGGGCAACAACAACAAATATTTCGTCATTAGAAACATTTTCACTAGCATTTGGATTTGGTTGAGATGAACTATTTTTTAGGTCATAAACTTTTTGTACCAATTGTACAAATTAGTTAAATTATCTTTTATAGAGGAAAGTGTAAGATCCTCATTTTTTATTATTATTAGTATTGTGCAAAATATATTTTTATTTTTATAATTTCTAATGTGGTTGTTGTTATTATTATTATTATTATTATTATTATTATTATTATTATTATTATTATTATTATTATTATTATTATTATTATTATTATTATTATTATTATTATTATTATTATTATTATTATTATTATTATATTTTATTCAATTATTATTTTTGAAAACTATATATGTGTATGACATGATGTATTTAATTTGACTGAATATTTTGCTAAGCATTTGAAAAAAAAAACAAATGTTTATAATAATAACAATAATAATAGAAAAGAAAGAAGAATGAATCGGGAAACGTTAAAAATAAAATTACATTAAACTGATGAGTGAATTTTAGGGTCTTAATGGGCTTAGGTTGAAAACATCACTTCCCCACATCTACCGATAGAAAAGGAAAAAAATAAACCGACACCTCCCATTCACAAATCCTCTGCGATAAAGAAAGAAAGGGCTTAGGGGAGAAAAAAGAAGAAATTCAAGAACTAAAGGAGTTAATGATTCATCCCCTCAAGTAAGAATTCTTTAATTATGACCATATTGACTTTATATAACCATTTATTTTTAGTAGTAGAACAAAACCCCTTATTGATATTCTGGAAAATAAGATAAAATAGAATGAGATTGATCGATGAATATGTCTCCTTAAGTGTATCTTTATTTCTGATAGATAAGAACCTTTCATTTATTGATTTTCATTTTCTTAATCAACTATCAGAAGTATAGGTGCCATAATTGTGTTATGATGTTTAGATAAAGTAGTGAATAGGTTAGACAGTAGGATCAATTGTTATAAATAAATTAAGATAGTCGCATTGTTACAGAGGAAAGGAAAGTTCTTAATATCGTTGGAGATAGATTATTAGGAACTCTATTATCTCATTATTATTGTAATAACTGTCACACTAGTAATAGGTTTTTGTACGTCAATCTATAAAAATAAAACTAAAAAGTTTTGACACTAAGTGAAAAGTAAATTAATTTATGAAGGTGTAACGTATTTGGAGCAAAGATCGTTGCGTAGAAACCTTATAACGACATTCATAACGGTAAGGGCATCACTCCATTCGCTTTCTTACTTGAATTATATGTGATATAAATGTATTGTTATGTTGTGTATTGATTATGGTTGTGTGTTATCTTCAAAATGAATGTTATATGATACGTTGTTATAATGGTTGTGCTTGACATGTTGTGGTTATTCAAGGTGATTACTGTGTGTCTAAACTAGATTGGTTTAGGACAAGGTTGAGTGATTTTGGATGCTCTGGTTGAGTGGTCAATATTGTTACTAACAACAGTGTCTACATTTATGCATTCATAGTTGTATGGTGTGTCCATAATTGGTTGGAGCCCATAGTTGTGTGGTGCGTCCATAATTGGTTGGAGCCCACAGATCCTTGCGGGGATTTTGAGTTAGTGGTGTTGCTTGGAAGGACCCACGAAGCCCTTGCAGGGAGGTGATATTCCAGAATCATGCATTGACATATAGTCTAACAAATAGGATCTGTGCATTTTGGTTGAATTGTATCTTTGGTGCGTTGTGATTTTTAACTATTAAATGAAGTATATGGTTTGTTTATATTTTTGCTATAACAATTATATATGCATGTTAATTTGCTTTGTGTTTGTTATTTGGAGATGACCCTTACATTTGACAGGATGTTGTGTATAGTGTTACTTGAGCGAATAATGTCGCAGCCAACCTAGTAGGAGAAATGCGAGGAAGTACAATGGCATTCAGTTGGAGGCTTCGAGATACTTTTGTGCTGGTGTTAGACTTGTTGGGTGAGTTTTCCACCAGTCCAAAGTTTATGACCAACTAGGATTTAATTTTGGGTAGTAAAACGCCAAGAGTTTTGATTTTAGAAGTTTCTTTTGTTTAACGTATTAAATTTACTTTTAGTAATTGCAAATACTTTCACTCATTAATTTTGAAAATACAATTGAAAAAGTTATTAATTGGTTTTAAAGTAAATGAGTATTTAAGATAATCTTATATATAAAAAAATATGTATTTTTACGTTTAGAATTTCGTTAGTTAATGTCTCGAAAAAGCGGGATGTTACAGAAAGCAACTCTTTAGAAAAGATTTTTTTAGTTGCATACATATCCTTAAAAGACAATTCAACATATTTTAACTTATACCATAGATAAAAATTAAAAAAAAAATAAAAAAAATTACCCCAAAATACAACAGTTGTTTTATGTTTTCTACATTTTTCCAATAGTTTTCATATTTTTCCATTATATCCACACCCACATTAGCAAAAACAGTGTTCAAATTCAAAGAGACAAATATAGCATACAATAGATTGTAGACATTTGGTGAAACGTTGTATGAATACTCACATGTTGTGAGGTGGAAAACGCCCTAGTTGCATCACAAAATAACTTCAGAAAAATTGCAAAAGCTCTAGCGATATCTCAATCACAACTAATTGGAGGGACCAACCTTTCCAAAAACTTCTTATAACTAGAATCCCCATCTTCAAGTTTCTCAAAGGCTGCTTGAAACTTTTCAGCACACTCAAGAATCAAGTTGAGTTCCACCGGGTTGAACCATCAAGAGAAACCAACGTTTTCCAGGAAATTCCAAAAAATCTTACGTATTCCCTAAATTTGGCAACCCTATGAAGTGAATTCTTAACAAACCTAACAGCATTCCTAATGACAGAGATTGATAAGTTTCTCTCTTTCAAACAGTCGGTTACAATCAAATTTAAAATATGTGCACAACACCTTATGTGAAAAAATTCCAATCCCTTAAAACTTCTTTTACCTTCTTACATAGGGTTTCACCCTTGTGGTTAAGGATAACTGTAAAATTAACTTCTTTTTTTATAATTCCATTTATTATCCACAAAATGTGTTGTAAGAGTCAAGTAATTAAAGTTTTGGATTGATGTTCAGTAATCAGTAGTAAGGTGTGGGTGAAAAAATGGATTGTGGGCCTTTTAAATGGACAAGATCTAGGAAAACCTCCTAGCAAGTTTTTTTTTTACACGCACCTAGAAATTAAATGGACAGGATCTAGGGAAACCTCCTACGTATTCCCACAGGTGGTTGTTCAACCCTAGTTGGGAAAACATGATGAAGTGAGAGAAATAGGGAAACATAGTGATGTAGGATTGGTATTGGGAAAGCATCATTACTATCAATTATCTCATGTCATATAAAACCTTTTTCTTTTCAAACACCACCAAATGATTGCGTACCCCCGCTACTCAAACAATCTTCAATACCACTGCATTTTGAGTGTATTTTATGCAACTACTATTTTATGTTATGAAATAATCAACGAATACAAAATTTCAATACAACTTAAACAACAAACACACCACAAACATACAATAGAGGCACAAATACAACACAACATAACAACAAATCGATTGATGATCAACCTTGCGTCTAACTCAATTGGACCTTTGGTGAAATAATGATGGAAGGCAGCTATCGTTGTTTTGACATCATCATCATCTTGGAAACAAAGATTGATGTACTTAAGACATCCATCCAAATTGATTGATGTACAACGATATTCAATACAAACCACCCTCATAAATCTCACCAAAGCTAAGAAGATTATGGAATTTACTTTTAAAATCATGGAGTGTGATATTATCAAATATCCTAAATTCTTTTTGTTGTCCACCATTACAGTAAACAAAAGTTAAAATCACTTTCATTGGAACAAACATTTATAGAAGTGTCGATGCAATCTGAACCATACAAGTATTTGTGCAATTTGGGCCATAAAAAAGTCAATACACCTAACAAAATATCAATCATTTGCCAAAGACATACAAAATGATTTTTTTTGACAATTCTAGTGACCCACAATGTTGTAGACGTCTCCCTAAACTATAGCCTATGATGTATATTCGTCATAGCAATAGTCTTTCCAATTTCATGCAAGTGGAGGTGACAAACATCGTGACTTCAATTTTACTTCAATCCAATAAACTTCATTAACAAAACCAATGTTGATAATACAATAACGAGAAATATCCTGAGTGTGTGCACCCCTCAATGGGAAGAAAGTAAAAGAAAATGTTTTACTCAATGCGACAAAAACGAGATAATATTTTGTTGCTATCATATAACTCATATTTGAAATGCTCATCCACTTCTCCTTATTATGCATTCATCATTATGCATTCAATAGGTCGTACTTTAGTTGGATTTTTCAATTAAATCTACTATTATTGTTGAAAAAAATTTCTTAAAACTAATATTTGATTAATTCTGTAGGAAATAATTAATTCTTTCATGTATTCCAAAAATGAAAAGTTGAAAAATTAATATACAAACTTTCTTCATATTTGATTTAATTCTTGAGGAAATAATTAAATTATCTTTATGTTGTTTCTTCTTGCGAAGGGAATTTTCAATTAAAATTTTGAATAATAAAATTAATTTCTAACCAGTATAGATTTACTTAATTGAGGATTATTTTCAGGATGCTACATCATATCTTATTGAATGCACAAAAAGTACAAGGCATGTTAACGGTAGCTCAACAAGTTGTAAACAATCCCATCTGTATCTTTACAATAAATATAGAGTTTAATTAATGACTAATTGACTATGCATTAACGGTGTAAAATCATCCAATAAGAATCCATTATCTTAGCATATAAGTCTATTAACCACTTTTAAAAATAACTACTACATATTCTGTGCATATCCCCTTTCTCATTAAATATATAATCAACATGGGCAGAAAGTGAATTTTCACCTTTATGTACAAAGTATTCTTTCTGAAAACCTGTGATACTTTCCAATCCAGAACCACTATAAGAATTTGCATACCTCAATTGCAATATTCATACAAACTATCTGAACCGACAAACAATAGAACCTGAGACTAGAGAGGACAATGCAAACGCCGCAAAAGCAATGAAGGACAAAACCACGGATGCATTCGCCATGTACGGGAACTTGTCGTGACCCCAGTTTGACTCCCAGTCATAGGCTCTAGTGGCAGCCGATGAGGATGCTGACATTAGAAGGTATGTCAAGATCTGCAATTGAAAACAAGCAGGATAATAGTTGTTTAGTGGTAGTTAGTACTTTGTACAAGAAAGCATGCATCAAACTATTCCGTAATTACAAGTTAATTGGTAGCTGCAGATACATCGATATGCAGGATCTGTGTTTGAACCCGGGATTTTCCACACTTAAAGTGTGTGAATCTAGCCACTAAGCTATTTGAACAAAAAATAAGCATGCATCAAATTAGAGAACACACCTTTTGAGATAATAAAAAACAGGAAGTACTGAAAGCCCTACTTTGAAATAATTTACAACTTTCTCAATTAAAATGCGTAATTGAGATACCAAAGCTAATTTTAACTTATGGCAAAAACTGCTAAGCTCATAGTTATGAAAGTTTTTCAACTTTCCTTTCTTTTCCAATTTCCTAAGTATATAATCAAGGATAAGAAGTGTCAAACACAGAAAAGCATAATTCAGAACAGTTTTCCTGTTGGAGAGTTTTCATATAAATAATAATATGTAATGCAATTATAAGCTAGCCTGACACCCAACCCAAATACAATTGTGATATCCTAATTCAGGAGAGAATAACAGTTATAAAAATATATACTTGCAAAGTTGTTTTAATGACCAAAGACTTTGCCAGTAAATCCATTGATAAGAAGTTCAATTAAAGTGTATTATGAAGTAGATGAGAAGCATATGATAATGTAGTACTTTCAAGTTTCAGGGCCTGATTGGTGCGCAAGATAGGATATAGACTGGATAAACATGTATCTCAGGTGAGATTTGGTATGGAGTCATCTCAAAATCTGCGAGTTAACTAAAGTTCATTAGCTTTGTCGAAAGAAAACTTATATGATGATAGGAGATTCATCAAAGCAAGTAGCAGTTGAAAAAAAGTGCTAAAAGAGTTATGAAATCGTACTGCACAGTGAACTTTGAAACCTTAGTTTAGTTTAATTATCTGAATAACCAGAATCAGCAAGTCAACAAAAGTCAATTAACTTTGTCAAAAGAAAACTTTTATCATGATGGGAGATTCATCAAAGCAAGTAGAAGTTGGAATAAAGTGGTAAAAGATTTCCGAAATTGTGGTGTTTGGTAACCTTTGAAACCACCTTGGCCAGTGTTTGGCTCAATTATTTGCATTTTCCAATAGCATCTAATTTGTCACCATAGTATACAATACAGAAGCAAAACTGAAAACCATGTCAAATAGTTCTAATTTTAGTTGAATTAATTTGCAAATTGAGAAATATAAGGTTTGTTTGGTTTCTAGAAGTTACTCTTGTGTTTGAGAACGTAGAGAATAAAGTTGAGAAAGATTGTATATCATTTTTTTCCGAAAAAATCTTATGGTGCAATGATGGTAAACATTTAACTTAGACCACCGACCTTAAAGGTAGACGATGACCAGTCCGAATGTGTCGTCCCAAAAACAAAACTTGTCTGAATGAACAAACCAAATTCAAAACTTAGGTTTAGGAAAGGAGTGTGCAACATGGAAACCAACGTATAGAAAGCAAGAAATCAAACTCAAAACTGTGCATTTTGTGATCTTTTGGAACTGGAAGTGATGATGACTTGAAATATTTACTTACAAGTTTCATTTTGTACTATCAAAAAAATAAAGAAGTTTCATTTTGTATTTGTAATCAATCACAGACCCTATAATTTCTCATCTTTTACGAACATAATTGTCGCACACAGCTCGATCCCTTTACAAATGTATTATTCACCATAAGAGGTCAGGACCACAAATTTGCGACTTAGTTACCTGATCAAGTGCGAAAGTGAAGTAACCCCTTAGCATGTGCTCCACTATGTGCTTTCTGGTGATCAAGTAGTACGCTTGATCACATATTTGCAATCCAGAATACACAAATCCAATCACATTCACTGTTAAGCTATATCTGCAATGCAAAATCACACACACCACACAGCATAACTATAGAGAGCCAAGAACTTATGGAAATTCACATCTAATTAAAAAAAGGATTTAATTAGTATGCACTATCACCACTTCCTTAAAAATATTTGACTTACATTATTAAAATTATAAGTAAACCACCATTTAGGGTCTTGAAAATCGTAAGTGTCTTGCAATTTTAGACTCGAAATTTACGAAATATCAAATTGCTCTCTCAAAATGTTCTCTTTGTCAAGTAGCTCTGTTGGAGATACTGATGTGTCACGTTAAGTGACACCTTGGGTTATTCATGTCGATGCCACGTGACACCAAACACTAAACTCAAGTTTCATTCCTGTTAAAAACTTATATTTTTATGTGTATTGGATTTCCGTAATACAATTAGCACGGATGAGGGAAGGAGCATCTTGATCGATATTAGATAATTTGGGCAAATAATTTGATATTTTCCAAATTTTGAGTCCTAAATTGAACACCTCTTACAATTTCAGGATCCAAAATGGTAGTTAAATCTTACATCTTAAAAGTTAAATCAAAATAAAATATGAAAATGAAAATGAATGAAACTAGAAACTAGTAGCTAACCTGAATTCCTTGTACAAAAAGAAAGAATCTTTAGCCCAACCCTTTTTTTGATCAGCAGCCAAAACCGAGAAAGAGACCAAACAGAAAACAAAAGCAGAGATTCTAAGACCTAACAAAACCTTGCTCAACAAACTCAACACATCTGGTCTTAATCTCCGATTACCACCAGCGGTGGTAGTTCCTTTGACGCCGACGAAACCCTCTTCTGCCGCGGGGTCTATCTTAGTGATCACAGTCGGTTCGACCTGGAATCGGTGAGCCGTAACTAAAGGCGGTTGCACGACGGAGAGGTGATCGTTGGAAATCGGCGAGTTGGAGAGGGAATGGAGCGATGGAGAAGGGGAATTGCTTTCGGGAGGAGAAACTGAGTGGTGGTGGTGGTGATTCTCCTTATTGTTATTGTTATTCCTTTGCTCTATGGTATTTTCTTCTTCTTCTTCTTCTTTTTCATCTTCTCTACCCTCTGAATTAGAGTGTGCTTTTTCTACAGATTCCTCTTTCTTCATATCTCAAATAAAGATTACTAACCTAAGCAAGCTTTTCACTCTCACATTTGTTTGTTGTCTCTCTACTGGATATCTGGTTTGGACTTGGGTTGTGGCACTCACAGTGCTTTAAACTTTGTGCAATTATTTATTTAAAAATAATGAAGGTCAACTTTTGGATTTCAAGTAGATGATGTGGCCTCTTAAGTGGCATTAATAAATTTCAATACGTGACGTTTAATAAAAATATAAGGAGAGAATTTAGTCATCACAAAATTTAAAAATATTAATTTAGTCTTTTATAAAATACGAAAGTATAAATTTAGTCTCTTACAATTCAACAAACTTAATTTAGTACCAACTATTCAACCTCTATAAAGTAGACGTCCTAGTTTTGGATTTACAAAATGATAATTGACTTACATATTTATTTTAGTTTGCAATTTAGTTTATTTTGAAATTGTAATATTTGATACAATTGTCTTTTAGATTTGATTGTATCATAAGTTTTTGGATTTTGAAGCTATAATTGTTGGTACAATTGTCTTTTAAAATTGATGGTACCATAATATTTTGTATTTTCAAGTTGTAATCATTAATATATTTGTCTTTTAATTTTGATGGTGCAATAATTTGTTGTCATATTAAACTGATGGGGAATGTATAAATATGTTGCAGGCTTGGAATTATTGTTACAGATTGAAAGTACCAATTTAACCTCTGCATAATACAAAAGTATCAAATGGTGGAAGAAGAAACTTGAAATTAACCTCTGCATAATACAAAAGTACTAATTTAACCTCTGCATAATACAAAAGTACCAGATTTTACTAATTTTTGAGTTAAAAAAAATTGAGGACCAAATTGTTCTAAACAAAATTGTTGCAGGGACTTAAATGTCCATAAGCATAATCCAATCACAATTTAAAAATAAATTAAAAAATCCAATTAAAAAAAATTGACAGAAACGCAACCATTTTATTTTATAAGAAATTAAATAATTATTTTATTTTATAAGAAACTAAAAATAATCATTTTTTATGTCAAGAACTAATTTATCTTTTATATTTTTATGTGAGAGACGAAAATCAATCTTCACTTTTAAAAAAAATTATCTTTTAAGATCAAATCTATTTTTAAATTTTAACTATTAGATTAATATCGAACTGTCGAGATAGTGTTATGTTGGTTGTCACAATGCACTGGTTTTCACCCTCTTTCAACCAAGATTGATTATCAACAAGAACTCAACATAGTGAATCCTTGAATATAATGAGAGAGAGCTAAAGTTTTGCTTAAGATAAGAGCTTTGTTGCTTCAGTATGAATGTTTAAGTAGGGAGTGATTGCCTTTAAAACTCTTGCATTTATATTCTTCTTGATGTTTCTTTTATAGATGAGGAGAGGATTAAAAAGGCTCACTATAGTCGTTATTGAACCTCTGCAAGCTGTTAGTTCATATCGAAGTCTATTAAACACATGTTCTATTTGGTCTAAAATGTTCTTTTATAAAACAAGAACTTTCTTGCTTCTATATTTTTATTGATAACGTGGATGAGTGATTGAATAGGCCGTGAAGTATCACTCTTTTGACTCATAAGCATGTAGAGCTTTCTGGCAAAGGATGCAGCAACAGTGTACTCATGCCCTTCTTGTACTTTCTCATAACTCATCAATCTGGAGATCAATCTAGTCATCGATCAGGAGGTTGTTTTGCTTATTTAGGCCTTCAGCTCGAGTTCTGGGCTTGAATATTGATTTGAGCGGTCTTGATATTCTTTAAATTGAGGTTACGATTGTTGAGAATGATCTATCTAAACTCTGTCTTTAAAAGTGAATAACCAAAATGTTCTTCTGATTAATCTCCAGTTCAAGTAAGACATCTTGATTTCTTTCATGGTGAGATCATTGATTTTTGTATGAATATATTTGATCACATATCTTTGAATAAATCACTCAAAAACACAAGTTAAATAGCAACAAATCAGAATCATGATTAGAGATTAATTAACTGTTTGTTTATCCTCAAAATAGTTGATTTGGCATTTTGCCTCAACACAAAGATTGTTTTTGATGTTTCCTTGTTGCTGAATTTTTCGAAATCTTTGAAGATGGTAACATTAATCATAAAAGTTTTTGCTTTGTGATGCATCTTGTATTGTTTCTTTTGATTAGCGTTGAGATTCTTTTTGGATATTTCAATACCACCATCATCTTTAGGAGCTTCATATCCGTGTTCGACTATTTCCTAAAGTTCAGGATCAAGTGAGATGTAGAAACTTCTCAACCGATCTCTCTTGTATTCAAATATTTCCCCATCAAACAACGAAGGTTTGCTAACATTTGCACCTATAGCTTCATCATAAGAGTTATTCATAATAATAAGATCATTACTCAAACACGGTTAAGTGCTCACCCTTGAGATCTAGCTCTAATACCAACTGTAGAGAGAAAAACACAAGAAAGAGGGGGTTTAAATTGTATTTTGTTACAAAAACTAAATTAAAAACAATTTAAGAAAAAAAGGTGATGAAAATAGGAATAAGTAAAACAATAAGAAAACAGATAAGGAAAGACACAAAAACAAATTTATGATGGTTCACCACCAACACAATAGCTACATCCAATCCTTTGACACATAAGGATTTAATCCACTATTCACCAATAGAATCACAAGTTCACTGAACACCTTCTAGTCACACTAGCTGTATTCAAGTCTTTTGAACCTTCTAGCTTAGTACAGTCAACTTGTTAAGGTCGGAAACCGCTTTTGGGTCGGGTTACAAAGTGTTTATATTGGGTTTGGAATGAATTCTCACACAAGAGTGTTTACACAAATTTGCTATCAGAAGATTTCTTAGGTTTCTCAGCACTTAGAGCTAATACATGAGATTTTCAAAAGGTTGTAATGACATAAGTACTTCTCTTGTTTTTCGTTGTTGATATCTTTATTTCTTTGTGACGATCACACATCCTTTTATAGAGAGCCATTTAGTAAGTCAGAGTTTCTGACCATTATTGTGATTGCATGAAATCAACTTGTGAAACAATAACTCGTATCAAATATTCAAAGATTTTGAATAAGTAATAAGCGTTTGTCATAATCCGTCTTCATAATTGATTCAACATATCTTGATTGAAACGGTAGGATGAATAGAGGATGACACCATTATAGGATGTTACACGTTTCTTTAGTAAGAGGATAAGTCTACTATGACGAGCAGAGTTTGTTGGAACGTAGCCTTATTATCTAAGTATTGACTTTATCAGATTGTTGACTATATCAAATGGTCAAATTGGATAGCAAGATTCTTATACGCAAAATCACCATAATGAACTTGTTCATAAGATTCAATAGAGGTGCATTGAGAGTGAGCTTTTTTGAATCAATAATACTTCAACAAATGTTACAGAGTGATGTGAACCAACTCTATATGAAGGCTAATGAGCTTCAAGAACTCATAGTGTTAGGGCCATTGACTAGAGGGAAATAAGAAAAAAGAAGAAAAAAATTGAAGGTTCTGAAAATGGAAGTTTTGAATAAGGGAAGTTTGAGGTAGAAGAAGTAGTTTTTAGGGAGAAGGGAGGGAAAGAGTGACACACGTGGGAAGTTCTAGTAATGGGTAGTTGAGAAGTGACTAGTGATATTAGGAAGGAGGAAAATAGGTTATGATAAGGCTAGAGAAGCCAATTTTTGGAGAATGAAAGGAAGGAGCCGTTACATAGTGTTTCTCCACTTTGTTGTTTTAATTTTTTTTTTAAATTGAATAAAAAGTAAAACCGATAAAGAAAAAAGAAAGATGCGAAGAAGAAGGAAATGGAGATCATTCTCCGTATTGACCATAACATTCTGGTTAGATTTTGCCAAGAAGTTTATTTGGATTTTTAATGATTTTCAGTTTTTCTTTAATAACATTAAAATGATCTTCCACTAAGGGTTTAGTGAAAATGTCAGCAAGTTGATTTTTGGTGTCAACTTCTTTCTTCTTAACATGATCTCTAATAAAATGATGTTTTATTTCAATATGTTTTGATCTTTAGTGTTGAATGAGGTTTTTTTGGACAGATTTATTGCACTTGTATTATCACAGTAAATTAGAACATTTGTGTAACTTACAAAAAAATCTTCAAGTTGATTTTTGATCCGTAAGACTTGAGAACAACAATTTGCAGCTGAGACATATTCAGCTTCAGTTGTTGACAAAGCAATTGTATTTTATTTTCTAGATGACCAGCTTATTAGAGCTTTTCCAAGAAACTGACATGAACCATTTGTGCGTTTTCTTTCAATTTTATCTCCAGCATAATCAAGATCACAATAGGCTACAAGATCAAAATGAGTTCCCTTGCATTACCAAAGGTCAAGATCAGTAGTACCAACAAGATTTCAAAAAATTCTTTTTACAGCAGATAGATGATATTCTTTAGGTAGATATTGAAATCTAGCACATAATCCTTTTACAAAAACAATATATGGTTTGCTTGCAGTTAGGTATAGCAATGAACCTATCTTTCCTCTGTATTTTTTTCCAAAAATTAATTTTCCTTGTTCATCGTTGTCCAAATTTTAAGATGAGTGCATGGGAGTTGTAATTGTTTTGGCTTCATTCATTTTGTATTTTTTTTTAGAAAATCTTTGATATATTTTTCTTGACAGATAAAAATTCCATTTTCATATTGTTTGATTTGCAAGCCAAGAAAAAAAATCTAAATTCTCCCATTATACTCATTTCAAATTCACTTTGCATGAGATTTAAAAATTCTTCACACATTTTTTCATTTGTTGAACCAAAGATGATTCGTCAACATACACTTGAACTATTAATAAATCCATTTTATCAAATTTTCTAAAAATTGTACTATCAACCTTGCCTCTAGAAAAACCATTTTTGATTAAAAATGAACTTAGTCTTTCATACCAGTCTCCAAGGGTTTGTTTCAGTATGTATAGAGCTTTGGTAAGTTTAAAGACATGGTTTGGTTTCTTTTTATCTTCGAAACCAAGAGGTTGATGAACACATACTTGTTCATTTAAAAAACCATTTAAGAAGGCACTTTAACATCCATTTGAAAGAGTTTAATAAGCTTATGGGATGCATATGCAAGAAGAGTTCTTATTGCTTCTAATCGTGCCGCTGGAGCAAATGTTTCATCATAATCAATACCTTATTTGTTGATTATAGCCTTGAGCTACAAGTCTTGCTTTATTTCTTATTACTTTTCCTTCTTTATTCAGTTTTTTTTTTTCTAAACACCCATCTTGTGCTAATAACTGCTTGAGTTTGAGGATTTGGAACAAGAGTCCAGACTTCATTTTTCTCAAATTGGAGAAGTTTTTCTTGCATTGCTTCAACTCATTTGTTATCAACTATGGCTTCTTTGATTAATTTTGGTTTCATTTGAGAGGCCATCACCATGTTCTTGTTGTTGTCGTCTTTGAAATAAATTATTGTTCTAATGCCATCATATGTGTTTCCAGTGATTTGATTTTGTTGATGATCTCCTACAACTTTCCAGCCTCGTGGAAGAGTTTGAAATGGAGATTAATGACCAATCTCGTTTTTTTGAGGAATAATCTATTGTTGTTGTTGTTGTTGAGATTGTTCTTCTTCCTCATCATCAATCTTTTGTACATCATGATCATCAATTTCATCAAATAACACATGCATACTTAAATCCACTATTTTTGTTCTTAGATTATATATTCTATAAGCTTTGGAATCAATGGAGTATCCTAAAAAGATAGCTTTGGAATCAATTAGGATATAGAACTAGAAACCAAAGACATGAAAGTATGAGATATTTGTCTTTTAGTTTTTCCATAATTCGTAAGGTGTTTTGTTGGGAATTTTCTTATCGAGACACGATTTAAAATGTAACAAGATGTGTGAATTGCTTCAATCCAAAAATATTTCTCAATTTTTTATTCTTCCAAGATGGTTCTGGCTATTTCTCGTAATGTTCTATTCTTTTTTTCAACAACTTCATTTTGTTATGGAGTTCTTCTGCAAGAAAGGTTGTGAGAAATACCATTTTCATCAAAATAGTTTTTAAAAGAAGCATTTATGAATTCTCCTCCATGATCACTTTTTACAAAAGATTTGAAATTCTTCAAAGGAGTCATCTTTCTATTTTTAAAATTGCACCCATGTGAATCTTGAAAAATCATCAACAATTACAAAGCCATATCTCATTCCTCCTATACTTGTAGTTTTGATAGGACAAAAGAGATCAATGTGAAGTAGTTCAAGAGGTTTTTGAGTTGAAACAAAGTCTTTTAAGTAGAAACTACTCTCGATTTGTTTTCCTTTAGCACAAGCTTCACATATTTTATCTTTGTCAAAACTGATCTTTGGCAGGCCTCTAACATGATCAAGTTTGGATAATTTTGAAATTTTTTTAATCCTGATATTCCCGGTTCGTTTGTACCATATCACTTATCTTTGGTTATAGTTATAAAACATGATTCAATGGGTAATTATTCTAAATATAAGAGATACAAAATTTTCTTTCATGACCCAGAAAAGAATTTTTTTTCCAGAAGACGCTTGCTTGACTTCACACGTGTTTGATTTAAAAATAACTTCAAAGCCATTGTCATGCATTGACTAATGCTTAGTAGATTATGTTTTAAACCTTCAACATATTGAACATCAACTATTTCTGCAGAGTTTTCTTTACCTATAATACATTTACCTTTGATCTTTGCCTGATCACTATTTCCAAAGGTTACAGATCCTCCATCCTTCCTGACAAAAGAAAGAAAACATTGTTATCTCCTCCCATATGTCTTAAGCAACAATTGTCCAAGTACCATGGTTTTTTCATGACATTTTGAAAATCAACCTGCATTAGATATTAATAAGTTCTTAGGTACCCATTTGGTCTTGAGACCAAAATGTTCTTCCTTTTTGGGAAATTGTCTTGCTTTGAACTTTTCATCCTTTTTTTGTTGTAAAAACATGTGGAATCAAGATGTTCAATTTTATTACAATAACAACATTTTGTCCTACATTTATCTTATATTCCTAGATTTTTTGCTTTTGAGATTTGTCAAAACCAAGTTCAGCTTTATCAAAGATTCTTACTTGTGATCCCATGATTTTTTGGAAAGTTATTGTGGATTTAATAAAGTTTGAAAATTATTTCTAAGATTCTCAATTCTATTTTGAGCAGAACATTATCCTCTTGGGTTGTAGAACGTTCTTGACACTTGTTCTTAGCAGTTTCAATTTTTTTTCTAGATATTTTGAAATGAGAATCTTGCAGGCTTTGAATGACCTTTCTGAGTTCATCATTCATAGCTTGGGCTTTCTCTTTTTTTTTTTTCTTTACAAACTTGTTCTTTTAATGAACCACATTTTTTAGCTAGAAAGTTTGAATCACGTAAAAGATTATCAAATTCTTTTTCCACTTATTCACATAAAGGACCAAGTTCAGAGATGGTTACCTCATCATTTGCTGAGTTTCCCATTATGCACATGTTGGCTTCTTCATTATCTTCTGTGTCTAATTCTTCAAAATCATCCTAAGTGACTATCATGGATTTTTTCTTGAATGCAAATCTTTTTGGTGCCTTTTTAATCAAATGACATTTAGTTTTATAATGTCCTACTTTATTGCACCCATAACATATGATTTGGCTTTATATATTTCAGTTTTAGAGTTTTCCCTTATGCTTGGAAAACTTCTTCTAATCTGATCTCTTCTTCTCATCATTCTTTGAATTTTTCTTGTGAGAAGAACTACTTCCTTATCAGCTTCTTGTTGGCCAGTTTCTCTTTCCTTTGAATCTTATTTTTCATCTTGTTGTGAGGATGAACCTTCTTGAAGGTTTTGTGATTGAAGGAATAGTTGCATTTTTCCTTTCTAGAAGTAGTAACATGTACCATCAAAATAAGGTGGTCTATTTGATGATCCTTCTTCAACAATAAACTTGGCTTTTGACATCGCTTTATTTTTCCTGAATCTTTTCCTCTAACACTCATTGGGTGCTTAACCTTAGAGGAAAAGCTCTAATTCCAATTGAAGTAGCAATATCAATCACAAGGAAGGGGGTGTGGTTTGAATTGTGATCACTTTTTAAAATCTTAATTCCTGAACTTAATTCAAATTAACTCAAGATCAACCTTGGTTTCAAATAGAAAGTTCAGAACGTTCTAGGTGAGTTAGAGATAAATAAAACATATTAGTTCTAGGTGATATGTGATCGTTGAATGAAAAATAAATAAGGATAAGGATAACAAGATCACACAATATGGGCTACATCCAGTCCTAACAATCTGTGAGATTTTCCACTAACGTGCTTAGCACTAGAATGTTTTTGCTTTCACACTATCTATCTTGATCACTCAACACTTGTTTGATATTTATTATCAGCAAGAACTCAATAAAGTGATCTTTAAATATAATGAGAGAGAGTTGGAGTTTTGCTTAAGAGAAGAACTTTGTTGCCTCAACATAAATGTTTAAGTATGAAATTATTGCCTTTAAAACTCTTGCATTTGTCTTCTCTTTGATGTTTCTTTTATAGATGAGGAGAGGATTAAGGCTCAATACATTCGTTACTAAAATCTGCAAGTTGTTAGTTCAGATTGAAGTCTATTAAACACATGTGTAATCTGGTCCAGAATGCTCTTTTATAAAACCAGAACGTTCTTGCTTCTGTATTTTTAGGAGAACTTGGATGAGTGATTGAATGGGCTATGAAATGTCAGTCCTTTAACTCTGAAGCATGTAGAGCTTTCTGCAAAAAGAATGCACTAATAATGTCCCTGTTGTCCTTGTTCACAACTCATCAATCTAGAGATGAATCTAGTCATCGACTTGGAGGCTATTTTGCTTCTTTGGGCCTTCTGCTCGAGTTCTGAGCTTGACTATTGATTTCAGCAGTCTTGTTACTCTTTAACTTGAGGTTTGGATTGTTGAGAATGATATGTCTTAAAAAGGGAATAACTAAAATGTTCTTCTGATCAATCTCTTGTTCAAGTAAGACATGATGTTCTTGATTTCTTTCATTGTCAGAATCATGATTAGTGATTAATTAATTGTTTGTTTATTCTCAAAACACTTGATTTGAGATTTTTCCTCAACACGAAGATTGTTTTTGATGTTTCCTTGTTGCTAAATTTTTTGAACTCTTTGAAGATGGTAACATTCATCATAAAAGTTATGGCTTTGCGATGCATCTTGTATTGTTTCTTTTGATCAGCGTTGAGATTCTTTTTGGACATTTCAACACCACCATCATCTTTAGGAGATTCATATCCCTCTTCGACTTTGTCCTAAAGTTTAGGATCAAGTGAGATGTAGAAACTTCTCAACTGATCTTTCTAGTATTCAAATCTTTCCCCATCAAACAACAAAGGTCTTCTTACATTTTCACCTATAGCTTCATCACAAGAGTTAGTCATAATAATAATATCATTACTCAAACACGGTTAAGTGCTCAACCTTGAGACCGAGCTCTAATACTAATTGAAGAGAGAAAAAAACAAGAAAAAAGGGTTTTGAATTGTATTTTGTTTTAAAATTTTAATTAAAAACAATTTAAGAAAAACTAGTGATGATGAAAATAGGAATAAGTAAAACATTAAGTAAACATATATGGAAAGACACATAACCAATTATGATGTTTCACCACCAACACAGTAGCTACATCCAGTCCTTTAACACATAAGGATTTAATTCACTATTCACCAATACAATCACAAGTTCACTAAACACCATCTAGTCACACTAATTGAATATAAGTTTTGTCAACCTTCTAGCTTAGTACAGTCTACTTGTTAAGGATGGAAACCGTTATTGGGCCAAGTTGCAAAGTGTTTATATTGGGTTTGAAACGAATTCTCACACAAGAATGTTTACAAAAATTTGCTATCAGAAGATTTCTTAGGTTTTTCAGGACTTAGCGCTAATACAAGAGATTTTCAAAGGGTTGTAATGACATAAGTGCTTTTCTTGTTTTTCGTTGTTGATATCTCTATTTCTTTGGGAAGATCACAAATCCTTTTATAGAGAGTCATTTAGTCAATTAGGTTTCTAACCATTGATGTGATTGCATGAAATCAACATGTAAAATAATAATTCGTATTGAATCTTCAAATATTTTGAATAAGTATTAAATGCTTGTCCAAATTCGTGTTAATAATTGATTCAACGTATCTTGATAGAAACGACATGATGATCAAAGGATGACACTATTAGAGAATGTTACACACTTCTTTAGGCAGATGATAAGTCTAATATGATGAGCAGAGTTTTTTGGAGCATAGACTTCTTATTTGAGCATTTACTTTATCAGAGTGTTTTCTGTATCAGATGGTCAAATTGGATACCAAGATTATCAGACGCAAAATCACCAAAGTGAACTTGCACATAAGATTCAGCAGAGGTGCATTGTGATCGAGCTTTTCAGAATCAGTTATACTTCAACAAATGTAACAAAGTGATGTGGACCAACCCTACATGAAGGCTAATGAGCTTCAAGAACTAGGAGAGGAAGCACCATTGATTAGAAGGAAGGCTAGGAAGCTAAAGAAACAATTAGAGAAACAAGTTGTTAATTTTTTTTAATCTTAAAACCTATGACAAGATTTACCCACATTATATTAATCTCTTAGTCATATAATTACTTTAAGACTTATTTATAATTTTCAGGATGTAATACTCATACCTTATAATTTGGAATTATGTTGACTTGTGTGTGTGCCTAAATATTTGGTAGCTTAGGCAAAATGTCATTAGTTGTGTGTAACATAGGCACCATGTCATTTTTTATTAGGTTATATATGTCTTTTTATTGTAAGACATAGGGGAACTTTTTGGAAAGAAAGAAACACTTTCGGTGAGATAAGAGAAATGCTTTCTGGGGTTCTCCTTTGAACCAAACTTGATTCTAATCAAGAGCCTCTTACTCTTGTGGTGACTCTACCTTGATCTTACCATTTCTTGTGGAGTGTGGTGATTTCTACCATTTCTTTCCTTCTCCACATTTTCTTGTTTGTTTTCTCCATTTTAATTTGGTACTTTGTTTGAAAATATCATTTGGTTAGATCCTTCAACTCATATGAAAATACTCAATGACAAATATTTGTATCGTATTTTTTATGTATCAATGTTAAATAGTTTAATGCACTTTTGAGAATATTTATGGGTTTATTTTTAGAAAGATTGAATGCTATTATATAAATTTCTAATTTAATTTACTCTTTGTTATGCAGAGAATATAAGAATCATAATACAATATATATATATATATATATATATATATATATATATATATAATATTTTGTTTATTATATAATTATTTGTTTATTAATAACATAGGAAGAATGAGAATTTCAAATGATAAAAAAAATATATGGAATTGATAAAAATATTAAAAAACAAATAAGTAACATAGTAGAGACATAATGACAAAGAGGCCCCACAATCAAAAGGAGAAAAATTAAGGGGAAAAACAAATATTCATCCTTTGATGTTTAGAGTTGGAGTAAAGTGTCTCAAGTTTTTGAGTAAAAATTATTCTCCTTATGAGTTTTTATTTTTCTCTTTAATTTGATGAACATCCTTATTCTTGTTTTGACTTTCGTTATAATAATGAATAACAAAACTGTCTTCTAGGGTTGATGTGAATCTTGTAATTGAGATACATTTTACTATGTCTTAGTAATCTATTATAGTTTTATTTTAATTACTTTTAATTGTTCAATTAAATTTTCTTATTTTTCTAATCACATGTTAGGACTGATCACCTTTTGCATGTTCTTTATCAATTAGTTGTTAGCGATCGCACTGTAATTAGTTGGTGGATCTATAGGATAATTGAGACTATAAATTATTGCATGACCAAACTTAATTTTAGTCTTTCAATCATTCAACCTTTTTATGATCTATGCTTTTCATGAATTTAAATTATTCGCATGACCAAACAAATGGTTAATTTAGGAAAAATAATATGAATCACCAATGACCAAATGAGTTAACTTTACTTGCCATTGTTTGATCCAAAATTTTATTTCCAAACTTGTTTTTTATGTTATTTTTTCCATACATGTTCTATTCTAGAAATTCAAAATCCTAACTTGATAAGAAAAACAATAGGAATTCAAATATACAGAGAAAAATATGAAAATATAAGTGTTTCGAAAAAGTGATTCTACACAAAAGCACTTATTGAAAAAGGAAGTTTACCAAAAAAAATCCATAAATGGTTCACTTTAAGACATCAATCATTATTGTCTTTATTAGTTATTGAAAGTTTTATCTTAGTACCTTACCTCCCACATATTTGAATCATTTAGTCATTTAGTTTCGATTTTTCTTGATTTGTTGTTTCGTTGATAATCTATTTGAGTGTCTTCCTTTGCTTATATTTTCGTATTTGTCTTTTAAATTCTTTGGTTTTGTCTTTCAAGTTTCTTTTGTCTTGTTTGGCCTCTTAAATGATAACTTTCATGTATGTTTTGTCACATTATTAGAGGTTTACCACAAAATTGGTTGAGATTTGTTTGGTTGTTTTAAGAACTTGAAGAGTTGCATTAGAGAGTGAAAAAAGGCTAGAGTGAACATTATGAAAAAGCCATCATTGAGTGATATATACGAGTGATACATTTCTTGAGTGTAAACACTTAGTGAGCGCTGAGGGCCTTATTTTTACTTTGTTCACTTGTTCTTGTCATTTGCTTGATTGTAGACTTGTGCTTGTTGTTGTTGAAATCATGAGTGAAAGTGAACCAAACCCCCTTTCTCCTAGAACTGCTTCTCTAATGGATCACTTTACAAAAACATTGAATACTCAAATGAATGCCTTGAGATTAGAGTTTTTGAATAAAAATATAGGAGATCTCATTATAGAAGATATTCTCAAAAAGAAGATGGGTTTGAAACCGAGGGAAGTAGAAGACAAAGAGAACATGTCAAGAACTATAGAGACTATTATGAGAAAGGGCATCATAGTAATCATGAGAGGAACCATAGATATTGTCATGGCAATGAGAAGAGGACTCAAAGACATAATGATACATATGAAGGTAACAAAATTAAGTTCCCTTCATTTCCTGGAAAAGTGACACGGAAACATATCTTGATTGGGAACTTAAGATAGATCAATTGTTTGAATCTCGTGACATTAGAGAAGAGAGGAGAGTTAAGTTGGCTACCTTAGAGTTTAAGGATCATGCTTTACTTTGGTGGGACTAAAATGTCAAGGAAATGAGGAAATATGATGCTAGGCAACTATACAATTGAGAAGAATTAAAAGCACTTTTTAGGACGAGATATGTACCATCTCATACAAAGGTTGAAACAAGGCTCCAAGAGTGTGGATGATTATTATAAGGACTTTGAGACTTCAAGAATTTGCTCAAACATTAGAGAGGATGAAAAAGACATAAAAACTAAGTTCTTGGATGGCCTAAACTATGAGATTAGAGATGTGATTGAGTTACAACATTTTATGGATATTGAGGAGCTTGTTCATAAGTCATCCACCGTTGAACTACAATTGAAGAGAAAAAGTACTTATAAAAATCATTCCTCAAACAAAGACCCCTCACATTGGAACAAACACAAAAGATAGGGTCATTCTCCATTGGCTTTTGCCAATGAAGGTAAGTCTACTAAACCTAAAGATCCTTTTGCTAGTTATTCTTCACATTCTTCAATTAAATGTTTCAAATGCTTAGGAAGAGGTCATATAGCATCTAATTGCCCAAATAAAAAAATTTATGATTGCAAAGGCTAAAAAGGTATATGAAACTGATTTTTCCCTTTATTCTTACTCTTCATAACTATCCCCAAGTGAACTAGGGAGTGTATATGATTTGGCTCCCGTTGAAGGAGATCTTCTCATGACTAGAAGGCTCTTAGGAGTCCAAGTTAAGGATGATGATTCTCAAAATGAAAATATTTTTCATACTAGGTGTCTTGTTGATGGAGAAGTTTGCTCTTTGATAGTTGAAAGTGTTGGTTGTACCAACGTGGCTAGCACTAGATTAGTAACAAAACTTGCCTTGAAAACCACCAAACATTGGAGGCCATATAACCTTCAATGGCTAAAGGAGGATGTTAATATATAAACAAGTTTGGGTTAATTTTAGTATTGGAAAATATCATGATGAAATTTTGTGTGATGTTGCGCCTATGGAGATCGACCATATTTTGTTAGGGAGGCAATGGAAATTTGATAGAAAGGTTCATCATGATGGTCACACTGACATTTACTCTTTTGTGCATATAAAGTATCAAGTGTCTCTTTTACGTCTTAGTCCCAAAGAAATTTGTTTGATCAAACTCAATGGAATCTAAAGAGGAACAAAGAGATCAAAGAATAAAAAGGAAAGTATATCATGCATGCTCATGACTCAAGTAACCAAAATTCTTTCCCTAGGGTAGAAAACTTATTTGCTAGAGAGCATGTGGTTAGGAAAGCTTTGCTGAATAGACAATCGGTATATTTTCTTTACTGCAATGATTTATGTTTGTCTACTTACATGATGATATTCATCCATCATTGAATTGTCTTTTAAAAAAGTTTGATCATATGTTCCCTAAAAAAATTTCTCATGGCCTACCTTCTCTTAGAGGCATAGAGCATCACACTGATTTGATTCCTAATGCTTCTTTGTCTAATAGGCATCTTTATAGAAGTAATCTGGAACAAATTAAAGAAATTGAAAGACAAGTCCAAAAACTTTTGGAAAATGGTTGGGTTCAAGAGAGCCTTTGTCCTTAAGGCATGTTGGTAATCTTAGTACCAAAGAAAGATGGCACATGGCACATGTGCACCGATTGGCATGCTACTAATAACGTTACCATCAAATATAGACATCCTATACCTAAACTTGATGATATGTTAGATGAATTGCATGGTGCATGTGTATTTTCCAAAATTGACTTAAAAAGTGGTTATCATCAAATTCAAATTAGAGAGGGCGACGAATGGAAGACAACTTTTAAAACCAAGATTGGACTTTATGAATGGTTAGTTATGCCATTTGGCCTAACCAATGCCCCTAGTACTTTCATGAGATTGATGAACCATGTTTTAAGACACTTCATTGGAAAATTTGTGGTTTTTACTTTGATGATATTCTTGTGTATCGCTTGAACATGCATGATCATATTGAGTATCTCAAGAGTGTTTTACAAATCCTAAGACAATAAAAGTTGTTTGCTAATTTAAAAAAGATAAACTGTTGCCAAAGTGAGGTTACATTATTAGGATTTGTAGTGAGCGCACAAGGTGTTAAAGTAGAGGAAGAAAAGATTAAGGCTATAAGGGATTGGCCAATACCTAAATGCATGAGTGAGGTTAGGAGTTTTCATGGCCTTACTAGCTTCTATAGGATTTTCGTGCCTCATTTTAGTACTTTGGCCACTCCTTTGAATGAGATTGTAAAGAAAAATGTTGCATTTAAGTGGGAACAAGATCAAGAAGATGCATTTACTACTTTAAAGGAAAATTTGATGCATGCACCTATCTTGGCCTTACCTAACTTTGAAAAAACTTTTGAAATTGAATATGATGCATCTAATATTGGATTATGGACTGTTTTGCTACAAGAAGGTCATCCAATTGCATATTTTAGTGAGAAATTAAGTGGAGTACACATGAACTATTTCACTTATGATAAAAAAACTATATGCTTTAGTGAGATCATTGCATACTTGGCAGCATTATTTGTTTCCTAAAGAATTTGTGATACATAGTGATCATGAATCCTTAAAGTATTTAAAATGGCAAGGTAAACTAAATAAGAGTCATGCAAAGTGGGTTCAATTCTTAGAACAATTTCCATATGTCATCAAACACAAGAAATGGAAAGCTAATGTGGTAGCCGATGCACTTTCAAGGCAGTACTCACCTATCTCTACTCTTAAAACTAGGCATCTTGGTTTTGATAATATTAGAAATTTGTATGCCTTAGATGTTAATTTTGTTTGTCTTTTTTGTGATTATGAACTTATGGCACATGACTCTTGTTACAGACATGACAATTACTTGTTTTAGGGCACTAGACTATGCATTCCTAAGTGTTCATTAAGAGAATTGCTTGTGAGAGAGGTGCACAAGGGCGGTTTAATGGGTCATTTTGGGGAGCATAAGACTTTTGACATGTTGCATGAACTTTTTTTTTTGCCTAAAATGAAGCATGATGTGCATTTAAGTTGTTCTAGGCACATAGTTTGTAAGAAGGCTAAATCTAAAAGCATGCCTCCTGGTTTGTATATCCCTTTTCCTATTACTTCATCTCCTTCGGTTGATTTGTCCATGGATTTTGTGTTGGGGATACCCAAGAACAAAAATGGTTGTGATAACATTTTTGTTGTTGGGGATCATTTTTCTAAGATGGCAGATTTCATTCCTTGACATAAAGTTGATGATGCAAGTCATATTGCAAACTTGTTTTTCAAAGAGGTCGTAAAATTGCATGGTATACCTAAATCAATTGTTTCCGATAGGGACACTAAATTCTTGAGTCACTTTTGGAAAACCTTGTGGGATAAAGTAGGAAACCAAGTTTTTATTTTCCACTACTTGTCATCCTCAAACAGATGGACAAATCGAAGTGGTCAATAAAGCTTTCGGCACCATGCTTAGAAATTTTTTGCATGCAAATCCAGAGGCTTGGGAAGAGTGTTTTCCATTTATTGAATTTGCATATAATAGAGTTCCACATAGGACCACATAATTTTCTCCATTTGAGGTTGTACATGGTTTTAACCCACTAACTCCACTTGATTTGCTTCCTTTACCTCTTAGTGTTGATGTTTTGCATAGGGATCCCAAAGAAAGAGTCAAGTATGTCAAGGACCTATATGCTAAAGTGAAGACCAATAGTGAGATGAAAATGGTACACTATGCAAAGAATGCCAACAAGACTCGAAAAAAAGTTGTTTTTCAACCTAGTGATTAAGTTTGGGTTCACTTATGGAATGAGAGGTTTCCTTCCATAAGGAAATCCAAGCTTCAACTAAGGAGTGATGCCCCATTCAAGGTGTTGGAGCGGATACACGATAATCTTTTGATGCTTAGAGTTAGAGTAAAGTGTCTCAAGTTTTGTAGTAAAAATTATTCTCCTTATAAGGTGTAGTTAGAGTAAAGGGTTTGCACTAACACAACTATAAGGTGTAAAAGGGTTTGACTTTTGTTATAATAATGAATAACAAAACTGCCTTCTAGGGTTGCTGTGAATCTTGTAATTGAGATACCTTTTACTATGTCTTAGTTACCTATTATAGTTTTATTTTAATTACTTTTTATTGTTCAATTAAATTTTCTTATTGTTCTAATCACATGTTAGAATTGATCACCCTTTGCATATTCTTGATCAATTAGTTGTTAGCGATCACACTCTAATTAGTTGGTGGATCTATAGGATAATTGAGACTATAAATTATCGCATAACCAAACTTAATTTTAGTCTGTCAGTCAGTTAATCTTTTTATGCTCTATGCTTTTCCCGAATTTAAATTATTCTCATGACTAAACAAATGGTTAATTTAGGAAAAGTAATATGAATCACCAATTACCAAACGGGTTAATAGTCTTAGTAAAAGGATTGATAATTGAGTCAAAAGAAAAGGAATTCGAATAGAACTAGAATCAGGTGTAATGAAAGTTACTGTGACCCTAGGCTTTTGCCCATTAATTTACAACTGTGTTTTTTTTTTAATTTAATTTTTCTTAATTATTTGCTATTTGATTATTTTGTTTTCATAACAACTCAACTATAATTGTAATCTAAATAATAAATAATCTTAATTAGTTTGGTACTTGTTTATTAATCTTGTGGATACGATAATTATTTATACTACTTTTGCAATAAAGTACACTTCTTCTAAGTGTGTTTTAAATGCAACAAGATTTTGGTGCCGTTGTCGGGGATTAATTCAACAATATTAAGCAAAAAATATTTTTACTACTTTAGACATTTTCTTTTTTTATTTTAGTATAATGTAAGTTGTTGAAGAAAAAAATATTTATCATTATTTTGTTTATATTTTTGTTGTTATTACTATTATTCTATTTTAATTTTTCTCTAAAAGAAAAAATGTATAATAGTAATATATTTTTTCTTTTCTTTATTGTTTTCTTATTTTATTTAAAAAAATTGTTTAGTTGTTATTAGTTTTGTTTTTTATTTTTATTACTATTACTTGTACATGCTCACCCACTCCCAAGAGCCTGCTTTTCTTTTTGATCCATAAATTGAAAGAACAGCTCGCAGAGACATAGTGAGAAGAAAAATGGGTTATAACCCGTGAAGAACACTTCAGGACAACTTTACTCCCTCAATAGGTATTACTACCAGTATTGTGAATCCACATTTGCAAGCAACCAATTTTTAGCTCAAACCAAGTTTGGTTCAAATGGTTCATAATTCTATTATGTTTTGGGGAACACCAACTGAAGACCTTAATGCTCATCTAAAGAATTTTGTGAGAGTAACAAACTCATTAACTTGCAATAGTGTCATTCCTGAAGCCATTAGAATGAGATTCTTTATAAGGTCATTACCTAACAAGGAAACTATGTGGCTAGATTCTCTACCTATTGGGTCCATTACGACATGGGATCAATTGAAACAAAAGTTCTTGAACAAATACTTCCCCCCAGGAAAAATTGCAAAGATTCGAGCTGAAATCACAAACTTATCTTAATTTGAGCAAGAATCTTTACATTAAACATGGAAAAGACTTCAACACAAGCTCAAAAGTTTCCCTCACCATGGATTTAGGAAGTGGCAAATACTTGAAATTTTGTACAATGGATTGTCTTCTCAAAATAGGGGAGTTATAGATTCAACATGTGGAAGCTCTATGCTAAATAAAAAACCTGAGAAGGTTTATAACTTAGTTGTAGAGATAACAACTGATAGTGCTCAGTGGACAACAAATGACAAACACTTAAGAAACCAGTTAAGATGTACAAGGTGGATGTTGAAACCAAATTTGACATAAAGCTTGATGCTATTTCTAAACAGATTGAAACTTTGATGAAAGAACAAGCTCAACTATCTCCCATAGTCCATTCCATTTAAGATAATGACCGCAACCCTTGGGCCAACCTTACTGAATTATCGACCAAAAGAAAAGTGACTTGAGGCTTGGCATGCAAGATTCTTTGGTCAAGTACATTGAAAAGGTTGGACATTTTTGCATGGTGTTTTAGAAAATTTCATGGATATGACTGATGAAGGACTATAATCCATTGAAGAGCTTATAAAAGCAAGTGGTAAGCCTTCCCCATCCACCGAAGGGGCCAATTATATCCATATTCCCAACCAAAACTAGAATGATCCTTATTCGAGCACATACACCCAAGGTTGGAGAAAGTATCCCTACTTTTCTATCTGAAAGGCCTCTAGGTTCACTACCAACTTAGATTGAACCTAACCCAAAAGAAAGAAATGAGCACTACAAAGTTGTCACTGTTAAGAGTGGTAGGGAGCTAAATCAAGAAAGCAAGCAAGACGAGCGGAGTCTTAAGAAAGAAAAAGAAGCTCCAATTGAAGGGAGTATTACCAAAGGTCACGACAAAAGAAAGGAGATAGATGAGCAATTAAAGGTAAGTGTTTCCTTTCCTCAAAGACTTAAGAATGAGCAACATGATAAGCAATTTGCTAGATTTCTTGAAATATTTATGAAATTACATATTAACATTCCTTTTGCTGAAGTTATTTCTCAAATGCCTAAATATTCTAAATTTTTCAAAGAAATTATTTCCAACAAAAATAAATTAGAAGGCTTTGAAACAGTCAAATTGAATGAGGCATGTTCTACAATAATTTTGAAAAGGTTACCACCTAAGCTTAAGGATCCAAGTAGTTTTACTATTCCTTGTACAATTAGTAACTCTCATTATGAAAATGTATTGTGTGATTTAAGAGCAAGTATAAATTTTATGTCTTTATCTATTTTTAGAAAACTTGGTTTGCAAGAACCTCAATCAACTAACATCTCCTTGCAGCTAGCTGATGGATCTACATTACCTACCCCCGTGGTATGGTATAAGATGTTTTAGTAAAGGTTGGAAAGTTTATTTTCTCTGCTGACTCTATTGTTTTGAAAAGTTCCTAACGTTTTTGCATATTCACCACCTCTAAAAGAATTGGAGTAACCATATATTTGAGGAATCAGAATAAGGCAATACCACATAGACTAAACCTTCAATTGAAGAGGCTTCTGAGCTTGAATTAAAACCTCTTCCTGCAAATATGAAATATGTTTTCTTGCACCCCCTTCCTCTTTGCCTGTGATTATTTCTGCGTATTTGATAAAGACAATGGAAAAACAAATTTTGAGGGTATTGAGGGACAACAAAAAGGCTTTTGGATGGTCCATGAAGGTGCAAACACGAGAAGGGGGGTTGAGTTGCATTTGACAAATTTGATAACTTTTTCTAATTTGATGAAGGTTGGTTGGTTTTTATGATTTACTTATATAAGAAGCAACCGGGTTCAAAGGCAGCAAACAATGAAAGCATAAATAATTGGACTCATAGATTATCTTGGTTCACCACTAAACTTTGTTACATCCAGTCCCCTCATTCGGAAGGCTTTAATCCACTAGTTCAAATACCTTGAATTACAAAGCACCTGACACTCCAAGCCAGTCTTCCCAAACAGCCTGACAACCACCAGACTTTTGAGGAACTAACCACCTTGATCATGCTGCCATTGGTTTGATATTTGTTGGAAAATAGGATGCAAAACCCAGGTTAATTACGTGGATTTGTTGTTGTAAGAGTTTGACGTGGAGATTATTGATAAGAAAGGCTCTGAGAACTTTGTAGCTGACAATCTCTCCAGACTTGACCATAGTGTGAGGGAACCATCAAATGATGGGGAGATCAAGGAGATGTTCCTTTATGAGAAGCTTTTAGATATTTCTAATGACCCTTAGTTTGCTCATATTGTTAACTACTTGGTTGGTAAGGTTGTTCCCCCTTACTTCTCTGATATATCATAACATGTTCATCTCATATCACTTCGACTTTTCTGGCTATAGTCTTGTCTTTTTGGATGTATTTAAGAGTTTCTATCTAGCTAACCCTTTTGCAAAGGATCTGCTAAATTTTTATCGGTGCGTATATGATTCACTATAACAACTCCTTTAGAAAGTAACTCTCTAACTGTGTTGTGCCTACGACGTATTTGTGGTCTCTTACCATTGTAATAATGATTCTCAATCTTTGTAATAACCACAGTACTATCACAGTGGATCAACACAACTGGATTGGTTTTTCCCATAAAAGATCTCACCTAGTAAGCATCTCAACCATCTATACTAAAAATATCGTCTATTTCTATGATTTCCAAGATACATCACAACCATCTATACTAAAAATATAGTTACAAGTTGCTTTGGAGTCATCTGATAAAGTGTTCCAATCAAAATAACTGTATCCTTCAATGACAACAGAAAATATTTGATAATGTAATTTGAGACTCATGGTCCTTTTAAGGTATCTCGTGACTCTTTTGGTAGCGTGCCAATGCTCCATACTAGGTCTATTGGTAAACCTGCACAATAGTTCCACGATGTACACAATGTCGGGTCTAGTACAGTCAGTGGCATACCTGAGATTCGCAATGATGCTTTCATATTCAATTTAACTAACACCTTCACCAATGTTTTTGAAAAGTTTCACATTTGGATCATATGGTGTGCAAGTAGGTTTACAATCAAAGTATTTGCATTTTTTTAAGATCTTTTCAACGTAGTGAGACTGATCTAAAAAATTCCCTTTTTTGACCTAGTAATCACGATTCCAAGGATTACACTCACTTCTCAAAGGTTTTTCATATCAAAGTTGTTACACAACAATGATTTCACAATATTTACAACATGAATGTTTGAATCAAAATAAGAGTAGGTCGTCTACATAGAGACATACGATAGTGCAAATGCCATTTTGAGATTTGTAATAAATACATTTGTCAATTTCATTCACTTTAATCTCATTCGATATAATCAAGTCATTGCTTAGGAGCTTGTTTAAAAACATACAGAGATTTATCTAACTTATAGACTTTTTTTCTTGCCCATGAATCACAAAACCTTCAGGTTGTTCCATATAGATTTCTTCTTCCAAGTCACCATTTAAAAAAGTTGTTTTGACATCCATTTGGTGTATCACCAAATTATGAATAGTAGCTAGTGAAATGACTACCCTAAAGGATGTAATTCTAGTGACTAGTGAAAAAGTGTCGACGAAATCTATATTTTCTTTGTCTAAAACCTTTGGTTACAAGGCGAGCCTTGTATTTATCAACAGTTCCATCGACTTTTAGTTTCTTTTTCAAAATCCATTTACAACTTATCTATTTGCAATCAGGAGGCAAGTCTACTAAATATCAGGTTCTATTAGACACTAGAGAATCCATCTCATCGTTTATAGCTTCTTGCCATAAATCTGCATCCAAATATGACAAAACTTCTTGAAGAGTTGCAGGATCCTCTTCTAAGGTATAGATTCTATAATCAGGTCCGTAATCTTTATACACTTTGGTTTTCTTACTTCTTCGAGGTTCGATTTCTTGTTTGTTGTTTTCATTGCTCCTCATCACAGGAACATGACTTGGTTCGCTTCCCCCACTATTTCTCGATTTGAAAGGGAATTTATTTTCATAGAAGTCAACATCATTTGACTCTATGATCACTTTTTTTATTTAGGTCATAAAACCTATACGCTTTGTTGTTTACTGCATACCCAATGAATACACATTCATAGGCTCTACTGGCGAGTTTAACTCGCTTGGGATTAGGAATTCTAACATAATCCAGACAACCCCAAGTTCAAAAATAAGAAAATGTTTTGTCTTTGTTGTTTATTCTTCAAAATCTCATAAAGAGATGTTTTGTTTTTAGATTTAGGAACTCTATTCAAAACATAGAAAATAGTCAATATAATTTCCCCTCACCAACGAGATGCAAAACCAGAGTTAAGCATAATAGCAACACCTAGTTTAGTAAGAGTTCTATTATTTCTTTCAACTTTAACATTCATTTCAGGCAAATATGGTGCAATTGTTTCATGTATAATTCTACGCAACATATAAAACTCATTCAACAAACTGAAATCATACTCGGTTCCTCTATCACTACGAAACCTCTTAATCTTTCTATAAATTGTTTTTCAATTTCAGTTACAAAGATCATAAACATGTGAAGCGCTTCATTTTTATTGGTCATTAGGTATACGAAAGTATAGTCAAAGCAATCGTCAATAAAAGTGATAAAATAACTTTTCTTAAAGTCTCATCAAATGCTCATCTATCATATAGTATTAAATCTAAAAGCTCATATTTCTATAATTAATGATTTATGTGAACTCTTTGTTATTTTAGCTTGACAACAAAAATCACATTTTTAAAAATCATTTAAGGATAACTTAAGAATTAAACATAAGTTACGTAAGTTTGAAATTATGCATTTGTTCACATGTATGAGTCTACAATGCCAAATACTAAAATCACACAACATGTAAGTAAAAGGAGATATTATATTAATTTCAACATTTAACTTAAACATGTCATGAGTGGCGTACCATTTTCCGACAAAAATACCATTTTTAGAAATGGTGTAGAAAACCTTGCTTTATTCAGACTCTCTAGAGAAAATTATTTTGTTTTATGCCTAAGAGAATTTTTGAAATCCTTCCAAGTAGAGGTAGTTTGTCTATAATAACAATAATTTGAAATTCTTCATCGAAAGTCATAGATTGAGAGATGATCTCATGAGCTATCTTCTGAATTTCACGGGAGTGAGCCTCCACGAATCTGCCATTGGTCATTTGATACTTTGATACTGAGGTAGTGGCTTACAACATACTTTTTAGCTCCAGCTTCCTCAATATTATATTTCTTCTTTAGAGCAATTCAATCATGTCTAGCAGTATTGCTGGAACTGTAGTAATCATACAGATCATCAGCAAATCCATTAAGAATATAATTCTTATAGATGTAATGATTATCCTCCAATTGGATTAATTTTGTAACTTTCTTATCCTTTTCTGTTTGTTCAGCTGTTTCTGTGACCACTGGAATATCATCTTTTATAACATTGACAACCTTTTTCTTAGTTAAGAAAAATAACATCTTTTGTTGTCATCATTTGAAGTGACATCCCTCAACCCAAAATGGTTTATTGGAAGAAGTAGCGGAACCAGATCTAGTAATCTCTTCAGTTGACATGACAGAAAGAAATGTCTTAAAATTGTTGTTTATTAGTTTCAAAAAACTATTTTTAAAATAATTTTCAGTCATTGAAGATATTACTGGGTTGAGTTGCAGACTAGGTCGCTCTCTTTAAGATGTTTTGTGACACTGGCGAAATTGTGCAAGACAGATCATCAACCACGAAGTCCCCAGGATAAAACAGCCAAGACAAACTGTATCAGAGTTCTATTGCACCGTAGAAAACCGTTCTAGAAATACAACATCAATATGGCGGTTAAAGTCACTCATAATATGGTACTATGACTACTCATAAACCGAAAGAACTACGACACAAAAACCGCTATAAAAGGACAACGGTATTAGGACCATTCAAAAATAAAAGGGACTATGACACAAAAATCGCTTTAAAAAATCGAAGGATCTACGACACAAACTGTTCTAAAAGAAAAGTGGTATTAGGACCGCTCAAAATCAAAGGGTACAAAATAAAAATCGATCTAAAAAATCGAAAGGGACATAACAAAAGGGGAGAAATGGCTTTGAAATGCATAAAGCAAAAGAGGGAGAAAAGAGAAAGATGGAAAAAATGCATCCAACTTCGGTGCGTTTTTCACAAGAGTTTGACACTCTTTATATAGTGATGGAAACAAACCCACATATGTTAACAATCCAATGTGGTACTTTAGTATTTATAGAGTTAAAAGCTACTCCATATAAGAGTTTTCCAATGTGGAACTTCAATAAATTTTAAATTCACACAATAACATATTATCTATGTTCCAACAACAATTGAATATTCTAACAAATAACTATTGAATTGGTGGAAGGACTTTATATAGTGGAATACTATATGTGAGTGTGTGCGCGCGTGTACGCGCGCGCTTATGTGTGTAGCTCAAATATAGCTCATCTAAAGTGAAAAGTTAGCAAAGTGAGTAAATCGAGTGTTAATATTATAACTACTAATGATGGTAATGCATATGCAAATTATATCAACATTTAATTTGTTTATCAATAGTTGATATTACTTACTTTATTCTCAAAAGTGAATGGCTCACTTGCGTCTCGCACACATAGCTTTCCTTAATCTAATTTTATAACAAATAAGTTTTTCAATGGTTAAAAATGTATTTTTACTACAAAACGCAAAGTTTTCACTTTCTATTCTCTTCTCTCATTTATAAATTTCATATTTTTTATTTTTTCCATTTCTCTTTATTTTTCTTCATATTTTATTATTATTATTATTATTATTATTATTATTATTATTGTTATTATTATTTTATAACATATTTTCTATCTAATTTTTTTAATTAAAATAGATTTAAAGCATAATCTTTATAATTACTAATATTTGTTTTAAAAAAATACATCTATAAAACATAATATCTAGGACAAATATCATCTTATACCTTAATTTAATTTTATAACATAATAGAAAATATTAGATAATGCTCATGGTGTATATTTTTATATACTCTCATTGTTGGTAGAGCTGGACAAAGAAATCGGCCAGCCCAAAAAAGCGCCAAACTACACAATCCGATTATATGTGAATTAGTACAAACGGGTCGCGCGAATAAACAGGTTAGAGTTGGGGGTTCATATAGATTGCAACGGGCGGGTTTGAGTGAGTGTTTCGGATCCAACAGTAACCAACCCGCCTGTCTATATGTTATTATATTATCATATATTTTATATTATATTATTTTTATCTCCTATATGTTATTATATATCATATATTTTATATTATATTATTTTTAGGTGATAACTGACGTATTTTTGTTTCAATTTGAGCTTTTTCCTTTCCAAAAATTCCACCTATCTGAAAGTATTTTATCTCTCATTCATTTTCCCTTAATCTCTTCATCTCTTTCTTTATGTATTATACATCTATGGAACTTAGCCCACAACAATACAAATATAAATTATTTGTCTCTCAACATGCTTCTCTCTCAATCTCTCATATAATATACGCCATTCTGTCGTGCGATTTACAACAACTTTACTTTTTGTTCACAAGAAAAGGACGGTACCGGTAGCACATACCCGGTGGTTTCTAATTGCAACTTCTTCAACAACCAGATCTACTCTTTAACTGTCTAGATCTATGATTTTTTAAATCTTGTAACAAAAAAAACCTAACCAAAGAACCCGTATTCCGAAAAAACTCGTACCCGACAAACTTGAAAACTCAAAATGGGCGGGAATACTCCGTTGTCCACCTCTAATTGTTGGTATCTATCTATGTGCTTCTTTTGTATAATTAAACTTAAAGTGAAAATTATTTTAACACTTTATGTTTCTATTTAATTTACTACTTAATACATAAATGGTAGACATAAAAATTAACACTAAATACTTATTTGTAGTGGAAACATATGGACCACTATCGTCATTTCATTTATTTGTGTTTTTTTCCACGAGATCATTAAATTTAAGTGAAAAAAATATCGATAGTTAATTTGTCAAAAAAAATTGAAAATTATCCTTCATTGGTCAATTAGTTAATAGACGAATTTTCACGTGTCAATTAGTTAATAGATGAATTCATAGTCATAGACGTCTCTTACGGGTCAATTAGTAAATTGATGGATTCATATTTAACTATTAATTTATCTTTTGAATATCTAATAGATAAAAACGTGAGAAATTTCTATATATAATTAAAATTTGTGTATAAAATCGGTTTTTTCAATTTACACACACAAGAAACTCACACACAACGTCTCGGGTTTGAATCCGGAACATGATATCCAACATAACAATTTTGACATTTGCCAATTAATTTAGGACATAAAGACAATATTTATCGGCAAGTTTAACACTATTGTTCTTTACTTCTTTATTATTAACATTAAAATAAATCAATTTTTTTTTATAATATTTAATTGATAAATATCCATATTTAACCCAAGTCCTTTTAATTCGTTTTTTTTTCTTTTCTATTTTGGTTTATAAAATATGTGTTAGTTTTATCAGCTAACTAAGAGATAAGATACTCTATTGATATAAATAATTATGTATATTTTTTTAAAACAACAAAAACACAAAAAATTCATTACTTTTAAAAATTTGTCATCTCTTATTAACATTTAATCCATGACGAACACTTTAGAAGAACAAGTTCGTCCAAAAACAAAAACATGGTGAGCTTTGTGAGGATTTCTTAAAAAACAGCGAATGAGTCAAAAGCCTCCAAGGAGAATGAAGATCTCATTCACCATAGCAACACAAAAGAGAAAGAGAAAGAAAACAAGGATAGTGATCAAAGTAGTAACAATCAGGCGGATATCAAGAAGGGAGTTGGTTTCTCCTACAAAGAGAAACTTCTCAGCATCTTTAGAGATGAAGTTCAACAAAAACATGTTGAGATGGTGAGAATAAAAAAAACTAAGGAGGAAAGCATCATGACAAACCACACTAAACCAAAATATAGATTTTATAGGGTATCTTTAACAAAAGGTTTTTTGAAAAGCAATGTTATAGGTATTAATGGTTATACTTAATAACAAAACTTTTGACAGCACTTTTTTATAAAAGTGCTGCCATATGTCAAAATATTTATAGTGTTTTTTCTATAAGCGTTGTTATAGGGTCATATAGTGCTTTCGTAGTGTCTTTTAAAGCGCTTTCTATAAAAGTTTCAGTCTTTTTTACTTTTAAAAAAAAAATTTAAATCAATCATTCCTTAAAAAAACCATTCCCTTTAATACCTTTAATACCTATTATCAAATAAAAAAATAATGAAAAAAAATCCGAATCAAATAGAGAGTGTTTCGCTGACCGACTAAATGTGCATATTTTTATTATATAACAGATTTATAAATAATTATATATTAAATATGTGTTTATTTATTTATCAATAATATAATAAAAGTTGTCAATTTTTTCATTCAAACTCTATTATTACTGTATTATTTATCAATATATAATAACAAAATAAAATCAAATATTTACAGACTTTTTCTATAAACGCTATTATAAAGGCGCTTTCATATCATCTTTTAAAGCGCTTTTATAGAATCTTTTAAAACGCTTTAAAAAACCGCTATCATAGAGTCTTCACTACGTTTTTTCGCTATCGCTGCGAACCCTCCTCTCCTTGTGAAACCCTTCTTCTTTGTGCGAACCCTCCACTCTTTGTGAAACCCTCCTCTCCTTGTGAAACCCTCGTCTCCCTGCGAAACCCGAAACTCGTATCTCATCTTCGACGCAACCCTTCTATGCGCGACCAGGTCTCGGACAAGACTTCGCCATCGCATCTCAAAATCTCCGCCATCGTAAGTGTCGCTCTGTTAGGGTTTCATTTGCAAATTTTTAGGTTCTGTTTGAACATTTGGTACCTTGCTAGTTATTGCTAGTGTTCTTGATTTTTAGGGTTCTGTTTCGAACTCAAATGTATTGGTGTGTGAATTATTTGATAATAATATATACATTTGTTCTAAGACAAATTCTGCATAGAATTATTCTATCAATTCAGATTCTTTCTTTAACAATAGATACCAATCTCTATCAAACTATCCCAATGACTTAGTAACTAATACTATTAATTACAATTTATGCTTACATAAATTGTTATTACTGCTGATTGTAATTCATTATTTCTTTTAATGTTAAATTAATGATAATCTGATTACTTTTTCCAAGTTCTATTTATTTTGGGGTACATTAGATTCTGCTTCTAAACTCTGCTGGCATATATATAATGTGAAAGTCACTCCTATCTGTCTATTTTGTGTTATAAGTTTTAAAAATGTAAATTATATTTGGACAATGACCACCAATCTGGTGCAGGGTACTGCTTAATGGGTCTTTGTAAGTATTGAATCTGTTGACCCTAGTCCTATTTGTAAAATCATCAGAGTTGAGCCAAAAAATTCTGACATTTTCGCCATTGCTACTTTCATAGAGGTATTTTCAATTAAGCTTATGTCTAAGCTGTTTTTCTAGTTGACCTGTTCCGCGATAGGATTTTCATAGTTCCCAATTGACCTGTTTTTTTAGGTCTGCTATTTTGTATGTTCGATTATGGATTTCTTCTCTATTGTACTCTATTTATATTTAGTTCTGGTTTGCTGTTTTGTATGCTCGATTATGATTTTTTGTTTCTTTTTGTGTGTGTGTGAGGGAGATATATTGCTATAGGTGTGTGCATGTCTTTAAATGATTTGTTTGTATTTTTGTCTCCTGACCAGTCAAATAGATGAAATGGATCTAAACCCTTTGAAGATGATTCCCTTTGATGATCATCAACATTACTTGAACCAAAACCTTGATTAAACAATAAATTTAATGGATCAGCTTCAATTTCTCCCAATTCAGCAAAAAAATCATCATGACTTTGATTACTTTCAATCATAGTTGGCTTATAAGAAAGTCCATCACTGAATTCACCTTCATCCATCTCAAATTGCTTCTCAATATCCAATTCCATCTCTTCCTTCACAACATTAACATTAATATTCTTGCCATGTTTTGAGATTTTAGGTGTTTTGTTTTGAATTCTAAAATTATGAAAAACACAAACATGTACTCTAGACACGAGCATGCACCGATACATACACCTGTAGTCCAAATTATAGGATGCCAACAACAATATTTATAAAAAATCTAAATTTGAGAATAAAAAGATTTATATAGATTCATCATCATATCAAATACAACTTGTTAAGTATTGCATTTTTTATAATGAATCTCACCAAAAAATACTAAGAGATATCATTATAAATTTGAACAATCCTATGGTTGTGTTTTGGTGAAACAAATATTGAACGGAGCTATAAAAATAAGGAGGTTATTTAAAAGGGACTTTCTTAGTAACTGTTTTTGATCTATATAATGCTTCAGATGTGGAATTAGATGTCAAAGAAAGTACAAACAATGAGATGGGAGCAGCGAAGACTCTTTGTAGTCCCCTTGATCAGCCAGAGATCCTAGAAGGTAAGATCTTATTTCAAACGTTTTTGTTAATGTTTGCTTCTATTACTGTATGAACAATTCGCTGTGTATCATAATTGATCTTGATGTTTTTTTCTTAATAAGACAATGTTTTTTTCGAACATTATCTCGAATTAGTAGCTGCAAAAAACACAATCCATTTCTTTTGTTAAAGGATTTATTATTAAAATAATGTTACCCAAATTCTTGTGATAGTTTTCAACCAAAGTATTTTCCAGAGTATTGTGAAACATGGAGCATGGAAACCTAAAGAATGCAAATCACAATTTACTAAATAACACCAAATTGTCAAATTTAAATAAAATTATATGTCATTGCAAAATAGTAAGTAACCCCTGTTCTGCTTCTTTCAACTTGTTTCCTAGCTGAACAACCCTTTGAACTGCTGCATCTATAGTAACCCCTAATATATAGCACCAAAACAAATCAATAACAAACATTGTAACATCATTTAATCCACTCCTACACCTTCACTTAACATCATTTATATGACTTTGTATAAATATTCAAGTTGGAGATACTTTGTATGGCTTTGTATGCGATACTTTTTGATGCCTTTGAATATTCAAAATATTAGATGGGGTTTTCGTATCCTTCTTTCTCAAAATTAGGTGGTATAGTTGAACAAATTAGTTGATGATGTTAAAAGTGTATAAATGTGAATTTGAAATATTTTATGAAAATGAAGTAGATGGTAAACAATTTCAAAGCCAAAGCAAGAAGCTCTATATCTTGAAATTGCTACTATTTTGAGTGTCTTGGGTGCATAATCAAGTTGGAACTTAATAATTACAAGGCAATATTTTTCTAAAAATTAAGTTGTTGTTGTTGTTTTTATTATTATTATTATTATTATTATTATTATTATTATTATTATTATTATTATTATTATTATTTCTTTTAAATATGTATGGGAGTGACGAAAGTTTCTCCCTAAAATAATACGTTAAAAATCCATTTTCTTACTGAAATAATACTAATTAGAAAACAAATCATAAATGTGACTCAAATGGTAACTGTGTCTACGAGTTTCGAGCTAGGCTCATTAGAAAAATAGAAAACTAAGAAAGAAAGACACCTCCATGATTATTAGAAAAGATTAAAACTAATTCACTTTTAACATTTCTTGAGAAAGTAGCCATGTTTATATTTCTTAACACTTCTAACTTTAGGATAATGTAATTATTTTGAACTACAATTGTTTTACCTAACTGTACATTTATGACAAAGTAGACAAAAAAACATCTAATAATTATACAATGACATATCGTTCTAATTTTTAAGTAACTTTCTGTTGTAGTCAATCTGATATGGTAGATATAGAAATAATGGACCGGAAGTGGATATCGGTCAATCGATTGTCAAAAGAATATGAAAATAGAGTGAAAGAGTTTGCTGAATTTGCAGTGAAGAATGGAAAAGACCCAAATCGAATCATTTTTCCTTGTTTAAAATATTGTTTTGGAAAACGCGTTAGACCAGATCAATTGAAAGAACATTTAGTATGGCATTGAATTGATCAAAGCTATACATGTTGGACAAGACATGGTGGAAAAAAAAGAGAACACTAATTTGGAGAATGGTGCGACATATGCATCGAATGATTCTGACACAAATACATATGAGCAAGATCGAGTTGAGGAGATTGCAAAAGTAGTTGAAAAAGATCTTCGGGATTGTCCTAAAATGTTTTAGAGCTTGTTGAGTGATGCAGAGAAACCATTATATAATGGTTGTACTAAATTCATAAGATTGTCAGCGATATTAAAGTTGTACAAGTTAAAAGCGAGTAATGGATGGTTTGATAAGAACTTCACAGACTTATTAACCCTTCTAAAAGATATGTTGCCAGATGATAATGAACTTCTTAGTCAAACCTACGAGGCTAAACGAATGTTGTGCTCTATTGACATGAGCTACAAAAGGATTCATGTTTGTCATAACAATTGCATTTTATTTCGAAACGAATATGAATTGCTAAAGGCGTGTTCGAAATGCAATGTCTCTCGATATAAAAAGAAAGAATCTACTCCAGCGAAAGTCGTGTGATATTTTCCTATAATACCTAGATTTAGGCGCATCTATCGTAGTGAAGAAGATTCAAAACACTTGACATGGCATGCAGATGAAAAAATTAGAGATGGAAAATTTCGACATCCTGCAGATTCTCCACAATTGGAAAAAATTGATCACGAGTATCCTGATTTTAGAAGAGTCAAGAAATCTACAACTTGCACTTTCTACTGATGAAATGAATCTACATAGTCTTCAAAGCATGTCACAAAACACATGGCTTGTGATTTTGTTGATTTATAACCTACCTCCATGGTTATGTATGAAGCGTAAGTTTATGATGTTGTCTCTATTAATTTCTAAACCCAAACAACCGAGGATTGATATCGACGTATACTTGACTCCTTTAATTGAAGATTTAAAAAATATATGGGAGACAAGTGTGGAAGTTTATGATAGGTATAAGAAAGAATGTTTCAATTTAAGGGCTATGTTGTTCGGCATAATTAATGATTTTCCACCATACGGTAATTTATCAGGATATAGCATTAAAGGTCAATGTGCATGTCCTATATGCGAAGAGACTACAGATTGGATGCAGTTGAAACATTGTAAGAAGAATGTCTTTCTTGCACATCGTAGATTTTTACCTTTTAGTCATC
The DNA here is from genome assembly GCA_037974735.1 of Cicer chorassanicum. Taxonomy (NCBI): domain Eukaryota; kingdom Viridiplantae; phylum Streptophyta; class Magnoliopsida; order Fabales; family Fabaceae; genus Cicer; species Cicer chorassanicum. The sequence continues at coordinate 21,393,419 of JBBPBP010000003.1, forward strand.
ATTATGAGAGGAAGGTACTGCTTCTTTAGCATTGATTGGATATCAAATATTTGAAAAAGTACAAAGTTTGACCAATAAATTTGGCAAACGTTTTGCAGGAGAGCTTGTCCAAATAGGGTGGAAGAAAAAGTCAATTTTCTTTTAATTGCTATATTGGAAGTCATTGTATATAAGACATTTTCTCGATGTGATGCATATTGAAAAAAAATGTATTTGATAGTGTTATTGGTACATTACTCAATGTTCTAGGAAAGTCTAAGGATGACATCAATGCAAGATTGGACATGGTTGATATGGAAATAAGAAATTAATTGGGTCTCATAAAGAAAGGAAATCGCACATATCTACCTCCAGTCGCTCATACTCTATCTAGAAATGAGAAAATTGTCTTATGTGAATTTCTTCACAAAGTTACAGTTCTAGAAGAATACTCTTCAAACATTAGAATTTTAGTTTCTATGAAAGATCTCAAGTTAAAAGGTTTAAAGACTCATGATTGCCATGTTCTAATGGAGCATTTGCTACCAATAGGTATACGTTCCATTTTACTTGAAAAAGTTCGACGAGCCATAACTAAATTATGTTTCTTCTTTAGGGAAATTGGTAGTAAAGTGATCGATTCTCAGAAATTCCCGATATTGTAAAAGGAAATTGTTGTTACTTTGTGTGAGCTTGAAATGTATTTCTCACCCTCATTTTTTGATATAATAGTTCACCTTACTATTCATCTTGTTAAGGAGACATAACTACGGGCCAACTTATATGACATGGATGTATCTGATAGAATGCTATATGAAAATATTAAAAGGGTGCGTAAAAAGTAGAAGTCAACCAGAATGTTGTTTTGCTGAACGGTACATTGTCAAAGAAGCTGCTGAATTTTATACCGAATATCTATCCAATGTGGAATCCATAGGGCTTCCCATGTCTCGTCATTCGGGAAGAATAATAGGAGAAGGGATAGTTGGAAATAGATTAATGACTATATCAAGGATAGAATGGGAGTGGACACAATTGTATGTTATGCATAATGCTAATGAGGTTCAACCATATGTTACAATACACATAGATTAATTAACAAGTTTGAACATGAATGTGAATTAAAATCGAAGTTTTATAACATAGCTAAAAAATCACATTAACTCAAAGTTGCTATAGACTCCGCTTCAATTTTAGAGAGATTGAGATGGCTACCAAATGGCTCAAGTTTACATGTCTTTTATTACACCGGTTATGTAATTAACAGCTACACATTTTATATCATAAAACAAGGTGATCAAAACACTATGCAATATAGTGGAGTCACTCTAGTTGTTGAAGCGATGCATATCTCAAGTGCTAAAGACCAAAATTCAATATATGCAAATCTATCATATTTTGGGGTTATCGAGCACATATGGGAATTAGATTACACAATGTTTCGTGTTCCTATCTCTTGTTGCAAGTGGGTCGATAATAATAATGGCGTTCAAATTGACGAGTCAATGTTTTTGCTTGTCGATTTTCATAGGGTGGGATACAAAGATGAGCCTTTAGCGTCGCAAGCTCAACAAGTGTTTTACGTCACTGATCTTGCCGATGATAAGTGGTCAATTGTTCTATCGACCAATAAAGTAAGTGATGTTGGTAATGATCCTTTCATTGCGACATCACAACCAAGTAAAATTGATTCAACTGATGATGGTTTAAATCTTAAAGATGATCATGATGAGGGAATTTGGATTAATCCATCGTTTCGTATTGTTAAGGGACAAACAAATATGAATCCCAACAAGAAAAGAAAAAGGGTATCTTAAGGTGTTTAAGTGTTTTCTATTTTCTCTATTTGCATTTTAAAGTATTTTGTATTTTTATAATGGATGCTATGTATGTTTAATTGTATGATTATAATTGATTAAATTTCTACTGGTTATACTAAGTATTACAATTTAAATAATTGTCTAGTGAAGTTACAAGAAAAACAAATATAACATGAATTTTTGGATTAATCTGCTGTTATAAATTACAACACATATAAATTACAGCACATATAATTTTTTACTTTTGTCATACTTGTTCTCTATTGATATTTATTAATTTTTGTATCTGCTTGTACTGCTTTTATAATTCTACTGTGTAAAATGTGTAGATAAATGGATCCTAATGATGATTGCGCTCGTCAAAATGAGGAAAATGTCACTACTCATAGTTATGAAAATGAAGTTAAGCGTGGGACGATTATTATGAATAAGGTCATCAAAGCAAGAAGTAGTGGAATAAAATTTGAGGTATACTATACTTTGTTTTGAATTTATTTTTTCTTTTTCTGAAAGGATGCACTTACTCTATGAGTTTATTAGGTAGGATGGAATCAAAGTGGCTAGCCAATTGAGCCCAACTGTACCATGTTGGTAAGTTATATTGGTGCAGTTGATCGTCAGAATATCCCAATCACAATTGATGATTGGAGAGATAAAGCTTTGAAGGATGCTAAAGATAACCCAAAGAGTGGAGCACTGTTGTAGCTAAACGTGTAGACCTGACTTTTGTCGTAATAATAATTTATTAGCATTTGTGTTTTATACATATTCTTAGCATGTTTTTTTACAAAACCGTTATTTTTTCATATAGAGTATAAGTACTGCAAATCGCGAGAGAGCATTAAATCTCTTACATCCATACAAAAAGTCGCGTATGAGGTATGTACGTTTAGAGCAAAAAATTGTAAGTAAATATAAATTTATACAACATGGTGAAGGTGCGAACACGAGAAGGGGGGGTTGAATTATGTTTGCACAAAGTTGATACCTTTTTGATAATTTATAAATAATTAAAAATTAGTTTGGATTTGGTTACTTACTTGGAGTAGAAGCAATCGAATTTAGAGGCAGCAATCAATGAAAGCATAAATAATTTGACGCGTAGAATTATCCTGGTTCACCACTAACTTGGCTACATCCAGTCCCCTCATTCAGAAGGCTTTAATCCACTAATTCAAAAACCTTGAATTACAAAGCACCTGACCCTCCAAGCCAGTCTTCCCAAACAGCCTGACAACCCCAGACTTTTGAGGAACTAACCACCTTGACCCTACAAGCCAAGTCTTCTCCTAACAACTTGACGACCCCAGATTGAAGAAGGAACTAAACCACTAACGGGTTGGATACAAGAGATTGAAACTTGAGTAGTTGCTTCTAACAAAGCTGATAATAACAATAACTCTCACACTTTAAGAAAAGAACACTCAAAAGATATTTCTAATTTGAACAAATGTTTCTCTCTTTGAACTCTAAGATGAATTGAGAACTTTGAGTTTGAGTTCCTCTTTTCTGCTTTTTGATGCTTTTCTCCTTCAGCCTTGAGTGTCTATTTATAGTGAAAATTTGGGCTTCAATTTAGTCCTTATTTAATTCTGAATTGTATCTTGTTTAGATTGAGTTTGTAAATTCTTCAAATTGATTCTGTTCCTATTTTGTGTAGATTGACTTTGTAAATTCTTCAGAATGATTCTGTTCCTATTTTGTGTAGATTGACTTTGTAAATTCTTCAAATCAAATATTCTTCAAATCTTCATTAAATGTTGATCAAATATTCTTCAAATCTTCATTAAAATGTTTCAAATCTTCTTCAAATCTTCAATAAATGTAGATCAAATATTATTCAAATCTTCTTCAAATACTCTTCAAATTTTCTTCAAATCTTCATTAAATGTAGATCAAATATTCTTCAAATATTCACTAAATCTTCTTCAAATGTTCTTCAAGTCTTAATCAAATCTTCTTCAAATATTCTTTAAATCTTGACCATATCTTCTTTTCA
>JBBPBP010000003.1:21398185-21424785 GCA_037974735.1 Cicer chorassanicum
TTTCGTTTTTCTCTTTTTTTTTTGAATAGAATAAATATAACATAATATAAGAAAATATAATAACTAGTATAAAACTAAACTATTTTGAAGTGATCACAACATCAGTCAGATATGAAGGTAAGATTTAGGTTTTTCTTGATGAAGTCAAACCTATCTTCAGGTAATGTTTTGGTGAATATGTCAGTCCATTGGTGTTCATTGTCTACAAATTGAATGTTTAGTACCCCTTTTTGAACAAAGTCCCTAATGAAGTGGTGTTTGATCTCTATGTGTTTAGCTCTAGAATGTAAAATAGGGTTTTTGACTAGACAAATGGCAGAAGTGTTATCACAATAGATGGGAATGTTGGATTCTAGAATGTTGTAGTCTTCCAGTTGATGTTTCATCCAAAGTAGTTGAGAACTGCGGCCAGCTGCTGAAATGTACTCAGCCTCTGCTGTTGACATTGCAATGGTGTTTTGTCTCTTACTTGACCAATATATTAAGTTGTCACCTAAATATGTGCAGTTGCCACTGGTGCTCTTTCTCTCAAGTTTATCTCCAGCATAATCAGAATCATAGTATCCACTAAGTTTGTACTTAGGAGATTTCTTGTATAACAAGGTAACATTGGTAGTGCCTTTTTAGTATCTAAGGATTCTCTTAACAACAATTAAATGTGATTCCCTAGGGTCAGCTTGAAATCTTGCACATACACATACACTAAACATGATGTTAGGTTTGGAAGCGGTAAGGTAAAGTAGGGTGCATTGGTGTAGCCATAGGTTTGCAATTACTCATCTTAAACTTCCTAAGAAGCTCTTTTGTATATTTAGTTTGATGAATGTATATACCTTTTTGACTTGTTGAATTTGTATCCCTAAGAAGAACTTAAGTTCTCCCATCATACTGAATTGAAAGTCAAGCTGCATCAATTTAGAAAAATTTTGGCAAAGAATGCCATTAGTAGATCCAATAATGTCATCAACATAAATTTGAATAATAAGAATGTCATCTAAAGAGTGTATTTTCATCTAAAGAGTGTATTTGCATTAGGTGCTTGTTTTAGGTCATACATAGATTTCCTAAGTTTAAAAACATGATTTGGAAATTTAGAACTTTCAAAACCTGGGTGTTGTTTAACATAAACTTCTTCACTTATATAATAATTTAGAAAATCACTTTTAACATCCATTTGAAATAATGTAATGTTATTATTTGCAGCAAAAGAAAGTAGGATACGAATAACTTCTAACCTGACCACTGGAGCAAATGTCTCAGTGTAATCAATGCCCTCTTGCTGACTGTAGCCTTGTGCGACAAGTCTTGCCTTATTTCTGACCACTTCACCTTTTTCATTTAGCTTGTTTCTGAAAACCCACTTGGTTCCAATAATGTTCTTCGCTGGTCTAGGTACTAGATCCTAAACATCATTCCTCTTAAATTCTTGAGAACCTGCAAAATACTTATCTAGCTTTGATTTTTCTGATCAAGCTTCTTGTTATCACAGTAAACATAATATCAGAAAATAATTAAATTTAAAGAAAGATATCACTTATATGTTAACAATTTCAGTTTCACTATGAAAACCCTCTTAGTTCTCCTTTTGTGGTTTTTAGATTCTGAGTTTGCATATTCTCTGATAAGAGAGTCTGGATGAAGGGATTTGAATTCCCATCCAGGTTTGTAGTCTTCATGAATTTGATTGGAGTGTTCAAAGAAGTCTCTTGATTCTGACTTTTAATCTGCCACTTCTGTTTCTGCTGATGCATCGGGTTTCTCTGATGGTAATTCTGATTCTTATGGTAGTTCCAGTTCTGTTGATATGTGTGATTTCTCTGCCAGTTTCGAGTCTCTTGATACTCCAGATATCTCTGATATTTCTGATTCATCATCTGGTTCTGATAAGTATTGTGTTGACCATTTCTTCTTCCAACAGAGTCAGTTGGCTTATGTTTGGTACAACTTGGAACATAGACCTTTTTGCCTTCATATATTGCAAGCATCCATTGACCAGGCACCATGACTGGTGTTTCAATTTGATTTCTTATAACATCTGCAACATAAACAATTTTATCTTTTGGTACCCAAACTTGGTTGGGTCCTGGTTTGTTAGATCTTAAAGATTTCTAGTCTGTCCATGTGGTTAGCATAGGACAAGATATTTTATTGTGACCTTTCTTATAGCAAATAATACATAAATCATCAGAGGGAATAATCTTAGATTCAATTACTTTTTCTTGAAATCCTATTCCTCTTTTACCATTCCTACTAACCCCATAAATCATAGATGCATACTTGCTTCTTTCCATACCATTATCAATAAAATCTTGAAATACTTCTTCATGCTTATCAGAGTTACATGTGGTATTTTCAATTGATGTTGAACTATAATTAATTTTCAGAGTTAGATTTTCAGTCTTATGTTTAGCAATATCAGTTTTCAGATTTGCATTTTTTGTTTGAAGTTCAATAATATCAGTTTTCATAGTTGCATTATCTGTCTTAAGTTTAGTAATACCAGTTTTCATATTTGCATTCTCTATTTTAAGTTTAGTAATATCAGTTTTCAGATTTGTATTTTCTGTTTTAAATTCAGTACTTTCATTCTTTAAAACATTAACATTTTCAATTAGATTTGTATTTTCTTTCCTAAGTGTTTTTAGTTTTAAAGACAATTTGTGATTAATATTTAAAAAATCATTTATAACAGTAATTAAATCAGATCGAGTAAATTCAGAAAATACCTCACTTTCTTCATTTGTTGATCCACTTTCAGAGTCAGAATCTGTGTTGGATCCAGAGGTAGAGTTGGTATGAGCCATCATACCCAAATCTACTTGTTCATCATCAGAGGATTCCTTAGATATATCCCATGTAGCCATCATACTCTTCTTCTTGGGTCTGGAATCTTTCCTTTGGTGTTTCTCTTTCTCCATATTTGGACATTCTGACTTGATATGTCCAGGTTCATTGCATCCATAGCAGATGATGCTTTTCTTGTCATATTTATCATCATTTCCTTTGTTGGATTGCTTGGAATATCTTTGGGGAAATTTCTTCTTTCTGTTGTGCCACATCTTTCGAACTTTTCTGGTTATGAAATCAATCTCCTCTTCCTCTGAGTTCAGATTCTGATTATCTGAATCACTATCCTTTAAATCTGATGTTGCCTTTAGAACCTTCTTCTGCTTAGATTTCAAGGCCAGAGTCTTGTTCTTCTTCTTGGGTTCATCTTTTTCAAGCTCAATTTCATGTGATCTTAGAGAGCTGATTAATTCTTCCAGCTTTAGAGTATTCAGATCTTTTACTTCCTGAATGACAGTGATCTTAGGTCTCCACTTACTTGTCAGACTCCTAAGAATTTTCTTCACATGATCAGCAGTAGTATAACTCTTCTCAAGTACCTTTAATCCTGATACCAGGGTCTGGAATCTGGAAAACATTGTTTCAATGTCTTCATCTTCTTCCATCTCGAACAACTCATACTTTTTGATTAAGAGGTTGGCCTTTGCTTCTTGAACTTGCTTGCTTCCTTCATAGGTTAGAATCAGACTATCATAAATACTCTTTGCTGTCTCTTTGTTGGTGCACTTGTCAAACTCCTTGAAAGTGATTGCATTTGTCATGAATGTTCTGGACTTATGATGCATCTTGTACATCCTCTTCTGATCAGCATTCATCTCCTTTCTTGGAATTTCAATACCATCTTTATTCTTCAGAGCAATATAACCATCTTCCACCAAGTCCCAAAGTTCAGGATCTTGTGAAATATAGAAACTTCTCACCCTGTCATTCCAATACTCAAAACGTTCTCCATCAAACAGAGGTGGTCTGTTGATATTTCCTCCAGCAGCTTCTTCACTGAATCTAGACATATTGAACCCTTAGATATTTTCTCAAACACTGTAAAGTGCTCAGCCTTGACACTGAGCTCTGATGCCAATTGAAGGTGCGAACACGAGAAGGGGGGTTGAATTATGTTTGCACAAAGTTGATACCTTTTTGATAATTTATAAATAATTAAAAATTAGTTTGGATTTGGTTACTTACTTGGAGTAGAAGCAATCGAATTTAGAGGCAGCAATCAATGAAAGCATAAATAATTTGACGCGTAGAATTATCCTGGTTCACCACTAACTTTGCTACATCCAATCCCCTCATTCAGAAGGCTTTAATCCACTAATTCAAAAACCTTGAATTACAAAGCACCTGACCCTCCAAGCCAGTCTTCCCAAACAGCCTGACAACCCCAGACTTTTGAGGAACTAACCACCTTGACCCTACAAGCCAAGTCTTCTCCTAACAACCTGACGACCCCAGATTGAAGAAGGAACTAAACCACTAACGGGTTGGATACAAGAGATTGAAACTTGAGTAGTTGCTTCTAACAAAGCTGATAATAACAATAACTCTCACACTTTAAGAAAAGAACACTCAAAAGATATTTCTAATTTGAACAAGTGTTTCTCTCTTTGAACTCTAAGATGAATTGAGAACTTTGAGCTTGAGTTCCTTTTTTCTCCTTTTTGATGCTTTTCTCCTTTAGCCTTGAGTGTCTATTTATAGTGAAAATTTGGGCTTCAATTTAGTCCTTATTTAATTTTGAATTATATCTTGTTTAGATTGAGTTTGTAAATTCTTCAAATTGATTCTGTTCCTATTTTGTGTAGATTGACTTTGTAAATTCTTCAGAATGATTCTGTTCCTATTTTGTGTAGATTGACTTTGTAAATTCTTCAAATCAAATATTCTTCAAATCTTCATTAAATGTTGATCAAATATTCTTCAAATCTTCATTAAAATGTTTCACATCTTCTTCAAATCTTCAATAAATGTAGATCAAATATTATTCAAATCTTCTTCAAATACTCTTCAAATCTTCTTCAAATACTCTTCAAATCTTCATTAAATGTAGATAAAATATTCTTCAAATATTCACTAAATCTTCTTCAAATGTTCTTCAAGTCTTAATCAAATCTTCTTCAAATATTCTTCAAATCTTGACCATATCTTTTTTTCAACTTGGTCAAAGATTTTCTTCAATTATAAATATGAATCAAATCTTATTTTAGATTTTTATCAATTATAAATTTGAATCAAATCTTATTTTAGATTTTCATCAATTATAATTTTGAATCAAATCTTATTTAAGATTTTCTTCAATTATAAATATGAATCAAATCTTATTTTAGATTTTCTTCAAAAAACATGAATCTTCTTTCATACTCTTTTGAAGTCAAATATATTGTTCTCATAAAATACTTTTGTTAACATCAAAACTCTATATGTAAAACCAACTTGGTTCCAACACATGGTAGATTATAAACTATAGTTTCTAGCTAATATGATTATATGTCTTAACGAATAGCTTCAAAACACGAAATCAGATCAACCATCAGGTCGTCATATTTTGTGGAACAAGACTCGTTTGAATAAGGATGGACTAGTTGATAATGAAAATGTCCAACAAGTGATAGAACAATGTGTAAGTATATTATCACATTAATTTTTTTTATTATTGTCTTTTAGAAATGATAATAAACTTATCTTTTTAATACTACATGTATGTTACGAAAATCTACAACAACGTTCATCTCAAGGGAGATTCAAGACATATGATTATATGTCTTAACGAATAGTTTCAAGACACGAAATCAGATCAACCATTAGGTCGTCGTATTTTGTGGAAGGAGGCTCGTTTGAATAAGGATGGACTAGTTGATAATGGAAATGTTCAACAAGTGATAAAATAATGTGTAAGTATATTATCACATTAATTTTTTTTATTACTATTGTCTTTTGAAAATGATAATAAACTTATCTTTTTAATACTATATGTATGTTAGGAAAATCTACAACAACGTTCATCTCAAGGGAGATTCAACAACTTAGTTGCAGGGACATACTTGGTAAGGTATGCAATGTTCCTGAATATTCTGACCGTGTGAGGGGCAAAGGATTTGGCGCAACTCCAAAAAGCTATTTTTCACATGAGAAGCGCACAAATCCTTCTAATGAGCAAGTACTAGATGCCCTGAAAAATATAATAGAGCAAGTTGCATATTTCGTGAAAAAGGATAACGAAAAGCATCTTCCGGAGTTTCAACGTGATATAGACTTCCCTAGTGAAAATGTTAGTTGCAACATTGCTCGAAAAAGTCTTTCAGAGGTAATTAATTACTTAATGAATTAAGAAAATTAATGGATATAGTTTTGGGGCAAAGTGCAAAACTATATCCATCTTGTGATCAAAGAGACTTTAAAGAGCCCATTGGTTTTTGGGAGCATAAGAGAAAACATAAAGATGTCAAATGGGAACCCCCTCCTCCGAATGCTTTCAAAGTCAACGTGGATGGAGTGTTTCAACATCTTACACAAAATTCTTCCTATGGAGGTATTTTCGTGATAAAAAGGGAACCTCCTCACGGGGTTCTATGGAAATATTGGTCCTAGGAATATTCTTATTGTTGAGACATGGGCTTTAGTTCATGGTAATAGGATTGCTCGAAATATGAATCTAAGAAGGTGTTATTTGAATGTGACTCTAAGCCCTTGATCATTGTGGTCAAAGGAGTTTCTCTCACCCTTTCGGTTCTCCAACCTCTCGTTAAAGAGGTTCATTCTTTCCTCCATATTCCTAACTGGAGTATCATTCTTTGCCATATTTTCCGCGAAGCCAACCGTAGTGCATATTTTCTTGCTAAAGAAGGCATGAGTATCACTCTTCATTTATCATTTATTGATGAAATTTCACCGTTTTTTCATATCTTGTTACAAATTGATTGTAAGGGATTATGTTCCCCACTTGTTTCAAATTAATAATTCTAACCTTTTTCATCAAAAAAACATTTAATTCATGACTAATTGCCTCATTTTTAGAAATTGTTCACTATACTTCAAAGAACACACACCAACAGTTGCTTGAAAATGATTGAGCATTTTTTGAGTTAACTTTACATGATGTTTACTTCAATGATATGACACTTACTCAAATAGCAGATAACTTGTAAGATAGACCCTATATAGAAAGGACGCAACAATGGATTATGCTAATAATATATTTGAAAACATTTAATTCATGACTAATTGACTCTTTTTTAGAAATTGTTCACTATACTTCAAAGAACACACACCAGCACTTGCTTGAAAATGATTGAGCATTTTTTGAGTTAACTTTACATGATGTTTACTTCAATGATATGACTTACTCAAATAGCAGATAACTTGTAAGATAGACCCTATATAGAAAGGACGCAACAATGGATTATTCTAATAATATGTTTGAAAATAAATTGTTTTACTAGTTATGCTCATATATCCAATCCTTCTCCCAATAGTTATATATTTCCATCTCGATGCTCCATTTTGGGTTAAACATTTTTTAAATATTGTATTAACATATATTGTGTTAATCTATTTTAAGATAAAATACATTGATCTTCTCCAATATCTCTTTAAATGACAAAAACACCCACTTTAGTTATGTAGTAGACATTGACCTTCCATAATTCCTCTTAAAACAGATAGACACCTCCCTTTACAACTTGACATCGTTTGTATTTTTGTCAAATCTACAAACATTTTCTTTTATAATAATGAAGACAATCTTTTATCTTGCAAATGCAATTGGCTTCAGAGCTGTAAAAATACAATATCAAAACATCATTCAATTGAAAGTACTATTATTACTTGAAAAACACGGGTCTTTATCTTTCCAATCATTCCATATCTTGTTCTCTTTCCACCCTCGCGAAAAGCAAAGTTGTGTCTCGTGATTACTGAGTCACAAAGGATTTAACTATGTGATTTCAATTCTAGGGGAGCATCTGTCCTACACTGTGTTAAAGTTAGAAACTTCATGTAACCGCTCACAAAATTCCACACGTTAGCAAACACCATAACCACTATACTAAGTGACCATTGCCAAGATACATACTACCTTCGGAAAATCCGCAACAAATGAAGAAGCCAATTGAAAATGTAAGTCTTTGAGATGGTATAGTTAGTTTAAAATGTTTGGATAGTGTAGAAGGTTTAAGTTGATAGTTGGAAGGTAATAATAACAAGTAGAGTGAAGTTTAGAGCAAAAAATAGTTTGTATTGCTCTCAAAATGACTTATTTACAAATGAGTCTAGGTGACCTATATATAGTTGTGGAAGCTATATTCTAGATGTTTCCTTCTAGATTCTTCATAATATTTCTAATACAAATGTTGTAATTTTTATTATGTGAACTACTCAAGTATTGTACAAAAGACTAGGCATGTAAATCATAAACTAATAGAAATGTGCATCACCTCTCAACACTCCTCCTTGATGCATATTTCGATAACTCCAAGCATAAATCTTCTAAAAATCCAACTTACAACAACTATCGGGCTAGGTTAGACAAGTGTTTGGTTTCTAATTTTGGGTTTACTCTCACTGGAAGATGCTTACAGTATTGCTGACAAACTTAGGACAACTAAAATAATATTACAACTAAGTACTAAAATAATATTTCTTCTGGGGTAGCGATTGGCTTGCAAGCACTTATCTTGAATTTCTTCAATAGTGCTTTAGTGTTTTTCTTCTAACATATAAAAATGCCTTCGTCGTGTTGTTTTACCTCTATGTCGAGGAAGTAATTCATCAAGCCAGAGTCGATCATCTCGAAAGTCTTTATAAGGTTTTCTTTGAATTCCATCATCATCTATTTGTTGTTCCACTGTAGATAAGATCATATACATATAAGGAGACCATAAGAGTATCATGTTGACCTTGGGTCTTGATGTATAGCGTTGTCTCACTCATGCTCCTCCTAAATCCCAAATCAATGAAGTAGAATTAATTCTATTGTACCATGCTCAAAGGGCTTGCTTTAGGCCATACAAAGCTTTTCTTAGCCTTAGAACTTTTCCTTTGTTGCCTTTGGCTACAAATCCTTATGGTTTCTCTACATAAAGCACACCATTAAGAAAGTCATATTTCATATCTAGTAGATAAACGCACCATCATTTTTGTGCTGCGAGAGCTATTAAGGCTCTTATAGTATCTAAGTGAGCAAATGTCTCATTATAGTCAACTCTAAGTTGTTGCGAGTAGCCCTTTGCGACTAATCTAGCATTATGTTTTTGTATGGTCCCATCGGGATTAAGTTTTATTTTGTACACCCATTTAACTCCAATGATGTATTTTCCATGTGGACAATCTATAAGCTCCTACGTATTATTCTTCTCGGTCATTTTTATCTTTTTCTACGTTGTCTTGACCTATACTTCTTGTTTTGATGCCACTTCATAGTTTTCAAGCTCGAGTAAGGCCAAATTGCAAGTTTCATCTATGTCCACCAATGATTTTACTTGTCTTGGAGTAGTTTCTAGTGATGAAGTTTCTTGTTAAGGAGGCAAAGTTAACGTACATAGGTCTTTTCTAGCTTCTTCTATATCTTCTATTTCGGATTATGGTATTAGTATAGAAATGCCATTCTCAACATTTCCTTCATCCCAATTCCACTAGCATTTTCATCAATCTCGATATCACGACTTATTGTGAGCTTATGTGTTTGCAAGTTATACACTCTATAGCCTTTTGATTGTGTACTATACCCCAAGAATATACCTCTTACGGTCTTGTCTTCTAGTTTGTGTCTCTTTTGGCTAGGAACATGTATGTAGCAAATAGATACAAAAACTCTTAGATGTTTAGCTTATGGCTTTTTGAGAGTGCCTCAATAGGAGTCTTGTCTTGAACTGCCTTAGTTGGGCATCTATTAGGTATGTAAAGAGTATTGTAAACTGCTTCAGCCCAAAAAGTATTAGGTAATCTTTTCTCCTTCAACATTGATATGGCCATCTCCATGACTATGCAATTCTTTCTCTCAAAGACGTCATTTTGTTGGGGACAATATGCAACTGTTAGTTGCCGTTGCATGCTCTCATCCTCTCATAATTTATAAAACTCGTGGGAGTTGTACTCTTTACCACGATCACTTCTGAGAACTTTAATATATTTTCCACTTTGCTTTTTGACAAGGGTCTTAAATTTTTTAAATATTCCAAAAACTTCTGATTTTTCTTTGATAAAGTAGACCCATATCTTTCTAGAAAAGTCATCAATGAAGAGGATGAAATACCTGTTGTTGTGGAGTGAGGGTGTCATCATCGATTCACGAACATCTGTGTGTATCAACTCTAGCAAGTACACAACTCTCTATGTTTCTCCTATTGAAAATGGCAAACGGTGTTGCTTCCCTAGAAGACATCTTTCACAAGCTTCATTATTTTCTTTCAAGCAGAGGAGAATTCTCATCTTTTGATATAACATCTTCCAGGCTTGAGTGTTGAAATGGCCAAACCTTCGATAACATAGCCATAAATCATCGACTTGTACTCTGATGGAAATGATAGAAGTACATTTGAAGCTTATTGGAAAACTTCAATTTCTTTTCTCAATTTTCACTTTGGCGATCTCTTGCCTTTTGTAATTGTTGTCGTATATTGAGCATGTGTCTCTCTCAAAGTGAAAAGTATAACCTTTCTCTATTGTTTGCCCAATACTCAAGATTTTCTTTGAGATTGGGAACTAGTAAGACATCTTTGATGAATCTCGTGCCTTTCTTTGTCTCCACCATGATAGTGCCTTTACCTTTCGATTCCATGGTTGAGACATTTTCTAATCAAACTTTTACTTAGACAGAGTCATCAATATCTTTGAAGATGCTCTCATATTTGGCCATGTGATTGCTACATCCTATATCCAAGTACCAATTTCTACTCAATTCTTCCCTAGAATCTCGGGTAGCATAGAAAAGATGTTGCTCACGGTCGTGTTCATGTTGGCACCATCATGCTCTTTAACAAAATTGGTGTGATGCTTATTTTTGCTATAGAAATCATTCTCCATGTGTCCAAATCATTCTCTATCAATTTTCTTTCTTCCATATCCTTTACTTTGAGACTCAAATTTGAGCTTTGATTGAAAGTCATTTTCAATTGTGTCTTCATCATACCTACTTAATCTTTGCTCATAAGATTCAAAGAGATCCAATGAATTCAATCACATACAAAGTAGATAAATCTTTGGTTTGCTCAGTTGTAGTCACGATTGCGTCATACTTACAAGGAATAGAAATTAGAATTTTCCAAACAATTCTTTTGTCAAGAATATTATTCCCGTAAGTTTTCATTTGACTTACTAATTCTTTTATCTTAGTATAGCACTCCTTTATGGCCACAGACTCTTTCATTTTTATTAATTCAAACTCGCGTTATAGAGTTTTAAGTTTAATGACACAAACCTTATCACTTCCTTGAAATTCATCTTGTAGTGTACCCCACGCATCTTTGGCATTTGTAGCACCTATTATTCTTTGAAAGATATTGTCAACTACCACTTGTTGCAAAAAGAATAACACATTTGAATCTTTCTGTTTATTTTCCTTCAACTCTTTTTTCGGAGCTGCATTGAAAGTTGATGTTTCTGTAGGAATGGTAAATCGTTCATCTACAATCTCCCATAAATCTTGAGAGCAAAAAAATTTCTTCATTTTAATGCTCTGAAAATCATAGTTTTCACCGTTAAAAAAAGGAGATAGTCATAGATGATGGCTAAATGGTATTAGCCATGTTTTAGGGAAATTTAGAAATGATGTAGGATATAAGGAGTGTTTGGATGGAAAATATTTTGATGAAATTTTTACGCCCAATGTATGATCAAATGTAGCTCTAATGCTACTGTTTGTCTTTAATGAGGTATAGTTATTTTAGAATGTAGTTGGATGGTGTAGGTTTTAGTTGATAGTTGGAAGATAATAGTAGCAAGCAGTGTGAAGTTTAGAGGAACAAATAGTTTGTATTGCTCTCAAAATGACTTACAAATGAACCTTGGTGGCCTATTTATAGGTGTGGAAGTTATATTCTAGATGCCTCCTTCTAGATTCTTCATGACATTTCTAATACAAATGTAGTAATTATTTATTCTATAAACTACTCAAGTATTCTAGAAAGTTTGGGCATGCACATTATAAATTACTATAAATGTGCATCACCTCTCAACATAAACAACACCATAAAGAACAAAAAAAGTTAATAGTCCCTCTTTGTATTTGAAGTGATAAGACTTGACAATATATTTATAAGTGAGAGAGTCCAAAACTTAAAAATAAATTTTATAGGGTAGAGTTAGGCCAACCCGAATTCTAAGAAAAAAAAATTACTTATTGGAAAACACTCAAATTTGGTTGTATCCCCATCTAACTGCATGCAGACTCAATACATTGCTTAAATAAGGATCAAGAAAAATCCCTTAGCCACTAGTTACAAGAGCCAATAGAGTTTGAACCGTACAAGCATTTCTCAAACAAACAAGAGGGTGAATACACCATTAGGAGCTTGAGTAAATAAAACATGTTGATTGAAATGCATACCTGCTTTTAATCGTTCGACAAGTATGCTTGTGGCACATAAACACCAAAATACACCAAGGAGAGCTTCAAAGTTGAATGTGCAATTGAATGTCGTAAGCAATAACTCTTGAACTGCGTTTTATATATGGAAAGATATGACCTGGATTTGAGTGTTTTCACATGAGATTAAAGATCTACCAAGTGATATCTGGAAACAAAATGGTACAATAAAAAAGAAAAGAAAGAAAACAAACATGGATAAGGTTGAGAAGATGGAGAATGTGTTATAGCTATTGATGATTGATCAACGAACGAGGAATCGCCAAAATAGTAAGGAAGTCATTTATTAAATATATTAGTTAGTTGGTTATACATGTAAAGTATAACTGTTAGTTAGTTAGTTAATTAATATAGTTATTTGAACAATTCTCTCATTATTCAATATATTTTTCTTTAATTTTCTCTCATTTTATGATTTCTATTTAGAATTGTAATATCATTGATAAGATTCAACCAAGTTCTAAGCCAAGAACTCAAAGAAGAGACTTAACTCACTCACCATTCCCATTAGAGAAATTCTAATTCATTTCAAAGTTTTTTTTTTACAAGTGAGGTCTTTACTAGAGTATTTATTGCAAAAATACTTGTATACTTAAAAGGTCTAAAAACATAAATATAGGCTCATTAAATGGGCTTACACTACTTAATTAAAATAAAACCTAAACAATTACAATTCAACTGAAACATAAATCAAACTGAAATTATTTTAAAGTATTGACTTGAAAGTTTTTGTTGTTTTCCTCCTAATTAGCTTTTGTTAGGTCATCATCATTCCCTCCTCTTAGAAGAAATTCGACCTCAAATTTAGCTCTATAATAACCTACATGAAGAAAAACACAAGTCAAATGCATGAAGAACAATGTTAACTCTTATCACTAGGATCAAATGGAAATTGTGATAAGTCAAATGTATCATGTAGGTGAAGCACAATTGCACTTTATGCATTAAAAAATCCAACATATTCATTTCATATGTAAGGAGTTTTCAAGATAGAGAGAAAACTATACCTCTTGAATTTGACATTAAGGACCAATTTTACCTTAGATTACAATTGATGACAAACAAGAAGATACTTTATTTTTGCCAAGGCTCCAATGCAACTTGATTCTCATGGATATTTTCCTCATCACACACTAATGATAATTCTTTTTGAAACAAGACAAGTCCCTCAAACACATTAAGAGTATCATATGAAAACTTTAAACGTTTAGCAACAATAGATAGAGTAAGGAGATCAGTAGTAGTGCATAGAAAATCTCAAAATGCCAAGTTATTTTTAACAAAGATTGTGTATTCAAGTTATAAAATAAATGTTCCTTAAGAATCCCAACACATTCTTCCATTTTTTTGTCATCAACCAAGTTAACATTAGAAAACACACCAACACATTTATCAAGAAAATCATTCAAGTCTTGGCTCATATTTCTCAAATCAAGTTTAGAAGAATAGTATAAACTAAACACTTTGTGCTTTACGGTTTTAACACTCAAATTAGGCTAACACAAATAGCACAAGTTAGACATTTTAACATGAAAACTTGCAAACTTAACAAGCATAGCAGGAAGAAACTTCTCAATCAATGTAAAAAGAGATACATTATTTAAAGTAGTAGAAAAATTAAAGTTGCTAGGATTCAAACCAATAATTTCTATGCAAGCCTCCTTTTGAGAAAAATTTGGCCAAACACCTTCAACTTCTCGTGGATATTTCTCCTTTGCTGACGCATTTTCAAACTCTTGAACATAACGATGTTAGAAAAATAGTTCGTGTTAAATTTTTATTCTTTGCCTCTCAATTCTTTATTCGCCACTTTTGTATGTTCATTTTCATAAAGATATTTCTCTTTTTTTCTTGATCCTCCTTTTTAGTATTCTCCATGTCTTTTCTATTTTGCATACCTCTTATCCTCCCACTCAAAATATATTTTCCTTATTTCTTTTCTCTTATCTTTGAAGAACAAAAAACACAAGAAATGGGGGATTAAATTGTGTTTCCTATTTAAAATAATTTTTGCGTGGCTACTCTAAAGTTAACAAGGCAAAGCAAGGTAAATAAAAATAGAGCAGAAAGACACAATCAATTTATCCCAGTTCATCACTGACATAGTAACTACGTTGAGTCCCTTCAACCTGAAAGATTTAAACCACTAATTCACCACATAATCAAACCTACACTTGAACACCATGTGTCAAATTTTCCATAAAGTGATGATTGATATATTATTATGTATAGAGTAATAAACTAATATTACTTAAACTCTCACCTAATAATTAATTAATTAAATAAATATAACTCTAATCTAATTAATTAATTTAAAATTCTTACTAAACACCATCGTAGGATTATCTAATTAATGTCTAAATTCATTAACTATAGCTAATTACTCTTAAAAACTTATCATCTATTAATCACTAAGACTTTTTAACTTCTGATCACCGAAAAGTTGTTTTTTTCATAGCTTGAAAATCTGTTTCTACAACACTTAAATAAATTCCCAATTTTTAGTAGTTTACTATTCATATTCTATAAAAAAAGACAAATAAACATTTTCAATATTTATTTGAAAAGAAGCATTTTTTATTTTTTAATCGAAGGATGGACCATAGCAACAATCGGTGTTAAAAGAAGGAACGTGGGATTTATACATAAACTTAGTAGTCCACCACTCATATATGTGTTCTCTCAACAATCTATTGAATCATAAAAGTACTTCGTTCATGATTAAATCTTGTTATGTAGATATATTATGATTTTATCTTCATAGACGATTGATCTTATCTGACTCTAAAATAATACAAATGATGAGTTTTGATTGATAGATGAAGTACAAAAATCACTAATAAATTCATACATAAAGTGGTGATACTGGATTCAAACTCTAGTCACCATAAAATATATTCAATTTAATAATGTATGTATTATTAATTAAGGTAAGTTTTACAAATGACAGTTCAATAATAGTATTGTCTTATAAATATTTTATTTTCATAAATATTACAATATAATAGAAAAAATACATCATAATATTAATATAATAATATTTTAACGAAGTTCTAAGTATATGATAATTAAACTTAATTTCCCAAACAAATTTTTTCATTTTCTCATCTTGAAAACAGTTTTCAAAATTAAAATTATGAAACGCATTTTTATTTATAAAATAGATTTAATAACTAAAAACCAAAACTAATTCAAAAATCTTGACTGAAAAACCCATCGACAAACCTTCGCTAACAAAGGCTCTTGCTAGAATACGATGCAACCCACCTAGTCTTAGGATCTTGGAAAAGGAAGCAACATCTTGCAGATTTTTATGGATTTCAATGCAGATATTTTGATGGACATTCAGAAATTCATGGATCATAATCAAAACTTGGAATAAAGATAACAATCCTACACCTGAAGATTTCAGGTATGTGCCATTATGGGTTCAGATATAGGGTCTCCGAAACCATTGTTTAACAAGTTTAATGGGAAAGAAAATCTGTTCTTGTCTTGGGAATTTTATAGAAAGTTTTACTAATGAATTTCCCAAAAAAAGATTAATTCTGAAGGAAAAATTTGATTTTAACACCACAAAACCCATAAAGGTTGGCATTCGTATTGGTAGTTCAAAAACAAGAAATGATGTGGATAAAGGCGGACCACATGTCAATCATCTTCGAATGGAACCATCTTCCTTTCTCTTCCAATTACCAGAACAAACTAAAAAGGTTTGAATAAATTTGGCTAAAAGGATAAAAATTGTCACCAAATTATTGTAGATATCTGGAATTAAAAATCAAACTGGGAATGCTTCTAGCAAAATCAAAAGTAGTGTCGATTCTCTTCATGCTTCGAGGTAGTTGATTTTTGGCAATATTCCTAAGAAGATTAGGCAATATTCTCACTCAAGCTTTCAATATTTGGACCATGAAGAGGGATGATGGAATCAATGTGCTAAGATTGTCTAGCTTCAAAATGGGGATAAAAATATCAAGTATTTTCACTTCAAAGTTTCCCTAACACAAAAAAAAAAAAAATGGAATCAATATTGAGAATTGTGGTGCAGGACAGAGTCATTAATGATATGAATGTGTTTTACCAAAGACGAGATTACCAAAGTCATTAAGGATATGTAGCCAAATTTAGCCCCTAGCTTGGATGGGCTGCCAGCATTGTTTTACCAAAAATTCTGGAATTTTGTTAGTAAAGTATCCTTAGTAATGATGCAAATGTAACTGGTTTCCATATACTTCTTTATTTTGTTTTGTAATTTTATTGTCCAAGTGCGATATTATTTTATCTATTGTTCGCCATGTTACTACAACATTTTGATTCAAATAGTCTATATATTTGATTCAAATAGTCGATATATTTGGTTCTTTATCTTAAAAACTATATTTTTTGATAAAAAAAAAACTCTATCTAAAAAACTATATATAGGTTCATTTTATACTCCCTAAAAATCCAGTTCATTTTATGTTAAATATTATTACTTATTATCTCTTATTTTAAACTTAAGAGAAAATATTATCATCAAAAATAAATGTATTTGATTCAAATTTTAGATTAAATATATCAATTTTTGTTAATTTAATTTTTTTATATATATAGAACTAGCTAGAGGTAGTATTTTGTTTACTTTGTAGACGAGATGATAAATACTATCAAAAACTGACACACAACTATGAAGTTCTAAATTCGAACTCAAAACATAATGTTCAACTTAATAATATCAACATTTATTTAAATTACGACTTAAAACTGTTTAATATATATTTAGGCGGTAAATGGTTTAGTTAATTGAATGGAAAATTTGGTTATTTAAAACAAAATTTTACCAAAACCGTCTAAATGTTGCCATTAATTAATTCTTGAAGTTTCATTGTTAGTCGGATAAAAAAATATCGTTGAAGTTTCATTTACTATTTTGAATGAACGAAATATGATCCAAATAGACGTGATCCACAAAATAGCCACAACTTCCATTCATTGTGATCCACAAAATTTTCCTAACCCGTTTTTAGATGACACATGTGCTACCCAAAAGAGCCATAAGAGAGATAGAGAGAAGTGGGGTCAATGTGAACCCATAATAATATAGCTACTAGTGTTTCTTATATAGTTTCAAAATTCGAGGCTCTTTTAACTTTCACTGTGAAATTAATTTATATCAATAAAAAAACTAGGAAAAATGCAGGCTGTGAAGGAAAAGCTACAGGACATGAATGCCATGCGTAAGGTCAAGGCAGAAGCAAGGGCCGAAGAGAAGGTATACTTTAACGTTAAATTTTTGTTTTTCTTTTCTTTCATAAAAGCGTTAAATTGTTAATGCTAGCTCATACTACTTCGGATATAATGTAATGCTTTTTTTTAGAAAAACTTAATTCACTTATTTATTTTTTATGAAAATGCCTTTTAATTATTTGTATTTTTTTAACTAGTGAGCATATATTAATATGATAAGAAGATAGATTAGTTATCTCGTTTTCATGAAAAACTTAGTTCAATAATATCAACCAGCAATTTTCTCTATTTATTTGTTTTAAGGATCATCTCTATTTTTATGACAACTTAACAATAATACTAATATTTTTAAAATTCGTGATTTTGTCAATAAAATTCTAGACTTAGGGACGAAGGCCGTATTAAACAAGATGTGATAAGGGAAGTAACTCTAGCAAGTTAAACTTTCCCACTTGTCGTGTTTTTTTATTTGTAAAGGATATAGACTTTCTTTCATCGCTTGTTGATGAAATGGGCTACAAGATAAAGAACAAAGGTTAAATTTTCAAGAATTAAATGTATAATTTTTAATATATTTTCATTATAATATTTCTATATTTGATTTCTTAATAAATGTTACTAGAATGTTAGTACTTTTCCATAAATAATTATGATTTTTTTATTTACTAATAGCATTATTAATTCATTTAAATTGATAAAAATTACAGATTGAAAAATATAATTCAAAATAGCTTAATTAAAAATAGATGAATATACAAACAAACTTACAACATTCATATTAATAGCATAAAATAATAAAATGTCTATAAATATGACAAGATTGAAGTATTTGAAATGTTCATGTTTTTGGATTTGAAGACGTCACTGTCATTGATTGAGTTTGCACTAAATCCAAACTAATCTATCAATTTTAAATCAAATGAACGTCGCACTAAAATGAAAAATCAAAACACTACACTAAGACGGAAAATAAAAAAATATCGCAGTAAGATGATGATATCACAAAAAAGAAAACTAAATATATATAAAAATTATTTACTTAAATAATAAAGAAAAAAAACAATTTTGAAAAGTGATTTAGGATAAAGAACCAAAATTGATTCTAAATTACCTCTGGTAAGTAAAGAAAAAAAAAGTGAGATAGATTGCTAGATTTTCTGGTAGCACTTAGTTAGGGCCTTAAAGCTTTTCAAACATTTAGCTAGGACCAATATATTAAATAAGTTGGTGGCAGAACTCCACAAGGCAGGACATCAAATTAAGATCAGTTCTTGCAATCTTGTATATTTTTTTCTCGACAAATTACCGTAATCTTTTTTGATTAAATTTCTTAATCTAATTAATCTTATAATTTATTATTTTTTCACGCGGGTCTCTTGTTTCATCATTTGAGACAAAATATTCCTGGAATAATTAAAACTAGATACTAACCCGCGCGTTGCGCGGTAGAATTTAATATATTTATGAATAAAAAATAACAATAATATGTAATTTAAAAGTAATGTTAATTCTGTTTTACAGTAGAATATACTCAAGTGTTTATGTACTTAAAGGTAAATATAGTTTTGAATAATTATATATAAGCTAGGTTTGTTTTAGTAAAAGAAAAAGTAAAACATTGTTGAATAATACAACTCATACAAAATATATTTAAATGTGAAATTGGTTTAGTTAAATTTTTTGATTTCATTGAAGTGGTTCTTCTAATAATATATTTGTTAAATAGTTATGTATTTCTTTATTGTTAAAGTTATACATTTAGCTGTAATATTTTTTTATTTTATATAATTTATATTAGTTTTGAAACATTAGATTTATAAACTTATGTACTTTTTCACGTTTTTCATTTTATATGTTCATCGTAATTCTGTCAATCTCACTGTCGATCTAAGCACGACGTAAATAAAATTATGTGCTTTGTGATATATTATAACATTCATTCATGAGTTATAGTTTGTTAAATCAAAAATATTGAAACAATTCATTCGTGTGTGCCTTGAAATTTTCAAATAATTATTTGACACGGCAAAAAAAACTTCAAGAGTTGTTGAAAAAAATTATAGGCAAGAAAAGTTTGTGAATGTTTAAGATATAGAAAGTTTCGAGTGAATAATGAAATAGTTATAAGTTATTTATTTCCAAATATTTAATATTATTCTTTTTTTTTTTCAATTATGATTTGTGTTTTTTTAATTATAAAAAGAAAAAATGTTATGGAAGACACATTCAACATAGGAAAACAAAACTTATTTCTTATGCAATAATATTGATATATGAACTTGAACCTTTATTATAATAATTAAATAGAACCGCAAAATTCTTCATTGTGATTATTTGAAGATATTGAATGGTTTGTATTTTTTTGTTTGAGTTATTGAGATGAAAGTTTTGATGAGTAATTAGAGTGATAAATTAAAGCTGAAATTATATAATATATAAAATAATTGTATTTGGGCAAGTTAAAAAGGTTTGCATTATATATTGAAGAAACAAAACATAATGAAAAAGATAAATTTAGAATGTGGCACATTAGAATTTTGGTGAGTTGACAAATTTTGCTATCCATGTTTATTTTTAGTAAGTTACAACTTACATAAATGAATTCATATAATTTATGTGAATTTAATTAAAAATATAAACTAATTCAATTCAGGTATAAAAAGTTATTTGTTTTGACAAAATCATTAAAATAATAATTAACACATTCATGCAAAAGACTTGAAAATTTTGAACTCAAAATGAATGTTTTTTGCAGGCTGAGAAGGATCTTGCAAAAGCAAGAATGGACATAGCTCATGAGGTTAGATTGGCAAAAGAGGCTGAAGCAGCAATGGACTTACATGTGACAAAAGCAGGGGAGAGAGCAGAGAAAGAAATACAGAAGCATACATCCACAGATCATGCTGCTCCGATGGAAACAGCGAATGGTCCCACATACACGGCTACTGAGACTGAGACACATCGAATGGACCATCACTAGAAAGATTTTGCAATTAACAAAATAGATATCATGAAATTCATAAATGTATTTAAGGATATATTTTCAGTTAATTAGTAAACGAAATTTGTTGCCTTTGTGATTTTTGTAATATAATTTATTTATTTTACAAACCATGGCTCTTATATGACTACTCTTAACCAAAAGTTTTTTATACGACCAAAACCTAGTGTAGGATTTTCATGCATCAACTATTATCAATGAACTACCAATATTATAAATTAAATGGTTTGAGTGGTTAATAAATTTCAGTTAACGATAAATCATTCAGACCGACTTTAAATTTTGACTGGAATAATTTTTAGTTAAAAAATTTGGATAGCCAAAAGGATTTGGATTCTTTCATCCAATATCTCTTTTGGCACTATAATGCAATTTATTTATCTATCTTTTTTGTCATATACTGAAACGCGGCGTTTCATTTATTAAAAATAAAAATAAAAATTAATTAATAATAATAACAAATTAAAACCAAACCACCTCCACCTCACCTCATTTTCTAATTCACTTTCCCTCCTTCTTCTCCTATTTCTTCTCTATCTTGGCAAAACCCTCTCCCATTTTTTTTCTTCTTCTTTTCTTCTCCTTACTTCTTCTCACTCCAGAACACTTAAACCCTCAACCCTTAAAAGGAATTTAACATCCCCAAGAGCATAATTTCTCATATTCCTACAAATAATATTGGTTATGATTTTTGGGGGTTAGGGTTAGTGAGTCAAGGAAGGATAAGGGTACCCACTTCTTGAAAGTTGTTTATTGAGACTCTTTGAGGTAAATACACAACTCTAAAGCTAGTAAGAATCTCAAGAAAAATGTAGTTTTGTTTAAAAATCATATTTTGTGCTTAGAGTAGATTTAAATGATTTTTATGGTTTCCTAGAGTTAGCTAAACTCTAGAATAATTTTTCTAAAATCTTGAGAATATTTTTTATACTCAGATTTGTCAGCTGAGGTCCTGCCGGCTACTCTGAGAGCTGTTGGAGAACAAATGTAGTCGATTCTCCATAGTTGTGAGTAGACGACGATCTTCGTCATATATTTTTATAATGCTATATTTATTATTTTACTTGTTTTCTATATTAAAGTATTTATTGAAAAAATATTGGGAACATAACCTTTGATTTTTTATCGATTTCATCCTTAATTATTTTCATGGTCTTTGGTATATAATATGTTAATTGTTGATTTATTTCTGAGTTATAAAGTATTTAAATATTGAATTGTTATACAGTTGAATATAATTTTTTTTACGTGTTTGGAAAATTATTGTTAAAATTGTGAATTTGTTAACGGCGGTAGGTGCACCTAGTTACCTCGTTTTGATTAGGTAAAGTTACCCATTAGATGGAGTCGTCCCTATGAGAAATATCGTTCGTAGGAGGAGAGGGCTATCAACGAGATGTAAGCTCCCTAATTGATGCGTGATGATGCGCTGCGGGATTGAGAGGAGAGGGCTATCCGTTAGATGGAGCCACCCCTAAGGGAAAGACCACCCTTAGGAGGAAATGGCTATCAATGAGATGAAGCCACCTCTTGATTCTCAAGAATTTGTACTTTTACTTGTTTGATTTTCTATGATAATTTTAAGGTTGTTCATTTTGATTTCGGGATTTTTAATATTTCTATCTGAACGGCTAAATTATAAGTTTAACGATTTTATATGTGTATATTTTAATTGAAAATTATCTAAATTTTTAAGTAATATTGTTTAACATAATTGACACCAGATTGAATAACAATTATTCGTGCCTTTTTTTTTGTGTTTCCCTTCTAGTTGATGGTGAGTGTTCTCTTCTCACTAAGTCTTTGTGACTTACTCCTTCGTGTTGTTTATTTTTTTCAGATTCGCAGGCAGTTGTGTAGCAAGCTGTTAGTAGATTCAAGCTTCGATCATATTTGTTTTGGTAGGCCTCTTTGATCAAGGACCTTTGTTTTTGTAAAGTCTATTGAGTCATGATGTAATTTGCAGCTATTTTTAGTCTAGAAAGTCATTTGGGTGATGTACTGAATGTTTAGATTATGCTAATTGAATTTGACTGAATTAGAAGTTTAAACAGGGATTTTGTAAATTTGGAAAAGTTAAAGTTACAGAGGATACTCTGTCGAAATTCCGAGAAAAGTTATATATATATATATATATATATATATATATATATATATATTATAATTTTTCTTTGAAATGGTTATTGAAAATTATTTAGTTGCTTGATTGTTAAGTCAGTGAGTAGGTTTACCAGGTTAGGAGTATAGCTTGTGCGTCAGTCACGACGTTTAATTTCGAGTCCTGACATATACCTCTTTCATCCTCATCTCATCATTTATCTATCGTCTTACTCACAAATTAACTATTGTAGTTTTGTACTAATGTAGAAGATCCAATTTCCTAACAAAAATCCCTATATTAACTACCAATATTATAAATGCTATGACCAACAAAAATCCTTAAATGCCATTTTTAAATTGAACCAAAGATTTGTTTAGAATGTTCTGTGTTATTCCACTAAGAGGCTACCAAATATATACAGGTTACGGTTTATAAGGTATTCTAAAATTACTCCTATGATGCCTCAAACATACTCATTTCCTTTTCTAATGTGGCTAAAGAATATTTACATTAAAGAGAAGACATATGTGCTTGATTTGATGTGATTGTTGGTTAATCGAGATGCACAACATATACATTTGTGTCATAATCATTCTTATAATGTATTACCCCTCTCAAGTGGGGAGTACACATTTCGAGCACCTAATACCAATGTTTGGAATTGCTTCTAGTGCATAGCTGATTGATTGTCGTAAAATAAAGTTGTTGATTCAACACAGGGTACTTGCATTGATGAGAGAATGCTCCGAAACCATATAATTTCACTTGTGGCATGAGTCATTGCCCTACTTCAATGGAGGATTTAGAAACGATGGTTTTCTTCTTTGTCTTCCACGAGTTGAGCACAGATCCAAACTTCATGAGGTAGCCTGCGATGGATCTGTGAGTAACTGGACAAGTTTGTGAATCCGAGTAATTATAACCGACTAATGTGATATCATTTTCTTTCGGTATCCAAATACCTTGGCTTGGGGACATTTAATGTAGCACAATACTCTTATTGTTGCATCCTAGTGGTCTTGCTAAGGAGCCTACGTATCTTCAAATATGTGAATTGAGTGTGAGAATTTTGTCCTTATGATAGTTTAGTAAATGAGACGCTCCACCAATATTCTATATTGGTTTGGATCGGTATAGTGAGCACCTTTTGTTGGAGACAACTTGTGGTTTTGTTTCATGGAAAAGGTACATGGTTTACAATCAAGCATCTCACATTCTTTCAAGATGTCAAGTCCATATTCATGTTGACATAGAAATAATCCATTTGAACTTCTAGCTAGTTCCAAACTCAAAAAATACTTCCAAGCATCTAGGTTCGTCTTATGAAAATAAAAGGTGTAGATAGGATTTGAAATTTTCACTTGTTGTGGGATTATTTCTAACAATGACTAAATTGTCAACATATATTAGGACTACTTTGTCCAAAACCATAGTGAGTGACCGCATTGGAAAATTTTGCATACCAATTTCAAGACGCTTGATAGAGGTCACAAAGAGATTTTTGAAGGCGACGTACTAGACCTTTATTATATTCACTATGTCCCGAGTGTAGTGCCATATGTACCTATTCATGGAGATCTCCATGAAAAAATACATTGCTAACATTCATTTGATATAGGGTCCATCCTTTAGATATCGCAATAATAAGTAAGTACCGAATGATGGTCGATCATTTTTGCAACTGGTGCAAATGTCTGAATGAAATCTTCTCCTTCAATTTGCGTATACCCCTTTACTACCAATCTAGCCTTGTATTTTTCAATCTCTCGATTGGGCTTATATTTGATTCAATAAACCCAATTGCATCCCAAGGGTTTCTTTCCTATTGGTAGAGGTATAAGTGTCCACGGGTTGTTCTTCTCCAATGTATCAAGCTCTTGCTTCATTGTATCTTGCTACTCCTTATGACGTATGGCTTGTGAATACCGTGTAGGCTCGTCTTTTGTGGAGATGGCTGCCATGAATGCTTCGAGAGTAAGAGAAAAATTACTACAATGCACAAAGTTTGAAATGTGATCAAGCTAACATGAGGAATACATTGGATATCATAGTGTTTGTGTGATGATTTATTTGTAGCTAAATGACAGTAGTAGTCGTTCAAGTAGGCTAGAGGTTGCCTTGGTTGTGGGCCTAGTTATCCATTTTCCATGCCACTGTTATTTGTTTTTTCCACTTGTTTTTCTGCATAAATATTGTCCATTTTCTACACTTCATTCTTTGCATCAATTGTCTATTTTTGGCATTTCATTTTCAATGTTGTTGCTTGGCTCTGGAATTCCAGAATTTCGATTTTCTTTATCATCATTCTATGACATATATCCTCTAAATTCTCTTGTTCTTTGATTCCCCCATTCTCTAGTCATGTCTCATTCATGAAGGCTTGTAAAGGCTTGTAAGCTAATATTCATTGTGCCAGACTCCTTTTAATTAAAAAGGAACATTTATTCATAAATCACTGCGGGTTTGTTTGATTTATATCTCAAAAACTCTATTTTAGTATTTTAAAATTTAAAAACTAAAAAACTTGTTTGGATTTGTTGTTTTTAAAAACTATTTTTAATATTATATTTTTTAATATTAAAAAAGCAAAACAAATAAAGATGTTTTATGATGTATGGTTGAGTTTTGATTGTCTATTTTTAAAAAATATTTTTAAAATTATCTTTAAAAACAGTTTTTGAGAATATAACAAAATAAAATATGTTTGGTACACCTATTTTTAAAAATTATTTCGAAAATGAAAAAATAAAAAAACTTATTTGGTAAAATTGATTTCAAAATATGATTTTCAATTTTTTTTTAAATGAACAACTTTCAAGCTTATAAATTCTAAACAATTTAATATTTATAATAAAACACATATACCACATGTCAAAATTAAAATTACTTTACTCTAAAAAACAACCATGATACATAGATACCCTTTCAATATTTTATTTTATGTCTATTTCTTTTTCTATAACGTTATTAATCTATCACATTTCTCTCTTTATTACTTTATATATCTCTAGTATTTCAAAATGTATATACCCATATAGGGGCACACCAAATATATTTCCTAAAAAAATAAGGAACCTAACTCTTGTATAAAGTAAAATTCAACTCATTGGAATTTTAGATCTCTTATTTGAAGCAAGAAAAATCCGATTTCTATGTAACCTCTATAAAGTAGAAGAATCTCTTGGAAAAATCAAAGAAAGAATCTCTTCTTCCTCTATAAAGAATTCTTCCAATAATTCTTTGAACTTGATCTTTTCAAAAAAGCGCGTACAATACTTTTGTGTTTACAAGCCAAAGTTTTAATACAAGAAAGCCGAAGTATATATTTTATTTGATACAAACTTTATTTTTTAGGATCCATTGTAATAATGAGAAAGATTTCTGCATATTCGCAAAAATCGGTCAATAATATCCATATCGGATGAATCGGCCCAGACCGGCTTACTAATGGAATGCCCTAATACATTACAAAATTTCGCTTTAGCCAATGATCTAATTAGAGGAATAATTGGAACTATTATATCCAATTTTATGCTTTGTATTAATTGTTTGAATATTATCCTTTTATATTTTATTTTTGAAAGTCATCGATAATTGGTTTTTATAATACTAAAAATATGTTCATTATTATCAACAAATTGCAATTTTTTAATAGAAAAAATAAAGATTATTTAATTTATTTGTGAGGACATAGTAAATTTAAAAAATTTTCTCTCAATAGATGAAACTGTAATTTTTTTTTAAATATAATTCCATTATCAAACTATAATAACTATTATATTTTAGATAAATTTAAATGTGTAGTAACATAATCATGTTATACTTATATATATATATATATA
>JBBPBP010000003.1:21424989-21476113 GCA_037974735.1 Cicer chorassanicum
TAATAATATTGATATTTTTCAATTGAATTAGAACTTAATATTTTAATCCATCTTTATTATTAACCAAGAAAATTCAAATAAAAAATATTTTTTTTTTTGAAAACTTCAACCAATTACTTAACTATATGTTGTGGTATTAGTAATAAAAAAACTACATAACAAATTAACAATGCAGGTACACTTATTTTTTTACGGTCAACACACATGTATGCATGCCACTTATATTTACCATATCATTATTTTAAAGAAAATTTAAAAGTGTCCTTTTAAATTCAAAAAATAACGAATAGTAAAAAATAAAATATGTAAAAACTGTTTTGATTTTTTGATTTTAAAAATGGTAAAATAGAAAATAACTTTTAAAAATAATATTTTCAAAACCATATATTCAACCAAATTTTTTGTTTTTCAATTTTCAAAAACTAAAAAACTGTTTTTGGAAACTAATTCAAACAAGCTCTTACTTTTCATATTTCAATTTTTATAATTCTCGAGTCAAAAACTATTTTAAAAAAATTGGAGTTGCCAAACAGATATTTTTAAAATTTTCTTTTTAAAAACAGTTTTCTAAAACTTATTTATAAAATAGTTTTCAAAAACTAAAAAGTAAAACACAATCAAACAAACCCTACATCTCTAGAAATAAAAAAAGTTTATGTTGGAACATAGATTATGTTATTATGTGAATTTAAAAAATTTGTTGAAGTCCCACATTAGAAAGAATTTGTTTTTGTAAATTCAAGTGGAAAGAAACATGTTTATTTTTTTAAATTCAAGTCTTTTTGTTTTCGGTTTTAGAGCGGTTGTTATGCCGCAATCCCTTTGTTTTTAGAGCGGTTGTTATGCCGCAATCCCTTTGTTTTTAGAGCGGTTGTTATGTCGTTATCCCTTTAGTTTTAGAGCGGTTGTTATGTCGCAGTCCCTTCGTTTTTAGAGTGGTTTTGTGCCGTAGTCCTTTCGTTTTTAGAGCGGTTTTGTGTCGTAGTCCTTTTGATTTATGAGTGGTCGTAGTACCATATTGTGAGTGACTTTAAATGTCATATTGAGAGTGGCTTTAACCGCCATATTGAGGGTGTAATTCTAGAACGGTTTTCTACGGTGCAATAGAACTCCGATTCAGTGAATCTGGACTGTTTTATCTTGGGGACTTCGTGGTTGATAGTCTGCCTTGCACAATTTGAGCAGTGCTGCGAAACGTTTTAAAGAGAGTGACCTAGTCCGCGACTCAACTCAGTAATATCTTCGATGACATAAATTGTGATTTTTAAACCGTTTTCCGAAACTCAAAAACAACACTTTCAATAAATAAAAAAGTTTCAATCCCTATTTCCCTTGGGGATATCTGATTAGCACACACCTTTTGGCCCTTGCGTCAAATATATCATGTATTTGCATCTCACATAATAGAGACATCCAACCACTCTCAAGTGTTCATATGTTAGTGCTTTTATTAAAAGTAATTCATATGGAGTGAAACCATCATTTGCTACAATTGGGATGTAGTTGATAAGGTGCATTGATGCTAGTATGCATTATCCCCTAAGAGTAATGGGCAAGTTTTCTTGAAAACAAAGTGCGTGAGTCACATTGAGAGTGTGCCTATGCTTTGGTGTTCCGACACAAGAGGTTTCATGCAAACGTTTGAACAACGCTATTTATGAACTCAATTCTATTATCATTGCGTAGCACCTTGACTTTGATTTCAAACTAAATTTTCACCATGAAGCAAAAATTCATGAGTTCGATTGGAACTTCAATCTTTTCTATTATTGTTCAAATGAAATGGTTGCTTACCACCAATGCAAAATAGAGAAAAGGATTAGTGAAATAACACCAATTTTCTTAAAAAGAAGTGTAAACAATCTACGCAGTGGAAATTATATAAATATTGAAATTTTTCATATAAAGTATGTAACTTTTAACACTGATTTTTTTTTAAAAAATCGGAGCAATATCTTATCAATTATTTAGAAAAAAAAATTAAACTTTTTAATTGAACATATAACACATGTTTTTCGAGAAAACAGATGTCAAATGTGTTGACATATAACATCTTCAATCTTTGGAACTTCAATCTTTTCTATTATTGTTCAAATGAAATGGTTGCTTACCACCGGTGCAGAATAGAGAAAAGGATTAGTGAAATAACACCAGTTTTCTAAAAAAGAAGTGTAAACAATCCACGTAGTGGAAATTATATAAATAATTGAAATTTTTCATATAAAGTATGTAACTTTAAACACCGGTTTTTTAAAAAATCGGAGCAATATGTTATCACTTATTTAGAAAAAAAATTAAACTTTTTAACTGAACATATAACACATCTTCTATTTAAAAAATAGGTGTTAATTATATTTTTTTCAAGAAAATAATTATTTTTAACTGAACATATAACACCTGTTTTTAGAGAAAACAAGTGTCAAATATATTGCAATATAATGTTTGTTATTCAGAAAACAAGTGTTACAAATTAATTTTTTTTTCAACAACAATTAAATGTTTTTTATCTAACGTATAACCTAAAAATAGCTCTTCCTTCACAGCGGTAGAGACAAAAAATTTGATACTCGTTTTTTGTGATTCTAGAAGGTGCCGTTATTTTCATCTCGTGTGATGGTTGAATCTTTTTCATCCTCTTTGAGATTTCATCATGTGCAAAAGTTCAATCGTTTTCCTCCTCCTTGCGTTTTGAACTTGTTTGTTGAGATTCACAGGTGCGCTTGTTGTTTGTTGTTCCATGCGTGTTCATCATGTTCAGTGCTTGTTGCTCTAGCATGAAGGAGAGGCTCATGATGATTTCTGCTATTAGGCTTACAAACTATTATTAACTGCATTTTTTAAGTATTTTTCTGTTGAACTTGAGTTTTTGTAAGTTCCGTAAGATTTGAATGAATTTTTTTTTGTTCTTAATGGTCTTATAACAAGGTACAACTTGTACTTTTAATTTATGCTTTCAATTTTTGCTAGATAGTCATAAGCTTTTACATGTTGTGCCTTTACAATCACATTTGCATAACATAAAGGATAATTTTTTGATAGCCAAGATTGCTTAAACAAATAAAGAAACATCCCAACAATTAGAACTGTTATATCCCTGACATTTAATAAATATATGTCTTTAGAAGTTGCAGGCCAACATTTAATAACAAATCTAATTGAAATTGATGGACTTTCATTTGTCAACTAACTAGTTAGACAAAGATAATTTATTTTTCCATGAAAACTTTTATGTTTAATAGTGTTTTTGGCTAGGAGTTTTTTTAGTTGTAAGAGTGTTTTCATCGCAAGAGTGTTTTCATTTCCACAATGTATTTTTTAGTATGACAATTGTGGTTTATGCACACAACTACTTGTTGGTTGCTTTAATCATGTCTTTGAATTGTGTCTTGATTTGCTTTGTGTTCTTATATGAATGATCCAAAATCAAGTTCAATGAAGCCATTTGATTTTCAAGGCACCAAAGGCAACTTTGCAAATGAGCTTTCTTTATTCTCCAATTTATTGTCATCTTCTTATTCTTTAACAGGAAAAATGTTTCTTATTAGCTTGGGGGTTACTCACACTAACAGTCAAGTGAAAGGTGAGGTGAAGTGTTGGTTCACTAAGTAGCTTTAGGGATTACTTACACTAATAGTCAAACTAAAGGTGGAATGGTATCAAATTAAAGAAAAAAATTGGGGATTACTTACACTAATAGTCAAGCCAAAGGTGGAATGGTATCAAATTATAGAAAAAAATGAAGTGTTGTTTCACTGAGTAGTTTGGGGATTACTTGCATTAATAGTCAAGCCAAAGGTGGAATGATATTAAATTAAAAAGAAAATAAAAAAAATGTCATGAATAAAAGGTTGAGTTGTCTAATTAAATCAAAGAAAAATGTCCCTAGTACTTGAGAAAAATAAACCTCAGTGTTCTATGATAAGGATGGAACTTTATGAATAAGAAGGATTAAATGAATTGATTGAAGAACCTACCAAAGAAAATATTTGTGTACTTATAATAATCTAAATTGAAGTTGACATCAAACCTTATACATATACATATATTATCTAGGAGTTTAACAATCATTCGAACAATAATTGAAGAATTGAAATAGTTTTGCAATGCATGATATCGTATCAATTATTAACGTGTAACAGAGGCTGAACAACAAGTAGCATCTTGGGAAGAAAGTATTTCTACAAAACAAAAAAAAGACATTTCATTATGTATCAAGTAATAATATAATAAGTAATAACACACTGTTAAATACACCTTTATGTATCTTACCTTGCTCAATTTGCTCAAGATTTTCAAGATCCTCACTAGTAATAAATGATAAAGATGTCTTATTGAGCCAATCTTGGGTACAAATAAGGGCTTTCACGGTAGCCGGTGTAAAAGAGCTACAATAAGGATCAAGTACTCTTCCTCCAGTAATGAAAGCAGATTCAAAGGCTACAGTGGATATAGGTATCGCCAACACCTCTATTGCAATTCTTGCAAGTATTGGAAGTCAGCTTGAGTTCACCTTCCACCATCTGAGTAAATCAAAATTCGGACAAGGTTTTTCTAAACGTTCATCGAAATACTCTCCTAATTCAGATTCTGGTGTACTGCACTCGTCTGATTTGTAGAATTCGAACAATCATAAGGATCACCAACTTCATTAAAAACACCTGACAAATTAGAAGAATTACCTAGAGGAGACACCACCCTACCAGAATACTCCTCATAGATATACTTCAAACATGAATCTAATTTTTCTTTCAAAGAAGTTGTGTCATTACTAGTGTAAATCTTTTTTGCCATCCATATCACAAGCTTTACTTTTCGTTGAGGGTCTAAAACCATAGCAATCAACAACAATGTATTTAGGCAAGTAGGATCTCCCCAATATTTCTCGTATTTCGCCTTCATCTTTTTAGCCATTGACTTGGATTTTTCATCTTCATTATTACACATTTCAACAATTTTCATCCCAACACCGAAAACCTCAAACATATACAAGTTGCTTGTTAAATAAGAAGATCCTGAAATGCGTAGTGTAGCTTCATGAAATAACTTCAGGAATGGAAGAATTAAGGCAACATGCTCATACCTTTTTCCTTGTTCACTTCATTAACATATTTCTGATATTTGAGTTCAAACTCCGTAAAGGTCTTTTCATGTTTCAAAGCATCATTCAACATTGTGTATGGTGAGTTCCATCGAGTCACATAATCTAATCCAACATAACCTTTATAATTTAAATCAGGATCAATACATTGCTTAAATCTATCAATCCTCGAAGAAGAACGTCTAACATACTTCACAGCTCCACGAATTCTTAAAATAGAATCGTTTATTAAGCTCATTCCATCCTTCACAATAAGATTTAATATGTGTGCACAACATTGCGTGTGAAGGTACTCTCCGTTTAAAACTAGACCATTTTGTGATAGAAACCATCTTTTGAGATGTTGAATTCCAACATCATTTGAGTAAGCGTTATCCACTGTCACAGTAAGCACACGACCTAACTCCCAATCATTCAAGCATTGTTTAACCGTTTTGGCCATTATTTCTCCCGTGTAGTTAGTGACTTGAAGAAAATTTAAAATCCTCTTATGCAACTTTCAATTGTTATCAATGAAATGAGCTATGAGACACATGTAATTAAAGTCTTGGGTGGATGCCCAAGTGTCGGTGGTGAGACATATTCGATGACAATGTTGTTGCAAAATATTCTTTAGCCTTGTTTTTTATGTGTCCCATTGCTTTAAAATATCACGTGCTAGTGTAGTGCGGGATGGAAATTTAAACCTTGGTTGTAAACCATTAGCAAACTTATGAAAATATGGATGTACCACTTGTCGAAACGGGATTTCCATGGCTACAAACATGTTCATCAAGTCAATTTGACTTACTTCTTGGTCAAATTTGGGAAAAGAAGGGGATGAACTAACAACTTCCCTACTTGCCATTGAACATGAAGCTAATTCATGCTCCCTATTCGCCACATTTTTTGGATAATCTTCACATCTTGTCAAATGGGCTCTCATCATGCTTGTTCCACTGCTGTACTAGATCGTGCGACCACAGTAATTGCATTTTGCTGATATTTTTTTTGCCTTGTTGTGGGATAAAATGATTTCATGCTTCTGACCTATTTTTACGCTTAGGCGGCAACATAGAGGTGTTTGAAACTGAAGGAGGAGGAATAGAATCAAAATTCCCTTCCATCTCAGAGTCTACAATGTTATCATGACCATCCATGTTGATGTTCTATTGAAAAAATTGACAAGATATGCATGTCAAAAGTTATTTCAAGACACTAGTAAAGAACTAACCAAACAATTTTGTATTGGGAGCAATGATTTAATAGGACAGGAGTTAAGTCTCTTTGAGAACATTCAAATTGCAGTGATCAATACTCCTATGTAAAAAATCATAAACATAGAAAAAGAAATAACACAGCTATCAAGCCTAATATCAATCAATATGGACTACTTAAGGGTAGAGTTAATGTTAGTGCTTATCAAAATTATTTTATTTATTTATTTTACTTTTAAAATGAATGCAAATACCCTACATTAATCTGCATAGATAGTGTTAATGTAAAACCTTTACAAAAAAGAGTATAGCATATAACAACTAATCAATATGGGCTCACACATGTATATATTGTAAACACCAACTCAAACACAGAATAGAGCAGAGCAGAGAAGAAACCAAATAATTAAGTGTCCTGAACAAGCATTCCACTGGAGACATAATGCACAATTGTTACACAATCAACCGAAAAGTAACAAATCATAAAACAAACTAAACATTAACATGTTTATCTGTAAATCTTGTGCAGGATAAATGAAACCAGTAAATTTTCCATGTATATAAAACAAAAAAAGTTTAGAAAGTATGATTACATTTATGGATACACTTTAATCAACAAGTGCATAACCTTTCAAAATGATATTTAATACTAAAACTATATTGAAAAATGATATTGAGTCATAGTCAACCTGAGAAAAGACGTAGAGACAGGATTAATACTCAGCTTGCTAATTTAGAAAACTTATTCCTAAGTCTAATAAGGTTTGTTTTCATTTCATGTCTGACACATTTAATGTAAAATTTTATCTAATGGAGTCTTGAGAATATAGGCTACGTTTGGAACCACGTCTAAATTGATTTCACCGTGGATGCTATAATATGTAACTTCAACAAGTTTATTGTGCGTTTGTGTGTTGATCAACGCAGATCCATCCAATTTGTTATGCTATGTTTGGACTGTGATATTCTCAAAGCTAAAAAATGTAAAGTTTAGAAAATGTAAGGTGTCACTGTAAAAACAAAAGTTTCCAAACAGGCCCTTACAATAAACACATAATATCAAGTATTTACAAAATGTAGCCATCAAGAGTTTTTATGTTTATGCAACCTAAATTACAACCTCACTAGCCGTATCTGACTGCAATTTTGTTTAACATTAAGGATTGTCACACAACTGCAATGCAACATCAATTTCTGACCTATTTGAATTACCGTATTTGAATTTATATACCGACATAAAAATTTGTAAGATTGTTTAATAGAACTTATAAATACATATTATGATAAATTCATAAATTATTTTCAGTTAATTTTGATAGACTCTCTAGAACAGCTTATAGTTTATTTTATCTTAATGACATATACATAGACACTTATGTTATAAAGGCTTAATTAACATTTGTGGACTAGCAGATGGACAAGGCAGCTTTACTAGGAAGTGTAATAGATCATGTAAAAGATCTAAAGAGAAAAGCAATGGATATTAGCAGAGTCATCACAGTTCCAACTGAAATAGATGAACTATCAATTGACTATAACCATGTTGAAGATGAAATCTGCACTAACAAACTGAACAAATTCAAAGAAAATAATAATATAGTCATCAAAGCTTCAGTTTGTTGCGACAATCGACTGGAACTGTTCCCCAAACTAATCCAAGTGCTTAAAGGTTTGAGACTCACAGCAGTTAAAGCTGACATAGCAAGTGTTGGTGGAAGGATCAAAAGCATATTGGTTCTTTGTTCTAAAGATAGTGAAGAAAATGTTTGCATTAATACTCTTAAACAGTCTCTTAAATCAGCTGTGACCAAAATTGCTTCATCATCATCAATGAGTTCTAATTGTCCTACAAAAAGTAAGAGGCAGAGATTCTTTTTGCTTCTCATTTCATATAGTAATTATGGATGAAAGTGTTTGAAGATTTACTAAAAATGTTGTGTTATGATTAGAAGAGTTTTCATTAGTGAGATTACTAAGACGGTTAGAGTCAATGATGAATAAGACCTTGTATTGTATCTTAAGATGAAATGGATGAATTTAGACCGTGTGATGAGTATTTGGAGATTTCGAGGATCAGATATTAGAATTTTATTCAATGATAGAGAGTGAAAAGGAAGAAATGTAACAAATGATTTATAGTTTAGTTGTTGGTCTTGGGAAGTCAAGTGTTAAGATTTGAAATGAGTGTTTCAATGACTAGATGGATGATGAAAGATATGTGGGTCTTGGAGATATTTTACTGCAAAGTTATGAGGATGGGGTTTACAGATAATTATTCCTTAGGAGATGCTTATTGGGAATGTTTGAGAAATAGTTCTTTAGGACGTTCGATTGTTGGGACTCTTTCAGATTGTACCTCAGTAAAGGTTAGGAACGAATAAGAATCCAGTGAGTGAACCAAATTTTGGAAAACGTGCCAAAAAAACTTGTTGGAGCAGCACATGGAGATGTAGCTTATGTCAATTAAGGATTCATGAAACGAACTATCTCACCCGTAATTCAGACATTGTTATTAGAAGGGTATGCCAATGATTCAAAGACACTACTTGAATGCATGTCATGGAGGTACGTTATTGTGTTCGTCAATCAAAAGAGTTAAATGTTTGTTTGGTAGGGAAGAATTGAGCATGGAATGGAAAAGTTTGGTGGGAACTAGTAAGGCTTGATTTATTGAAATCACTATAATTAAGAAAGACGAAGTATGATGGCAGATGAGCTAAGCAAATAAAGGACTCTAGATGTTAACCACATGGATGGTTGAATGACGGTAGAGGTGAAAAGTGTTTTGAGATATATTTTAGATGTAGAATAA
Source organism: Cicer chorassanicum (assembly GCA_037974735.1). NCBI lineage: Eukaryota > Viridiplantae > Streptophyta > Magnoliopsida > Fabales > Fabaceae > Cicer > Cicer chorassanicum. The sequence continues at coordinate 21,434,096 of JBBPBP010000003.1, forward strand.
AATTAGGAGGGATTAAGATTTTGTTTGAATTTTTGAAGGAACTCTGAATCACCAGGATGACAAGCTTATTCGAAAGAAGAAAAGTTTAATAGTAAGAGGAAAGACAAAAGAAAATCAAGTTAGGTTGGATGATATTTTGGGATATGGCGCACATTGGTGTGTACCAATTGTGGCAGTCAAAGAAGAGAGCAATATTTGCAAAAATACACACAAGAGTAAGTTAAGTAATGATTTTGAAATAATGAAGATGTATCAAGGTTCGAGGTAGGAATTTTAGGTTCGTATAAATGGAAAAGGGATGGAGTGAATATAGTGTGTTTGACCTATCAGAATGAAAAGATAATCATCAAGCTGCAAACAAAGGACGCGACGAAATTGAGATGTATTAGAATGTATGTTGGCAGTAGATGTAAGAAAATTATTTTCGAGTTTGTCCAGAATTGGGAAGTATGTAGGAAACTGACTAGTGAAGCGTGAATTTGAGGTGTTAGGCATGAGACCAATGTAGGCCTTAATCAGAGAATGAAATTCAAGTTGGATTTTTGTTGAAGACGTGACTCTTCAAATGAAGTACTAAATTGGAAGGAAGTTTTTGTGTCGTAGGTGGTATAGTTTTGGCATGTTGTCGAAAATATTTGAGGAAACTTGGATCACCAACGTAATGATGGAATGAAATTATTAAAGTTATAATCAGAACAACATTTTGATAAGAACACTATGGCTTGGCGTAGTTATGCGACTAAAGAAAATCGAGGGTTTGTGGGCAATGGAGAAATTAGGGAGCTCTCGGCGGTAATGATTGTTTTATGCTCAGTATGTTGGCGTCAGACTTAGTGTTTTGGTTTGGTACCTAATGGATATTTCGTACCAAGTGGGCTTATATGAGGCTATGTGACATATTTTGGGCAGTTGTACTTTGTTGATAAAATCAAAGTGATAGGAAAATAAGGGAAAGTCATTGGACCTAGAGGAGATTGTTAGACCACTTGTGCCTCAGGATAACCTTACGCGCAAGTCGCAAGGAACGCTATTACAGTTAGGTTAAGATAGTCTGATCCACCATTGTAACACCCCAAATTTTATAATAAACTATATTATTAATTAGATATTATTTAAGATAAATAATTTGGTGTTAAAATTATTTTCGATATATGTTGATTAGTTTTTTGATTAATTTTCTTTATATGTGTGTTTTCTATGTGTTAATATGTACGTATTTGACAAAATGAGTGATATAAATAATAAACATTAGAATTTTTTTTTTATATTTTTCTAAAAATAATAGTATTTGATGGTACATATTTAAAAAAAAAAAAGATTTTATGAGATTTTACATATACGCGTGCGTTCGTAATTAATGTGATATCTTCGACTGATGTTAAGTGTGCACGTAGTTATATTTAGATTATTTATAAATATTTCTATTTTTATTTACTTATTTTGTGAATAGTTATATTGAGATAGTAATACTATTGTGTTAAATTTCCTTTATTTTTATATACTTGTTATGGCATTGTAATTTTATATATATTGATTATGATTTAGTAACTAATATAAAGTGTTGATGTTATATTTATTTATTTTATGATTTCAAATATTCTCTAATGATGGTAGTATTTTAATATGAGTATTTGAAAGAAAAAAAAAGTATAATTATAGTGATTTACTTGAATATGAGAATCTTAATTATTAATGTATTTATTAATTATTTTATTTTATAAAATATTGGTTTTGAAATATTAATAATATTGCGCTTAATTTCTTTATATGTGTGCTTGTCAAGTTGTGCCTATTTTATACATATTTAATTGATTTAGTGGCTTATATAAAATATTGATGTTATATTTTTTTTTTATTGTCATTTTAACTATTCTCATAATATAATAATCTTTTAATTTGATATTTTGAAAGATATTATTTTAGTGACAAATAAATAAATTAAAATAAGTATGTAATTAGTTTGGTCTTGTGGAAAAATAAAATAAAATAAAATAGAGTCCAATGAGTTAGGATAACAATAACTAATATGTTAAAAAAAATAAAAATATCAAAGATACCCTAACATACTATGAAAACGATACAGTAGACAGAATTGAAAGAGAGCACCACACCTTCATATAAAAGGAAGAAAAAAATTGATACCGATCATCGATCACTGTCTAGGAACTTTTTTTTTTTTTTTTTTTCTGTTTTCGTCCAAATTTCAGTATGTTGTTTCATTCATTTAGCTAGTCAATCAAACACATTTTCTTAGATTTTTAACCATCTCAATTTCTCTCTAAAATACCCGACTTCTCCGTTTATGAAATTCGTTATCTTGCGCCGTTCTTCTTCACCGAAGTCCTATTTGAGTGAAATCAACGCCAAAACAATCGTGCGACTAATGGCTATATTATCCACTGATTGGTTTTCTTATTTATGCACTACGCAAAAAATGACATTTTATAGCGCGTCTTTTACAGCGCTTATTAAATACAAGCGCTGTAATATAAATTTTTAAAAATAACGGAGGCTACAACAACGCTTTTTTTACAAGCGCTGTTGTAGGGTGATATAGGGTCAGAAAGCGCTACCACATAGCCTTTTACAGCGCTTCTTCAGAAAGCGTTGTAAATCAAGCGCTATTGCATAGCCTTTTACAGCGCTTTGTGAGCGCTTTAAAAAAAAGCGCTGTAAAAAGTAGCGCTCCCACCTTATGTTACATAGCTTTTAAAGCACTTCTTGTGTAAGCGCTGTAAAAGCCTTGCGCTTTGTGTCATTGGTTGACCTATTACAGCACTTTTTATACAAGTGCTGTAATAGGCTTGCCCATTCACATTTTTATAGGACCTATTAGAGCGCTTTTTTAACAAGCGCTGTAAAATCATTCATTTCAAATAAGAAGCGTTCACTTTAAGTAAATAGAAACAAATTTAATACGTTGTCAAAACCCTACGAAATCTCATCTCCCCTCCCCTGCGAACCCCTCATGTGCGCCCATCTACAAATTGATTTACTTCTTCCTCCTTTAAAACAAATTGATCATCAATGTTGTCTCAGGTACTTTATTTTATTTATTTGTTGTTGTCACTAATTTAAATTGATAAATTGTTACATGATATTAGATATATATATATATATATAGGTCATAATATATATCAAACTTGAAATAATGTTTATTGTTACTGATAAATTTTATTTATAATATATCAGACTGATATAGGTCATAATATATCAGAATTGAAATCATGCTTACTGATATAAATTGTTACATGATATAATAGGGTTTCTGATAAATTTTATTTATATGTGTATTATCAATATATATATAGGTCATAATTAATATATCAGAAAATCATGCTTATTGTGTAACTGCATTTATATATATAGGTCATATAAATGGACCGGAAATGGATGTCTGCCAATCGATTGACAAAAGAGTATGAAAATGGAGTGAAGGAGTTTATTGAGTTTGCAGTGATGAATGCAAAAGATCCAAATAAAGTCGTTTGTCCTTGTTTAAAATGTTGTTTTGGAAAACGCATTAGAGCAGATGAATTGGAAGGACATTTAGTATGGTATGGAATTGATCAAAGCTATACATGTTGGATAAGACATGGTGAGAAAATCAATGATAATACTCGCACAGATACATATGTTTCAACTGATTTCGACACAAATACATATGAGCCGGACCGAGTTGAGGAGATTGCAAAAGCAGTTGAAGAAGATCTTCGTGATTGTCCTAAAATGTTTGAGAGCTTGTTGAGTGATGTAGAGAAACCATTATATAATGGTTGTACTAAATTCACAAGACTTTCGGCGATACTAAAGTTGTACAACTTAAAAGCGAGTAATGGATGGTATGATAAAAGCTTCACATAATTACTAACCCTCCTAAAAGATATGTTGCCAGATGATAATGAACTTCCCAGTAGAACCTATGAGGCTAAATGAATTTTGTGCTCTATTGGTATGAGTTATGAAAGGATTCACGCATGTCCTAATGATTGCATTTTATTTCGAAATGAATATGAATTACTAAAGGCGTGTCTGAAATGCAATGTATCTCGATATAAGAAGAAAGAATCTACTCCAGCAAAAGTCATGTGGTATTTTCCTATAATACCAAGATTTAGGCGCATGTATCGCAGTGAAGAAGATTCAAAACACTTGACATGGCATGCAGATGAAAGAATTAGAGATGGAAAGTTTCGACACCCTGCGGATTCTCCGCAATGGGCAAAAATTGATCACGAGTATCCTGAATTCGGGATAGAGTCGAGAAATCTACGCCTTGCACTTTCTACTGATGGAATGAATCCACATGGTCTTCAAAGCATCTCACACAGCACGTGGCCTGTGATTTTGTTGATTTATAATCTACCTCCATGGTTATGTATGAAGCGTAAGTTTATGATGTTGTCTCTGTTAATTTCTGGACCCAAACAACCAGGGAATGATATCGACGTATACTTGGCTCCTTTAATTGAAGATTTAAAAATTATGTGGGAGACAGGTGTAGAAGTCTATGACGGGTATAAGAAAGAATGTTTCAATTTGAGGGCTATGTTGTTCGGCACAATTAATGATTTTCCAGCATATGGTAATTTATCAGGATATAGCATTAAAGGTCAGTGTACGTGTCCTATATGTGAAGAGAGTATAAATTGGATGCGGTTAAAACATTGTAAGAAGAATGTATTTCTTAAACATCGTAGATTTTTACCTTATAGTCATCAGTATCGTGGGTGGAGAAATGCATTCAATGGAAAATCAGAGGAAGATAGAGCTCCTGTAGCACCGACTGGATTTCAAATACTTGAAAAAGTACAAGGTTTGACCAATAAATTTGGCAAACCTTTTGCGGGAGAGCTGGTCAAAATTGGGTGGAAGAAAAAATCAATTTTCTTTGAATTGCTATATTAGAAGTCATTGTATGTAAGACATTTTCTCGATGTGATGCATATTGAGAAAAATGTATTTGATAGTGTTATTGGTACGTTACTCAATGTACCAGGAAAGTCTAAGGATGACACTAATGCAAGATTGGACTTGGTAGATATTGGAATAAGAAATGAATTGGGTCCCGTAAAGAAAGGAAATCGCACATATCTACCTCCAGCCGCTCATACTCTATCTAGAAAGGAAAAATTTGTTTTGTGTAAATTTCTACACGAAGTTAAAGTTTCAGAAGGATACTTTTCAAATATTAAAAATTTAGTTTGAATGAGAGACCTCAAGTTAAAAGTTTTGAAGACGCATGATTGTCATATTCTAATGGAGCATTTGCTACCAATAGGTATACGTTCAATTTTACCTGAAAATGTTCGCTGAGCCATAACTAAATTATGTTACTTCTTTAGGGAAATTTGTAGTAAAGTGATCGATCCTCAGAAATTACCGACATTGTAGAGGGAAATTGTTGTTACTTTGTGTGAGCTTGAAATGTATTTCCCACCCTCGTTTCTTGATATAATGGTTCACCTTACGTTTCATCTTGTTAAGGAGACACGACTTTGTGGGCCAGCTTATATGAGATGAATGTATTCGATAGAACGATATATGTAAATATTAAAAGGGTACGTAAAAAGTAGAAGTCGACCAGAAGGTTGTATTGTTGAACGGTACATTGTCGAAGAAGCTGCTGAATATCTGTCCAATGTTGAATCCATAGGGTTTCCCATGTCTCGTCATTCAGGAAGAATATCAGGAGAATGGATAATTGGAAAGAGACTAATGACTATATCAAGGACAGAATGGGAGCATGCACTATTGTATGTTCTGCACAGTGATGATGAGGTTCAACCATATGTTACAATACACATGGATCAGTTATCTAGTTTGAACATGAATAGGAATCAAAATTGGATAACTCGAGAGCACAATCGAAGTTTTATAACATGGTTAAAAAATCACATAAAGTCAAAGTTTGATGTAGACCCCGGATCAATTTCGCAGAGATTGAGATGGCTAGCAAATGGTTCAAGTTTACATGTCTTTTCTTACACCGGTTATGTAATTAACGACTACACATTTTATACCAAAGAACAAGATGATAAAACCACTATGCAAAATAGCAGAGTCACTCTTGTAGTTGAAGTGATGCATATCTCAAGTGCAAAAGAAAAGAACTCAATATATGGAAATCTATCATATTTTGGGGTTATCGAGCGCATATGGGAGTTAGACTACACAATGTTTCTTGTTCCCATATTTGGTTGCAAGTGGGTCGATAATAATAATGGCGTTTGGATTGATGAGTTTGGGTTCTTGCTTGTCGATTTTAATAGTGTGGGATACAAATATGTGCCTTTTATTTTTGCGTCGCAAGCTCAACAAGTGTGTTATGTCACTGGTCCTGCTGATGATAAATGGTTTGTTGTCCTACCGACCAATAAAATAAGTGATGATAACAATAATGATGAAGATGTTGGTAATGATCTTTTCTTTGCAACATCACAACCACATGAAATTGTTTCAAGAGATGATCATGATGAGGGAATTTGGATTAATCCATCGTTTCATATCATTAATGGACAAACAAATGTGAATCCCACCAGAAAAAGAAAAAGGGCATCTTAATGTGTTTAATTGTTTTATAAGCCATGTAATCTGAACTGAGTTCATGTAATTTAATTGTTTGATCTGCCAAAATTGAGCATTTTAGTATTTAGCTTGAACTGTATTTGATTTTTTGCTTATACTGACTTTCTCCTTATATTGAACTTGAAAAAACTTTTTTTTAGTACTGTATTTGAATATGAGCTGATCATGTAATTTAGCATTGATATATATATATATATATATATATAGGTATTTAACTAATTATTTGAAAGAAAAAACTGCAATTGAACTATATATAGTTGTTATGGTTCCAAATATAGGTATTTTACTAATTATTTAGCATTTTACGTAAACTGAACTTATATTGTAATTTAACATATTTAACTTGAACTGAACTGAACATAAACTTTGTAATTTTACAGCGCTTTTGTTAATAAGCGCTATAAAAAGCCTTTAAAAAAAATAAGGAAGTCACATAGCCCTTGCACATAATAAAACAAAGAGGTCTTTTAAAGCGCTTTTTGCAAAAGTGCTGTAAAAGGCTTTTAATAAAATAAAATAAGGAGTTCTTTTAAAGCGCTTTATGGAAAAGTGCTGTAAAAGGGTCACATACTAAAACAAAGAAGCTTTTTAAAGCGCTTTGTGGAAAAGCGCTGTAAAAGGGTCACATAGCGCTTTCACATAATAAAACATAGAAGCCTTTTAAAGCGCTTTGTGGAAAAGCGCTGTAAAAGGCTTTTAAAAAAATAAAATAAGGAGGTCTTTTACAGCGCTTTTTCAAAAGCGCTTTAAAAGACTTCTAAAATAGCGTTGTAATAGGCTTTTAAAAAATAAAATAAGGAGGTCTTTTACGGCGCCTTTTCAAAAAATGTGCTGTAATAGGGTTTTATATATAACAGTAACCGCTTCAGTTTCCTCTTCATTACGTAAACTTCATACGCTCAGTTTCCACTTCGTTCTCCTTCTCATTGCGAACCCTACGAACCCTATGCTTGTTTCCTCCTCATTACTAACCCTCATTACGTAAACTTCATACGCTTGTTTCCTCCTCATCTTCATTCTCATTCTCATTGCGAACCATCTTTGTTACTAACCCTCATTACGTGTTTATGCGAACCCTATTCTCCTACGAACCGTTCGTTTTTCTGTGCAGTTCTTCTTTGTTAAAAAAAATAAGGAATTCACATAGCCTTTGCACATAAAAAAAAAAACAAAGAGGTCTTTTAAAGCGCTTTTTAAAAAAGCGCTGTAAAAGGCTTTTAATAAAATAAAACAAAGACGCCTTTTAAAGCGCTTTGTGGAAAAACGCTGTAAAAGGGTAACATAGCGCTTTCACATAATAAAACAAAGACGCCTTTTAAAGCGCTTTGTGGAAAAACATTGTAAAAGGGTAACATAGCGCTTTCACATAACAAAACAAAGAAGCCTTTTAAAGCGCTTTGTGGAAAAGTGTTGTAAAAGGCTTTTAAAAAAATAAAATAAGGAGGTCTTTTATAGGGCTTTTTCACAAGCGCTTTAAAAGACTTCTAAAAAAGCGTTGTAATAGGCTTTTAAAAAATAAAATAAGGAGGCCTTTTGCAGTGCTTTTTCAAAAAAGCGTTGTAATAGGGTTTTATATATAACAGTAACCGCTTCAGTTTCGTCTTCATTACGTAAACTTCATATGCTTGTTCATCTTCAGTTTCCTCTTCGTTCTCCTTCTCGTTGCAAACCCTACGCTTGTTTCCTCCTCATTACTAACCCTCATTACGTAAACTTCATACGCTTGTTTCCTCCTCATCTTCATTCTCCTTCTCATTGCAAACCATCTTTGTTACAAACCCTCATTACGTATTTCTGCGAACCCGTAACCCTACGCTCGTTTCCTCTTCGGTCGTATTTCTGCGTTGTTCTTCTTTGTTACTAACCGAACCCTACGAACCCGTAACCCTAAGTATTTCTTCGCACTATTCAGGTATTGTATTTATTAATTTTTTGTTTCACTAAAATGCATGTTGAACTTAGTCTGCTACGTACTTAGACTACTGCATGTTGAACTAGTTGAAGTTATACTGAACTGCATGTTGAACTTGTTGTAGATAAATGGATACCAACAAGGAGTTAGATTGTCAAAATGAAGAAGTTGGCAACACCAAGACTTACGAAAATCAAGTCAAACGTGGTGCAACCATCATGCAAAATGTCATAAAAGCAAGAAGTACTAGCATAAAATTTGAGGTATACTATACTTTGTTTGCGGTTTATTTTTTATCTTTTTTGAAAGCATGTACTTACTATATGAGTTTATTAGGTGGGATGGAATGAGAGTGGTCAGCTAATTGACCCCAACAGTTCCATGTTTGTAAGTTATATTGGGGCTGTTGTTCGTTAGAATATCCCCATCACAATTGACGATTGGATAGATAAGGCGTTAAAGGATGCAAAAGATGTACTGCGGACTGATATACAAGTAACTTTTTTACTCCACTTTTTTGTTACTTATAATTTTTTCCAAGTACTTTACTCAAACTATATCTTTATTTGGTTTCCAGTCTGCTTTTGATGTTGACGAGATGAGAAAGACTTACGTGTTAAGAGTTGCCGGGAAAATACACCAGGGTTTTAGATCTCACCTCTCAAATTGCTATCTAAGAGACCGTGATGGAAATATGAATGCGGAAGCTCAAAAAATATATAAACATTATATATCAAATAAGGAATGGAACGCATTTGTAGTAAGAGGGCAAAAAATCTGGAAAATCGCAAGAGGGCAAAAAATCTGACACATCCATACAAAAAATCAGGTATGGGATATGCACGTCTAGAGCAAAAACTTGTAAGTAATTAAACATCACTTTTATATAATGTGGTGCACTATAAACTACAGTTTCTAACTAATTTTTTGTTTATGATCTTAACGAATAGCTACAAGACACCCAATCCGATCAACCTTTGGGTCGTCATATCTTGTGGAAGGAAGTTCGTGTAAATAAAGATGGAGTTGTTGATAACGAAAATGTTCAAAAAGAAATAGAACTTTGTGTAAGTATATTATCACTTTAATATTTTTTAATATTGTATTTTAAAAATGATATTGAACTTATCTTTTAATCCTGCGTGTATTTTAGGAGAATCTCGGACAAAGTTCAGAAAATCAAGAGGACAACAAAGCTAGTTGCAGGGACATACTTGGTAAAGTGTTTAATGTTCCTGAACATTCCGGCCGCGTGAGGGGGAAAGGATTTGGCGTAACTCCTAAAAGCTATTTTTCACAAGAGAAGCGCAAAAATCCATCTAATGAGGAAGTATTAGAGAAGCTCAAATTCCTATCAGAGCAAGTGGCACTCTTGGTGAAGAATATAGACAAGCAACTTCCGGATCAGCTCCAATGTGAAATAGCAATGGAGAGTGAAAACGCGAGTTGCAACATTGGTCTCAAAAGTCTTCCCGAGGTAATTAATTACTTAATAAAATAAGAAATTCATTCAACCTAATTGTTTCACATACTTTTGTATTAACCATTGATTTAGGGTGTCACTCCTTGCGTACTCTACTTATCATCCCCTACTCATCGCAAGGTCGGAAAAGGAACATTGTACAATACTTTGGGAGAAGTATTGCACAACACACCGATCCCTACGAGCCATGTCAAAGTATCACCAATTATTGCTTTGGAACCAAGTGCACTGTTGCCTATACCAGACAACGATGCAGATATGAAGTATTTGGGCGAAGCAGTTCGTAGTTACGTGGCATGGCCCAAACATCTTGTTTCCCTTCATAAGGTTTGTTTAATTAATTGAAATGTATGTTTAATTGATATTTATATTTAACTGCACAATATATGATTATGATTGATTATATTTAATTGTTGATTTTTTTCCGTTGCTAACTTTAATTTCACATTTATTTAGATTCAAATAAAGTCTAAAGGGAATGATAAGAAGATTCCCAGAAACGAGTCAGTCACATCACCGGAAAAGGTTTGTCACATTTATTCTGTTAGGTTTGTCATTTTTTCAAATTCAATTAACTAACAAACTAAATAACCTTATTTTTTTAGATTGAATCCAATAAACCAGCTGCCAGAATAAACCAGCTGCCGCACCACAACTGGATGTTTGTGGTAAAAATAAAGTCGGCAAACTTCAAAAATTGGAGGGTAATAAAGCTGGCAAACTTCAAAAGCTGGAGGGTAATAAAGCTGCCAAAGTTGCTGCTCAAAAACTGGATCGGGGAAAATCAGTTACTGCTCCTGCTCCTAAAATAAGTCAGCCACGCGTTGCTCGTTATGGGTCGTGTCTTGACATACAGGCAAAAACGAATATGGGCAGCAACAACGTTTCACGCATCATAAGAATGGATAAAGCTATATTCGGAGATGAGTATGAAGAACTATTTGAAAAAAAACACATATACGAACTTCTCAACCATAAGGAGCTGAGTGCTACTATCATCAGCTTATACATTAGGTAAAAATTACTTTTAATTGCATTTATTGGTAATTGATTTAATTTATTAGTAATTAATGTAATTTGAAATTTTCATTGAAGGTATTTGTATGAGAAGTTGGTGTGCTCGCGTAGATTGTCAAATAGATTTTCATTCTTGTCTCCGCATAAGCTTTCGATGTTTAAGCTTGATCCAGTGAATGTAAAGAAATACGTTGAAGATATCCTATTAGAAAATATAGAGAAGGATAAGTTGTTCCTCGCACCATATAATTCAGGGTACGTAATTATATATTCTTTATTTATATCTTTTTTAATTTATGAGATCTTAATTTATTAGTTGTGTAAACAAATTTTTTGTTGTTGTAGGGCACATGGGGTGCTATTTGCAGTCAATGCGACCTCTGAAGTTATATACTATTTAGATCCCTTGCACGGCCATTACAACAATCACTCCGATATAAAGACTATGTTCGAAACGTAAGTAATATTCATTTATTTCTTATATATATATATAAATAATGTGTTTGTTAATGCTATAATAATCACATTTATTTATTCGATAGTGCTTTACAAGTTTTTCGAGCTCAAAGAGGTGCTACAGTGTCGAAGCAAAAGTCAAATAACATCACATGGATTCGAATAAAGGTTTGAAATATATGCCTTTAAAATTTCATTTACAATCAATGCACAAATATTTATTGACTTATATGTTTTATTTTCTAGTGCCCTCGTCAAACTAACAACATACACTGTGGGTACTATATATTGCAATTCATGAAGGAGATTGTTGATATGAATCAAACTATAATCCCAGAAATGGTACGGTATTTTCATTATTTGGTTTTCATATATAAAGTATGTATATATTTAATTCTAACTTATTTATGTTCAATTTTTATATCGCACAGTACTTTGACAATTCCAGTCCAACATACTCTGAAAGAGATCTAACAGAAATAAAGGAAGACTGGTGTCAGTATGTGATTGAAATGAATATTATTTGATTTGTTGGGAAATGGCATGTTGCAAGGGATAGTTATATGGTAGTTTTGTTTTGTGTAGTTTTACAAGTTATATGTATATGAATAGGGCACATTTGAAAAGTTGTGAATATATAGTTATATGAATATGTATCTAGTTTTGTGCTCTAATTTGTTGTGAATTGATTGTGTAAATATGTAAAGTTATAAAGTTAAATTATAAAGTTATATAGTTATGTTGTGGTGTACTGATTGTGAAATGATTGTGTGAACTAATTCTGGATGAAAATGATTTTGGAAAAAAATTAAAAAACAGCGCTTTCTAAAAAAATGCCATAAAAACAAAAAAGCGCTTTTTAAAAATTCTATTTACTGCGTTTTTTAATAAAACTAAAATAAGAAAGCACCTATTGCAGCGCTTTTTTGAAAAAGCGCTTTAATAGGTGCATATTAATGCATCTATTGAATGCACATACTACAACGCTTTTTTGTAAAAGCGTTGTAATAGGTGCATAATAATGCATCTATTGAATGCACCTACTACAACGTTTTTTTGTAAAAGTGCTGTAATAGGTGCATAATAATGCATCTATTGAATGCACCTATTACAACGTTTTTTTGTAAAAGCGCTGTAAAAGGTGCATAATAATGCATCTATTAAATGCACCTACTACAGCGCTTTTTAGAAAAAGCTTTGTAATAGGCGCATAATAATGCATCTATTGAATGCACCTATTACAGCGCTTTTTTGAAAAAGCGTTGTAAAATGTGCATAAGAACAAGCGTGTTTGTAGCAGGGATTTACAGCGCTTTTTCAAAAAACGCTGTAAAACGAGTATAACAAGCGCGCAATATATCCACCTATTTTACAACGTTTTTTTATTTTAAAAGGCACTGTTGTATCTTTTTATAGCACTAGATACTACAACGCTTATTTTTTTGAAAAAGCACTGTAAATGGCTTAAAAAAGCGCTGTAAAATGCGGTTTTTCGCATAGTGCATTTTGAATTTTGGAGCTAGGGTTTAGTTGTTTTTTGATGTGTTTAGTGAAAATAATAATTTTATGATATTGAATACAGAAAGGTTTGAAAGTGGTTCAAACTAGTTTTTTTTTTTTAATTTAGTTAACTAAACTTTTTAAATTTATAGTACAATTCATAAACCATTTAATTGGTTTGGGCTTTTCTAGTGCAGTGTAAATGAATGCAGTCCAATTAACTACAGTTTTTGCACACCGTTACATTACCTCATCACACCTATGTACGGCTCATAATCATTTCAATCCTAAAATCTCTTCATGACAATACGAAAAGGTATAAATAGAGAGTACTTAATCTATGCCATATGAGAAAGAAAAAAAGAGACCATAGAGGAAGAGGAAGCATAAATGAATAAAATTTGTGTAATCTCCTTCGTGAGTACCAGATCTAGTCCAACGCAAACCTCACAAGTCCGTCCGCTACTCTTTGTTGCAACCGTGAGGGATGTTTCTGCCAAACAAACGGTAAGACATCACTTTCAACCATAAACCAGTCCATTAACGACTGGTAGCCTCCCCTTATGGTGTTTCTCGATGCTATTGATGATTACTCCATTGGTGACATGAGTCTGGTGTAGTGCATCGATCGCTGAACATGTTCCACCAGTTCCAGTATTAGTCGAAACTACTTCGCCAGATGGTAGGGCTTGGAATGAACAACGAGCTCGATAAGGAAAATTATGGCGTTGCAAGAAATAGAGTTGTCGGGTTTGAAATTAGTGTTTGAATGATGGGGATATATGGGTCTGGTTGGGAGGGGAGAGATGGCTTTGATTTCTAGGTTTTGGAAATACCAAATGTTTCTTGGGTTTATTTGAGGAAGAAGAACCCTAGCTTTTGAGCTGAAGAAATTGATGATTTTTTGAGGTTATTTTATGAGAATTTTGGGAAAATAAATATTTTTAAATTTTTGAGGTTATATTCTGAAAAAATTTGGTAAAAAATTATTTTTAACTTAATTTTAATGTTTAACTAACTTTTTAAAAGTTTGAATATGTTTTTGTTCCTTACAAATATGTTTCGTTTTGATTTTAGTCTCTGTAACTTTTTTTTAATTTATACCCTGTAAATTCTAAGAAAATTTTTTCTTTTAGTAAAAAACAAGTGACATGGCTAATTTTGGATGAAGTGACACACGGTGACTATGTAATTATTGTTGACTAGACAATATTTAATATTTAAAATTAAAATTTATTTTATTTTATTAACTAATTTAATTATTTAATTATAAATTTAAACTAATTAATTAATTAATAACCATTTAAATAATAAAAAAACTCAATAATCTTCATCTTCAACCCCAAATTTTTAATAAAAACTCAACAACCTTCATTTTCAACACTAATTTCTTTATCTTCAAATCACAAATTCTCATATCTGGATCTAAACCCTACAAATTTTAATCTCTCATTTTTTTTAACATTGCAGGAGCATATTAACATTGTTTTTATCTATTAATTCTGTTTTGCTTTGCGATTTTGTAGATCAATATTGCTGCCAATGAATTAGAGAAAGAAAAGTTGTCTCTTGAAGAGATCTTATCTCTTCCAATGTTTAAGGTATGGATCTTAAAATTTTTAGGGTTTGGATCAAGATATGAGAATTTGTGATTTGAAGATGAAAAAATTAGGGTTGAAGATGAAAGTTGTTGAGTTTTTATTAAAAAATTTGGGGTTGAAGACAAAAATTATTGAGTTTTTATTATTTAATTGGTTTATTAATTAATTAATTAGTTTTAAGTTTTTAATTAAATTATGAAATGAGTTAATAAAATGAATTTTAATTTTAAATATTATATATTGTCTAGTCAACAACAATTACATAGTTACCATAAAGATTCATAAAGGACTTTTTTAAGACTTCTTAGAATTTGCAAGGGTATAGTAAATCAAACAAAAAAAATTACGGAGACCAAAATCAAAACAACACATATTTGTTAGGACTAAAAACATATTTAAACATTTTTTAAATGTTCCGGATAAAAAATATCCTTGTCAGCTTGAAAGATCTATAACATCACTACCACAACACTTATAAATTTTCACAACAACCACTACGCGAAAAAACGCATTTTATAGCGCTTTTTTTAAGCCATTTACAACACTTTTTTTTAAAAATAAGCGTTGTAGTATCTAGCGTTGTAAAATGATACAACAACGCTTTTTAAAATAAAAAAGCGCTATAAAATAGGTGGATATATTGCGCGCTTGTTATACTCGTTTTACAGTTTTTTTTTTTTGAAAAAGCGCTGTAAATCCCTATAATAGCGCTTTTTAAATCCCTGCAATAGCGCTTATTATGCATGCACCTATTACAGCGCTTATTTGAAAAAGCGTTGTAATAGGTGTTTCAATGGATGCATTATTATGCACCTATTACAGCGCTTTTGCAAAAAAGCGCTGTAGTAGGTGCATTCAATAGATGCATTATTATGCACCTATTACAGTGCTTTTTCAAAAAGCACTGTAATATGTGCATTCAAATAGATGCATTGTTATGCACCTTTTACGGCACTTTTTCAAAAAAACGTTGTAGTAGGTGCATTCTAATGCACCTTTTACAGCGTTTTTTTGCAAAAGCGCTGTAAAAGGTGCTTTTTTTTCCCTTATTTTAGTTTTATTAAAAAACGCATTTTGGATTTTTATGGCATTTTTTTAGAAAGCGTTGTCTTTTAATTTATTTTCCAAAATCAGTTCGCAATCAGTTCTCACAATCAATTCACACAATCATTTCACAATCAAATTAACTTTATAACTATACATATTTACACAATCAGTTCACAACAAATTACATAACAGCATAGAACAAATTACAACATATCAAAATACAGATTCATATACATATTCACATATTCACATATATACTACATATTCACAGCTTTTCAAATGTGTCATATTCATATAACTACATATTCATATACATATAACTATCAGAAGTACATTTCAGAACAGAACTACCCCTTGCAGCATATAACTATCCCTTGCAGCATGCCATTTCCCAGCAAATCAAATAATCTTCATTTCAATCACATACTGACACCAGTCTTTCAGAGTATTTTGGACTGGCATTGTCAAAGTACTGTGCGATATAAAAATTGAACATAAA
Organism: Cicer chorassanicum; assembly: GCA_037974735.1. NCBI lineage: Eukaryota > Viridiplantae > Streptophyta > Magnoliopsida > Fabales > Fabaceae > Cicer > Cicer chorassanicum. The sequence goes on from JBBPBP010000003.1 coordinate 21,450,199, forward strand.
TAAGTTAGAATCAAATATATACATAGTTTATATATGAAAATCAACTAATGAAAATATTGTACCGTTTCTAGGATTATAGTTTGATTCTTATCAACAATCTCCTTCATGAATCGCAATACATAGTACCCACAATCGATGTTGTTAGTTTGACGAGGGCACTATAAAATAAAACATATAAGTCAACAAATATTTGTGCATTGATTGTAAATGAAATTTTAAAGGCATATATTTCAAACCTTTATTGGAATCCATGTGATGTTATTTGACTTTTGCTTCGACACTGTAGCACTTCTTTGAGCTCGAAAAACTTGTAAAGCACTATCGAATAAGTAAATGTGATTATTATAGCATTAACAAACACATTATTTATATATATATATATATATATATATATATATATATATATGTAAGAAATAAATGAATATTACTTACGTGTCGAACATAGTCTTTATATCGGAGTGATTGTTGTAATGGTCGTGTAAGGGATCTAAATAGTATATAACTTCAGAGGTCGCATTGATTGCAAATAGCACCCAATGTGCCCTACAACAACAAAAATTTGGTTTACACAACTAATAAATTAAGATCTCATAAATAAATAAAAATATATAAATAAAGAATATATAATTACGTACCCTGAATTATATGGTGCGGGGCACAACTTATCCTTCTCTATATTTCCTAATAGTATATCTACAACATATTTCTTTACATTCACTGGATCGTGTTTAAGCATCGAAATCTTATGCGGAGACCAGAATGAAAATCTATTTGACAATCTGCGCGTGCTCACGAACTTCTCATACAAAAACCTTCAATGAAAATTTCAAATTAGATTAATTACCAATAAATTAATCGTGAATCATTGTTGCTGCCCATATTTGTTTTTGCCTGTATGTCAAGACACGACCCATATTGAGAAAGTCGTGGCTGACTTATTTTAGGAGCAGGAGCAGCAAATGATTTTCCCCGATTCAGTTTTTGAGCAGCAACTTTGGCCGCTTTATTACCCTCCAGCTTTTGCAGTTTGCCAATTTATTACCCTCCAATTTTTGAAGTTTGCCGGCTTTATTTTTACCACAAACATCCAGTTGTGGTGCAGCAGCTGGCTTGCTGCCTTGCTGTGCAGGTGGTTTATTGAATTGAATCGGAAAAAATGAGGTTAATCACTTTGTTAGTTTATTGAATCTGAAAAAATGAAAAACCTTACAGAATAAATGTGACAAACCTTTTCAGGCGATGTGACTGACTCGTTTCTGGGAATCTTCTTATCATTCCCTTTAGACTTTGTTTGAATCTAAAAAAAAATTGAAATTAAAGTTAACATCGGAAAAAAATCAGCAATTAAATATAATCAATCATAATCATATATCGTGCAATTAAATATACATATCAATTAAACATACATTTCAATTAATTAAACATACCTTATCAAGGGCAACAAGATGTTTGGGCCATGCCACGTAACTACCAATTGCTTCGCCCAAATATACTTCGTATCTGCATCGTTGTCCGGTATAGGCAACAATGCATTTGGTTCCAAAGCAATAACTGGTGATACTTTGACATGGCCCGTAGGGATCGGTGTGTTGTGCAATACTTCACCCATAGTATTGTACAATGTTCATTTTCCGACCTTGCGATGAGTAGGGGAGGATAAGTACAGCACGCAAGGAGTGACACCCTAAATCAATGGTTAATACATAAGTATGTGAAATAATTAGGTTGAATGAATTTCTTAATTTATTAAGTAATTAATTACCTCAGGAAGACTTTTGAGACCAACGATGCAACTCGCGTTTTCACTCTCCATTTGAATTTCACGTTGGAGTTGATCCGCAAGTTGTTTTTCTTTATTCGTCTTCACCAAGAGTGCCACTTGCTCTGTTAATACTTTGATCTTCTCTAATACTTCCTCATTAGATGGATTTTGGCGCTTCTCTTGTGAAAAATAGCTTCTAGGAGTTACGCCAAATCATTTCCCCCTCACGCGGCCAGAATATTCAGGAACATCAAACACTTTACCTAATATGTCCTTGCAACTAGCCTTGTTGTCCTCTTGATTTTCCGAACTTTGTTCGTGATTCGCCTAAAATACACGTAGGATTAAAAAGATAAGTTCAATATCATTTTTAAAATACAATATTAAAAAATATTAAAGTGATAAATATACTTACACAAAGTTCAATTACTTTTTGAACATTTTCGTTATCAACCACTCCATCTTTATTTATGCGAGCTTCCTTCCACAAGATATGACGACCCAACGGTTGATCGGATTGGGTGTCTTGTAGCTATTCTCGTTAAGATCATAAACAAAATATTAGTTAAGATCATAAACAAAATATTAATTACTTACAAGTTTTTGCTCTAGACGTGCATATCCCATACAAGATTTCTTGTATGGGTGGGTTGGATTTTTTGCCCTCTCGCGATTTGCCTTACTAATATTCTATATAAAAAAAAATAACAATCTTGTAAAAATTTAAAATACGCTATGATATGAATAATAAAACACAAATACTAATAAATTAATCACTTACAACAAACGCAGGGTCCGAATGTTTTGCTATGAATGCGCTCCATTCCTCATTTGATATATAATGATTATATATTTTTGGAGCTTTCGCATTCATATTTCCATCACGGTATCTTAGATATCAATTTTAGAGGTGAGATCTAAAACCCCGGTGTATTTTCCCGACAACTCTTAGCACGTAACTCTTTCTCACCTCGTCAACATCAAAAGTTGTCTGCAAATAAAGATATAGTTTGAGTAAAGTACTTCAAAGCAGTCTGTAAAAAGTTATAAGTAAAAAAATGGAGTAAATAAATTACTTGTATATCAGCCCATAATACATCTTTTGCATCCTTCAATGCCTTATCTCTCCAATCATCTTTTGCATCCTTCAATGCCTTATCTCTCCAATATAACTTACAAACATTGAATTGTTGGGGTCAATTGGCTGACCACGCTCATTCCATCCCACCTAATAAACTCATATAGTAAGTACCTCAAATTATAAACAGCAAACAAAGTTTACCTCAAATTTTTTCAAAAAAGATAAAAAAAAATAAACATCAAACAAAGTATAGTATGACATTTTGAAGTATAATATACCTCAAATTTTTGCCCAGTACTTCTTGCTTTTATAACATTTTGCATTATGGTTGCACCACGTTTGACTTCATTTTCATAAGTCTTGGTGTTTCCAACTTCTTCATTTTGAAAATCTAACTTCTTTTTGGTATCCATTTATCTACAACAAGTTCAACATGCAGTTCAGTATAACTTCAACAAGTTCAACATGCAGTAGTCTAAGTATGTAGTAGTATAAGTTCAACATGCATTTTAGTTAAACAAAAAACTAATAAATACAATACCTGAAAAGTGCGAAGAAATACTTAAGGTTACGGGTTCATAGGGTGTGGTTACTAACAAAGAAGAACAAGAACAACGCAGAAATACGAACGAAGAGGAAACGAGCGTAGGGTTACGGGTTCGCAGAAATACGTAATGAGGGTTAGTAAAAAATATGAAGTTTACGTAATAAGGGTTCGCAATGAGAATGAGAATGAAGATGAGGAGGAAACAAGCGTATGAAGTTTACATAATGAGGGTTAGTAATGAGGAGGAAACAAGCGTAGGGTTCGCAATGAGAAAGAGAATGAAGAGGAAACTGAAACACTCATATGAAGTTTACGTAATGAAGAGGAAACTGAAGAGGTTTACTGTTATATATAAAACCCTATTACAGCGCTTTTTTGAAAAAGTGCTGTAAAAGACCTCATTATTTTAAATTTTAAAAGCCTACTACAGCACTTTTTTAGAAGTTTCCTAAAAGCGCTTGTGAAAAAGCGCTGTAAAAGACCTCCTTATTTTTATTTTTTTAAAAGCCTTTTACAGCGCTTTTATACAAAGCACTTTAAAAGGCTTCTTTGCTTTATTATATGCCCCTTTTACAGCGCTATGTGACCCTTTTACAGCGCTTATGCAGAAAACGCTTTAAAAGACCTCCTTATTTTATTTTTTTTAAAATCCTTTTACAGCGCTTTTGCAAAAGAGCGTTGTAATAGGGTTTTATATATAAAAGGCTTCTTTGTTTTATTATATGCAAATGCTATGTGACCCTTTTACAGCGCTTATGCAGCAAGCGCTTTAAAAGACCTCTTAAAGCTCTTTGTTTTATTATGTCCAAGAGCTGTGTGACTTCCTTATTTTGGGATGATCAATTAAGTTCAAGAAAAATTCTAAATAATTTTGTTTTCTTCCAAATAATTAGTTAAATTATTTTTTCTTCCAAATTGTGTTTAATTATTTTTGGCTTAGCTTATGGCTGTCACCATTGTTCTCCACATGATTGGAAGACATCTCATAATCTTTCTTACCCTGTCTTGTACTGAATAAGCTTTGCCAAGGGAGCGCATTTCATTCACTATAGTTGTGAATCTTGAGTACATTTCATCGATTGTCTCTCCTTCATTCATTTCAAACAATTCGAACTTTCGAATGCCAATATCGATTCGTGTTTCCTTAACATGGCTTATTCCTTCATGGTGAGTTTGCAATGTGTCCCATACTTTCTTGGCCATATCACATTCATCTACTCTTTCACTTTCTTCCCTGCTTAAGGCACATGATAAAAATAATTGAGCTTTTGAGTTTAGAAGTACCTTAGATTTCTCATCTGCTATCCACTTAGCTTCTTTCTTTTCAGCAGCATTGAATCGTTTTGATCCACTCATGGTATGAAATCTCCATCTGTGATGATTCTCCACATACCAGTATCTTGTGACTTTAGGAACAATTGCATTTTGCTCTTCCAGAAATAATAATCTGAGCCATCAAAGTATGGTGGTCTGTTTGAAGACCCTCCTTCAGCAATGTATTTAGCTTTTGACATTTATCTTCCTGAATCTTTTACTCTAACACTTTTTGGGTGTTTAATTCTTAGAGACTGGCTCTGATTCCAATTGAAATAACGATGTCAATTATAAGGAAGGGGGGTTTGAATTATAATTGCCCCTTTTAAAAATTACGGTTTAAAACTGAAAAGTTTTACTCAAGATTGATCTTGATTATAACGAAGAACGACCTTGGTTAGTGTAAAAACAGCAATATCAATTTTATCAATGTAAAAGCTGATTGTAATACATGTAATAAATAGAGATAGAGATAGAGTGATTACACAAGCATATATCTTGGTTCACCCAAACAAGGGCTACGTCCAATCCTTACAAATGTGAGATTTTCCACTAAGTGCTCAAGGCAAGATTGTTCTTGGTTGTTACACAACTTTTTGCATATCAATCTTGATCTTTACACAGTTTCCACCTTTCTACTTTAGAAAGGATTTCCACATATTTACCTTACACTATTTCAGAAAGGATTTCACGAACTACCTTTTGCAACACAAAAGGATTTTTACACATTTCGCAAGCTATGTTAATACAATAGCCTTGAGTTACAAAGTAATGATTATGAGGATGTTAGAATTTGAGTATTGCTAAACTCTTGTTTGAAAAATAGATTCTATAAGTTAAAACTCAATTGTTATTGATTCTAACACAACACAAAGAATGGAATTGCAAGCTGAAGATTGATATTGAGAGAACTAGAATATGATTGTATGATTGATGCTTTGCTTGGCACTTTGAGTTGTGTATTGTTCTTCATCTTTAAGCTGTATTTATAGGCTTCAACAGAGTTTGGGACAGCTCATATATCCGTTGAAATTAGGCCAACTGTCATGAGAAAGTAGGTACAATGAAACAGACCAAAAGCAAGAGTGAACAAGCTGAATCCAAGATCATTATTGCCATCCAAGATTGTACCTCAGTTTAGTTGAAGGTGATCTGACTTGTACTCGATCTTGTCAATTTTCTTAGATGACTTGTTTGCTTTAAGGTAGTGTGCAGGCCTTGATTTGAAAGTACAACTGTAGTGTACTTTACAGCCTGTACCTTTGTTCTTTCATTTGTTCCAAATGAAGAATGATCTTGCTTTTATATTTCTTAATGAAGCATGTCTTGAGTCTTCGAATTCTGGAATCATTCTGTTTTAGATTTATTCTTGCTTATTCTCGATGAAGATATAAGATGAATAAAGCTTCTAGGGTGCAATCTTTCACAAAGAATTGATCGTTCTTGATTATGACAGAAGTGAAGATCGATCTTCGTTTTACAGACATATGGCAGGATCGATCTTTGTTTTGCTGTTTTTGGTTTCTTGATTTTAATGAGATCTGTTTTGAATTGCTTGGTACCTATCTTGTTTTAACACACTCAAATACACAAGTTAAATACCAAAACACTTAGAATCATAATTATAATTCTTAATTAACATTTTGTTTAATTATCATCAAAACATTTAATTAGGGATTTTGTCTTAACAGTACCTTGGTGCGGGACAATTGTACCTTGGTGCGGGACAATTTAATTAGGGATTTTGTCAAGTCACATGAGGGACAATTGTATCGTTGGCCTTGTTGAGTTAATTTTGTGAGACAGTTTTCACATCCAATGTAATTTCATCCAAATTTGTAATCAATGTCATTGATGGTTGCACAGATTGTGAATACCCTTTTCCTATATTTTTGGTAAATCATATGTAAATTGTTGAAATTATATATATTCTATATTTTGGTATATTATAAGTAAATTGTTGAAATTATATAAATTCTATATTCTATAAATGTAAACATTTGACCGATGTAAAATGTTTAGAATTTGAAGAGGTGGAAAAAATATATATGAAAATGGATATGTAACATGTAAAATGTTTGAAATTTGAAGAGGTGGAAAAAATTATATGAAACTTGATATGTAAAAGGTTTTTAGGGTAAGTATTTCATTAGTCATGTAGAGTTTAAATTTGATGATGATGATCACAAGGATATTACAGCAACAACTATGTCCACACACACAATTATAAAGTTTTGGGTTCGAACCCATAATATAATGTTCTAATTTTTTTCAATTGTTGTCCAAATTTGAAGTTATATGTTATTTTTTATATTCAATATCGCATAAATAATTAAATAATCCAAATGTAAATATATCATGTATATAATTTCAATTTGATCTATAAACTATAATTCTGCAAAATCATGTGATTGCATGTATATATGTGGTGCTAGGTAAGTAGATAGATAGGTAATTACATACATACTAGTATATGGTCATGGAATTATGGATTACGTAAAAGTTAAAAAATTGTAAGTGCACCTGAACATTAGATTCCCACTTCATGGCCATTATATGTTTCAATGTTGTTCGATTTCTCACCATTATTTTCTCCGGTGTATTGTGGGCAAAATCCTTAGTTGGTATTTCTCTAACTTCATCTTCTTTACTTTTACCGGATTCCCTAAACGTAGATATGTTATGAAAATTGTTTTTGTAATTTTTTTATTAATGTTAATGAGGTCTTATAGAATGATATTGAAAGTAGATATTAAGTGAAAAGAAAGAAGACAAAAAGATGTAAATAGCACACATTTGTGAAAGCATGTTGAATTTTGGTATAAACCCTTGTTGAATTTAGGTTAATATAAACCTTTGTTGTTGAAGTTGAGTTGATTGAGTAGTCATTTGTAATTAGAGTAAATAAGTCAATGTGCACTAATAGTTGTGGTATAAAGAATAAGAAATGTATTAGAATTTTGTTGAAAAAAATAACATTAATTTTAATTTTGAGACCTCTAAATTTTTTAACTGATGTTGATGTTACTTCAACAATCTTAGGACCATCACATAGCTTGTGATGGACAAATACATTTTGAAAATCAGCAACTATGTTCCTCCATAAAGTGACTTTGATAATTTTAGCCCTAAATGTTAAAGCAAAAAGTAAAAAAAAAAAAAAAAAAAAATGGGTTAAATGTTATTAAGCAATGGAATTATAATAATGTTTTTATATTTTTAATTTAAATTGTTTTGTATTTTATTTTAAAATTTGTTACCCATGCATTTTGATTTCTAGTATGAGTATTTTTGTAGGCTTGTCAACAACATAAACTCGCTCTTCATGTCCAACAGCATGCAATGTTCCACTAATGTGTGCAGTCCAAAAAATAGTTAGTACCATCTTTGAGAGTTTAGAACTTAAATTTTCTATAGCAAGAATAATTACCCGTTATATTTATGTTATCTCTCCATCTTTGTGCTAGTGATTTGAATGCCATAAACTCAAAGTAATGGTTTTGAATGGTAATTTTTGGGTCTTCGATTATGGTTACAATAGTTGTTGTAAAAAAAATGCCTTATTTGTTCCTACGATAAGTCTGTAAGAATCATTTGCCGGTGATATTTTTAGATTTGTGATGTTGTATATATCACCTTCTTGTATACTGTTTTTGCAAGTTGAGAAAAGTTCTTTCTTGATTGTTGCATGCAAATGTGTTTTTTGTGAGTAAAAGTGAATATTGTTTATATAAACAATACAAAGTGTAAACGCAGATACACTCAATAAAATGTGGAAACAAAGTTAATATGCAAATAAAAATCTTCAACTGTAACGCCTAGTTACGTGGGTATAAAAATAACGAAAAAGGTTTCATATTTATATAAGAGAAAAGGTATTATAATAAATAATGAAGTTCTCGAAAGAAATAATATTGTAAAATCATTAAAATAAAACCTTACAGCTGAAAATCTTTAATATTCAAAATATTCAAATCTAGGCATTTAATAACTAATCCCGAAATAAACTACAATGTAGACACTATGTCTACTAACTCTTGATCTACTAACCTAATCTAAGGGAATTACTCTTCTCAAAGGAAGTATGACTTCTCAACTCTTGATGTCCCTAACGGTCTCAGTCTCTGAAAACAACACTTTAATGAGATACTAAATCCCATTGAATAATACACACATTTTTAAAGCAAGTATTGTTCTCAGCCGGCGCGGTAACCGGAAAAATCGATCAAGGCACCCGCTTTCTTCCAAAAATATTCTTGAGAAATATATATGATATAACTAAGATTTTAATATAATAGTCAATTACTTCCAATAATTAATAAAAACTCATCAATTAAATTAACAATAATCCACATCTATAATAATCGAATAAATCCAATATACATATTTATTCTGCAGAAAATAAACCAATCAATTCAAGGATGTCTCATCGTTATATAGAGATATACTACTTCCGCGAAGTGAGTATTATTTCATCATGTGGAGCACCAGCTCAACCAGTGTGGGGTACAAGACTCATCCATGTGGAGTTTAAACATCATCTCTTTGTGAAGTTTAAAACTCATATATATGTGGGGTACAAGACCCATCCATGTGGAATTTAAATCTCATATCTTTGTGAAGTTTAAAACTCATCTATATGTGGGGTACAAGACTCATCCATGTGGAGTTTAAACCTCATCTCTTTGTGAAGTTTAAAACTCATCTATATGTGGGGTACAAGACCCATCCGTGTGGAGTTTAAACCTCATCTCTTTGTGAAGTTTAAAACTCATCTATATGTGGGGTACAAGACCCATCCATGTGGAGTTTAAACTTCATCTCTTTGTGAAGTTTAAAACTCATCAATATGTGGGGTACAAGACCCATCTCCAGCACACACAATCAAAGTAATTCATATTTTTAACAATTATATTCGTAAGATCATATTTATAATATAATATTTCATTTGAATATAGTGACACCAATCATTCAGGAAAATATAATAAAACAATCTTTTAAAGAATATATATTTACAATATGATATTTTATTTGAATATATAATGACAACAATCATTCAAAAAAATATAATTAAAACGATCTAGTAAAGAATATATATATTTATAATATGATATTTTATTTGAATATATAATAATAACAATCATTCAAGAAAATATCATACAACAATCTTTTAAAGAATATATATCCATACAATCATAACAACAGTAATTCAACAAACAATAGTAAATCAATCAATTTATAATCTATTATTGCAGTTCATAAAATCTCAATTTTAATAGAGTTAGATTCCCAACAAAATATAATTTTATAGGAAAGTACCATTCAAAATATCTAACTCTTTTTTCATCTCAAATTTCCAAAATAAATGTACCATGAAAGTTTAAAGGGTGTGATTACTCACCTCTTGAAGCGTTCTTTGATAAAAATGTTCCGTATATGTTAATCCTTATTAACCCCTATTGCAACCGCAACCGTACTTTTGCTCCCCTTTATATTTTGGCATAGTTTTCTCTATTGAGTTTTTTAATTCAGTATTTTTCTTCTTTCTATCTATTTATATTTAAATATTTATAAGATAATTTGACTAGGTATCCTATATTTGCCCCATTAAATTCTTGGTTGTTACAAATAGTACAAATTGAATTCATTTAGGATTGGTTGTTTGTTTGATTTTGTTTGACTCCTTAATAATAGGTAATTATATAACAAAAGGTTGTTATACTAACTTTGTTTTTTATTATCTATTTCACATAACCCTTAAACAAACAAAACAAACTTCCTATTATACTTTATAAGTCTCTAACAAACAAAACAACTTACTAATGTCATCTTATTTTAAGCAAATTGGTTATTGATAACAATTAGAGTATTATTAATAATAATAATACTAATAATATAATCATAATAATCTATAAATTAGAATGTTTTAAAATTTGAAATTCTAATTATTTTTAGTCCTTTGATTTCGGATGTTACATCAATCATTGTGATTGTATATCTTTTCATCCAACAAAATGATGTCCAAAGAGATTGGTTCATCCTCACTTTGTGTGGTGTAGATAGTACACATATGAACAACTCAAACTTTGATACTCCAATTATCGTGCTGATCATTAACATGTTTAAGAAAAGTATAGTCCATCTGAATTTGTTTTGCAAAGTTTTTATTTAAGAGATATGAGATTTTTTGTTCTGTAAAGCGAGTGAGAGAACAAAAATATTTGTATTTGATTTTCTACTTTGGATATTGGTAAATATATATAGTATATAAATATTTAGAAATGTTAGAAAAAATGATGTCTCTTCGAATTTTGGTCAGTTTTATTTTACTGAAATTAATTAAATTTAATTTATTGTTTTATTGTGTTAATTGACATGAAATTAAAGTAATTCATTTGCAATTATTTGTATTTGATGTGTAGTTGTAATTGTTTGACAATTAATATTTTGTAACCGAATTGTTATAAATTTTGGATTTCAATTTTGAAACTAAAAATGTGGGATGTGATTAAGTGAACACGTTGTTTGTTCGCTTTTATCCTAAAAATAACATAAATAACGAAATTTTATAATTATTAAAAACAAATCGTTATTTGATTGTCAAGGAAGTACAATATATATATATATATATATATATATATATATATATATATATATATATATATATATATATATATATATATATATATATATATATTCAATTACTTAATTAAATAAAGATTGAAAAAGTTATAAATAAAGTACAATAAATTAAGATAAAATTAGAAGATAAAAGTCACACCAAAACTTAATGTATATGTTATAATAATTAGGTGAACATGACGCAATTTAGTTTAGTTTTACCATTAAAAAACCGACCCTTTGAAAAATCAGTGACCCTTTACAAACCGATGTCACACATTTTCTTCTACTAATATATCCAACAAAAGAATTCTCAATCTTTTAGTAAATTAATTAAATAGTAAGGAATACAAGAGAATTTTACTTTAAATATAGTGACTTAAAAGACGACATTATTGATGTACATAGAAGCAAAGCTGATAGAAAACTGTTGTTAGAACCAAGTTGATTTTATACTTAAAATTTTGATTGTAACAAAAGTATTTTATGAAAACAGTATATTTGACTTCAGAGAGTATGAAAGAAGATTCATGTTTTTGAAGACAATCTAAAAGAAGATTTGATTCAAATTTATAAAATATAAAATAAGATTTGATTCAAATTTATAATTGAAAAAAATATATAAAATAAGATTTGATTCAAATTTATAATTGAAAAAAATCTAAAATAAGATTTGATTCAAATTTATAATTGATGAAAATCTAAAATAAGATTCGATTCATATTTATAATTGAAGAAAATCTTTGACTAAGTTGAAAAGAAGATATGGTCAAGATTTAAAGAAAATTTGATCAACATTTGAAGAAGATTTGATGAAGATTTATCTACAACAAAGTATGAATAGAATCAATCTGAAGAATTTACAAACGTAATTTGAACAAAATACGAATAGAATCAATCTGAAGAATTTACATACTCAATATAAACAAAATAGAAATAAAATCAATTTAAAGAATTTACAAACTCAATCTGAACAAGATACAATTTAGAATTAAACAAGGACTAAATTGAAGTCCAAATTTTCACTATAAATAGTCACTCAAGGCTGAAGGAGAAAAGCATCGAAAAACAGAAAAGAGTAGTCTTAGAGTTTAAAGAGAGAAACACTTGTTCAAGTTAAAATATTTTCTAAGTGTTCTTTTCTTATAGTGTGAGAATTATTATTATTATCAACTTTGTTAGAAGCAACTACTCAAGTTCCAATCTTTTGTATCCAACCCGATAGTGGTTTAGTTCCTTCTTCAATCTGGGGTTTTCAGGTTGTTAGGAGAAGACTTGGCTTGTAAGGTCAAGGTGGTTAGTTCCTCAAAAGTTTGGGGTTGTCAGGCTGTTTGGGAAGACTGGCTTGGAGGTTCAGGTGCTTTGTAATTCAAGGTATTTGAATTAGTGGATTAAAGCCTTCTAAATGAGGGGACTGGATGTAGCCAAGTTAGTGGTGAACCAGGATAAATCTACGTGTCAAATTATTTATGCTTTCATTGCTTGCTGCCTTTGAATTCGATTGCTTCTATACCAAGTAAGTCAATAAAATCGAACTAGTTTTTTTTTAAAATATATAAATTATCAAAAAGTTATCAACTTTGGCAAACATAATTCAACTCATTTCTCGTGTTTGCACTTTCAACTACATATAGAATCAAATGTGAAATAGAGGTGTGGTACCTTGATTGACAAAATGGTAGAAATGCATACAAGTGATGGGGAGGCCAAGAGAATAAAGAATCTTTTAGATTATTCTATTATATAAACAATCGACAATATATCGGGAAAATGGTGCCAACAGTGTAGCCAAAACAAAATTGTAAAGTTTTTTAGTCTATGTAGAACATAGATGGTTCAATGCCTAAAGATTTTTAATTATTATTAAGGATATACTTGTATGTTGTGTGTTTATAGTACACTAAAAATAATATGCATCCTATTTAGTTAATTATAAGATGTAAAATATTAAACATGTACAAGATCAGACGAAGATGTCTGCAAGTAAATCACCCGCCTTATGCCTCACGTTTTTAGGTCTTAAAGTTATATTTTTATTTAATTATTAGTAATAAATTTAATTTATTTAGGCTTCACAATATTAGTATAAGTCAATAATTTTCCTACAAATTAATTTAATATACACTTTATCAAGTAAAGAACATAAATAACAAAAAAAAAAGGCATAAGTGAAGAAAATTTAAAGAAACATTAAATAATAAAACGCAAAAAATGGACGAAAGTTTATACCTTAAAGACTCAGGAAGAGAGGACACACAAAATGTTACTGTTTGGTTGGATTCCGTCTAAATTAATTGTACAAAGCCAGTTTATGAGAGTGTTCAATTTATGAAAATTCAATTTGTATCTCATTCAATACGAGATTCGTAACACAAAAAGGAAAAAGACCCCCAAAAAGTTGAAGTAAAGTCCAGATTTTTTTTTCACCTTATACCAGCTCCAATTCACATAATATCAATTTGATGAAAAAATGTGTTTATGCATCAATACAAAATAGAAATGTTTCAATTTCATATTTTAATCTATATATATATATAGAAGATAATTTTAGGGACAATTTTAAGAAGTTTGTGACTACCATGGAGCATCACCAGCTCTGATAATAGATATTCATGAAAGAGTGCATTAAAATGTAATAAGAGGTTATTACCTTGTGGTTTTTCTTGAAGTTTCTAAAAGTATAGTGTGATGAAGATTTGAGATGGACATTGACAAATTGAGTAACTGTGGAGGCCCTTAATACGTATGTAGTATTGAACTTGAACTATGACGAAAGTGATGATAGGAATGACTTGTATTATAAGTTATATCCTAAAAAAATAAGTGTGAATTGTTGTAAATTTATTGGTAAAAAATTGATACAAAAATATAAAAACGAATGTTAATTTAAGAAATTTATTATTTTATGAATTTATTGGGAACACTCTCTTTTTAGAAACACATGTATGAGTAGTTTGTAATGCTTTGATGTTGTTATTGTTGTTTTCCTTTGCTTCAATCTACATTTAGAAATATTTTGTATAAGATGTGTTAGATTGGTAACTATTTAATGAAAGTAACAGAAATATTATTGAAACAACAAATAACAGATGCAACAATACCAAATATTTTGTATAAGATGTGTTAGATTGGTAACATGTGTGTATCAAAAATGCCAACTCAATAGGAGTTTTAATTATAAATTACTCAACTTTATCTATTCAATCAAATAGATGCAACAATAAAAGTTAACCAGTCCCATGCTCTTTTGGTGTGCTAAATAATTAATAATCAAAGAATATAAATCATATTAATATTCCATGGTCCTACCATATATTTTTTTAAGATTCAATAAAGTTTCATTTGAAACCAAAATTGGTGTTTTAATTTAGGGATCATGTCTAGTATCATAAAGTTGTTGTACTTTTTTATTTGATTTTTGGGATGGAAAAATAACATATTAAACTTAAATAGGTATGTATATATTTTATGGGAAATGTAGACATGCAAGGTTGTGCAATGTTATAACATTTTGAGCGATTTAAATGTCTACATGCATAGTTGTTGAACACGACCCCTTGCAAAAATGAAAATTGAAGGATATATACACGGAGATTTGAATAGAATTGAAATCCAAGTGAAGCTGCCAACAACCAAAAAATTCATGCCATCAATACGGTTGATTGGAAAAATTTCTAAGTAATAAAAACCATCAGCTATTAACTTGTTTAGGAATGGTAAACCTGAGTAATAGCATTTTTTATACACTTTTCTGAGTTTCTGATATTGATTCTAGCCTGTGTATAGTTCTGCACATCCAAATGATATGTAAAGATTAAAATAATGATAGTAAAAAAATGATTGGTTGTTAAAATATATAAATGTTCAGTAAACAGTCGCTGACAAAGATTCTATACAAATGTTATTATGTTACTTGCACAATCATGTAAACAAAGAACTAAAGAATCTCTTTGTACACAATATTTAAGAACTTGTTTTCACTAGGTTGGTCATCATCGTCACTAAGAATATGTAATCCATTTTGATTGGTTACTCTCGAGATGGTGACATACAATTGTCCATGAGTAAATACTTGTTTAGGCAAATATAATCCAACGTGCTGCAACGATTGTCCTTGACTTTTATTTATTGTCATGGCAAAACATAATGATATAGAATATTGTCTTCGATTAAGGATAAAAGGCCAATTGGATTTTGAAGGCGGCAAAGATGTTCTTGGAATGAGAACTTTATATCCAATGGCAGATCCACTCAACACTTCTCTTTCCATAAACCATTTTCCAAGTTGTGTAATTTTCATTCTTGTACCATTACATAGCTCAGTTCATTGATTCAAATTTCTTGTTAGCATAACTATTGATCCTGTTTTAAGCCTTATAATGTGTGATGGCAAACCCGAAAATTTGTGTATTCAAAAACTCAATAGGGTAAAGAAGATCTTGATCTTGAACATTGAAATCCGCCTTACAAATTGAGTCTGATGATAAATAGATCCTTTCCTCGCCTGTGAAGTTATTCAAAATATGGTGATTTATATCATCAACTATTTCATTTGTAGGTGTCAGGATAGCTCACGACACAAGGTAACTTATGTCCCCAATATGGCTATTTAAATTTGGATAAATAGTGTCAACTATAGATTGAATACCATCATATGATTTTTGGAGCAGCAAATTTTGTTCTATTGATATCCATGATTCTCCGATATCCGGGCATTGTTTTCCATCATCTACATCAAGTATCCAATCTGCGAACCATACACAACTAGAGCAACAGCTAGAGCAATCTTACCTTTCAATCTTAATTTTGCAAGTAGTGTTTGCCAAAGGTAAGTTTTTCTCGTTCCACCAGAACCATACACAAAGTATAACTTTCCAAAGTTCAAGGTAATTAATTGAAGCAAAAAATCATGAATTGCCTTTTGATCTGAATTAAGACCGTGTAGCAATTGAGAGTATTCTTCATGCAGTTTTAACATATCATAATTTAGATCCTCCATAATAAGACGGTTGTTCGTTTCCTCAATTACATTACTATTAGGAATGGCCATTCCTTTGTAATCTTCCAAAGAATTCCCGGCATTTCTAAGATATTTTTTCATATCTGAAAGCACGTAATTTTTTAATTGGCCATTTGACAAATGGAGGTCGGAGAAGTTTAGTAGTCGGTGTTGCTTGTATAAAATATCTTCATAAAGCAACTTCCAATTAGATTCCCGAAGCAAACATGGATTAATAACTATTCAATTCAATAAAATTGTTGAGAAGAATTGGCATAGTTGAATTTCAGTACCCCATGCTGCTTTTTCCAACACACCTTCCATTTTTCCGTCTTAACCACTTTTTGATGGTCTTGTTCCAAACATACTTAGTAGGAAATTTTGCATATGTTAGTTGTCGAGCTTCCATGTCTTCAGAGTTCATTTTCATCCACTCTGTGAACATTGTGGTTTCAATCCATTCTCTATTTAAAATGGTAGAAATACACATAGATTCTGGGAAATATATTGTTTGCTACCTATGGAGGTGAAAGGAAAGGCGATTGACTGCTGGTTTTCTAAAAAACGTATTAAATTGGAAAATTCTCCATGAAGCCCCTGATTGAGAAATGTATCTACAATCAAGATACTCTTTAATTTCATCACGAAAGTGCATTGAACTTGTTGAACTGTTATCAAAGTTTTCTACATTAGAGATGACTCCTCTAACTCGATCAAGACCTTTGTTGATATATTTGAAAAGATATTTAATTGATCTAGAATGATTGCAAAGCTCTACATTAATATGGGCATCATATTTGATCAAAAGATTTCTATTGTATGGGACCACGTAACGACTATCAAGTTGGATGCCATTCTTCAAGATGTTTCGACCACCATTTCGTCGCATATATACAGGGAACCCATCTTCATCTATTAATGTGTTATCATGAAATCTCTTTGGATAATGCTTCCCACATTTTCCATTACCCATACATCAAGATTTTTTATTTAAAATATCACATGGTCCATGTATCATAAATCGCTCAACTACACTAAAAGTAAGAGGGTTAATATCTTTATCTAGAATTTCTGTCGGTATGGTGTCATCAATCTTAGATGGTGTTTGTATTTTATCTTTAGAATGTAGGAACACTAACATCTGGGCATAGGGAAAACCTCTTTTTTGAAATTCAACAGTGTACACAATTGTTGATAAAAAGGAAACACATAATTCAAAGGAATGAAATAAATAAAAATATTATGGGATATTTTTATTTTAATATTCATAGATTTTAGTAGCATATCAATATTGTTACATACAATAATAGGTAATATTGTTAAATTTCAATATTTCTTTAGTTTGTAGATTAATCAAAGACTAAAATAAATTAAAATTGTGACAAAATACATTACCTGTTGTGACTTTACCAAATATTTGTTGATGTTTAATATCAGTGATTAGCTCCCATAACTTAATAGAGAAAACACGAATAATGATGTCGGGTCTATCGTCACCTTTTTGTCCTTCAATGGTTTCAAGGAAAAATGGTATTTGTGGCCATTTTGGGTTGCAAGGGAATGTTTAAAATAGGTCGAGATATCCAACATATCGACATATAGCCATCGCATCCTGAGTATGATTTCAATTGTTAGTTACTGACTTAAAAAATACATATGTGAAAGATGACCATCAATTTAGAGAGACGTTGATATAATTTAGATATAGGCAACTTAAGTATAGTCGAAGAATAGCATGAAAGGGGATTTATTTACAAAGCAAAATATATTGGAAGTCACAAAGATTTGTTGGGTATGTATATAATGCATGACTAAATATAGATAGTGAAATAATTATTTATCTGGTAATTTTGAACATGATACCACGACCCACCAATATAAGACAATGGAAGGATCGTCATTCTACCAATGGAATTTGTCATGACGTCTCCTTGATTAATAGCATCTCTCAATCCACTATATAGTTCTGCACGCAATTGCTTTTGATTCTTTCTAATCCAATTGATTCTAACTTCTTCGATGGAAGCATAAGCATCCACCATGTATTTTTGGAACAAACGCCCACTCCGTAAGAATGTTTGTGCCTCTCTAGCTCTTGTTGAAAGTGAAAAGAATAATATTATCTCATAGTTACTGTTTTTCACCTATAGCAACTCCCCATTTCTATATTTCAATGACTTATCCCAATCCTATAACCATCTTCTCTATATGGAAATAATAATGGGTATTGTAGTGCAATGAAACTTGGGTGCAATTTTGTAATTCTCTGAAGACCAATTGTTTTGCATTCAACAATTATATCCCGATGACTTTCTTCATTTGAGCTTTGATCAACTAAAAGCGCTGCAACTTCTGAGCAAGTGGGCATGTTATTTTGTCTCCCATCAGTCAACCTATTACTAAGCAATCTTAGTTTCAATTCTCCGACATCATGATGATCATATTTATCTCTGACCATCCTAAATGATTTTATCAAGACATTGTGATTGTCTAGCATATGCAAAATGTCTGTTACAAGTTTCTCTTGAAGAGGACTATCCGTTATCACCTTAAATAAAGCCTAATCTATTTGAGATTTCATTTTCGGTGTCAGGTATATAAAGTTGGGCAAACTTTGGCTTTTCTCCATTCTTAGTGCATAAAGACCCAAGTAGGTGGTAGGTATGTCCATTGGTTCGAAAGACATAAGGGTCACCGTGTTTGTTGATTTCATAGTCAATTTTTCCACGAATAGATGTAAAAGCAAAAGTCGCATTATAAATTCTAATGTTACGATGGAATATTTTGCTGCACTATCTCCATCATAATCAAGCAAGTCATAGAGAAAAGTTGATGGAAATTTTAGTAATTGAAGTTGCACCCGACCTTCCATGCAACATGTAGAAAACTTTGGATATTGAGGGTCTTTATTCTTTTCCGTTCTTTCTTCGTACCAGTGAAGAGCTCCACAAAATTCACAAACACACGTCGGGTGTTTATTCAATGATGGAAGCTAATAAAGAATTTTTTTTTAGAATGCAAACCATATAAGGAGACCTAACATCGATCAATACATAGCAATCTTTTTGTTTAAAATAATTATTAAAATATTTTAAATGTTACCTATTTGTCTACGGGTGGCATTGGAAATTGTAGATGTTGACATATTAGCTTAGGAAACTTGTCTAATGGGGACTGTAAAAGAATATAAATGGAACAAATTACATGATATTTTGGAGGTAAATAATTTCATTCATATACAATAAAATTCTTGGCACAATTTTTGAGTAAGCACTTGAATTGGATTTTGAAATCATATTCTTATGCAAATGCAATAATTTCTTCCTTTTACATCTTGCTTGTTGAGATTGAGCATGTTGTGATGAAATAGAGTGCTCAACTTCTACGTGAAGCCAGTTGCTGAAATATTTTAGAAAATATATTATGCACACCTTTATTTTCAATACAGACAGAACAAGTTTTTCCAAGCGGTCTTGATCAACCTCTACAAACATTTATTACATTTCATCATTGGTAAGAAAGAAAACTTGATGTAGTAGGTGACGAGATTCCTATAAGGAATCATGTACCCATCCCTAAACTTCTATAAGAAAGGCTAACTATTTTAACACAAACTCTTGAAAACTATAACAAATTCTTAATAGAATTTTCATTATGTTACGAAATCTATCACGACCACTCCAAAGTGCATTATCTGAAGAAAGGAAGATCAAATGGCAAAGAGAAATGAAGTGGTTAACGTCTCCTACTAAATACATGGTTGAGCTATTTCCAACTAAGCAAAACAATACCAATGGTGGAAATAACAATAGACCATGAAATGCATTCTTTCACAATAAAATTAGAAAAATTACTGACATAAAGAGTTAGAAGAAACTTATTTCTTGAATCTAGTTTAGGAGAGGAATAATGCAGTGCAACATAGAAACTAAATCACCCAATATGTGCACAGTTAATGAAATAATCAAGTTTGTCACAACGTATCATCACCATCGCATGTGTGTTAGATAAAATAAAAATGAAATTTAGATATGAGACATGTATCACAAATTATAGTCATGATATAGTGAAATATGAATTTTAATATAAAATATAAGTTGTCTCTTGTGAATATGTTTGAAGAGATCTTGATCTAGCAATGAATATTTTATAGTAAATAGTGTCATAGCTCTTGTGAATATCAATACTTTGTTCGGCACATAACCTTGGGCAACACACAACAATAAAATTGACAATCAAACTGCCCAAAGAAACAGAAAATCAATGTATCTTTAAATTGAAACCATAAGAACAAAATAGAATAACAGTAAATAAATACCACTATTTCTACTCTTGTGAGGGAAGGTGGAGAGTCTTCTTAAATGAATTAATTGTTTCCTTCGAAACCTAGTTTGTCAGAACTGACACAATGTTCACAGACGTTGTTCTTGAGCTTCTGAATTAAAAAAAAATGTGTGTATAAGGGCACAAAAAAATTTAGCATAGTGAAAAAGAGAATGTCAGGTTCGAAAGCCATCAGTTAAAATCATTTTGTCAAGCAGGTCTTGAAGACACATAATTTGCACCCCTCCTTTGCTTACTACCATTTTCATTGGCGCTTTAACCTAACTTTTTTTTTTCCAGAAGTTTATTGTCGGCGTCGAGATTAAAGGAAAAACTTATTTTGTTTCTCATGAAAGAATAATATAAGAAATTTTGAGATTCAAGTGTGCCAGAATAGAAAAAGAAATTCTGATATTCAAGTGTTTATTTGGAACATTGACAACACCCTTTTATTTTAAGTTGGAGTCATTATTAATTGTCCCTTATTTTGTTTGATTGCTTCACGATATTTTGGTTGTAACAACTGAATTAAGAGGCTAGTAAAATCCTTGTATTTAAAATTAGAGTGAGCAATATCACTTATTTTGTTTGCATTTATCTTTGTCGATGTCTCCCCATAACAAGAACACCTCCATTACAAGTTACTCACAAAACGCGACTGTGAGATTTTGGGGCCATAGTAGTTATACACAAAACCATTACAAGTATCCTCAGTTTCTTTTATGGTTCCAATGTCCCAATCAATTTGTGAACTTTCCACTAAAATATCTCTGTCAATGTCAGGAGCAACGACTTCCTCACTACTTACTGCAGGATTTGTTTCCTTGTTACTTGAGTGAACAACGACAATATTAATAACATTAGAGTCAACAAAAACATTTAAAGATGGAGGGTTCTCACGCATGTTCCTCAAGTTATGTAATACAACTTCCGAAGATTTGATCTCTACAATCATTATACTAATCCTATTTAATATATTCAAAAAACATGCCAACTATGAGCCTATCCTTCAATTGAGATGATTCAAAAGAGTTGCAGGAATAATGCATCGGGTAGTGGACCATGGAGGGACGTTGAAGAAGATGATTTCAAATCATGAATCGGTGAGACGGTCGGGGATGAGGAAGTAGAAACAGTTGGAGGATCTGAGCTACGAAGTGAACAAATTAGAATCGAGAAGAAGAAACTGTTGGAGGACATCAAGATCAAGGAGGAAGCGTTTAAAAAAAATTAGGGATTTAAAAGAGAGGAAAATAATTTAGAAACAAAATGGAGGAAAATGAGGTGAAACACAACACATAAGAGAACTCTCTACCAAGAGGCAGACACATCAGCTTTTTTGCTGAGGTGGGATATATTTGTACACGTGGAATGAATTACTCTGAGGTGGCAGCAATAGAGTGAGGAAGTCTATTTTAAATATATATATATATAAGGTGCATTTGTTTGAGTTTAAATAAAAATGATTTTTGTTTTAAATAATTTAGAGATTATTTTTTAGATTTTTAAAAAAATGATTTTTTTAACTCCTATTTGTTTACTATTATAAAAATGATTTTTTTAAAAAAAATGATTTTTAACCTGTTTGTATACAATTTTGTAAAAATGATTTTTTAAACTATAATGACCATTTCGTAGACACATCTTAAAATTTGATCAATGTAATTGAGTACTCCTAGATGAGGGTCGCATGTAATGAGAAAACTAGTAACGTGAAAAAAATAGTCACCGCGTGAAGGAGAAAAACGCAACTAATGAATTGATGTAAACTGATATATAAAAACTTATTAAAAATGAACGGAGGGCAATTTGGGATTTTCAAAATAAGGTAGGGGTAATTGCATCATTTTCTCTCGTTAATGAGTTAAGTTCCATGTTTTTCAATTGTGTTTTGTTTTTCTCTCTCATTTATCGCAAGAGGCAAATGTGATAACTTACTATTTTTAGCTTTTCATATTTAGCCAAAAAATGATTTTTTTTTTAACAAAATCATTTTTAAAAAATTTAAAACAAACACTCTTCAAACCCTACAAAATAATTTTTGACTTGAAAAAATAGATTTTTTTCATGAAAAAATCTGAAACAAACGCACCCATAATAGATTCTTCCTATGTTAGTTTTTTTTTTAAAATGGTTTTGAAGTAAAAGAAAAGTATTTGTTGTCAAAAAATTAAAGAACTATTATAAAAATGACAATGACTAGTCAACACCTAATCATCTATAAGCTCAATCAAAATAGATCACATGGCATTGCCACGTGGCATTTCGTTATTCAAACCACATTGGCGTCACGACCGAGACTAAATTCACAATTTTTTTAAGGACTAAAAAGTAAGAAACTTTTTATAGAGACTAAAAGTAAAATACAACAATTTTATAGGGACTAAAAATTTATTTAACCTTGAACTTAAATGATTTAGTATTTATTGAGACAATATTAATTTTATATAATATTTTATTAATTTTATTTTTGAAAAAATAGTAGAATGTGAATTTTACCGCAACTTTACGAAGCTAAACATTTCGGCCAAAGATGGAAAAACAAGTTTGACTTGTCAAGTCGACCCGTTTAGCCCGTCTTTTTTAGCAAGACATGTTTAGATTTTGAATCCATCACTATTATTTGGTATGTTCCGCCTAACCCACTAAAAAATGGGTGATGACGGGGTGGGGCGAGTTGACTCGTCGGAGTAAAAAAAATTTTACTCCATAAAGTAGAGATAATAAAGTCATTTAAATTAATTGTTTTAGTTTCATGCTTTTAACCTCATGTTTCTAATAATTTGTCAATTGGTGAACTCATGAACAATTTATTTTTGATGTCTTGTTGACTTATTATAGGTTTTCAGATGATGAAATATAGATGTTGGAATGATTAATTTCATATTTTTAGTAGACTCAATGGTTACATATTTTGTTTTCCTTAAATTGTCTATTTACTTTTACAATTTTAATATTGTTTTTTGAATCTTTCAACCTTACACCTCTAGTTGGCGTGTCTTGCTTCGCCCTTTTTTAGATGGGTTAATGAAGTGGTGGCGCGAAAGAGGGTTGGTCAACCCATTTTGACATCCCTAAATTTCTAACTCCAAATTTAATGCACAAATGTATTTGTTCAATTGCTTTAACAAACACCCAATAACGACAAATTATTTTGTTAAACGTAACCTTAAACCGTTATTGTGGAAGTTCAAATTGATTTCATGAAGAAAAAAAAAAATTAAAGTCATGTTAACAAGTGTGATAAGAGCACTTATTAAAAAAAAATAGAACAAAACAAAATTTTATGTAAGAAAATTACTTTTTAAATTTCTAGATGTTTAATAAAAAAAATTATATACGTTAAATACACAACTTTCAAAAATATATATGTTATTTTATTTCTTAACAAATATTTTTAAACATTTTTCAAAAAGTTATTATCTCATTGACCTAATCCTTAAACTGCCATTGAACAAAAACTAAAGAAAATGGTTATTATAGAAAAAGAAAAACTAAAAAAATTGTTATAAAAAATCAATTGAGAAAAGGAAAAAGTGCAAGATAAATTCTTAATCAGTTAATTTCTTATTAAATAAAGATTTTTTTTTAACTTGCGTAGTTTTGCTTAAAAAATGTGTAATTGCATACGATAATACTTAATAATTAAAGTTGTCTCAAATATTTTTTAGGTTCTGTTTTAATTTTAAAAATTAAGTCTCTGATAAAAAAACATTGAAAACTAAAAATAATCTTTCTTTATTTAAATTGTAAATAACACCAATAACATAAAAAATAAAAAACTTGTAAATAATATTAAAGACTTTTTTTTTTCTTCTTAAAATCTGTTTCTATTTTTGAATTCTATATCTTTTTTGTTTTTGGAATTCATAGTACATGTGACCTTTTGGTAATAAAAAAGTATCATGTTTTACTAAGATGATTATTCATTCTTACTATATGCAATTACACATTTTTGAACCAAAAACTACACAATATTAAATCACGTGAATTCATACCATATTCTTACCATGTGAATTCATAAACTCCATTTATGTACGCAATATTAAATCACGTGCGTTTACGTAAACTTAAATCACGTAAAATCTGAAATTTTTAATAAATTTCACATACGTGAATTCAGTTCCCGTAAATGTACGTGAACTGAGTTCACGTACAAAACCCAGATTTTGAAAATAAAAACGAAACTTAGAAACAGAACATCATACATACTTAGTTGGGTAAATTTAAACACAATGTGAATATGATGAAGATATTGAAGATGATTCAAGATTTTTGAAGATGAAATGTATGAAGAAGATTGAAAATGTTAGGTTAATGATGATGAAAGTTATGAAGATGAAGAAGATAGAAATGATGGAGTTGAGTTAATAGAGAGGGAAGGACAATTTGAGTATTTTCATTTTAAATTTTTTTTGAGGGGCGTGGGAAGCAAAATTGTTAATTAATTCATGTAAAAACCTAAAAAATTGTTAATTAATTCATGTAAAAACCTAATTAGTTGATTAAGATCAATCTATATTGAACTAATTAAACTTCAACAATTTTTTTGGTTTTTTCTATAAAATTGAAATTCGAGCTCTAGTTTTGAAACCTCCGATCTCGATCTAACGGTGAGTAATATATGATGAAGAATGTGTGGAATTGTTGATGCACCAATCCAAATCACATAAAATCTGTTGCTAATGCACATTAATGCCAAACCCATAGAAGTGAGATAGATAGATGCATATAGATACATGAATTAAATAAACCCAGCCAGATAGATCTCAATCAGTGTTTTGTAGTGTGCTCATTCATACTAGCACCTTTGTGGGAATGAGTTTAAACAAAAGCATCAACTCTCTCACTCTCACTATGACCTCTGCTCCTTCCTTCTTCTCATCTTTCAACTTCCATTTTTAATAATAATATAAATAACAACTTCATTTGCACTCTCCGTCCCCGCAACTCCCACGCCATTTGCCACTTTCATTCCGCAACTCCCACGCCATTTGCCACTTTCATTTTCACTCTCTCCTCTTCACAACTCGGTAATCTCTCTCTCTCTCTTCTACTTCGAGTTGTTTCAGATCTATGAAGTTTCTTCTTCGTCTTCTTTCTATTACCGTTTGATTTCTTGCTAATTTTGACTTTTTCATGTGTTTGTAGATTTTTCTTCATTTCGTCTTCGATTTTTTTTTTTTGAATTTTTCGTTTCTTGTTTAATTACTAATTTTAGATCTCATTGTTAACTGTTGAAAATTGATATTGTTTTTTTCCCCCCCC